>CM047007.1:20010000-21210000 GCA_025698465.1 Gossypium longicalyx
TAAATCAATTTAGAATATGGAGTTATCCAGCATACATTCTGGATAAGGATGCAAAGAAGTTGGATGCATGGACAGAATTGTGCATGTTTGTAGGATATCCAAAAGGAACAAAGAGAGGATTATTCTACAATCCAAAAGATAATACAATTAAAGTTTCTACTCATGCTACTTTTCTCAAGGAAAGTTACATAGATAACTTTAAGCCTCGAAGTAAAGTGGTACTTAAGGAACTTTCGGGAGTAGTAGAACAATCACCAAGTTCAATTCTTGAGAAAGTTGTAGAAAAACCTGTAAACGATTAACAACATAGGGGAATCTGTCATAATGAGAGAGTTTCTAAAAAACCAGACTTCTTCATCCACGATGGTAGTATTTATAATACGGAAGTCAATCATGAGGATGATGATCCACTCATATACGAGGAGGTTATGCAGGACGTTGATTCCAAGCTCTAGAAACAGGCCATGGATTCCAAGATGGATTTCATGAAATCTAATACGGTGTAGGAACTTTTAGACTTACTGATTGGGATTAAACCCATAGGGTGTAAGTGGATCTACAATAAGAAGAGAAATGTAGAAGGGAAAATGGAAACACACAAAGCTAGACTTGTAGGGAAAGACTACACATAAAATGAAGGTATCGATTACGATGAGACCTTCTCTCCTATAGTCATGCTCAAGTCTATCCGCATACTCTTATCCATTATCGGTGCTCTCAGTTATGAGATCTGACAAATGGATGTCAAGATAGCATTCTTGAATGGCTATCTTAATAAGACCATTTACATGGCTCAACCCACAGGTTATGTTGTCAAAGGAAATGAGTAGAAAGTTTGCAAACTACTAAGATCCATTTATGAACTTAAGCAGACGTCTCACTCATGGAATAAAAGATTTGATCAAATATTCAATACTTTTGGATTTGAGACAAATGCTAATGAACCTTGTGTTTATAAGTGTATAAAGGATAAAAAATGTAGTATTCCTCATTTTGTATGTCGATGATATTCTACTTATCAGAAACGATGTAAGAGAATTGCCATCGGTTAAACTGTGGTTAACTCAACAATTTAGCAATGATCGATACAGCTAATTATATTCTTGGGTGAAGCTAATTATATTCTTGGAATTCAAATCCTTAGGGATTGGAAGAATAAAATGATAGCTCTATCTCGAGCTTCATACATCGATAAGGTACTGGAACATTTTGCAATGATAGATGTAAAGCCAAACGTTCAGTTGATTGTATCATGTTTTCATTTTTCTTTAGATTTCTGTCCTCGGACAGTGGAAAAAAGAGAGCATATGAGTAAGGTTCTATATGCTTCGACAGTTGGAAGCTTTATTTATACGATGCTTTACACAAGTCCAAATATTTGTTTCACAGTAGGAATGATTAGTCGATATCAGGCGAATTCAGGTCTCAGGCATTAGCAAGTTGTAAAGCATATATTAACGTATCTTAAAAGAACCAGATATTATATACTTGTTTTTTTTTTCTAGGGAGGATCTTACCCTTGTTGGATACACAGATTCAGACTTTCGGACCTGTAAAGATTCAAGAAAATCGATGTCGAGAAATGTATTCGTTCCAGGTCGTGGAGCCATAGTATAGAGAAGTGTAAAACAAACTTCCACTGTTGACTCTATTATGGAGGCTGAGTATGTGGTTGCTTCTGAGGCAATGAAAGAAGTAATATGGCTTTGAAAGTTCTTAACCGAACTTGAAGTTATTCCTAGTATGGAAAAAGCTATAACACTATATTGTGATAATAGTGCTGCAATAGCAAATACCAAAGAAATGAAAAGTTACAAGAGGACAAAACACATTGATCGGAAGTATCACTTGATATGAGAGGTAGTAGCAAAAAGAATTGTAGATGTGATGAAAGTAGCTTCTGAAGATAACATTGCAGATCTATTTACTAAGACTCTTGTCACTAAAAGTTTTAACAAACACATCGAGGAGATGGGAATGCAAAACATGACACATTTACTTCACTAAGGCAAGTGGCAGATTATTGGAAAATGTGCCCATATTGTAGTAAAAATGTAATTGTTTTCTATTTATTTAGACGATGAATAAATAAATAAAGTTAATTTCACATTTCACTATTATGTCTTTTGTATTTTCTGTCTTTTATATTTTTCATGCATAGCGAAATTGTGACAAGCAAATATTAGCTCATTGATTGTCTAAAGTTCAAACTGAAGATAAGTGGCATTGTAAAAAATGTTTACATTGCAAGAAAGATAATTTACTTTAGTAGATAATCTAAATGAGTCCATAATCCCGTAAGAGAATCAAAGTAAGCATTTGATTCAAATATACTGAGAAGGATTATTATGTCGTCTACAATTCTAACTGGGAGATGGCTAGTCTTGGCTATCGGAGTAGTTGACTCCACAAGTAGAGATATAAATGTATTCATTGGTAGAATGATACATTGGACTGGATTCAAGATGAATTCATTCTGAATCCATTTGTAAATTGATTCACTTGTGATGTTCATGGTGTGATTTACCTAAATCCTGAGTTAATCACTAACCATGCGTATGTAACTCATATGCTTTGATATAAGTGGAGGCTTATATTCTAAAGATGATCGAGCCCATCGCCAATATGTTGGGTACATGACTTGTGTATGGCATAGCTTTACTAGTAAAAGTGGAATTCATAGCTCAATTAAAGAGTTAATGATATCTTCTCATTAGCATTGTATGGATTGATAAATATTGAACATGGCCACGGGTTGCTTGTTCTCGAACAAGTAACTTATCATAATCATTTGTTGACAGTGATCATAATAATCATTAAGAAGACACAATGGTGACAATAATATAAATTATGATTGTATTCAGTGAACAGATTTAACTAAAGAGAATGAATGATATTATATGAGGGTAACACACACATGACAAGGTCATTGGACAAAGCAATTGGATGAATTTCATTCATAAAGAGTATAAAATAAGGATTTTTCAATCATGGTACTTCATGTAGACTGACTCCATGATTAAGTACTTGCAAATTATCGAAATGATGCTTCTACACATTATTACAATCACTAGAGCCTAATTGCATATATCTAATTGGTCCCTCCACTATCTCAACAAAAGTTCAATCAGACTACATTTGAATCAGAAGTAATTTATACGACTTTTGAAATAATTTTATTGAGTCAATTTATTTGATCTGGAATTAAATTAGGTGGTCGTGAGAATTGTTCAACTAAAGAATTTGATTAAAGAAGTTTCTTGAAAAATATAAGTGATTTTTGGAAAAATTAATTTTGATCAAATTAAATTAAATTAATAAAATTAATTAAAAATAATATAATACATTTTGGAAGTCAATTTTCAAGTCAGACAATTGGCCTAATGGGTAATTGAACTTGAAAATAGGACATGAGATCGTAAATTGGGCCAGGAACCCAAAATCGAGATCAAGACCAAAAACCTGGTCGAACCGGGCCCGGTATGTGAAACCAGGTCGATGGTCCAATCGGTGGCTAGACCGGACCGGTCGGGTCGTTATTGACCAGGAGCGAACCGGCATGGGGTGCCGTAAGGGTGTCGCACATACATCATCGGACACAACAGTGCCGACGGTTGAGACAGCGATGGTTGGTTGTCAATGGTTAAGTAGTGGAAGAGTTACACTCCTACTAAAACTCTATTAGAGAATTTGATTTCAGATTAATTATTTCAAAAATAATATTATTTTAATAGTTTAATATTAAATTTAATTTAATACTTATTTTAATATTATTTTATTAATTTAATATTAAAACGATTATCTTAATATTAAATAAAATGTAATATTTATCTTAATAAATATTATATTAATTTAATATTAAAGTGATTAATTTTTTAAATAAAAGTTGTTGGATATTATTATTAGATAACCAAATCAAAATAAAACAGAATACAATCCAACAAACAAAACAATAAAATAAATCCAATAGACTAGTCCCGATCCAGTAACCAACCAAAGGAGTGTGCTCTAGAATCTTCTATCCAACTACAACAACAATTAATAAAATGTCACAACTCTTGGAATTTTTTTGGAAAGAACAGTAATAAAAACACCCATCTAAAATGCTTTCACCCTTTCATCTACCTCTCCCTCGTCTCTCCATCTTCTCTGATTCCTATATTTCAAATCCAATTTCTCTAATCTTGGAAGCTAAGAACCTTTGACAATCCTTCGCCACATCTATTGCTACATTGCTACTTTTTCAGGTATTATATATCCCATATCCCATTGTTCTCCTGTCTTAATTCCTTCTGTAGCCAATAGATGTGCTACTTTGTTCACAGCTCTATATCCATGCTTGAAAGATACGAAAACCTCTTTGTAAATAAAGACAATCTTTGATGATAGCATGAATTTATGATTTATCTTCTATTTTCCTCTAAAATTTTCTAATAACTATTAATGCATCTCCTTCTATCTCGACGATCTATAGCCCCATATTTAGACCCAACTGCATCTCTTGTAGGCACACCAGTGCTTCAACTGCAACTAGAGAAGGTACATTTTCATTTAGCATTGTTCTTGAACCCACTACACTTCCCCGAAAATTCTTATCACTATGTCTGAATAGGACTTGTTTTTCCAGTTTTCTATATGCAACATCCACATTGATTCTGACCAATGGATCTACTGGCGATTTCCACCTATTTTACCTCAAAGTTGGCCTAGGTAGGGCATTCTCTAGCCCATCCAACTCTATAATATAATCCTTCACTAATCTAGTAAGTTCAACCCTTGATCTTCGTTTTTGTTTATGAACCCATTTATTTCTATCAGTCCATAGCGCCCAAATCACACATACAATAAAATGACACTGTCGAATAGGATTATTAGCAAAGAGCCTAGTTCAATTGGCCATGCACATTTTATCCACTGCCATATTTGTCTTTTGTTATAGCACAGTCTTTGAATATATACTCTCTTGACTCAACTATCTCTCTACATTTTGGGCATGCAGCACTACTCGCCAATCTTTTGTAGTAAAGATTACTAATACTAGGGATAAAAATTTTTGAGCACCTCCATATTGTAATTTTTACTTTGGAAGGCAAATTTAAATCCCATAGCTGTTTGTAAAATTGATTGTAATTTGCCTGGGCTTGTAGTTGTTTTGAACTAGCAGATTTCTGTAAAATCTATTCGTAGGCACTACGAATAGAAAAAACACCAATGGGTTCACCTCGCCAGATTAAAAAGTCAGCATGTGGAATCTTCGCTAGAGGGATAGACAGGATCCTATTGGCATCTACTTCATCAAAGGTATTTTCTATTTTGTCCCTTTTTCCATTGCCTTGAATCTTTATAGATTAGATCTGCCACCATCAACGTATCTGAAATACTGTTATTTCTTACAACTCTGAAATCAACCGAACCAGGTAGCCATGCAAAGTCTCTAACTTGATTGTTTGTACCAGTGCCAACTCTCCAGGACATCTCTTCTTGAAGTATACCCTTGGTGGACCAAACATGTGAGGTTGTTGGCCTATATTTGTTGAAATTTATGGAATACTAGAAATCAATTGATCTTTGAAGGTACTAAAGAAAATCCTTTAAACATTTGACACAAAGTTATAAAAGAAGCTGAAGAATTAAACTTGACTTTGGAAGTTCGTAGGCTGTTGTCAGCGATTTCTACCTCTCAATAGATATCCCCTAGCCAAGGTGGTATTAAAAGTAATTGTAACGCATCTTGGTGCTTATAAATAAAGATAGCAAGAACAGCTACCATATCTAGGGATTAAAATGATATGCTTATTGTGTAGGAAAATCAGGTTTGGAAAATGTAGTGAAAAATAAGTTTAAGGGAAAAAACTAGAGTTTTAAAAATTTTCCAAAAATAAGAACTTTGTTGTGATATCTAAATTAATAAACATTTAATTAAAATTGAACCCTTTGATTCATTTAAGATGAACGCTTCGACTAAGTAGTCTTCTTTGTTATCCTCAAGCTTACGTCTTCTGAGTGTGGGCTCGCTTTAAATAAGAAAAGTTTTCACAAAATTACCAGTAGGGTAATTTTGTAATTTCTCTAAACTTCTGTGTCAAGTTGTAAATAAGAAATATATATTTAGAAATCTTTTGAAATAATTTCTTAAGAGAATTTTCTCTCCACAGTTTTCTCTTAAATTCAAGTGTGTGAAAAATAATTACTTGTGGCTCTTTTTATATAGGGAAAGTTTAGAGAGTTCAACTATTATTAAACTTAATCACTTTAATATTAAATTAATATAATAGTTATCAAGATAAATATTAGATTAAATTTAATATTAAATCTATTAAATTAAAATAATATTTATCTACAAGATAAATATTAAATTAAATTTAATATTAAATTTAATCACTTCAATATTAAATTAATAAAATACTATCAAGATACGTATTAAATTAAATTTAATATTATAACTATTAAAATAATATTATTTTTGGACTAGTTAATCAGAAATCAAATAATCTGGTAGAATCCCAATAGGAGTTTGATTCTTCCACTGCTAATCCGTCGAAGGACAAATCATCGGCCACCAAAATGTTGTCGTCGCCGTCGTTGGTACTGTTGTGCCCGATGGTGCCATCGCAGGTGTGACACCTCAAGTCGGTTCAATTGTTCTCAATTTGGTTCGAGCCTAGTGATGGCCTAGCCGGCCTGATCTTGCCACCGGCTGGACCATTGGCCTGGTTTCACATAGCAAGTCTGATCCAAATAGTTTTTGGGCCTCGGTCTCAATTTTGGGTTCTCGGGCCCAATTTTCAATCTCAAGTCCAATTTTCAAGTTCAATTACCCATTAGGCCAATTGTTTGACTTGAAAATTAATTTATAAAAATATCATATTAATTTTAATTAATTTGATTAATTTAATTTTATTTGATCAAAATTAATTTTCTTCAAAATCATTGAAATTTTCCAAAATTAATTTTTCAATAAAATTCTTTAATCAAATTCTCTAGTTGAACAATTCTCACGATTGCCTAATTTAATTCCACATCGAATAAAGCAACTCAATTAAATTACTTCCAAAGTAATAGAATTTTCTTCTGATTCAAATGCAGTCCGATCGAGCTTTCGTGGAGTTAGCAGTGGGACCAATCGGACATATACAATTAGGTTCTAGTAATTCATCTTGGGTCTAGTCCTGTGTATCATTCCTCCAATAATTACATCTATGTCTCTACCCGTGGAACCAACTATTCCGATAGCCAAGACTAGCTATCTCCCCAATTGGAATTGTAGGCGACATAATAATCTTACTAAGTATTTGTATCAAATGCTTACTTTGATTCTTTTACGGGATTACGAACTCGTTTAGATTATCTACTGAAGTAAGTTTACTTTCTTGTAATGTAAACATTCTTACAGTGCCACTTATCATCAGTTTGAACTTAGAAAATCAATGAGCTAATATTTGTTTGTCACAATTTTGCTATGCATGCGAAACATGAAAGACAAAAACAAAAAAGATATAATGATAAAATGTGAAATTAACTTTATTTATTTATTCATTGTTCAAATACATAGAAAATAGTTGCATGTTTACTACAATTTGGGTACATTTCCCAACATATCGAAGATGCAAATGCTATTCTTATTATCCCTTATGTTCAGGTTGCAGAAGATTTAGCGGTTCGTCTTGCAGCTTCATTGATTGCAAGAAGAAAGTGGAATGATGTGGTGTTTGAATTTGACAGCAACGATCTGATCACTTCTTTTAAAGATGACCTTTCATTGTACTGGTAATCTCGTGAAGTTGAAGCTGAGGTTTTTAATTTAACCAGTCCTTTTAATACTTGTTTCAGATGTATTCCCAAGTCTTGTAAAAAAATTGTTGATTGTATTGCGAAACTAACTACAAAAATGTTATGCTTAGTGGATTGTGTTATGTTCCCCTTGATTCTCTTACTAAAGTTCTTAGTAATGATGCTTTTCATTAGTAATGAATCATATGTTTCTTAATGAAAAAACTTTTCTTTTAATCCAATAATAAAAACTTTTTTAATCTAAGCTTCTCTATTAAAATAATAATAAAAGTGTTCATTACTCTAAAAATTACAATCATCATTCAATGATTTGATTAAAAATATCCAAATAGTTTAAGGGATTATAATTGATACATTGTCAATAAATGAGTCCTATGCACTATCAATGTACCACAATTGTCACATCATTAATAAGCAAAATAAGAAAATATTGAAGGATTTTTAATAAAAAATTAAAAATTGTTTAAACATAATTTAAATTAATTAAATTTCTTATCTTCATCTCTTATAACAACACTAAAACTTTTTTATTTAGGGTTCTCAAAATTTTTGGGAATAAAAACTATACTAAACAAAGATAATCCCTTTTTTTTTTCCAATTTTGTTGAAATAATCAATTTAAGGTATGATTTTACTTCACCATAATCTTGATTCATGCTTTCTTTTTGTCGAATGCAACAATTTTCCATTAAAGAGGGAGGGTGTTTACAACATGGAACTAAAATCAAGATTGAAACTTTCTTCCTTTTTGCTAACATCTTGTTCTTTATTAAAGTCAAATATGATTTTGTACAAGTAAAATTATATTTTAAGTCTAACTTCATGCTTACCTTCATAAAACATTATTTGGTATAAGTATAATAATATTTTAACATCTTTTCCCTTCTTTTTTTTTCAATTTCGAATATCTATACTAATAAAATTTTGTGTGGGAGATATAAAAAAATCACAAAGGGAGAAAATATAATTAATTTTAAATAATTTGTAGGTATTTACTAAAAAAAATTATTTTTTTATTTTTTTGCTTATTAATAATATGGCGAATTATGGTGCATTGGACTTATGCACTGACAGTGCGTAAGTTATAATCCAAAGCTTTAATGCCTATAACAAATGTCGAATTGCCACTGTCATATGGCAGCTTCCTTGTCAATCAAAAGCGCAACTTTTAATCTGGACTGCTAGAGAAATAGAATTATGTGTAATGTTAATTGAAAAACTAGGAATTTAACTAGTTTAAAAACATGTGATGTTTGTGGTTTTGGCCAGGAGGATGTTCTCCATATTTTGCAAGATTACATTACTTCTAAGGGCGTCTGGCTACAGTTCCTAGGAAGTTTAGTTGTTAGCAACTTCTCTTCTTTTATGGTTGATCGTTGGTGGCATTGGAACATAATTGAAACCAAGGACATGATGTTGGGGATTGGAAATGGCCTTATGTTTTTGCTTACATTTGTTGGAGACTTTGGAAATGGAGAAATGGGACTTGTTTTCCAAATAAAACCCTACCACTTAGTTGTAAGATCAAGTTGGTTAGTAGCTCTCTTAAGTAATTTTCTTGTTTGTGGAGAGTCAGGATCCAATGAAGTTGAAGCATAAGATGTTACTACATTAGGAGAATCCAAAGGCTGGCTGGTACAAACTCAAAGTGGATGGTAGTTGGAGATCAGAGCGAAATTTTGCAAATGTAGGTGGTGTAATACGGGATAGCTCAGGGCACTAGTCTTTTAGATTTTTGGTCAACCTTGGGAATTGCAGCATCAATAAGCAAAGTTTGCTTTAGGTTGGTAACACCCCATTTTGCGCTTTGATTGAGGTTGGAAGACGTTTTGAGTTTGCTGCTTATATAGAGGTTTTGTAGCAAATGTCGAGCTTTCGTTTGGCATTACAAGTTTTGAAGGACAGACCACAGTTTTTTTTTTTATTCTTATGGATTTGAAGAAGTTGTTCTAATTGTTTTTATATTTTAACTAGTGCTCTCTGTCGTACTTCAAAGGTGTTAGATGAGATTTAGAATTGAGGCATGCATTTGGAGTGAGGTTTGGCTATTGTAAAACTTATAGTGTCGCATTAGTTATCGTTAGCTATAGAAATATTCATGGCAAGTTGTTAACATTTGGTGGTCTAGATTTGTCTAATAGAGTACTTATTCTAAGAATTATTGGATTGGTTATAATTACATATGGTAGTTTAATATTAGTTTGCAAGTTAGTGGCAAACGAAAAATTGGTGTGAGGATGTAGGTTAATGGTTATAATATTATAACTTTGGCTAAGTTGTACCTAACTAGTCAAAAGACTCATGGAATTTTTGAATGAACATACCATGAGGAAGGGTCACTAACTAAGGTTGTCCAGGTATTCTTAGTGATCACCAATTTTTTAAGTGATTTGTTGTCAGGGTAACTATAGGTGATTAAAAGGCATTTGTTTAAAGTAATTATCGAGGTTCAAGGTTTTATGTGACATTAATGGTTAGTCTAGGTTGCTTAGTAGAAGAGTTTGACTTTTGTTCAAAATGGTTCCCACAAACAGCACTAATTTTTAGGTCAATTTTATAGAACTAGGTTGAATGGATTGTTGGTGAGATGGAAATAATTTGCAAGAAATTCGTTAGAAGGCACCAGATTTTGATCTTTGGAGCACCTTTCAATGCTTAGGTCGATAGCATAGTTTTAAAAATCAAGGTGAAATAAGGTTTCAAAGTTATTAGATGAATGTACCTTTACTCATGATGTACGATGGGGATTTATAAGCATTATGTTCCTTGCCAAAGATTGTTTGAACAAGTATCCTATCTGAACTATTTGCACGCTTATCTTCATTCAAAAATTTAGGGTTGTTAAATCCCTTATTCATTTCATGCTAGCAGCTAAAGCTTTTAGAAGCTTCTTATTTTTTCAAGAAAATCGAATATGATGCTTTTATGGAAGAGTCTTTATTGTCACAGCATGATTTTCAATGGTATCAAAAAAGGTAATTTCGGAACCCTATTTTCATAAATTGGGTCCGTAAATATTAAATTAAAATTTTTATGGAGTCAGTATAAAAGAATATTGAAGTTTAGTCATTCAATTTTGGCTATTAATTACTTAATTTAGATTCAAGGACTAAATTGTAAATTTATTATAGCTATAGTTTTTAATTGGCCAAATATTAAGGGACCTAAATTGCAATTAACCAATGGTACAAAATGGCAATTAAATCATTTTCTAATATGTGATAGTGGATGATTATGTTTAATCACTAATAAAGTGATTAGTAATTTAATTAAGTTAATTAACCAAACTTAATTAAGTTAATTAAGATATATACATTAAGATAAGTGGAAAGAAAGAGAGAATGTTCATATTCTCCTTCCTTCCACCACAGAAATAAAAAGAAAACATAAAGAAGAAAAACCTTTGAAAGCTTTGTACATTAAATCCTTGATTAAGAAAAATTTCTAAGGCTTTTTCTTGTAACTTTTATGTTTTTGAGGTTATGAGAGCTTAATTTAGCTAGCGCATGTACCAACTTGCAAAATTGTAAAGTTTTTGAAAGTTTCCATTGATGAATTCTTGAAGAAATTGGTGTTAAATTGATAAAGTTTAAGCTTAGATGTGAAAAAGGACTAGATTATAATGTTTAATTGTTAGTTTTGTACAAAAGGATTAAAGTGAATAAATTGTAAAATTTCAAAAATAATAGAAATTAGAAAGTCCCTAAGGATGTAATTAAGATTGATTTTCAAACCGAGGCTCAAAATTGAAAGTTATGGCTATTTTGATTTCATGGACTAAATTGAATAAGATGCAAAACTTAAGGGAAATTCAAAAAATAGAATTAAATAGGTTCATTCATATCGTGGCATAATAAGAAAATTTTTGGTATTGATGAATTACTTAAAATTATTGACTAGATCGAGAATTGGATCAAATTAGATATAATCATAGAAAAACCAAAATTATCAATTAGTCCCTAGAGATTCAACTTGTTTGTTTATTTTGGTCAGGTAAGAGTATTATATGTGTTTAAATAATTATGTGTTTGATTTGTATATGTATAATTGATTGTGAATTAATTGTTGGTGAATTGGTATGAAAGGTGAGATTTGGACTAAATTGTAAAGAATGTTAATTTGTGTAATATATGCCTATTTGAACTTAGTAAAGGTTAGGATATGATTGACATGCCAATATGATTTTGTGCATGCTTGTACAAGATTGATTACATAAGTTAGTAAGATCCAACATTTGTTGCGAACTCGAAGATACATGTGACATAAGTTTAGTTTGGACCAGTAACCTGATGTCGGTTTAAAGGTTTAGCCCGAACGAGGAATTTGACATGTATATTTTCCACTTCGACAAACAATCAGATGTGTCACTATAAAAGTTTAGCCTAGATTGGTAACCTGACATGAATATACTTAGCTTGGACGAGCAACTGGTGTGGCGTAGATACCTATGTATCCGAGTTCGTTTACTAGAGTTCATCGGGCTATATGATTATAGTTAAATGAAAAGTTGAACTTGAATGATATGAGCTTGATGTCTAAATGGATAAATGTTAAATCGAGAATGAGCAAGGTATTGGAATATTGCTTTGGAAATGAATTGGTTTGATATATGATTGAGAAATTATATGTTTGATTATATGTTAAACTCACCTTGTTGATTTTGTATTTTGTCATATCTAGCTAACTATGTCAAATTGTGGTAGCTTAATGTATTTAATTGAAAGATAAGGTAAGTTGTTGTTTAATGCCTATGAACTTACTAAGCATTTTATATGCTTACCAAATTATTTTCTCTTTTCGTTGTAGATTGTTATCCTACGAAACACGTCAAGCTAGGTCATTTTAAAGCTCACACTATCCTCAATTCTATAGTTATTTAGTTATTTTGAGTAAAGGATTGTGGCATGTATATAGGTGACATGACATAGTTATTAACTTGTGAATGTGGTTATTTTTGGCGAGTTGTTTTAACCATGTTGAATTGGTGTTTTGGTATTGCTTATGGTGTTGGACATATATATGCTTATATGCTAAAGATTTGATATTCAATAAGTATATAAACGGAATGTGGAATGGTATTAAATGAGTTAGAAATGGTAGCTTGATTGGTTAGTGAATGGAATAGTAATGTATTTGAACATTAGCAACTTAAAACATGCTTATAAAATATGACCTAGTTTGGATGGTTGATAGATAGGTTTGAGGCTTTTATGCCATATTTATGTATAAGATTCATAAATGTAGGTAAATGAAATGAAATGTCTTGTTTCAAAATGGTATTGTATAGGTAAAGTTAGATGTTTGAATAATTTGAGGTTGGTAAGCCTTAATGATATGAAAATATTTAAGTTTATATGATGCTTAAGTGGTAAATGCTTTGTTGAAAAGTTGAATATGAGCATTGAGCTTATTTGGTATGATTTTGGCATGTTCTGAACTACGTGAAGTTAATGTTTTGCGCACAAATTGATAGGTTTGGTGGAAAGCATTGAAATGTCTAGATTTGAGCCCGTGCATATTTACTTGGGTTTAAGCTTATAAGATATTGAATATAAACACAAGGCCTGATTAGGTAGATAATCAAAGTATAACTAAACTTAAACTACAACAAACCTATAGAACACTTACAATGATAGACTTAAATCGGTAAAAGTACTATGTAGGCCCCTATACTAGGCGTCGGATTGTATTTTGCCTCTTTTACTCAAAAAATGGACAAATTAGCCTCTGTACATTAGAATAAATAACACATTGGTCCTTCCATAAAAATTCTATCCATTTCTACTGTTAAGTGATGATGTGGCTGATGGAGTAAGTAGAGAACAACATGTGGCATGCCACTTATGCCTCATGCTAATTGGCATTTTGCCACGATGGAAAGTATTTTAAAAATTTTAAAAATCTTAAAAAATAAATATTTTTAATAATTATTTGAAAAACCACATCCAAAATGAACCTAGACACCTAGACGCATTTTTTCAAATAAGTATATAAAAATATAAAAACATAAATTTGCTTTAAAATATTAATAATTATAAAAAAAATATTTTAAAACTAATCGTAATTTAAAATAAAGTGTAACGCCCCAAAATTTTAAGTTTTAGATATGTTGGGTTTTATCAAGTAATGTGTTTAGTTTGGGTGATTAAACGCTTGATATATTTGTTTAAGGTTTAAGGTTCAAGTCTCTTTATGTGTATGGGATATTTTGTTTTGTTTTTTATTAGGGTTGTGGAGGAGTTTAAACTTAATTTGAACTTTTCAATATGATTAGTTGTGGGTTGGTTCCCTTTTTCAAGTGAGTTGTAGGTAGTTATTTAAAAAAAAAAACTCAGCAAGTCATTTCCATGTTTTTTTCTTTGTTTTTTCCCTAAATCACGCCACCATCAATTTTTCGATTCTTTACTATTCATTTTGTGTTCGGTGTTGGGAGTAGTTATCACTTTTCGTCAGGTATTTTCTTTTTGGGATTTTAGTAAGTTGGGAGTTTTAGTTATGCTTTATAATGGAAAGGTTTATTAATTGTGTTATTCGTTTTAATGCTCGCTTAGGGGAGAACCGTGAGTTGGGTGGTGTTCCTCCAGCGATTTAAGTGTTGTGTGGTTGTTGTATGCTGACGGTATGTGTACAAATGTGTTGTTTGGTATTGAGAGGCTATGTTCATGGACAATTCTTATTTGAATTTCATAATTCTTTACTGAAATTGGTCGTTGGAATATTGATTTTAGGTATTGGGAATCTCGTGGTTGCATTCGTATCAAAATCGAACTAGGTGTGTAATGAGAAACCTAGAAACCAGCGAACGACAAAAGCCGAAAAACAACACTGTCGACACCATACGATCGTGTGACAGGTCGTGTGCTGGGTCATGTGTAACACATGGGCTAGCTATTTGGGTCGTGTGGGCCACACGGGCGTACGGGCCCAAAATTCAAAAATTTTCCCCAGTTCCGTACACATCGTTCCGATCAATTGTGGGCCTTCCGTGGGGTCTGTATGTGATTAAATAATCTGTAAAACATGGGATCTGGTTATTTATAGTATACTTCTAATTATATGTATGTGTATTTTAGATAACATATGATACGTTAACCTTGTAATAGGCTATCTGTTATGACATGCATGTATAAAAGTAGCATGTATAATTTTTGTTTTGATTATATCTGCATGGGGAACGGGTTATATTATGTGGAGGAAGTGTTTCTGTGAGAGGCGATATCTCGCCCATTATACTGGCAGCACAGCTGCAAATATTCTGAAAAGTGTCACAACGACACTAAGTGGTGTGTAGGGTTGGATGGGTGTTTCATACCCTATATGGTGTGTAGCGTTAGTTGGAGATGGTGTGTAGCTGATGGGGGTAGAAAAGCATGTTTGTACCTGTTTTGCTTTGATATAATTTTGTTTCTATAAAATCTGTCTTATATATATTATCTGTTAAGTTATGTGTTACACATTGAGTTCGAAAACTCATATTTTGTTTGACTGATATTTCAGGTAATCTTTAGACTTAGGCGGGTCGGTGCGACGGGAGTTCGGTTATTAAAGTTTTGTGTTCATTTTAGATTTTTTTTTTTAATTTGAGATTTAAGAGGTTCGAAATTTTTGACTGGTTTGAGTTTTGGACTTTATTTTCGTTTCCGTATAATATTGTTTAAACGTTTTATTGACAATGATTATTTTTTGCAAAACCAACGGGTTTCAATTAACAACTGTGTTTTCAAAAATACGACTTTCTAAGAATTTCCACTACAAAATCATAAGTTTTAGAAATATATTCAAACATCGTTTTCAATGAAATAGTTAGATAAAATATGTTTTTGAGTAATCTGGGATTTTAAGAGTTTGCGACGATTTTTAAGATACACGAAAACCAAATTTTCAATAATTTTATGTAACAACTCCAAATTTAGCCATAACGTCTAAGTCAGATTTAAAGTGTTACATAAAAAATCAACATTAAAATAACCCTTACCAAAATAACAAAATATAAAAATAAAAGAATCTACAACCTTTTGTTTTTTAGTAAGCAGTATTTACATTTCACACCATTTACTTTGACCATATTTCCTTAAATGTTTATTGTTTTTTGTCCAAATTTGTAACATATTTTCTCATATTAATCTAGTTAGCAATGGACAAGATGCAAGGTAAACAACAACTTAAAACAAAAGCTTTCTCTATTGATAATAATTCATCATAATTATTATTAAACATTTAAACAAATTGTAACTTGATAATGATACTTAATTTGTGATTTGAAAATTTATCGTAATTTTAAATAATTTATATAAATTTTTTATTTTAATAAATTTTAAATTCTTAGCAATTTTTAAATAATTTTATAATTACTTGAAAAAATATGTCCAAAAGTTTTCCAAATACATTTAAATCTAGACAACTATTTGCTCAGGTTGGACAAACTGTTATCTAGGTATATTTGAACTTAGAGAACTATTTGACCATGTTAAGTTTGGACATGTTTTTTAAAATAATTATTATTTATTTTTAATTTTTAACTATTTGTCATGTTAGTATTAGGTACATTTGGCATGCTAGGTGTCATTGTTTACTTGTTTCGTGAGTCATGTCATCACTTAACACTTGAAATGGATAGAATTTTTAATAGAATGACCGATTTGTTTTTTTTTGAACTAACATACAATGGCTAATATATCCATATTTTGAGTAAAGGAAGCAAAATGCAATATGACTTCTAGTAAAGGATTGGCCGAATCTTACATTACAAACTATAATGTTATATTCTGAAATGAGATTACGGTATTTGAATTCTAAACATTTTGGTCATCCTATAATCTCATATTCCTAAATAATGTATAAAGTGTAATCTCATTATGACCTATTTATTAATTTATCTAAGATTGTAGGTAGAATCTGAAATTTTTAAACATCATTTATTTTAACAAATATTACTTTGAGAGAGAGAGAGAGAGAGAGAGAGAGAGAGAGAGGGTGAGGGAGGGGGAGGGAGAGGGAGAGGGAGGGAGCGAGAGAGAGGGGGAGAGAGAGAGAGAGAGAGAGAGAGAGAGAGAGAGAGAGAGAGAGAGAGAGAGAGAGAGAGAGAGAGAGGGGGAGGGGAAGGGAGAGAAAGAGGGAGGGAGGGAGAGAGAGAGAGAGAGAAGTTTTTGTAAAAGCTTTGAAAACCACAAAACCAAAATTTTTACAATATTTTCATTTTAAATCAAGTCACATAAGATTTTATCTCTCATTTAATCGTTAAATTAACGATTTTAATTACGGAAAGGCCTTATTGATATAACATCGATAGTTTGGAGATGTAATTACAATGATTTACAATTTAAAGATTAATTTAGAATGAGGGTCATAGTTTAGATATGTTTGGTGCAATTAACTCTTAAAACCATGTAAATAAACTATCATAATGTGGTTCAATAGTTGTTCAAAAATAAATTTCTTAAGTTATTAAAATTTTATAAAAATAAAAATTCTATAATAATGATAATTTAATAAAATTTATTTTTATATAATCTTATATTTTATCAACAAACACATAAAATTTATATTTTAACCAAATAAATTAAATAAAATAATTCTATATTTCATTTTTAATTTACATTTTGGTAACCTAAAGATTCATGGTTCATAAAAAAAGAAAAGAAAGGAAAAGAAAAACTCGAGTTGATTAGATCTTTATTGTTTTATAAATATATAATATAAAAATATGAATTATTAGTGGATTGATGTCATATGTTTTCAATATATAATAAAATAATTAAAAAAAAAAAAAAGAGAAACAACATCAATTTCGACACTTAAGTGATTTTTCTTTTTTACTTCTGGATAAATAGAATAATTACTAAAAAAGAGATATATATATATATATTAATTTTTTTTATAAATTATAAAAAGAATATAAAATTCTAACAATAATTCGGTTAATGCCACTTAAATTCAAATAAAACTTGATATAATCACATCTTATCATGAGTCTAACACGGTAGATTCTTGATATTATTTTTTTTAATAGTCTGACGCGGCGCTGCCTGCTGTGTGCATGGGAATGTGTGGTTAAAAATGGCGGGGGGTGATCTAAGGGAATCTTTAAAGCCTGCATTTGGTAGTTTCTATAAAACTACATTTTGGAGTTATTTGAAGAATCAAATTCAAACATAAAAACCAAATACCGACTCATCCACTCACACATCCGACAAACCCCTTTTTTCAAGCATTGTATTGTATACAAACAAAACAAGAACAAGAAAAAACAGACCAAAGCGGGCAATAACTATGACCAAACGGTAATGCCAAAACCATTGTCGTTGCTTTACTTTCTTCATCTTTATGTTTTTTTAATTAACCAGTCTTGAATATATGAGTTTTATAACATTATCCCTTACTTAGGTTACGCTCTTGCCTTCTTCTTTAACTTTACATCCTTGACGTCTTTCCCACATTTGCGCCTCTCTTTCAGGGTCTATCTACATTATTAATGAAATTGGATAGGAGTGAAGTGAAACTAAGTGGGGGCGGAAATTACTTTGTTTATTACGTGGATCTTATATGCTAACATTGGTTACATCTACGTCACCCCACTCTATCCACTTTACTTCATTATTGTTTTTTTAATTTAATCTACTAAACGTATATACTTATTATTGACCATGATAAAAGTATATACCTATAGTTTATTCATCAACATAGTTTCAATATTACAACTAAGTACATACTATAATTCCTATCCCATTAGTATAATTTCTATTATATGAATATTCGTATAAAAATTATATGTTTCAAAATAGTATATAATGTATGGTTTGAAACTATTTAATAATAATACCTGAAATACGTATAATATTAAAATTTTAAGTAAAATGAAATTGAAACACATAAATATATCGTATTAAGAATACTAAATGTACTACAATTATTTATCGTAATGTTGCCATCAACCCTAAGTTGATGTTGAGTTAATAAAGTATGTGTACTCAGATAAAATATATAAAAAATAAAATTTTGATTAATTGGTAAAGTTAAAATTTTACTATTACAATTGATATTGTTTCAAATTTGACCACATGCAAATAATTTATTGGCTTTTTAAAAAAATAAAAAAATTAAAATATAATCAAATAATATAATTTATTTTAATCATAAAAAAATATTTTTATAATTTTTAAAATGAATTAATGTTAGAATGATACATGATACTAATTCAATTAGGAAAATAAATATTAATATAAAGCCATAAATTCTTGAAAGAATAAAAATTTAATCATTCAAGAAAAAGAAAAGCAAAAATTTATTAAAACTGTCATGCTCCTAAAGAGATCACATTATTTTGAATCCCTTACCAATTTATAATAAATAATTATTAAATATTAAAACTATATTTATGCTACATAATAAAATATGTATTAAAATTATTTATTTAAACAAATTAAAATTAAGTTTATGTCAAAAATTGAAATAATATTTTTCAAAAATGAATAAGATTTTTAAAAAATAGCATCTCTATTTATATCACAATTATATGTTTAATATTGTATTACAAAATGATATATATATATTTTTATACTAAGAGATAAAGATGACACAGCTTTTAAATGCGTTGATTTTAACTCAACATCATTAAGAAAAAGTTAATTTGAAGGTAGTGGATGTTATGAAAACGAAGGGGTAAAATAGGGAAATGCCCTCTTAGAGGAAGATATTTTTACTGGGTGAAGCATTGAATATCCCGATGAAATTAACGGCATTAATGCGTTGATAATAATCTGGTTCATTGCCATCCATGTTACCCAAACATGGGTGTCAGTTGGGGCATCAAGGAGCCCTAACCGCACCAATGTGTGGTCCCATTCTTTAGTAGTTGAAGAGGGTAGTTAGTCCCAACTTCCATTGCATAATTATACTTATCCAAAAGTTGACTACTTCATTCTTTTTTTTTTTTTCTAATTTATATGAAAAAAAATGTGCTTAAGACTGATTTGGACTAACTTTAATTATTATTATTTATTAATTTCAATTTTTTATATTAAATGAATAGTAAATTTGAAGGGAGACATCAGAGGAAGTTAAGTCAAAAATGATTTTGAACAAAAGAAAAAAAAATTGACATCTTATCTGATCCGACTCATTAACAGATACTCACTAACTTGGAGTAGTTGGACAAGTCCAAAAGGGTCAATTCAAAATTAGAGGGGGGCCCCTCGAAACCCTAAAGGAAAATAATTTAATAATTTGGATAACATTAATTACAAAAGATAACAAAAAGGAGCACCAAGTCTTTCAAAATAATTGTGGAGGTAAGACGGATAGACTTCTAACACATACCTTAATACGGGAGTGGACACAACAGTTACCTACTACTACACCTCCTTCCTTTTGCAAGCATGCTACAACCACGGGAACATTATTAAATTTTTATTTTGGACCCTTTCTTTTTTTCTTCTTCCAAATTGCATGATCTTGTCTGCCCACCGAATTCATGCTCTTAGGTGCCTTTTCCCACATATGCTACCGCAATTTTTGTGTGTTGCATTCATTCCGTTGCGAGATTGGGGCCCATGAGTTTTTTTTTTATTTTAAAAGTTATACTTCAGTACATTATTTTACAAAATTCATTCAGTATAATTTGTTATACTCCTATCTCGATTTGCACATATGACAATAAAAGAAGTGATCGAAGAGACACCCACAAAAGGCCTTCCACTTTATGTTGTTTAAATGATTATTCAATGACCAACCACTTGCATGCTTCGTATCACTTACACGAAAGATTATCCATTCTTAATCACTTAGTTGGACCCTTTGTTAAGCCACTTACTAACGTAGAGGGGCTCCCCTTCTTCCTTCTCAAAAATCCTAACATGCTAGCCTTCATTCTTTTTTTCATTCTTTGACTTCTCTGACTCACTGTCCTTTAATGGTGAACTAGTTTTATTTATACCACCACTTTTTCCTTCTTACATTCTCCCTTATCGTTATCCGTCATCAACATAACTAAAATAAAATCTAGATTAAAAACTTACACATAATTATGAACGAGGTCTTAGCTCAATAGTGATGGCAAGGTTGAGCTTTGGGATCTTTGAGGTCTTAGACTCAAATTCCATCTTCTATAAAATGTGTCTTCTTAATTATAATTAATTATTTAATTTAATATTTGTAATAATACGATTTAACTTAAAAAAAACCGGTGCATAATTTATATTTGGTGAAGGAAACAACTACATGTGAGAAAATTATATAATAAAGTAGCATATTTTTTTAATGAAAAATCTATAAATGATCCGCTAAATGATGGAAACTGTCTTTTTCCTAGAGCAAGTTCTGTTGCGGTTAATGAGAGAAAAACTGTTGGTTCACGTTCCTGCAAAATAATGGTTATTTAAATGAGGACGGTTGGAGTTGTGGCAGTGGGTAAGTTTATGACCAAAAGATGATAATTTTCAGTAAGCATGTGACTTTGCTTGTCATTGCATTTCCTGCATTTTAAGGCACATGGTTTGCACCCCAAGCTCAAACTGTATGTTAGCCTAACATGGACTTGTCGGCTATTATTTTGATGCATATAGAGATTTTTCATTTTTAAAATTTTGTCGACATTAAATTAGGAGGCTTTTGTAAACCAAATTTGTTTGAATTATGTGGGTGCCCAAATTTTTCGTCTGTTTACTTTGTAGATCTTATGGTAAACTCCAATGGCCCACTCCAAGTAAGGTCTCTTTCAACTGATTTTGCATCTAAAAATAACAATATAGTAAACAAAACTTCTCATCTTCTTCTTCTTCTACATATATAATTTCTAGAGTTTTTAGATTTTATGGGGCAGGGTTGAAAAAGCGATTAATTTCTTAATTTATTTTACAATATTTTATACGACACATACGTTTGTGGAATTTAAAAATTATTTTTTAAAAATGCTATAAATCTTATTATAATGCTAATTTATAAATATTTTTATATAAAATCTTCAACTAAAAAAGTTAAAAATTTAGGCATATGTTAAATATGACTCCTATTTTGAGTCAAATTTAAAAAATAATCTTTCAGTTAAACTTTGTTTACTTGTTTCAATCAAATACTGATTAGTTTATATTATTTTATTATTATTTGACCTATGAATTTAGCCTATAAAGAGGCTATTTTACAACCTTAGAAATAATATACCCATTAGAGATTAGAACTCATAACATATTTAGAGAATTTTGTGTTTACGTTTTGTGGGTTCTTTGTTTTCAGGTTTTCGGGATTTAGTTTTTATCTCCATCTTTTGTACTCTTTGTTCTTTTGCCATTATAGTAAAATTATCTTTGCCCGTGGTTTTTTATCCTCTTTGGAGGGGTTTTTCCACGTTAAATTTGTGTGTTCAATTTCTCAATTTATTCCGCTATTTTTCTTACTTGTTGTTTAATCGGGTCGATCCTAACAATTGGTATCAGAGCTAGTTTAATTTTTATAAATCAACTTATTCAGATATGACAACAACAAAGTTTGAAATTGAAAAGTTCGATGGTGAGACAAATTTCAATCAGTGGCAAGTTCGGATGATGGCAATTCTAGTTCAATCCGATTTGAAAAAGGTTATTACCAGGAAAAAGCCTGAGAATCTAAATAAAATGTAAATGGGAAGAGCTTGATGAAAAGGCTTTGTCTCGCAATCTAGTTTGCTGCCTCGCGAATACGGTATTGCGGGAGGTATTGATGGAGAAGACCTCATCCGCCTTATGGAAAAGGTTAGAAACTCTTTATGCGACTAAGTCTCTCAAGCTAACCGTTTAGTGTTGAAACAACGCTCTATTTACGTTTCGCATGAACGAATGTGAGGTTCTTAGAGATCACATCGTCAATTCATTACTCTTTTAAATGATTTAAAGAATGTTGAGGTTCATATTGACGATAAAGATCGTGCTATGCTATTATTGTGCTCTTTACCCCCTTCATACAAGTCTTTTAGGAGACTCGATTTATGGCGAGACAAACTCTCTCGCTCGAAGATGTGAAGGGTCATTTGTTGAGTAGAGATAAACTCGACAATGAGTTTCATTTGGCTAGCAAAGCGAGATAGGCAATCTTCCGTTTTGGTAGCATTAAAGAAACGAGACAAAAGGTGTCGCTATTGTAAAAAGTTAGGCCACGTCAAAGCGATTGTTATAAATCATAAATAAAAGAACCACTTGAGTAACGAGGAAGATGTAGCTGGTGCTAATTTGGCCGATGAAAACGGTGATGATTTCTTGTTAGTGTCAACGGCGATAACTCTAAGCTCACGTCCCGAGTGGATCCTAGATTCGGATGTTCTTTCCACATGTGTCCCAATAGAGAATGGTTCTCCACATACAGTTTGATTGAAGGTGGAGTTGTGCGCATGGGAAGCGATTCATCTAGTAAGGTAATTGGTATTGGTACTTATTAAAATTAAGATGCACGATGGGACGATTAGGACACTCTCGGATGTCGTATGTAATCGATTTACTGAAAGAATCTCATCTCCTTGATATTTTAGACTTGAAAGGATGCAAAATCAACATCGAGTCGAGCGGCATTAAAGTATCTCATGAAGCTCTCGTTTTGTTAAAAGGTAAAAGAACCGCGATCTTTATATTCTCGAAGGTTATACAGATGGTCGGTGAAATTGGGCGCCCTCGTCAGTACTGGAGTTGAAGTCAACTTGTTTGGAGCGGAGGCAACTTGGTCATAGGAGGGAAAAAGGTATGGTTGTTTCGTTGAAGAGAGGTTCTCTTTTGGATGCAGGTTTTGAAAAGTTAGGGCACTGTGTTTGTGAAAATCAGACCCGGGTTAGTTTTGATTTGGCAATGTACAAGTCGAAGGCTAGAAGTCTTCCAGTTTCTAAGCACAAATTCGACTCAGTAAATTCCCTGCATAGTTCAAGATAGGCTCGTGGCGGGTTTTGGCAAAGATGGCGTTGTGGAAATATAAGTCAAGGTGGAGATTTGTTAAATATGACTCCTATTTTAAGTCAAATTTGAAAAATAATCTTTCAGTTAAACTCTGTTTACTTGTTTCAATCAAATACTGATTAGTTTATATTATTTTATTATTATTTGACCTATGAATTTAGCCTATAAATAGGCTATTTTACAACCTTAGAAATAATATACCCATTAGAGATTAGAACTCATAACATATTTAGAGAATTTTGTGTTTACGTTTTGTGGGTTCTTTGTTTTCGAGTTTTCGGGATTTAGTTTTTATCTCCATCTTTTGTACTCTTTGTTCTTTTGCCATTATAGTAAAATTATCTTTGCCCGTGGTTTTTTATCCTCTTTGGAGGGGTTTTTCCACGTTAAATTTGTGTGTTCAATTTCTCAATTTATTCCACTATTTTTCTTACTTGTTGTTTAATCGGGTCGATCCTAACAGCATAAATAATTTTTTTTGTACAAGATTCAAACTCAAATTATTTTTGAGGAAAATGAACACTCGACTAGTTAATCACAACTTGGATTTCATGAACACGAATCCTTTACTATCACACCAATGATTTAATTAATAAATATATGTTTATATAATTTTTTTTTCTTTTGGACATTTTGTTATTGTGGCATAATATAGTAAAATCTATAAAAAGCAATTTAAACCTAAAATATATCTTAAAAAACCCCACATGTGATAGAACTTGAACTTAAGATATCAAACTTCTCAAATCTTCATTTTTTTTTTTTTTTCAACCAAAACTTCATTTTGTTTTATATAAACTATTTAACATATAAATCGCATTAAAATTTAAAGTCTAAAATTATATTATAATAAACTCAGAACATAAATTAATTTAAATAAAATACCTAATTAGGTACAATCAAAGGACAAAATCTCATTATTAAATGTAAAACAAATATATATTATAAACGAATTTGAAGAATTTTTTGAATCGATTAATATTTCTTTTATTGTTTAATTAATATATTACTTAATTTTTATTTTAAATATTACAATATTATAATATCAATGTTACAATTTAAAAAAAATTATACAAATATTTGGTCAAAATAAAATAATAATATAATCATTAACCATAAATATTTATAAGGTTACTAAACAAAATTGCAACTATAATTGAAATTGAAATTTATCGTTACAATTTATTTTGATTGATATTTGATATTTATATTTTTTTATTAAAAATAAATTTATCATAACTTAAAATTGAATTTTTCCACTTAATTTTTGTTTGATAACATTTTCCCACTACACTTTAAAGTTTTGATTGAATTTTCTCACATGAATAACTTCAGTGGTAAAATTCAATAAAAATTAAAATTTTGTTGTAAAATTTAATTACATAAAAAGTAAATGATAAATTTGTGTATATTTTAAAAGCGCATTATATTATTATGTAAATTTCCAATACCCATGTATGTTAAATTGTTCATGGGTGTGATATCAACATTATATGAATTAAAATTGATAAAATTAAAATATAGATATTAAATTTATAACTTTTACAAAATACAAAAATTAAAATCGATAAAATCTATATCTTTTGCAAAGTATGGAGAGTAATAGTAGAATATATAACCTTTGTTTTTTTTTTTTTTTTTTTGGATGGATTTCAGGCCAGAATTTGGGCCCTATTCCTTTGTTTTTCTGGGGTTTCTTTTAGCCTGTTCGACTGTTCCCTCCTTCTATCAAAAACAACAACTAAGATTAGGTTTCTCAATTTACCCATAAAAACCAAAGGATTTGACTTACATCATTGACATTAATCACATTTTTTTTATTCATTTGATTAAAAAACACTAAAATTTATTAAATTAAGGGATAAATATTAAATTTATACATAAATTTTGATTTATTGTGTAATATTATACATAAATTTTAATTTTGTGTGATTTTATACACGAATTTTTGATGTGTTTCAATTTTCATAAATCACTATCAATATTATCACATTAGTATAATTTTATGTTTATATATTATATACACAAATAATTATATTAATCAAATACGAAAATAAATATATGTATTTATTTATTCAAATGTGTATAATTGAATCAAAACTAAAGTTTTATGTATACATATGAACTACAATTTAAATTTCATATATGTAATTGCCCCAAATCAAACTTCATGTATCAAATTATATATTAGACCAATGCTAAAATATAAATTTACTATTTATCCCTAAAACTGATGAAAAAAAGTTATCTACAACTCGAACTTATATTAAGGTAATAGAAAAAGATTTTCTAAAATAAAGAAACCATTCTTTCAACCGACTTGAACTTATATTCTCTTTTAATAAATAATAATTATATTGGGTTTTTTTAATTTTTTCTTAAAAGTTATAATTTTTAATCACTAATTTTAATTTCTTTTTTGAAATAAATAAGAATAATTCAAATATAATATATATTGTAAGCAGTTCACAATGTCAATAATACCACATTGCAAACACATATATAATGTAATATAAAAAAAATTTACATAACAAATTCTTTATAATTTGTGCTTGAGATTTTTAATTTTATTTGAATCAACATATTTAAATTAATGTAACTTTCTCCAAAAATTTCAAATGAAGAAATATAATGATATAATGAAAGTGTAGTATTATGAAAAAAACATACATTCTGCCATAAAAGTATGTATAAAGAGATAACATAATTTGGTCATTGCCTATATATAGTTCAAATTATATATCATTTTTATGATTATGATTTTTGTATCCTATAGGTAAAATAAATTTTTAAAATTTCATTAAAAAGTATACAAACATCTATGAGAGGGTTACACCTCTCTACTTTTGAAATATCAGTATTCACAAATTATTTAGTTTCCATTTTGTACAGTATTGCTTATTAGTGATTAAATGTTAGGGGTGAAGTCAAAACAATTTTTTAAGGAGTTGAATAAAATTTTAATTTTTTATAGTCTATATCTTTATCATTTTTAAATAATTTAAAATTTTTTACTTTTTTAAAAGGTCTAAATAACCATTTTCCCTATATTCTCCTCTTATTAAATGGAAATAATCCATCTCATTTTGTGATAACAAGGTATGCTTTCATGCTGTAAATTGAGTTATATTATTAAGTTAATGATCTATTAAGTGAAAGTTGAATGCCTTTCATGTATTGTTTTATTAGTCCAATGCATCAGACTATAGGAAAACAGCTGTTGTGAAGCAAAATTTTGTTAAGGCATTAGAATGACCCTTCCTTATAGGCTTTCTAGACTTATACAAATATTTTTACAGCATTAAATATCAAAAGAATTCCAACTTGATGTAAATCTACTTTTTTTCAACTTTTTTAAATCAATTTATACTGTATTTAATTATCAGTAACTATTATTTTGCTAATTTTTTTTTTTAAAAATATTTATATTATTATTTAAGTCTTTAATGAACTTGATATCACGAGTTAATTTAATATCAACTCAGTTAAAAAAATTACGAAAATGTCTTCCTATAGTTAAAATAAATTATATTATGGTGAGATTTGGATCCATGGTGTCGAAACCATTTTTTTATTTTGAAAAACGGGGATCGACTTTAAAATATGGTATGGAGTCGCCACCAATCCTTTTTATTTAGGTGTGATCGGACCACCTTATGATCAATCATTCTAATAAAGCTTTTTGGTTTATTAAAACAATATTTTTGGTCTATGAAAGACTAGAAAACGGGTTCGAAAGTCGGTTACGTGCGAGGAAGGATTAACACCCTCGCAACGCCCAAAATCGGTACCATATTGATCAATTAGCGTCCTAATGTTGAAAATTTAGAAAAGATTTTAAAATACAATTCCTTTAAAAGCGTTTAGATAGCTTGAATTGGATGTCGAGATTCTCTCAGAAGGAATAAAATATCATATCCAGCACGATTGGATACAACATTTCAAACCCTCAATACGAGATCATCCCATAATTTCCAAAACTCATACATTTGAAATTTCAAAAAGGATATTTGGCTATTTGGCCAAATAGTAAATCGAAACCCAGCACGATTGGGCACGATTTATCGAGCTTCCAAATACGAAATATTGCCTCATTTTAATTTAAGAAAACATGCATGAAATTCCAAAAGGATATTCCGTATTTTAGTCGGATGAAAAATCGAAACCCAGCACGATTGGGCACGATTTATCGAACTTCCAAATACGAAATATTGCCTCGCTTTAGTTTAAGAGAACATAGACGAAATTTTAAAAGGATATTCTGTATTTTAGTCGGATGAAAAATCGAAACCCAGCACGATTGGGCACGATCTCTCAAACTCCCAAACACAAAATATTGCCTCGTTTTAATTTAAGAAAACGTAGAAGAAATCTCACAAGGGTAGTCCATATTTCAGTTGAACGAAAAAAAAGTCGAAACCCAGCACGATTGGGCACGATCTCTCAAACTTCCAAACATGAAATATTTCCTTATGTTGAGAGGGTTTTTAAAACGCGAGTGATTATAAAATTAATGAAAATAAAAATAAAATACAGAAAATACTAATTGATGTGAGTGCTTAAAAATCTGGTAAAATAGGATCTTTTAAAGAAATAGATGGTATATAAGTAAATTCTTAAGAAAATACAAATATGAAACAATCATGAGATTTATAATGTATGTAGATAAAGCTAATATAAATTTCGGGTATGTAATAATATATAAAGGTGACCTAACTAAATATCCTACATAATTTTAAAGTTAAATTATATGAAAGTTTTTTCAAAAAACAAGGAGAATAATAAAAAAATAGTAATATTGATGAACCACTATAGTATATAAAAAATAATAGTAAAATAATAATAGTAAAAATAATAGCATAAATAGTAATAATAATGTATATAAATAATAGTAATAAAAATAATAATGAAATTAATAACGATAATAATAATACAATGGTAACGATAATAGCAATAATATATAATAGCAAGAATAATAATAATAATGATAATATATTAGCAATCCAATATTGAAAAGTATGTACAGTTGTAAAAATTATAAACAAATAAAAACAAAATAATAATCATGAGAATAATACAATAAGTAAAAATATTTTTAAAAAAAACTGAAAGTAATTAGAGTTGTAAAAGGCTTGAGATTTAATTATAATCAAAACGAAACATGGGGGTGCAAATTATAAAATGCGAAGAAATAACAAATCGTTAACTGGGATCAAAATAGACGCGCGTGTAAAGAGGAAGGGCTGATAGGGAAAATATCCCAAGCCCTCGAAACGCAGCGTTTCAACGCGGACCATATTGAGTCTACGCGCAAAATTCAGGGGCAATTTAAAAAAAAAACAAATGAAATTCAAACTGGGTCAAATCGAAAGTCAGCGCAAAAGGGAAGGACCAGAAGCATAAATTTCCCCTTCAAAGCACAAAAGCGTGGATCCCATCCCTCCCAAATGGTGCCATTTCGTTTGCCTTTTAAAAACAAAAAAAAAAAATAATTAAATGGCATTCTGCCATTTTTTTAAAAAGAAACCCTAACCCTTTTTTATTTCTCTCTTAATTTTCCTCCTTAGCCGACTTTAATACCTCCTTTTGAACGCCGATTTGCCACCTTAAACGACGTTCAGCAGATTCAAGCTGCGAGGGTCGACATTCTTGGCTATAAAACCCCCCTCAAAGCTCCGACTTCAACGAAGCAAGTAAGATAAATCTTTGCCTTTTTTCTATTTTCAAAGGTTTTAAAATTTAAATGGAAAAAATAAAGGAAATAAAATCAAAAGAAAACGTAAAATCAAGGACAGTTGAATCTAAAATCACTTTTTGGATTTCTTTTGCAATAAGATCCTCTCTATTGATTTTGGTGTTTATATCTGTTACTGTATTCGTAAAAAAACCCCCCCAAAAAAAAGGTCCCCTACAATGAACTTTTCGAAAGCTTTTTATAGCCATTTTTTACAACTTATTTTTGCACATTTGTAGGTACGTGATCAAGCACGTCTCTGATGTGGCATGGTTGAGGAGCGCACGACGCGGAGGAGGCGCGAGACGTGCGGTGTCCGGTGGCTGCAGCGACTGAAGATGTTGGCTGCTAGGTTTTTTTTACTTTTGTTTTTTATTATTTTTTTGGGCTGAACATTTGGGCTAGGGTTTAGTTTTTTATCCTTGGGCCTGTTTGTATTTTGGGCCATGGTTTAAAATTTAGGTCTGAATTGGTAAACAAAATGGACTGTTTATTTTGGTTTTTTGTTTATGGGCCCCAGGCTGAATTGGGTCATAATAGCTGCCCCTCTTTGCTCATTGTCACGTGTAACGATAATAGAGCAAAGACTCCAAATGGGTCAATTCTGCTCGGTCTTTGCTGAGTCTTGACTTCTTTGTTGCTCATCTTCTTCAAGTAGACTTGCACCAATTTTAGAAAGGTCTGTAATTTTTAGCCTGTTACCCTAATGCTTAGGGGGTTAAGGCTCGTATCTTCAGCCTGCTCTCTTGCTACCTTAGAGTGATAAGGCTGGTGGCTTAAATCTGTTCCATAGCCGATACATGGAGATAAGACTTGCCATTTTTGATCTGCTCTATAGTTGATACATGGAGATAAGATCTGTAATTTTCAACCCGTTACCCTACTGCTTAGGGGGTTAAGGCTTGTATCTTCAACCTGCTCTCTTGCTATCTCAGAGAGATAAGGCACCATGCTTAAATCTGCTCCATAGCCGATACATGGAGATAAGATCTATAAATTTTAGTCTGCTTCCTTGCTACCTCAGGAAGATAAGACTTATATCTTCAACATGCTCTCTTGCTACCTCAGAAAGATAAGGCTAGTGGCTAAAATCTACTCCATAACCGATACATGGAGATAAGACCCTCCATTTTCGATCTGCTCCATAACCGATACATGGAGATAAGATTTGTAAATTTCAGTCTACTTCCTTGCTACCTCAGGAAGATAAGACCTATATCTTCAACTTGCTCTCTTGCTACCTCAGAGAGATAAGGCTGGTGGCTAAAATCTGCTCCATAGCCGATACATGGAGATAAGACCCGCCATTTTCGATTTGCTCCATAGCCGATACATGGAGATAAGATCTGTAAATTTCTAGCCTGTTTCCCTACTGCTTAGGGGGTTAAGGCTTACCGTCTTCGATCTGCTTCACTACTGTTTAGAGAGATAAGACCTGTGAATTCACCGATGTTGCCACACTGTCCTCTAGGGAATATGCCCTGTAGACTCAGTTTCATATGCCTATGTTTATGCCAAATGATTAGGATGCTATGACCAAAATGAATCATAATGCTCCTAGCTAGATGTGATGTTTATGTCAAATAATTAGGATGCTATGATCGAAATGAATCAAATGCTCCTAACTAGATGTGTTATTATATGAATGCAGAAATGTCATGAGAATGATTCCTTTTTAAACGCTTAAGCTGTTATTGCTTGCTGTTTGTCATTGACATATTTCTTCTCGTTCAACTGATATCTTTAACAGACATCTGAAGCAGTAGTCTTAACTTAAACCTTTTAACTTCTCAAGTAACTCTAACCCTTAAGCTTAGTGGGTTCTGAATAATTGACATGTTTCGGGTTCTTGCACTACTTAGAAGCTTCTAGAGTAATATGCAGAACTCCTTTTAAGAAAGTGTTATTAGTCCATTGATCAATATTTCAATAAGAAATGCCTTGAAAAAGATTATGAAAATGGGAAAGATGAAACTTTATTGAGAACGAAGCTCGAGGTAGAAAATCAATCAAGATAACAGATTTTACTAAGGTACAAAAGATGTATAAGATGGAAAATTAGTGCCCCAGATATCGCAGCATGAGCTTCTCCATTTGGACTATTTAAAAATCCTCGGGAGCCAGATGTGTGTTTAGGAGGTCCGAGGTATTTCGTTGATACCTCTAAGATATAATGTTCCTCATTCTTGTTAATTCTGGTAGAATAGGGTCGCAACATGCCTCATCCTTCGTCACAATTTGAGCTGTCCTTTTTCGGGTTTTCAACTCAAAACCCTTTGGTCTTAAAGCGCCCTTTGAGGGTTTTCGCCTTGGCCTCTCTATTTTTTTTAAAGCACCATTTGCGGGTTTTCGCCTTGGCCTCTTCTTTTTCAGGTGAAGTACTTTTTGACCGAATCTGAATTTACCAGGTTGGGGAAGCTTTTGCCGTCCATTTCTGCTAATATCAGTGCCCCTCCAGAAAAAAACTTTCTTCACTATATAAGGTCATTCCTAGTTTGGCATCCATTTCCCTCTGAAATCCTTTTGCATAGGGAGAATCTTTTTCAATACCAAGTTCCCTTCCTGGAATACCCTTGGGCAAACTTTCTTGTTGTAAGCTTGCATCATTCGTTTCTGGTACATTTGACCATGATAGATAGCCTTCAATCTCTTTTCTTCAATCAAGTTTAACTGGTCGTACCGGGATTGGACCCATTCTGCTTCATCTAGCTTTAATTCAGATAAAACCCGGAGAGAAGGAATCTCGACTTCAATAGGCAAAACTGTCTCCATCCCATAAACCAACGAGAAAAGTGTTGCCCTGGTAGAAGTTCTGACCGACGTTCGATAGACATAGCGAGCAAATAGAAGCTTTTTATGCCAATCCTTGTAGGTCTCAGCCATTTTCCCCATGATCTTCTTTATATTTTTATTAGCCGCCTCAACTGCCCCATTCATTTTCGGGCGATATGGTGATGAATTGTGGTGCTTAATTTTGAAGTGACTGCAGACCTCCACTATCACGCTGTTGTTTAAATTTAACGCGTTGTCAGATATGATTCTCTCTGGTATGCCATATCGACATATGATTTCCTTTTTCAAGAACTTATTGACCGCCGACTTCGTGACATTGGAGTATGAAGCAGCCTCCATCCACTTGGTGAAATAATCGATAACCACAAAGATGAAACGATGACCGTTAGAAGCCTTCGGCGAAATTGGCCCAATGACTTCCATGCCCCATATTGAGAAAGGCCATGGAGAAGTCACAACATGAAGAGGTAAAGGAGGCACATGGATCTTGTCACCATAAATTTGGCACTTATGGTATTTCTTAGCATAATTGATGCAATCTCCTTCCATTGTAGACCAGTAATACCCGAATCTCATGATTTGTCTGGCCATTGTGAATCCATTAGCATGTGTACCACATACACCTTAATGGACTTCTTCTAGGATTTTCTTGGCTTCAACAGCGTTAACACATCTTAGCAGTACTTGGTCTTTCCTTCTTTTATACAGGATTTCACCGTCTAAGACATAGTCACTGGCCAGCCTCCTCAACGTTCTTTTATCATTTTTTGTTGCCTGATCAGGATATACACGATTTTTCACATATCGTAGAATATCCTGATACCATGAATGATCATCTCTCTCTTCCTCTTCGTCGATATTGTAGCAATGAGCTAGGGCATCACAAATACTCATCTGGATTAGCTTCATATCCTCTTGTTTATTTGCTCTAATCATGGAAGCTAACGTAGCCAGGACATCAGCCATTTGATTCTCATCATGCGGGAGATAATGGAAAGTGATATCATCAAACCCCTTGATTAAATCCAGAACCAGCTCTCGGTAATTGATCAACTTTGAGTCTCTTGTTTCCCATTCACCCTTGAGCTGATAGATCACTAGTGCAGAATCCTCATACACTTCTAACACCTTGATTTTGCGCTCTACGGCCGCACGAATGCCCATGATACATGCTTCATACTCTACCATATTATTTGTGCAATCGAAATCCAATTTGCAAGTGAATGGATAGTGATATCCATTTGGGGATATCAAGACTGCCCCAATTCCATTACCAACGGCGTTTGACGCTCCGTCGAAATTCAGTTTCCAATGATAATCTTCTAGAGCATCTTCTTGGGTGGCTGCCACATACATTAGATCTTCATTGGGAAAATCAAAGTTTAAAGACTCGTAATCCTCTAAAGCTCTACTAGTTAGGAAATCCGCTATTGCACTCCCTTTTACAGCCTTCTGGCTCACATAAACTATGTCAAATTCAGAGAGCAGGATTTACCATTGGGTCATCCTTCCATTCAGAGCGGCTGACTCTATCATGTACTTAAGAGGATCTAATTTTGAGATTAACCAAGTCGTATAGTACAACATGTAATGCCTCAATCTCCGAGTTGTCCAGACCAAATCACAACATAGCTTCTCGATTGGCGAATATCTCATCTCACACTCAGTGAATTTCTTACTGAGGTAGTATATTACCTTTTTTTTTCTTTCATGTCTTATCGTGTTGACAAAGCACACATCTCATTAAATGGTCAAATACGATCAAGTACAATATTAACGGTCTACCCGTACTAGGTGGTGTTAATACTAGGGGATTGGATAGATATTGTTTAACCCTGTCAAAGGTCTTCTGGCACTCTTCATCCCATGCACCTGGGTTGTGTTTCTTGAGAAGACGAAATATAGGGTCGCATTTCTTGATTAGTTGAGAAATAAACCAGGCGATGTAGTTTTGTCTTCCCAGAAAACCTCGAACTTCTTTTTGAGTGCGTGGCGAGGGTAATTGCTGTATAGCCTTGACTTTGTCGGGGTCGACCTCGATTCTTTTTTCACTGACGATGAAATCGAGCAGCTTTCCTGATCTAGCTCCAAAAGTACATTTTGTCGGATTAAGTTTTTGCTGGCACTTTCTCAGCCTCAAGAACAATTTCCTCAAAACCTATATGTGCTCTTTTTCTATTTGGGATTTTGCGATCATATCGTCAACGTAAACCTCAATCTCCTTGTACATCATGTCGTGAAATAGGGTTACCATGACTCTTTGATAGGTTGCTCCCGTATTTTTTAACCCGAATGGCATCATCTTATAGGAAAAAGTTTTCCACAAGGTTATGAATGTGGTCTTTTCCATATCTACAGGATGCATCTTTATCTAATTGTATCCCGCGAAACCATCCATGAAAGAGAACAATGAGTAACCTGCCGTATTATCCACCAGAGTGTCGATATGGGGCAGCGAAAAGTTGTCCTTTGGGCTGGCCTTATTTAGGTCTCTATAATCCACACACATCCGTACTTTTTCATCTTTCTTGGGGACTGAGACGACATTGGCTACTCATTCCGAGTAATTCACCACTTGCAAGAACTCAGTATCAAATTATTTCCTTACCTCTTCCCTTATTTTTATTGCAACATCGGGTCTCATCCTTCAAAGCTTCTACTGAACAGGCTTGCACTCTTCTTTTATGGGGACTCGATGTACCGCAATATCAGCACTTAAACCAGGTATGTCTTGATATGACCACGCGAAGACATCTTTGAACTCCTGCAGTAGTTTAATGAGGTCTCACCTTATTTCTTTGGCTATACAAGTTCCAATTTTCACTTCTTTCCCCTCTTCCAAAGTCACATTCTCGGTTGTCTCCTTATGAGGTTGAATCTGTTTCTCTTCCCGTTCTACCATCCTTAACAAATCTAGAGATATCCCACAATCTTCGTCATCTTCAAAATCCTGAGATCCCTCTAAATACATATCTCGCTCAAAAGGAGATCCTGGGTCCGTAACAATATCTCTCGTATTATAACATAAAAGAAATATCCAAAGAATGAATCGAATGGTGGCTTATTCGTATGGCATGATTATGAATGTAATGAGAATATGAAAGAATATTTTCCCAGAATGCATTTTTTATTAAATAAAGTTATTTGAACATGAGCCTATTTCACAAAAGATTCTTATTGTTTCTAGGCTTAAAACAATAAGTGTGTTCTGAACATTACTCTGTATTAGCTCTAAGAACTATATGAATTTCTTCCACAATCCAATTGTTTAGAACACTGCCAAACTCATAAGGGCGAATGCCTGATAAGTCTCTTCCCATCACTCCCTCCTCAGATAGGGTATTGATGCTCAAATTGCCCATCCAATCTTTAACTGTGTCTTCTCTTGTCATTTCTGATTCCAGATGAATAATTCCTCTTGACACGAATGTATTGGATATGTGGGGAAAGGTCATTGACTCCCACTTAACCTCTGTCCCACTCAATCGTGCCCTTCGTCTATCCTGTTTCCTCTCCAGCTCTTCCTTCATTTGTCTGGCATCTGGCCTATATCCCAAATCGGAATGATCCTACCTACCAACTAAACTCGGTACTTTGACCTGTCCGTAGAGGTATTTTTTGAGTCTTTTTCCAGGCAAAGCCCATTTTCCTGCCATCAGTCGTAAGCTTATCCTCATAGCTTTGGATATTTTCGGCATTGGGATCTTGCCTCCTTTCGATAATGAAAGTTGTATTGAAAAATTCCAATGACCGAAAGAAACACTCAATTACTTCATCATCATTCTTGATGTACGGCACGCCACTAGTAGCAGATACAATACTGTCTCCTCTGTATTTGTGGTTATCAGCCGACCCTCCGTTACCAACTTCAGCTTCTGGTGCAATAATGATGGTACTGCTCCTGCTGAGTGAATCCAAGGCCTCCCCAGCAAACAATTATAAGAGGGCCCGATGTCCATCACGAGAAAGTTTACCTCATACGTGTTGGGTCCAATCAGAAGGGGAATCTCAATCCTACCCACTACTTTCCTCTCGGTGCCATCGAATGCTCTTACTATGTTTTGGCATGTCTTCATATGAGAGCTATCTTTCGGTAACCTGTTCAATGTGGATAGGGGCAAAACATTCAATGCCGACTCATTGTCAATTAATACCCCCGGTAGTGTATACTCTTTGCACCGAGTAGTGATGTGCAGAGCCTTGGTGGACCCCATGCCACTTGGCAGTATTTTATCGTCGTTGAAAAAATAAAGTTATCGGTACTTATATTGCTGACAAGACAGTCTAGCATGTTCACCGAAATGTTTTCAACAACGTAGGTTTCATTCAACACCTTCATCAACGTATTACAGTGTACCTCCGAATTTTTTAGCAAAGCTAGTACCTATGTACACGCTGGCTGCTTGTGCAACTGTTCCACAACACTATACTCGCTGTGTTTTAGGAATTTCAAAAATTCTTTAGCTTTATCCGCTGTTACTCGTTCATTAACCAGTGGTTTTGTCCTCTCTTCTCTTTGTTCAAACATCAAAGATTTCTCTTTTACAAGCTCGGCTTTCGTATTTGGCATGCTGACTAGCCTTCCCTCTCCTGATAACGTCATATTACAATTATAATTCCAAGGCACCTTTTTGTTATCCTTGTAAGGGAAAGCCACGGGTTTCTGAATCACAACTCTTGGCGTCGTTCTTGCCCCAGCTTCATTAATTTTTGGTCGTGAAATGATCACCACTGGGTGATTGGCCTTACAAACCCTCTTTATTATCCCCTCTTCCGAGGCGCACACATCTTTCTCGTCAACAAACTCAAAGAACTCTAACTCCTTGTTGTCCATTAGACCCTGTACCAGGGCTCTGAATTTATCGCATGTTTCAATCTCATGGTCCTCCTCTCTTTGGAACTCAGAATAGTTCCCTACTTCTCGGGACTTGCTCCCAAAGTTTTATATGATTAGACCTCTCTCTACCATCTTATTCAAAATCTCCCTCATCGGGGTTTTCACTTCCGCTACATCCAACTTAACTCTTCTTCTCATATTTTTAACTATCACGTTTACCCCATTAACAGTATGATTGGGTAACGGGTTTCCCGTCCCAGGTGCATCATCGAACTTCACAACACCCATGTTGATGAGACTTTCGACTACTCTTTTGAAAGAAGTGCAGTTCTTTATCGAATGTCCCGCAATGCCCGCATGATATTCACATTAGGCACTTGCATCATACTACTTGGGGTACGGGGGTTGCAACGGTTTTAAGTAGAACGGGGATACAACGTGTGCGTCGAATAAATTTTTGTACAGGTCTCGATATGTTATAGGAATGAGAGTAAGCTGGGGTTTCTCCGTATTTTGCTTTATATTGGGTTTCTGTCTTGACGAAGCTTGTTGGCCCGTGACCGTCGTTCTTGGTTGATTAACTGTGATCGGTTTTACATGACTCATGTTTACATTGCCGACCCTATTTTCTCTCTTCTTCGGGGCTGACCTCCTAGCGCTCTCCCCAGCCTCTATCTTTTCACTCCTTATCGCATTATCTATCATTTCATCGGATATCACTATGTCTGTGAAACTCTTTGTCTCGCATCCCAGTATGTGGTTAATAAAAGGTGCCTTCAAAGTATTAATAAAAAGCATGGTCGTCTCCTTTTCCAAGAGTGGCGGTTGAACTTGCGTAGCGACTTCCCTCCACCTCTTAGCATACTGGCTAAAACTCTCATTTGACTTCTTCTCCATGTTCTGTAGTGTGATCCAATCAGGCACTATGTCCGTTATATGGCCATACTGCTTCATGAAGGCCTGTGCTAGGTCCCTCCACGATTTAATTTAGGTGCGACTCAGCTGATTGTACCATTTGGCCGCAGCCTCACTCAGACTATCCTGGAAACAGTGAACTAGCAACTGATCATTATTGACATGACCAGTCATCCTTCGACAAAACATTGTGATATGGGCCTTAGGGCAGCTGGTTCTGTTGTACTTTTCAAACTCTAGCATTTTGAACTTCAGAGGGAGCACTAGATCTGGAACCAAACTCAACTCTTTAACATCCATACTACATTGATAATCTACGGTTTACAGCGTATTGAATTTTTCTTCCAACCATTTTTATCGAACTTCCAGCTGCTCTAGGAGCTCTCCTTTTGCCTTCCCCACCTCTGCTATATCATCAAAGTTGATGACCGAAGGATTTACCCGATCTCCTCGGGTTTAGAACACGAGCTCATCAGGAAATTTATCGGTGCTGAAATACCAGTCTGATACTGGGGTTTGATATTGACAGACACTCTTTGTGGTGGTACTGGGGTGTTCACTGGGGTGAAACCTAGAGGATAAGTAAGGATCTCGCTATCGCCCTCTGGGTTGACCATAGGGCTCTTCCCTTTTCCTGGCCCTCCGAGCAACAACTGAGTTAGCTGATTCATCATGTCCTTTTGTGATTCTTGCATTTGATCTTTCATATCCTGTTGAATCTTGGCCAGTTGCTCTTGCATCTGTGCTTGCAGTCGCTCCTACATTTCTTTCTGCATTTGTTCCAGTTTTTCCAACCTTTGATCCATAACTCTGTTTTTTTTCCGCGTGTAGTATTGATGTTTCAGGGTAACTATAATACAATTTTAGATTAATTAAGGTTTTTTTTTAAATTTAATACATGTGATGTGAAGAAACGCAAATGCATGAGATGAATGCAAAACTAAAAGGATGTCGATTCTGACCCAATCCCATTTAGAAACTTTCTTAGACAACAAAATCCTTTACATAAAACAGATTATATATACGAATTTACCGTAATGCTTAAAGTTTTAACTTTCTTAAGAAGGCAAGCCAGCTCCCAACCCGGGTCTGACTCTAACTCATACTTCACACTTAGCACATCAGCATAAACTGCTAAAGTCTGTAAATGATCGACCACCGATCGAATCTGTGCCACAGCTTCGCCTATGATATGATCTCTATCCCTGACTTGGTCCTGCAGTCGACAGAACTGTTCCTTCCATTGCTCATTATTCGACTCAAGGAATTCGATTCGAAGTTCACAATTCTGCAGCGCAGCCTCAAGTTCTTCTACCCTTCCTTTTAAATCCTCGATCCTGCTCAGGTTTGCTCTTAATTCAATGTCAAAGTTATGACCACAACTCTAATGCAGTGCCTTCTCTAACTCCGCAACACGAGCTGCTAATATCTGCTTTTCCTCTTGGCCTTCGACCAAGCTCTTCTTCAAGGTGCTTTCACATACTCGAGCATCGTGGAACCTCTTTTCCTACTGATTAGCTCTGGCCTTTTCCTCTTGAACTTCTTGTCGCCACTGCTTCGATGTCTTTCATAATCTGACTGTTCTCATTGACATATTCAGCTTTTTGTAATCAGCCTTCAAACTGTCCAAGTCCTCTTCGGCCTTCCTCTTTTCCTTTCTTAACTTCTCAGCCTCGAGTTTCTGAACATTGGCATCTAACTTCAAATGCATCTTTTCTTTTTCCAACTGCTCTATCTTCTTCCTTAACTCTGAATTTCTCTTCTCGAAGTCTTGCTTGATAATTTCTAGCTCGAAAGTGATTACTTGTAGGTATTCATCCATCAATTTAACGTCTCCTAAACTCGGCTGAGGGATATTATCATTGATCCTTCTGTGCAACCACCCCTCGTATTTTGGGGTTATAATCGAGCCTACAACCAATCTCTTCATTAGGCGTGTCTGTCTCTAGGCATCAGCAATCTCTTGGAACCTTTTCTTATAATGGCTCACCCTATATGAGAACTCACTCTGAGCTAACCCATGCGTTATCGGTACAAACTGTCTCAATCTATATTACCTCAATACGAGAAAATAGGGCATACCCAACGGCTCCCCAAATTTCGGGCAGAGGTACCCAATCAAAACTCTCACACCGATAGAGGATCTCGTTGAGAACTAACCAAAGAGCTTTCCACTCAATGTCTTCTTCCTGGAGATTTCGAAGGAGCGCAATCCAATTCTCCTCTGATATATCGTCTCTCCTAGGCGTGGCTGTTATCTCTTTTAGCGGGGAATAATTTTCAGAGAAAACCCGATAAGAAACTTTATCCACCTTTCAGAAATGGTTATGGAACCATATTGACAATAACTGTGTGCACACTATAAATCTGCCCTCTCCTGCCTTTCGACATGCACTCAAGGATCTAAATTTCTCAGCCAGAATCGTCGGCACCGGTGTGGCTCCTTTGTCAAGTCGATCAAATAAATCGGCCACTGCTTCGTCTATATGCCTTAGAGTTTTGGGGAAAATTACCAAACCATAGATACTCAAGGCGAACATGTCAACCTTCTTCTTCATATCTGGATGTGCTACGATCAGATCCCTCAAACTCACCCAAGGAATACATTTACCATCATCTTTTTGCTGAATTCGGGCTGTAACCCACTGTTCACTCATCCCGGTGATTCTCATTAATTTCTTTACAAAAGGTTGGGTATTAGCAGTTTTAAAATAAACTCTATCGATTTAAACATTTGGACAATGAAACAAAGTTGTATACTCCTCCACGGTAGGCACCAAGTCCACCTTCCCAAAAGTGAAACAACTATACGCGGGATTCCAAACTGAGCTATGGCCCGGAACAAGTTCTTATCTACCTTAATGTCGAGCAGGTAGGGTAGGTTGCCGAAATTTTGATAAAACAGTTGCTTAGTCTCATCGCCCCAACCGGCCCATATATCCTTCAATTCTTGGAACTCATTCTGTGTCACGCTGATACGGGTAAAGTTTCACAACTCTAATGTGTACCCCTTAGCTAGGCTATCCCCTTTCTCAAGTTGCATCTTCTCTGACCATATATGGACAGTCGCATTATCTTCTACTTTATCAAGGAATTCGCTCTCCATAGCAAGCTTTCTAACTTAGTAATTGAATAAGAATCAACACCTCCCTAAAAATGAAATGATATGCAATTATGGCCACATCAAAACACAACGAGTTAGTACCGAATAATAAAATCCCAAAACAAATAAAAAAATAGTCGAACACTTATCTGGGCAACCGCTAAGGTTTAACACAGCTATATCTTGGGTGGACTCCTAGGGTTCATTATATGTGGCTCAGTTTTAAAGAAGAAGGTACCCGAACCAGTAGATTCCTCAACCCTCACCCATTATAGGCTCATACGGATCGAGTTCAGTTCAGGGGGACACATTTCCCTATGGCTATGCGGAGGTGAAAACCTCACGAAGACATAGGTACGGATGTATCCCAGAAGTAGTCCACTAGCCCATGCGGAGGTGAAAACCTCACGAAGGCATAGTTTCTCACTCCCACTTAGAAGGTGTGACCACAACGGTCATGCAAGATGATGCGAGGGGACATAAAAACTTAAAACTCAAAAATATGAATAACATGATGAAAACCATAAAACCCGCGAGATGCAATGAAAGGATCGTATGTTAAAAACCAAATTTTAAATTTACAAAAAAGGACAAAAAAATGATCATGATGTGTCATTGAGAGCACCAAAAATATTTTATTCCCTATAAAATAGTAAAAATAATAGTAAAGGGGAAGTAGGGTCGAATCCTCAGGGATAGGATTATACGAATACTTGTTTCTCGAAATCCTGAGCAGAATCGTGCCCAAGAAAACCTGCGTGATAGAAAAAAAAAATAAAGATTTGATTTGGAAAAATAAAAAAACAGAATCTAAAGTTGACTGAAATTGTGATTACAAAAATAATAAAAATAATAAAGAGAGTTAAAGGAAAAGAAATTCTTATTGGTAGATTCCAGCCTCTAGTTGTCTCATTCCGCCTTTGGTTCAATCCTCGGCTTTTAAATAATCCTTCTCAACTCAAGTAAGTCAGTTATAGTGGAAGAGGATGCCTACGACCACCAGCTCCAAATATTAGACTTACGATTTTTAGGGAACCTGACTCTAGCCAGTAATCTATGCTAGATCAACGCTTCTCAATGGCGAATTCCACGCCATTTTGTCTTTTTGGCTCGCCAACCTCTGACGCAGTAAGTTAACGAACTGACTGTGCAATCCTTCCAAAACATACAAAGCGGTCGCCTTTGCATATGCTGAAAAGCTTACTTCTTAAGGGTCATGGACGGAAGCGTCAGCCCGTAGTGCGGAGAAACGATGAATACTTGGCGAGAAGGCTAAGTATGGATTCTAGGCCTCTAGAACCATTTTTGGGGAATATTAACAACTTTCGGCTAGATAGGTTTTAGTGGCTCATGATAATGGTGGAAAAGAAAATAAATATAAAAATGGAAAAGAGAATTTTATTGAAAGAAAATATGAAGAAACAAAAGCCTAGACTTTCAGGGAGAGAGTGTTTACAGAAAAAGATGAACACCCCAAATAGAGTCACTTCACCCCCTATTTATAATGCTAGGGAGATAGTCTAATTTAACTTAAATTCTAAAGAAGATAAATACATTTAATTAAAGATAATTAAAGATAATTAAAATAAAATCTTAAAATTAAATAATCCTAATAATTATCTTAATATTAATTATCCTAATATAAATAAAATAGAGTCTTATAAAATAAAATCTCTTCTTTTTACGTTTTCAGTCCTTGTGTCTTCCATGCTCGCACTTTTGGCACAATCTTTTTCCTGTGTCGCATATCAGCCCATTGTGTCTCCAAATTCGCACTTTTGTCCCTTAATTTTGCTTTTGGCTCCAAATCAGTCCCTAAAAGATAAAAAGACATAAATAGCTCAAATTAGTAGGATGAAGCTCAAAATAAACACATGATTAATACATAAAAATATGTTATTCTAGAGCATTATCAGATCAATTTTATGGCTTGACTCTTTTATGGTCCCCAGTGGAGTCGCCAAGCTGTCGAAACCATTATTTTATTTTGGAAAACGAGGATCGACTTTAAAACATGGTATGGAGTTGCCACCAATCCTTTTTATTTAGGTGTGAGCGGGTCACCTTGTGATCAATCATTCTAATAAAGCTTTTTGGTTTATTAAAACAATATTTTTGGTCTATGAAAGACTAGAAAATGGGTTCGGGAGTCAGTTACGTGCGAGAGGATTAGCACCCTCACAACGCCCAAAATCGGTACCGTATTGATCAATTAATGTCCTAATGTTGAAAGTTTAGAAAAGATTTTAAAATACAATTTCTTTAAAAGCGTTTAGATAGCTTGAATTGAATGTCGAGATTCTCTCAGAAGGAATAAAATATCATGTCCAGCACGATTGATACAACATTTCAAACCCTCAATACGAGATCATCCCATAATTTCCAAAACTCATACATTTGAAATTTCAAAAAGGATATTTGGTTATTTGGCCAAACGGTAAATTGAAACCCAACACGATTGGGCACAATTTATCGAACTTCTAAATACGAAATATTGCCTCATTTTAATTTAAGAAAACATGGATGAAATTCCAAAAAGATATTCTGTATTTTAGTCGGATGAAAAATTGAAACCCAGCACGATTGGGCACGATTTATTGAACTTCCAAATACGAAATATTGCTTCACTTTAATTTAAGAGAACATAGATGGAATTTCAAAAGGATATTCTGTATTTTAGTCGGATGAAAAATCGAAACCTAGCATGATTGGGCACGATCTCTCAAACTCTCAAACACAAAATATTGCCTCATTTTAATTTAAGAAAACGTGGACGAAATCTCACAAGGGTATTCCATATTTCAGTTAAACGAAAAAAAGGTCGAAACCTAGCACGATTGGGCACGATCTCTCAAACTTCCAAACACGAAATATTTCCTTATGTTGAGAGGCTTTTTAAAAAGCGAGTGATTATAAAATGAATGAAAATAAAAATAAAATATAGAAAATACTAATTGATGTAACTGTTTAAAAATCTGGTAAAATAGGATCTCTTAAAGAAATAGATGGTATATAAGTAAATTCTTAAGAAAATACAAATATGAAACAATCATGAAATTTATAATGTATTTAGATAAAGCTAATATAAAATTTGGGTATGTAATAATATATAAAGGTGACCTAACTAAATATCTTACATAATTTTAAAGCTAAATTATATGAAAGATTTTTTCAAAAAACAAGGAACATAAAAAAAAATAGTAATATTGATGAACCACTATAGTATATAAAAAATAATAGTAAAATAATAATAGTAAAAATAATAGCATAAATAGTAATAATAATAATGTATATAAATAATAGTAATAAAAATAATAATGAAATTAATAACGATAATAATAATACAATGGTAACGATAATAGCAATAATATATAATAGCAAGAATAATAATAATAATATATTAGCAATCCAATATTGAAAAGCATGTACAGATGTAAAAATTATAAACAAAAAAAAACAAAATAATAATAATGAGAATAATACAATAAGTAAAAATAATTAAAAAAAACTGAAAGTAATTAGAGTTGTAAAAGGCTTGGGATTTAATTATAATCAAAACGAAACATGGGGGTGCAAATTATAAAATGCAAAGAAATAACAAATCGTGAACTGGGATCAAAATAGATGTGCGTGTAAAGAGGAAGGGGCTGATAGGGAAAATATCCTAAGCCCTCGAAACGCAGCGTTTCATCGCGGACCACATTGAGTCTACGCGCAAAATCCAGGGACAATTTAAAAAAAAAAACAAATGAAATTCAAACTGGGTCAAATCGAACGTCAGCGCAAAAGGGAAGGACCAGAAGCATAAAATTCCCCTTCAAAGTACAAAAGCGTGGATCCCATCTCTCCCAAACGGTGCCATTTCGTTTGCCATTTAAAAAAAAAATAATTGAATGGCATTCTGCCATTTTTTTTAAAAGAAACCCTAGCCCTTTTTTTATTTCTCTTAATTTTCCTCCTTAGCCGACTTTAATATCTCCTTTTGAACGCCAATCCACCACCTTAAACGGCGTCCAGCAGATTCAAGCTTCGAGGGTCGACATTCTTGGCTATAAAACCCCCCTCAAAGCTCCGACTTCAACGAAGCAAGTAAGACAAATCTTTCCCTTTTTTCTATTTACAAAGGTTTTAAAATATAAATGGAAAAAATAAAGGAAATAAAATCAAAAGAAAACGTAAAATCAAGGACAGTTGAATCTAAAATCACCTTTTGGATTTCTTTTGCACTAAGATCCTCTCTATTGATTTTGGTGTTTATATCTGTTATTGTATTAGTAAAAAAAAACCCCAAAAAAAAAGTCCCCTACAATGAACTTTTCGAAAGCTTTTTATAGTCATTTTTTACAACTTATTTTTGCACGTTTGTAGGTACGTGATCAAGCACGTCTCTGACGTGGCATGGTGGAGGAGCGCATGACGCAGAGGAGGCGCGCGACGTGCGGTGCCCGGTGGCTGCAGCGGCTGAAGATGTTGGTTGCTAGGTTTTTTTTATTTTGTTTTTTATTATTTTTTTGGGCTAAACATTTGGGCTAGGGTTTAGTTTTTTTATCCTTGGGCCTGTTTGTATTTTGGGCCATGGTTTAAAATTTGGGTCTGAATTGGTAAACAAAATGGACTATTTATTTTGGTTTTTTTGTTTATGGGCCCCGGGCTGAATTGGGCCATAACACATGGCATTTGAGTATATAAAATTTTAATTTTATCACTCAACTAAAAATTTATTTTAAAATATTTTGTACATTTTAATTTTATCATGCACAATTTGTTACCTTTGGCAATTGTATATATTGATATTATTATTGATTGAATTGATGTCACAAGTTAACTCAAACATCAACTTAAGATTGATGGCAACGCCGTGATAAACAATTGTAGAGTAGTTTATGTTCTTAATCTGATGTATTTATATATACTAAAATTTATTTTTAGTATTATACATATTGCATGCAAGGGGCATTGCTAGGAGGGCTGGCAGGGATCTCGACCTCCCTTAAAATGATTTTTTTTTATTTAGGTCCCTTAAATTAAAAAAAATAAATTAATAAAAATAAAATTACACTTTAACCCCCCTAAGTAAGATAAAAATTTGATTTAACTCTTTAAAAATTATAAAGACATAAACTATTAAAATACATTTTTACTATTGTCCCCCTAAAAGAATTTTCTGATATCACCCCTGATTACATGTGTTATTATTAATTAGTTTTAAACTATACATTTTATTATTTATTGTAGGTTATTTTTAAACAAATTCTTACATTGTAAATAAATAATTTCTAGGTGTAATAGAATTAGAAATTTGAGTAATATTAGAATGCTTACCATGATAAATAAATTTATTTATTTATTTAAAAATGATGTAAAACAATTAAAAATACAACTTATTGCAGATCATTCCAACATTAGAAAACGTTAAATTTTCAAAAAAATCCATTCAGGTGAGTTGTTTTCCTCACCTTTATTGAAACAAAACCAAAAGCTAAATTTTGTTTCTTAGCTCCCAAGCTAAACCAGCATACGTCATATCGCACATCCTTTAAAAACAACAAAACCCCGCTCGTACATTTATATCAACTAAGGTGCGGACTGAGGAGGAAACTGAAGAGACAGTTTTTCTCTGTTCCTTTCATTTGACGAACACTGAACAAAATCAAAGGCATGAAAGAAGGGGAGGTTGTGGGAGAAGAGTCGTTCTGGAACGCTGAAATGGTACCATTTATAGCACCTCCGGAAGAGCTTCAGTGTGCAAGGAACGGACGTAAATGGCGTTGTAGCCGCTGGAGGATCCACGGTGAATCATACTGCGAATTTCATTTTCTCCACCAAAAGAACCGTTGCAAGCAAAACCCTGCGAAAACCAGGCCACATAAGAAGAAGAGGAAGAGGACTAATCAAAATGAACGAGTGGAAGAAGAAAAGGGTATTTCTATTTTGGACAAGGACTATGGGAATGGCGGAGAAGTTGAGCCTTGGTCACGGAGGACTAGGAATGCCAAGTTTGCAGCGGCGAAACAAGAGAATGGCCCCAAATCCAAGGTGGGTTTTACTTGTTCTGTTTTGTTTTTAAAGAGCTTTGTTTTGAAATGATGACTTTTTTAATGTGAACAACGCAGGGGAAGAAAGATGGAAACGGTGACAAAAGCGAGTCATTTTCAAGGACTGGCAATGTCTCCTCAGCTTTAAAAAAGGAAGTTGCGGTGAGCTTGCCCGTTTGGCTTTGAAATTAAAGGTTTCTCTCTTCTTTTTTTCCTTCCGTTTAAAGGCATTGTATTCATTTGGAAAGTAGGGTGGTGGTTATTGCCATCAGTGCCATCAGCTCAAAAGCCGAGTGCAGTTCTGCCGCAAGTGTCAACGTAAACGCTACTGTGATTCATGCATAAAAAAATGGTACTCAAATCTTCATCTTTTTTATTTTTTATTTTTTAATTTTTTTTTAAAGCAAGGTTTTAATGGCCAACAAAAAAAATGTCTTAATTCAGTGTTTATTGTCACTAATGAAGAGATTCGAATGTAGGTACCCGCGGTTTCCAGAGAAAGCCATAGCTGGGTCCTGCCCATTTTGCCGTAAAATTTGCAACTGTAAATCATGTTTGCGTTCGGACCAACTCATGAAGGTTAATATTCGTAGTTTGCTATTTAATTATGTTCTTTCAAGCTATAGAATCAACCTGAAATAATTAAATGGAAAATCTTAATATTTTATTATTAAATAAATGCATGGAATAAACTATAATAACAGTAGAAATGATGGCAAAGTAATAAAGAAGAAAAATAAAAAATACGCAGAGATTTTATGTGGAAAACGAGATAAATTCACTAATACTGAAAAACAACTATACAATAGATTTGCGGCTATGTTCAGTTTGTAAGGGTTAAACAAACTGTCTAATAGAAGAAGTATAGTTCTATACGAATACAACTTGTGCACATTGAACTTTTTAGGCTGGATCAAACAGGATTGAGTCACACAAGTCTAACATGTCAAATGAACCCTTGCATAGTCCTATACGAATACAACTTGTGCACACGGAACTTTTCAGGCTGGATCTATCAGGATTGAGTCACACAAGTCTAATATGTCAAATGCACTCTTGCTTCTATTTTGTGATTTTTATTTTAATGACTACCAGTGGGTTCTTACACATTCTGATAGGATGTCAAAAACTCTGGACTGCCATTGAATAAAGAAGAAAGAATTAAACACTTCAAGTATCTAATCTCCTTGTTGTATCCTTTCCTGAAACAATTTAATGAGGAGCAAATGAAGGAAATAGAGCTAGAAGCCAAGATCCAAGGTATGAAATGTTGGGGTTAACTGATTATTTGAGTTGAATCAAAGACACCAATAATTCAAAAATATTGTTAATATCAAATGATGAATGTTGCGGCAGGATTAAGGTCATCAGAGATGGAACTACTTCGGGCTGTTCCTAGTGATTACGAACGTTTGTATTGGTGGGTTTCATTCTTAATATAATAAGAAGAATGTTGGAATTATTTTTGGTCTCTGTTGAAATTAGCTTTGTATTGTCTGTTTCATTTTATGGCAGCAATAATTGCAAAACATCAATAGTTGATCTCCACAGAGTCTGCCCAAAATGTTCATATGAGCTTTGCCTCATTTGTTGTTGGGAAATTCGGGGTAAATGCTTGCGAGGTGGAGATAAAATGGTCCAAAGATATTTTGACAGAGGGAAAGCTTACTTACATGGAGGGGAACCTTTATCATTAGATAAGGAAAAGAACAAGACAAGCTCTAGGAAACATGTCAAGCTACCCTCTGAGTGGCAAGTAAAGGGAAATGGTGACATCCCCTGCCCAGTGGAGAAACTGGGTGGTTGTGGACACAAGTGCTTGGAGTTGAAATGCATGTTGCCAGCCAATTGGGTTTCTATGTTGAAAATCAAAGCTGAAAGATTGGTTAAGTTGCATAAACTTGACAATGGGCTTGGAACCTTAACAGGACATTGTTCTTGTCTAATTGATAATGAGATTGGTGTTGTGAATGAGGCAATACGGGAACACGGTAGTAACGAACGCTTGTATTCTCCTTTGGCCAAAGATTTACAACAGGGGGATTTAGAGCATTTTCAGTGGCATTGGATTAAGGGAGAGCCAGTGATTGTTAGGAATGTTCATGAATTAACCTCTGGCTTAAGTTGGGAGCCAATGGTACTGTGGCGTGCATTCCGTGATATATCAAATAAGAAAGGTTCTTCAAACGTTAATGTGAGAGCAATTGATTGTCTTGACTTGTGCGAGGTAAGTTGTTCTGATTTGCTATTTGCTTTAATGATCATCATCAAATATACGTGATCTAAATGAGTATCATTATGTTTCTGTCAATTGATATTAATTACATTTTAAAATGCAGGTTGAACTAAACATTCATAAATTTTTCATGGGATATTTAGAGGGTTGTGTACATAGTAACTCTTGGCCTCAGATTCTGAAACTAAAAGATTGGCCCCCATCAAATCATTTTGAGGAGCTCTTACCACGCCATTGTGCAGAATTTGTCAGTTCCTTGCCATTTTTGGAATACACGAATCCTTTCTCAGGCATCCTCAACATGGCAGCAAAATTGCCTGCAAACAGTTTGAAGCCTGACCTTGGTCCAAAAACATATATAGCTTATGGATTTGTTGAAGAGCTTGGGCGTGGAGACTCAGTGACCAAGCTTCATTTTGACATGTCGGACGCGGTATGAAAATTTAGTATATATTGCAATATCTTGCTAAGTGGTTCGTTAGAGAAATGCTTTTATTGGAGATTTGGTGGCTTATGTCATATTTTTGGAATCATCAAGCTTTCTATCCTAGTCTTTAACTACATTTAGGATTTTGTTAACAGTTTTCGGTATATGTTGCAATATCTGAGTTTGAATTGCTCATATGTGAAAGAATATGAGCCTTTAGCTAGCAGCTTCATTTTAAATTAAACTAATGCAACAATGAATCCTATAGGGGACAGCCCATTGGCTAGAACTTGAAACTCTCAACTTTGAAGGCTTAGGTATGAATCTTGCAGAGAGAGGCAATCACTTGGATTGAATTTTCTATTATACTTGCTCCTATGGTCTCTTTTGAAAATTAAAGCGTTCTTCTTATATGAATACATAACAATGTGGTTGCTTTTGTACAACTCAGGTGAATGTTTTGGTGCACTCAGCTGAAGTGATTCATACCTCTGACCAGCTTGCTGATATAGAAATTTTGAAAATGAGGCATGTAAGACAAGATCAAATGGAGTTATATGGCAATTACAAGGACTCCAATTTGCCTTTGGAAGAGCAAGTAGGTATGGACTTTTGGCCAAAAGTTGCGAAGCATTCGAAGATGAAAAGTATAACTAGCAAGAAGGAAGTGAATCCATGTCAATGTTCAGATTCAACAACTAAATTGCTGATGAAAACTTTAGAATTTCAAAATGAAGAGAATTCTGAATTGGATAAAGAAAGCAACGGGAGAATTAAAGAGGCTCATACCAGTGATACCTCATTTTCAAATATGCATTCTCCTAATGGCTGGGACGAAGATTCTTGTTTGCTGATGAAAGGGCAAGTTGATGCTGATGTTATGGTTAAAGTTGTGAAGTCGCCAAAGAGAAAAAGTAGAACTAGAAAGAAGAAAGTGAAATCTTGTCAAACATCATTGTTGGTTCAAAATAAAGAGGAATTAGAAGTGGGTGAAAGTAATGGGAAAATATATAAGACTCATTCTGGTGATTCTTCTTTCTGAAATATGCATTTCGATACAATTATACCTGCTTGAATTTTGATTTCTCTTTTCATCATTTTCATTGAGTTGGACTGCTCTATAAATCTGGATACAGTGATCTATCTCTTTCATTTCTCCTTTGTCAATAATGCCTATGAAAACTAACATTTGCTTATTTTGTTTCTCTTCTGGTTCAACAGATAAAGCTATAGATTCGTGTTTAACAAATGAAGCATCTGGAGGTGGTGCTCTTTGGGATATTTTTCGTAGGCAAGATGTTCCCAAACTTGAGGAATACCTTAGGAAGCATCATAGAGAATTCAGGCATGTTTATTGCTCTCCAGTGGATCAGGTAGCTACCCTTTCACAATTATATGCTTCTGCACATTGGCGTGTTTGTAGTGTCCCATGGTAAATACTTGGATTGCCATGTACTGGTCATTTCTATTAAATATATTCTGGAATGATTGATTATAAATTTAATTAAATCCTAAAGTTGAATCATAAACAGTTTTTCCTTGCATTTTAAGACTGGTAAGCGAAAGATCATTCCCTTTTTAGCCTGATAGACCTACTATCTGATCTTGTCTTTAAGAATTTTGTTTGTAATTTATGATAGTACGAACTAGAATGAAAATGAATTTATGTGGCAGGTTGTGCACCCGATTCATGATCAAACTTTCTACCTGAACATGCACCATAAGAGAAAGCTCAAGGAGGAGTTTGGTTAGCACTTTATTGGGTGTTGCTCGGTTGCCTTGATTATTTCCCTTTCTTTCATAGAAAATTTATATGCTTCTTTGCAGGAGTCGAGCCTTGGACCATTATACAAAAACTTGGAGAAGCGATCTTTATACCTGCTGGTTGTCCTCATCAAGTGAGAAATCTCAAGGCATGTAAATTCTTGGAGATACCTTTTAATACAGAGTTGACAATAACCTAACTTTGATCCAAAATTGCATTTCAGAGTAGTGACTTTTTGCTGATAGAGATGAATGCAATTTTCTATGTTAGTTGGCCTCAGATGAGAGTATATAATGTTGGGTGTATACAATATGGTTTCAAGTTAGAACTGATATCCTTCCATGCAAGCTTGGTTGACCAATAAGTTTTGTATTTACTTTCAGATTTGTACTGTATTGTTTTGTGTGCTAATGTATTATACGCTTCATAGGAGTTTCAGTTTGATTGCATCCTTGCATAATATTGTTATTATTATTCTGATTATGTATATTTTGCCCCTTTGCAGTCATGTACAAAAGTTGCTCTTGACTTTGTGTCTCCTGAAAATATTCATGAATGCATCCGTTTGACCGAGGAGTTTCGAGTTCTTCCACATGAGCATAGGTCGAAAGAGGACAAGCTAGAGGTAAATTATTTCATAACATTATTTTGTTGAATTATATCGTGCACTTCACGGAACTTTCTTATACATCATGTTTCAACTTTGAAGATCATTGGCCTCCTGGTTTTAACTTTTCTAATGCATGCATGTTATTCCCTTCATATTCATGCTCGAAACAAGTATTATGAAATATTACTTTTCCTTCACTGTGTCACAGCATCAATGCTTAATGAATGTAAAAAAAGACGCATGACAAAGTAATGCTCAAAACCAAGAACAATGGTTCTCATATATATATACACCAAAAATGAAGCTTAGTATGTGCATGTTATCCATCTACAAACGGGTGAACGGTGTTTTGATATTACACCCTTTATGTGAAACAGGTGAAGAAAATGATGCTTCATGCTTTGAAATATGCCGTGGAGGAATTGGAGAAGCTCACTGCATGAGTCTCTTAACCCCCATCCTTTGAAATATATTTATTCTAAATATTGCCAGGCAGCAACAGTGGTAGGTGTCATAATTTTTGCAAACAGATTTTGCACCTAACTTGTTAGAAGTCTCTTCTTTTCGTTGGAGGTCTGTATTTACTCTTTTCAGCCAATGCATGATTTAAACTTATTATATTGAGCCAATGGTTTAAGATCAACCTCTTATTTTTTTGAGATTTAGCATAAAGAACCTGTGTAATGCAAATGCTGGCAATTTAACGTGCATAATGAGAGAGATTATAATGGATGCCAAATTTATGTGCTCTATTTTATCAACCTTAGCATTCTTCAAAGTAACAAAATCTTGAAGATGCTAATGGCTCCAAAAAAGACCACCGAATTTTAATGGTGACAATATCAATTGCCACACGGCGGGTCGTCATCAACAATGTTCTTTGTACGCTTGACTTCTTAAAAATATGACGACTTTTAAAATCTTTTGGTGTATCAAATTCATTCAGGTAGTGATTGAGAGTTTAGATTTGAGTTTGGATTTTAAAACAGTGTTTATAATGTATATATATTTTTTTATAAATTCAAGCTTAAATTTTAAAAAGAATTTTAAAACACGTGTTTATAATGTTTTTTTCATAGAACTCGTATTATGCAATAATTTAAAGACATTGATTTTTTTAATATTTTTTTGACTTCAAGCTGTATTTTTTATCTCAAACTAAAAACGGTAGTTATCAATGTTGTAAAAAAAAGAGAGAAAAGTTGAATTTGCTCGCGTCTTTTTAATGGTTTTTTCCCTTAAATTGTTTTATTATAAAATTATTATTTTAATAAATAAATGTTGAGAAGAATATATATTCATTTATAGATTTTTTTAATAATTTTGTATGTATTTTTTTATCAAAAAAAGAATTTTTAAAAAAAATTTTATTTTAAATTTTTTTTAAAATTTTAATTTTTAAGAATCAAGACTAAATTAATAGATTGTGTAAAGTTGAAAGTTAGATTTGTTGAATTGTTTAGAATTAGGACCTAATTGATAAAATTTATAAACATTGGAAAGCTAAAATTTATTATTATGCCAATAGAAAAAAAAGAACAAGCCAATATTTTATTAATGATTTAATGAAAGAGTAACCAAAATATTAAAGTTCAACAACACTAGTGACTAAAATATAAAATTATAAAGTTGAGTAACCAACAAATTCATATGCTTATTGCATGTCCATATAGTAATTAATTTCAACAAATTCATGTTTTTTTCTTTTTACTTTCCAAATATATATATTGAAATCTAATAATTTTATTCACATTTTATTCTTACCATATATAGCAAATGAAATCCAAAATTTCAAATTTAAGTTCCCAAACATTACATAAAAATCAAACCTTTCTTTCAGCAAAGCAACCCTAAGATAAGAGATTTTACTTTCATTTGATGAAATCGACCAGAACCCTAGTATAAGAAAACATATGTAAGTAAAGTTTACATCAAATTTGTAACCCTAAAATCAGGATATCACCTAACCAAAGTTGAAGTTGGATTAAGGATCAAGTGCACTGCAGTGTCAATCTTCACATAATGTTGCCACATTACCAATCCAATACTATCAAACTGTCTAGCAGCAACCTAATCTAGTCTTCTAAGGTTGATTAAAGGACCAAACCATATCCGATCACAAGAAAATCTGAAAATTCGAGAACTGATCCTGAAATATATCTAAATGGAAATTCAAAATTATTCAGATGCCAGAAAACCCTAAAAGATTTCTACACGACGGAAATGAGCCAACATCATGTGGATGATGAATAACTCAATCTTCCAATCCAATACTTCAATTTCAAACGGGAACATAAAATTACCAAATATCTATTAGTCCAAACACCAATACAACTGCAAGCATCAATTCAACTACTACCATGGCATTGTGTTCTCAAAAATTAATTGACAAATACATTAAATTCACATGGTCCACTCTAGGTACATTCATATTGCCCATCCACTCTAGGCATCATGCTAACAGGCCTTGATACAGAAAGCCCTATAAACCCATCTAAATCGTCATCACAAAGTAGCTTCCCGTAGCTGAGTTTTCATATCATGTTCCTCATCCAGACATTGTTGTGGATGTTCCTTGTACTCCAGTCACAGACATGACCTCCCCAGGGGGCGGGTGATCAAATTTGCATGTTGCACCATACTTGCATGTTCCAGTTTTCATGTAGTATGGACAATGAACAGATCCCTGTCGGTGTTTCCCATGATTATCTCAATAGCATTGACGAAAAGAAAATTACTATCTAAAACTATAATCTTTATGCTTGAAGACAAATCCTAGACGGATGGAAATCCAACAAACAGAGAAAGAAAAGCACAAGTATCATAACCAAGTACCAAAGCCATTAGGGAAAAAGAAAAATCACCTCTCTTCTAGGTAATCCTGCAAGAGTGAGCTTAATAGCTTGCTGAGAAGCTTCGTTGGTTGTTAACCGATCAATGGGGTGATGGAACTTGCATCTATCTCCAAACTTACATTCCCCGGTCTTCATATAGTACTGCAATGTAAAGAATAAAATGGGGAAAAAGTCATCTATAAGCATATTGATTCCTATGATGCAGGTAACATTACAAAGTAAGCCAAAAGTTTTTCGAAGGTAATTTGGATGCTTTATAGCATGAAAGAATTCTGCAGCTCTAATCCAAGATCAATTGTATGAGAACTATCTTGATGGTCATTAGAATACTGGGTGACAACAAGGTATTCAAAATAATAATTAAAAGACAGACATATTACAGCTAGAAATTTAAAAACATAATGGATTAATGCGCACATCACATTCAGTCTGTCCAGGTCTCTGAGGATACACAGTTTGAGTCCCTGCCAACTGCAATATGTAAACAAACAAAATGCATCAGCACTTAAGCAAACAATAAAAATTCAGAATCATCAAGCAAAATATCTCCAAAGAGAAAAAGTTATTGTTATTCTACAGAAGACATTTTGGCAAACCAAGAAGGAAAGGTTGAAGCTAAAGATTACTCTAGATTTTGGAAAATTGTATCTAAAAGCAGCCCAACACAAAAAGGTTAGGAACTTGAAACCACAGAAGACTGAGTGAAACTAGAGAGAGAAAATGCAACTCTATAAACTCGAACAAAAGAATGTAGCATATGAGTGACATTAACAAATAGTAGCTCTTGGATGAGACTGTGACCCAGTTCCAATTGGTATTACAGTGAGATTGCAAAATCAGGCAGAATTGCAGTAAGATTGGAATTAGCAATGGCCCCATTATTTCATGGAAACACCTGCAAACCAGTGACAATGTCATGGGAAAATGACCAGACCCTCAAGAAAATATTACCAAAAATTATTATTAATAAAATTATTTACTAGTTTAGTTTTCATTTTTTTTTATATTTGAAATATTTGGAAAAAAATCTGTTAAACTTGGCATCTTTGTTATTTAACAATAACTAACTTCAGCATTTGACCCAATGGTAAACGCAAGTATCCTCTGCTGAAAGACAGCTTCAAACAACTCCTTGCTATATATACAGACCCACCCCTCCCACATATCGAAAAAAGGTAATAGAACTAAACTCTCTAATTCAAATCGAATAACTATGCTTAATTTCAAATTAAGATTAAAACAAGAAACACTTCACCTTTTTCTAGCCACCCAACCTTGTTTAAATTGTATAGCCTTAGAATGTAGAACCATATCTGGATCATACTAATGCCAATCTAGCTAGCCATGACTGAATCTAATCATGGCAAGCCAAACTGAAATCTATTAAGGCTGATTTTGGACTCAGAGAACTAAATGCAGGAATAATAGAGAAGCAAAAAGAAAGAAGAAAAATAGGAAAAAGAAAAAAAGGATAATTCCTTTTACTGTTTTAAATGAAAAAAGATTTCAAAGATAAAAATTAAACAAATTTGTCAAGGAATCATCTTCATATTGAACATAATTTTACAAGGAAAAAGTTTCTGGAGCAGGATGGGCCTCTCACAAAAAAATGGGCAATAAGTGGTTGGGTGCCCTTGCCACCAATAATAAGTGGTTGGCTATCATGAAACATAAAATCTCTCATTACCGTTGGCATTGTTTGCTGAGCAAGTAGAGTTGTCTGACTTAATCTGGGGTCAATTGTTTGATATAGAGAAGAAGCTGGATTAACAACTCCAATGTTCAGATTACTGGCAGATGCTATAAGGGAATGGCCTAGTGCTACAGGAGGAATGAATGCTGCACAAAAGCTCAAATAATGTGAGGCACAAATACTGAACATGACATTTGGAAACTTAAATTAATTATATATTCAATATCACAAACATTGAAGTTAACATACCATTCCTATCAGGATGATTGTACCGGCAAGTAGAACCATACTTGCAACTAAAATTGAAAAGGTAAGTTAGAAAAGTTAGAAGTTCGGATAATACTCTATTGTTATTAGATTTTAAAACAATTTGCCATAGGGCTAATATATACCTGCCAGTTTTCAGGTAGAATGGGCAATCTACTTCATCCTGTCAAAAGCAAGCATACGTTATCTATGAGCTCTTCATAAACCATGTACTTAAGTTCATAGGAAATACAGTACCTAACTACCACGAAAAGTGAATAAATGGACAAAGCAAACAACTGTAATGTTGATTAAGTCCTTTTTTCCTAAATATATGTATGAATAAACATTCTAAAGCTTGAAACAACATCCTTCAACATCTATTTTGTGTTTCTTCAATTTCATATCTCATCAAAAGAAATTTGACATAAAATGAATCTAAGCAAACATCAAAATTGAGAATAAATTGAAATTTATAACAGAAAAATCAACACAAACTATTCTTTTATAAACCAGTCTCATATCAAGGACCAGACCAGCCACACTCTCCTTTAACCATCTGGCTTATTGATTTGACGACATATATGGAACCATCAAAATGGATCAAGAAATAGATGAACAAATGAAATTGTAAACCGTTGAACCCGAATTAAGCCAAATGGATTTTGAGATTGAGCTTTAACAACTTAAAGACTTTCTAGCCTAAATCTTAAATTTCTGCACTCATAATTCATAAATTAAAGTTTAATCTACCACCAGCCAAAAACTTCAGGTTACCTAGCAGGTTACTGAATCATATAAAAAACCATAACTTTGAAGCTAGATCTACAGTTTTCCCATCATCCAAAAAAACCACCACAGCTTCAACCAGTTATGTAAATGAAGCTTTAAAGCGGAGATTAGGGCTGTACAGTTACCTAATCTAAATTTAGTAATGAAGCTTATCATAGGGCTTTAGTTGCAGAGAAATTACTAGGACTGTTTCCCAACATTGGACTTAATTTCAGTTTGACAGGTGTGGCCAATCTAGACGAGTCTTTATTCTCAAAACTCAAAAATAATAGCAGTACAATGAATATGGAATTTTCTTCATTTAATCCAACTGCAGGTTAAAAGGGATTGCAGTGGTTCTTCAATTTAGTGTTCTAAAGTTCATTGTCAAGACCATAGAGCTTTGTATGTCAGGAAGACCACAACGAACATTGCAGACCAAGACTTTGAGGAACCTTTAGATAAAAATGTACAACTACTGGATCCTATTGAATACCTAAGAATAAACTTGATCTTGGAAAGGATAGTATAGCCCACCAAATTAATATGATAAGAGGTGATTTGGATGTTAGAGGCAGCTTAGAGGGTCGTAACAGGAATGAGATCATCAACAAAGATGGTCTACCCACTGAGTGTACGAGTGAAGTCCCTTTAGAGTGTTATTTATCAAAAATATATTGGTAAATTGTGATTTGAAGTTTGTTGTGGTAGGGCTGATCCTATGTTTGAACATAAATTTCCTGATAGAGTTCATTTCCCTGCCTCCTTGAAATCAATACCACAAACCTCTTGATTTTAATCTTCCGCAAGACAGTTCCAATTATTAGGATGCTTCTAACCAATGTTTTATCTGCTAGTATTCCTAAACAAAATTGTTCATTGGCAGGGATTCTTGATGTGCTTGCTGCTTCTTGCCTTGACAACTATCAACATTCCATTTGATTTGCTCTTTTTATGGATTTTCTAAAGCAGACAGTATTTGCATTCTAACTTTCCACAGTCAAGTTTTTTAATTCGGGAGAGAATGACATTCACTATTTAAGACATATTTTATTAGTGTTATTTCTAATTTGGGATATACATGGTACTTAGCATTTTATTCTGGCTTTTAGTTTACTTATAATACATATGTTATTTTTGTTTCGATTAGGTTTCAGATGAAGAATATTTGAGTCATTGTGATTTTCTTCCCTTGTTGATTGTATTCTGTTTTCTCCATAGTTCTGTTTCTGCCAAATTTCCTCTATTACTCTAGATTTGTTTCAGTCTATTTCTGAAATTTCTGTTCTATATTTAATTTTTTTTTCCCTACTTATTCTACATCACTGATGCATCTACTATTTACTAAAAGGGAAAAATGATGCATGCCAGATCTACACATTACCGGTCTTACTGGAAGTCCTATACTGATGCACCTACTATTTACAAAAAGGGAAAAATGAATGCAAGCCAGATCTACACATTACCGGTCTTACTGGAAGTCCTTTGGAATTATGATATAGTGCCGGCTTAATATCTCCAGATATTCCCCCAATCTTCATGGCTATATCACTCTGCTCACAGTTGACATTGTTTTGTAGGGATAACTGTATTTGGATATCTTTTGGGTGGTTAAATTTGCAGGTTGAACCAAATTTACATGTTCCGGTCTTCATGTAGAACTGCAAAAGTTATAAAATCAAGGATGGAAAATTTAAAATCATAATTGGTACAAGGGACAGGAAGCAAAAACCATAGGAGGTAAATATCTTACAGCACAAGGGGGTTCAGAGGGCCTTTCTGGTAACCCAGATACCGTTAAATTCTCAGAATCACCCTGAGAAAAGAATCATGACATTGTCATAAAGGGACAGAAATGAAAATAACTGCAAAGTAAGGAACCCTGGATGAATGGAACATACAGGAGCATCCAGTTTATCTTTTGGATGATTGAACTTGCACTTTGAACCAAACTTGCATCTTTGAGTTTTCAAAAAATACTGCAAAACCAAACAGGCAATAGAATGGAATATTTTAAGAACTAAAGTTCAACCCATTAAATACTCAAAAGCATAAAATTATAAAAATCACTTCTTACAGGACAATCTGGCTCTCCTGGTCTCTCAGGGAGGGATTCACCAGCTGGAACAGGTGGAACCTAAAGAGAAAAAAGAAGGAAATCAAACTGTATCACAATAATGTACACTAACTTGCCTTTTTGGCAATACCAGGATAGAATTTCTGACATAGAAAACAAACATGAGTAATAAGCTCATTGATGTGTCCACATGAGAGGAAAAAAAAGAAGAAAAGGTTAGACCAACAAATAACAGTGCATCTTTAATTGGAACAACCACATACTGCTTGTCCAGACAGGCATGCAAGTTGAACTAAAATAACAACTCAATGATCGCTATTATTAGATATGCACATGGTAAAAAAAAAAAACAAATTAATAAGTACAAAAGTATATATTAATGGGATCTGCTCAGGAATTTAGAACCACAAGCTACTCCAAAAGAGCCAATCAAACTTAGACAAGCAGCAGAGAAAGCATGTTATTAATCCTAGGGTGTATCAACCTCTCCCTAGTTCCTCCACTACATTGAACCTGCCTAGCAGGAGAGACTGAGCCATAAAGGCATTCCTAGAAATGCATTGACATGCACCAATCAGTGAGATGGGAGGTTGCCCCTTTTTATCACAGTTTTTTCTAGGGCTGAGGTCAGACAATGTCTCAGCTTCCTTAAAGTAGCTGCCAGAAATTCTTTAGGCAGGACCTTAAGGAGAAGCCCACTTTCTGCATTCCATCATTCTAGGTTGGTCTTATTAGTAGTTCCCCCCTCAAAATCTCCAACTCCTCTATTTATGCCCAAGAAGAGCTGCCAAAGGTAACTTGTTTTCTTCCACTCTCATTCTTGCAAAGTTTGAGAGAGAGAAAAAGAAAATACTGTTGGATAGTTGTGTCTATCTTTTGACTCCAGAAGAGGGTGAATCCCATTAGTCTCATATCAATAGAAGGATGAAAATTTAGATTTACTTTCAATTTTGTAAACTTTAAATAAACAATGGAACTCCCAATTTCTTTTCTATTCAAAATATTATATTAGATGAAGTTTCTAAACAACTATTTTGAAGATACATACATAAGCATTGAATTTGTATCTTACAAAACCAGGCCATTATCTAACAAAAGCATACATCTAGGCCTGAAGATTGTTTAACGATTTGGGAGTTCCAAAGAAAGAACAAGAAATCAGATAATTATGATATTAAGTCTATATATAAATAATATTAATAATTATTCAATTACAATAATAACAAGAAAGCAAAATTCAAAGTGAGGATGAATTTTTGGAACCAGTCTTGAAAAAGGGACCATTTCTCCATTACTTGGTTACTAGATATAGTTTAGTATACTGATTGAATTTTATAAAACATGCAAGCATAATGCTATAGTAGTACAAAATCTTTTAAATACTGGTAAAACTAAATACATAACCAGACAAGCTTCATAAATATGCTTATCCATGCATAATAGCAGCAATCATATACTTTAAAGGCGATAAGTAACATTTATATGATAATACTTTTCTTATTAATATAAAAAATGTGTAATATATAAAAGTTGAAAATAAAATTTCATTCAAATATTAATGTTTATATTGTACCCAAAGAAAAGTAATTTCTATAGGCAAACTCCAGTAAGATTCATTATCATTGGTGTAAAAGATGGCAATAAAGGTCACCTCTTTCCAATATGGGATTCCACCCTCAGGAACCCAAATAGGATGGTCAAACTTGCAGCTATCTCCAAACTTACAGGTTCTTGTGAGCATATAATGAGCACAATCCTTTTCTCCTGGCCTTTGAGGATATATAGGTAAATTGCTTGCACTCTCCAATCTAGGTCGCTTGACTAAAGAGCTAGCAGAATACCAAGCTTCAATCTGCCCAAGTGTGTTTTGGGCATCCAAAACATTCTGATGGTAGAGAACTATAGTACATAGTAGTTATATACAACAAAAAGAGGAAATATATACGTTAATAATATAAGTTTAACATAAAAAATGCTTTTATATAAAGAAGATATAATAGTTTGGCAATTATATACCAAATAACAGGGTTAATTACAAATACTTTAAACTTTTAATTTGAAAATATTACTAAACTCTAGAATTAATTAGAGGTACTGGGAGATACCTAACGTTGTTAACAGTTAAATAAGGATCAAGATGACTTAAAATAATTGTACAAAAAATTCATATATAAAGTGGAGTCAATTTTTTGAACAAGCTGATTCAGGCCAAAAGGCCGTGGGTTCCCTTCCCAGATTGCATTAGATTACACACCATATTCGAGTGAAAAGTAGAAATGTTAGTATAGGAATAAGCTCAATAATCATGTCATCATTGGTCCCTTCAGTGAGGAACGACAAAAATATGCAGGGATCATAGTTGAGTAGTTGGTATGATTATAACGGCATCAAAATCATTTAGTAGACAGAAGAAGAGCTAATCTAAAGTTCAAAATACAAGTAAAGGTTACCGCTAAAGATCACCCTTCCCATCAATATTCTTAACGAACTACGGCATCTAAGATTGTAGCTTCATAACAAGAAAAACATTCAAACACAATTAATAAGAAAGAAAGAAATTAAACTGAGAATCAGATTTGTGTAAGCAATCCGGAAATAAAAGCAGCAGTAGTTTGGTTACCTTGAGAGGGGCGTTTGATGAGTGAGGCGGCAGCAGCGGCAGCGGCAGCAGCGGAGGGGTGGAGTTGTTGAAGCAAATGAGACTGAGACTGAGACGCGGCGTCGGAGTCCAGATAACGGTGGAGAGTGGAGGCGGAAGGTGATGGGGATGAGTAACCGTAAAACTGGTTGGCCATTTGGCCACTGCTACTAACCCTAATTCACAAAATTTAACTATGCCGTACACTCACTGCTGAATTAGATGTCTGAAATTATATTTTCTCCATTTTTAGATTCTTTTTTTCTTTTTTTTCCTTTTTATTATTTTCGAAGGCACCCCGGTAACAGCAGTAATGCCGCGCGGTAGGTCAGCGTAGCTCAATACGCTCTGAAAATTATTTATCAGAAACGAAATAGAAATTTGTAAAATTTATTTTTAAAGTTCGAATTATATTTTTCCTAGGAAAATAAAAGAAATCAAAGCAAAGCAAAAGAAAGCATGGTTAAAAGAGAGAAAATGATGTGTGTTTATTTTATTTAAGGGTAAATTATAATTATTTGTTTTCAACTACAAAAACTTTTAATTTTGTTACTGATTTATTTTTATTTTTGTTTTGATCACCTGTAAATTATTATCAAAAGTGCTAATGTGATTAGAGGTGTTTAAATGGTTAATCGAATCAAATTAGTATTAATCGAACTTTTTAATTCTTTAACTGTTAATCGAACTAAAATTTTTTCAAAAAAATTAACTGAACTGAAATTTATATCTTTCTTTTTTTTGTTTAATCAAGTATAAAACATATAAAATAAATAAATTTATAATTTTCATTTGACTGAATTAACCGAACTAGTAATAGCTTAATACATATAATATATATAATATTATTTATTAAGTTCGGTTAATTCGGTTCGAAATCGGGTGATTAACTGAATTAACCGTTAACCGAAATTTCAAAAAACATTTATCCGGCTTCCAACCGAACTAGATCTGTTAGTCGACCGATTAACTGAATTAAATCGGTTCTGTCGGTTAATTCAGTTTTAACTGAAGTTTGAACACCCCGAGATGTTATCTTCTAAATAATTTAACAAATTTAACTCTTCACATTTACAAATTCAATCAATTTGATCATCAAACACATGTTCATCATGCATCTGACCCCCACCTCCATTCTGCATTCATTCTTTTTCTCTCTTCTCTAAACTAGGGGAAAAAAACCTAAATGAATCTGCTTTAGATTTTTCAAATTAGTTTTCAAAAACCTAAATCATTTTCAATTTCATCTTAAAGGAAACATGGTTGTTGCTTTTTGTTCTTGTTCTTATTCTTGTTCTTCAACCCGTTAACTTCTCAACTCTACAACTCCAAGAAGAAGCCTTGCTTTGACCTTTCTATCAACACGCTCAAATTGGGTATTTTTGGACCCACCTCCAATACTATTGTTGCATCTCTAGGTTCTTAATTTTAGTGTTATTATATGTTTTCTTTATATATATTTGCAAAATAAATTTTGAGAATTTGGTCAAATTGATACGGAAGAGTGCAGATGAATGCGGAATTAGATTGTAAAGTTTGTTCAAGTCGCAGATTTGACTTAGAGCTCTAGACGTTTGAAAAGAAACTTGGATTTTGACACAAGCTAAAACACAATCAAATTCAAATAAATAAATAAATAAATAAGATAATAAATAGAACAATAAATCAAATATTGGAATAATAAAGAAGAAAATAAAAAAGATAGATGAAAAAGATAGAACGTGATATGTAGAAGTCTTAAGAAGCCTTGGAAACACGAAGAATTCACAATCCCCTTCAAGTGGTTCTAATTTCCCCTCCAAGATAGAAACCTGGGCAAGAAAAAGTTTAAAGATGATCCTCACCATTTGAAAAGATTGTTAAAACTCTTCTGAAAAAAACTCAAGAGAAATTCTTGAAAAGAAAACTCAAAAGAGAAGTTAAATAATAATGAATTGATTGGATTGTGTATAATGCAAAGGCAAATAAATTTAAAAAACAACTCTTAAGTATACTAGAACTCTAATTAACCTAAACAAGAAGTAGTTTTAAACTAAGCTTTCTTATCGACATAAAACTCCTAAGTAACTTAAAATACTTAATAATTATAAAAAATTCAGAATAATAAAAAATAAAATAATAAGAGCTGATAAATACAATATTGAGCTCATATATAATAAGAATTAAGCTTAAGACCTGAACCCAATATGATTTAAACTCGAATTAAAAGCCCAAAACTCGTAATTCCCATCATAATCCCGTCCGAGAATTTTGCTCACACAATCTTCACTAAAACAACCATAACTTTAGCTTATGAACTCAAAATCGAAACATTCAAAGTGCGTTTCGAAGCTAAGGGATAGATATTCGAATGCCATGAAAACATCTCAACCTAGAAATGCTTGGATCCCATCCAAAAAGTCGTCGCAAGTTTGCTGATTTTTCAAACTTGAAAATTGGCAGCTTTGGTGAATGGAATTTAATAAATTTCACCCCATCTGTGCATGTATCAAATTTGTTGAGAATTGAGATAACAATCCTTTTAGGTGTAATTTATAAGAAGGGTGTATGCTTTTTACTTTCGAATCTTAGTGTATTGTGTTTAGTCGTAAGGCTGTAAATGAATCAAGCTTGAACGAACAAACCTTTGTTCATGTTCGTTTGTTGATTTTTTAAGCTTGTTCATGTTCGGTTTGTGTTCGTTAAGAATTTTAAAATATTTGTTCGTGTTTGCTTATTTAAAATCATTTGTGTTCATGTTTGTTCGTTTAAGTTAAATAAACATGTTCGTAAAAATTAGATGAACATATTCGGGAACAATGTTCATGAATAACTAACAAAGAATAAAAACATGAATATATATTATTTTTTAGATATAAAATAGTCAAATATAAATATAAATATAAATAATTATATTATAAATAAAAAATAAGCATACAAACAATAATAAAATTATTAATATATGCTAATGGAATAAGCTTGAAAAGATTTATTAAATGAAATTAAACGAGTTTGTTCATGAATATAAATGAATTGAACAAGCTTTGTTTGTGTTTGGTTGCTTAATAAACGAGCTCAAATTCTTGTTCATGTTCATTTATTTAGTTTAATACACGAACATAAATAAACAAAAATTGATCTGTTCATTTACAACCCAACGCTTAGGAGAGAAACTTGTTATGTTCTTCGTAGTGGAATTGTGAGATTTATTGCATTAGACTTTACCTTTAGAGGAATGGTAAATAAAATGTTTTTAACAAGCACCAAGTAACCCAAGCTGTCAAACCAATGCTAGTGTCACGGGGCTAAAACTTTAGTCTCGAAATCTATGCGGCCTTAGGTGATCCTTTCATTTCAAACACGCCTAAGTCAGCCTAACCACCAAACAATTAAGGATTCATAAAGAATTCCTCTAAGGCACCAATTTATATAACAGAAGCAACACAAATCAAAAGAAGGCTCAAAAGACAGAATCATGAGAGGTGTTTGAGTAAATGCTCCCAAACAATTCTAGTACTCCTAAAAATTCAAGATACAATGGATGAATGGATAATTTACAAGTGAGGGAGAAACTCTTTATTTATAGTTTGGCACCCCTCAAACTGATAGTATAGATCGAATTACATCGACGGATGAGATTAAGTCTATTCCTAAAATCAAGGGATTTACAAGATTACATAATCAAATTAAATCTAATCTTATCAGATATAATTCCCCTCAATCTTCTAAGATTAGTTTCCCTATGTACCAAAGTAGCCTAACTTCTCATATTTGCATCATTGGGCCACCCAGGCTTCTCCATCAATTTCTTGAATAGGGCCAGTTCTCGTGGGTTAAATGATCCCCATCTAATCGATAGACCTCCATGGGATGCATCTTGTGTAACGGTTACAGGCTATGCACCTTGGCCCATGACATTCTCCCCCACCCATTCTTACAACGCCCTCGTTGTGCCTTCAGAATGACACTAACTTGATTCACCTCAGAAATTTCTCAACGCCTTGGCTCTTTCCCTACTAGGCTCACTATCAAGTTATCCCGTCCTTTGAAACTTTCACCTCGACTTCTTTCGCCTCTTAACTAGAAACCCTTGCATTCCTTGGTACATATTGTTGGCAAGAAGCCATGACTCTCACTTGCCCACACTTTAACTTGCTTCGATTGGAATCCTCTTAATTTTTACAATTAGGATTTGACATGCCTATAGTCCCTCAGCCTCCTTGCTTAAGAACTTTGAAAGGGCCCCTATGATCTTGCCAAGCCAACAAGTCAGAATTCAAAACACTACTAAAGTGTTAGAAATGTACCTTACTCGCCACATTTACTCGTCTCCACTGTTTAGTTTGCATCGCTACTTTTTCTTCGAAGTTTAATGCACAACCCACCTTACTCAAAGGTGGTAGCTCTACTGATGACTCTACCGGCCTCATATCGATTTGATGCTCTACTAGCCTCCCAGGCGAACCACTACAAGAGAAGCACTTCACTGGCTTCTTCTTGCTCTCATTAGCCATCTTGGCATTGTCTCTACTCACGATCGCACCAAGCTTCATGGGCATTTCCTCCAGCTTATCATTCCCCTTGATAGTCAAAAACACTAATTTCTTCGAGCACTTTCGCGCCATGTGCGATTCTCGACGAAGAAAGTATTTTATCCTTCTCCCATTGTCCTTTGGGTTGTTGGGTCTCCGTTTCCCATTTTGTGGTTCCCCATTGCCACTGTCACTACTACTATTGCTACCATCATTGATATGTCCTTCATCTTCCTCATGGTCTCCCCCATATTGCCCTTCTCATTAGGCTTGGAAGACTTTAACTTGTCTTTCTTTGGACCAAGCTCAACAAAGGAATTTGCCTTGGTCATGGCTATAATAAGTTTGATGATACCTTACTGACGCAACTCATGTTTTGCCCAATGCTTCAACCCATCTTCAAACCTATAGAATGCTTATTTCTTATTCCAATAAGAGATATAGAATATCAGCTCACTGAACACACGAACATACTCCCGAGCAGTGCCTTGTTGCGTAAGTTGACGCAACTTAGCTCGGGCCCCCTTCTGACATACTGTGGGTAAAACTACTTCTTCAACTTTCTTTGAAACTTTTCTCAAGTCCCAATCGCATTCCCACCATATTTCTCATCTATGGACCTATGACGTCACCACAAGAGAGCAACATCAATAAAATAAACTAAAGTAGTACCCCAACAACATCATCCTCAATGCTCATCGCTTGAAAGCATTGCTCCATTCCCCATAAAAAGTTGTCCACTTCCCTTGCGGACCTTGCACCCTTGAACTTCTTTGGTTTAGGAACATCCATTGCTGGTTGCTTCAGCCTCAAATTCAACATCCTATTACTCAAAGTAGCCTTGTAAATTGTAAGCTCCCTCTTAAGCTCCGCGATCTCCTCCTTCAAGGTCGACACTATAGCCTCAAGAGAATCCTCCCTCTCTACTAGCTTAATCGTAGTGGAATTGAGTATCCCTTTCATTTTTTCCACATTGATAGTGTTTTGAATTGGGTATTAAAAGAAAACTCACTTTCTTTTCCCTAACTTTTCCCTCGAATTGGGTAAATAAAAGGGTTAATATAACTTTTGGTCCTTGTATTTGATAATTAGGTCCACTTTGGTACTTATAATTTTTTTTGTTCACTTTAGTATTTGAAGTTGACAACTAGGTCTATTTTAATATTTAAACTTGGAATTTATTGACATTTGATTATGTGACACTCTGAGAATATTTTTAATTTTAAGGTGAAGACGTAGTACAATCTTAGAGTATCACGTCATCAAACTTTTATATTTGTCAAGTTCAAAGACTGAAATAGACCTAATTATCAAATTCAAGTACTAAAGTGGAAAAAAAAATACAGGTACCGAAATGCATCTAATTGTCATGTTCAATAACTAAAAGTTGAATAACCTTAAATAAAAATTAAGTAATTCAAGGGAAGGTAAGGATATTCAATTTTATTTTCTTTGCATTGTTTAAATAAAAGAAGTTATCCCAATAAAAGAAAAGATGTTAATTTCTTTTCTTTACCTTGTTTTAATGTTAGCCTAAACCAGTTAACGGTTAAGCCTTCTTTTAATATGTTAATTTTCAGGCTTAATATAATATTTGGTATCTCAACCTTATTATTATTATTTAATTTGATACCTAAACTTGACATATTTTTCTTAATTTGGTATCTAAGTTTTCTTTGGCCAAATTTAGTACTTAAACTTGTCAACGTTATTCAAATTACTCCAATATACTAATAGTTACTTTTTATGGGAAACAAAAATAATATATGTATGACCGGCATGTAACAAATGACATAGTTTTTTTTTTTTTTTTTGGCATTTTAAGTGTTCAGTTACTTTTAGTTTAATTTAACATAATGAATTTCTTTTATTTTGGGCTTTAAAACTTTTGTATTCTTTTCTATATTTATTCATTAAGTATAAATTCAAAAAGCACTTTTTTAACATGGATTTCTTATGATATTGACGATATTTTTGTGGAATTGAGGGCTTTATGAAGCCAAGCCATGCTCTAAGCATGTAGTCACTCTTGAAACATTTCTTCCATTAACAGTAAAAAAAATCCTAATGAAAAATAAAAATTTGAACATATTGTTTAGTGAAATAGAAGAAACTCCAAATAAATGTATCATTTCTATCATTAAATTCTATGTCATTTGCCACATGTCAACATACATTAGCTATTTATGTCCCTCATAAAAAAAAACTAAAACTAATAATTTATTGGGGTAATTTATGTAACATTTGACAAGTTTAAGTATCAATTGGGCAAAAAAATTTAGGCACCAAATTAGAAAAAAATGTGTTAAGTTCGGAAATCGAATTGGACAAACAAATGCTTAGGTACTAAACTAGAGAAAAATAAGAGTCAAATTCATGTACAAAATGTTATATTAAACCAAAATTTTGTCGATTCTTCATAAAAATTAATTTCTTTTTTATAATTTTAAGAATTTACTATGGAAATCAAAACTTAAATATATGCAATTTTTACTTTGGTATTCTAATCTAAGCTTCGCATCTGAGTATTTTTTTCTAAAACAAAAAAGAAAAGTTCCTTAAATGTATATTGAATTATCCATGACAAAATGCTGGTATTTATAAAAAAATTTGGTAATAGAAAAATGGTATTTAATTAATCAAGCATATTTAAGTGATTAAATCATAATTGGTATTTATTTTTCCTTTTTGGTTCGTGTAATTTCGCATACCAACAAAAATGTTTGCTTTTATTGCTGTAGTTTGGTCTAACATTTTTTTGTGGGGAGTAAATATCAACATTTCATTAAAAGTTGACAACATCAGTTAAAAATGACTTTTTGACTTGGTGGATAAGAGAGGATAATCTTCAATCCAATAAAAATCATTAGAAACATTAAGACTGAATTTAGCAAGATTGTGGCCACTCTTTTTGCCTTCTCGTCGAGTGTGTCTTATATTATGAAGTATGGACACGGACATTTAATATGGGTACGACATGATACGAATATGGTAACATAGTAATTTTAAAAAAATAAAAATACAAATACAGTAGGATACGGTAATAAAAAATATTTTTATTATTTATATATATTTTATGTTAAAATACTCAATGTAAATGAAAATATTGATATTTTTCATTAATATATAATCAATTCTTTTGCATTAAGCTCTCTTATCATTACATAAAATATGACAAAATATAGTAACACATTTTTTATGTTCAGTACACAAAACATGTCATATCAAATCTAAATTTGAAGTTCAACCTATATCCTTAAGAAGGCTTGTACAAAACGAAGCAAAAAGAGAACAATTTTTTAGTTCTATTCATAGCATTATCATTTTCCATATCTTCTTCTTCATTGGCAAAAATTACCATCTCCATATCTGGTTCATCAAGAGATAAGCTAGCAACTCCAAGAATTCCAACTCCTTCAAATGAGTCAAATACATCACCTCTAATCTCCCACATCTTATTCCCTCCTTTATAATGAAGAGTTTTTCTTGAAAGTAATTGAAGATTAGTATGCACAAATACTAAATTTTCAGCACGTTGAGGATTAATTTTATTTCTCCTCATGGAATGGATAAAAAAATATGTACTCCAATTCCTCTCACAACAAGATGATGAAGAAGGTTGTCCAAAAAGTTTTAAAGCTAAGTTTTGGAGCAAATGTATTAAAACCCCATGAACTAACCACCAAGATTTGGGATCCAAAAGCCATCTATCTTGTAGTGAATCAAATGAATAAAAAATATCTAGTGCTCCCGAAAATCTCGCAAACTCTTGGAAAATCATTTTCCTTTCTTCAGTAGAAGGAAAATATCTTCTTAAGCACTTATTCCTTTCCTCTAAGATTTCTACATCTTTATGTGGAGGGAGGCGATTTGGAACCTCATTAAGCCAATCACTAGAATAATACCTATGTAAACAAATAAATTTAAATTTTTTTAATTGATAATAAATAAAACAAGTATAAAAGCATAAAAACAAGCATAAATGAAATATATGTTATCTAAGTTTACCTTGGATTTAAAGAATGAGCCATACAATGATGTGGTTTACTACTCTTAGTCCATCGATCAATAAGAATATCATATACGACTTCATAAAAAATTGATTTCTCATCTCCTTTCTTCCTTTCATGCCTATAAATGCTTGTCTTCATTTTTTTGATCATTTCATCCCACATCTCATAAACCAAGTGAAGAGTAGGTTTATCTATATCCATAATTCAAAGCATATCATATATAGGTTCCATAAAAGTAAGGATATAATCAACCTTATCCTACCAAAGGTCATCTAAAATTTTTTCCTTCACCAAATAGGCTTTGGAAATGTCATCTTCTCTATAAGTAGACCATTCATCACTAATAACCATATTTTGGAGACACCGTTTAATGAGCTTGAATCTTTTTAACATCACAATCATAGAAGCAAATCGAGTATCTGCAACAGTAAGTAATTTCAAAGGCACAAAAGAATTAAATATTGCCAACCTCATAAAGTGATTCATTATGAAGTTTCTTATAAAGGTAGCATCATCACCAACATTATTTATCCAACACAAAACATCATATGTAACCTCATTCTTTTCGATTTTTTTGAAGCACATGTTTTTTTAAGAGCAAGATTAAGAGTATGTACCACACAAGGTGTCCAAAAGATATGAGGATGTTATATCTTTACTAATGATCCCTCGGCTTTACAAACTGGTGCATTGTCGGTTATCACTTGAACAACATTTTGTGCCCCAACCTCACTTATGGCATCTTTAATTAAAGTTGCCACGTAAAACTTATCCTTGTACTCCTTTTTACAATTGAACACTTTTAAGAAAACAACTCCACCTTTAGAAACGGCCGTAAAGTTAATCAATGGTCGTCTTTTTGCATCCTTCCATCCATCACATATAAGACTAATACCTTTTCCCCTCCACATTCCCTTTATAGGTTGTAACAACCTCTCTATGTTTTATTTGATGAGTTAACACTTCCACTACCACTTTGAGATGCCATAATTAATGTTGGTGATCGACCCCATTAAACAACGAACAAATAAAAATAGTAGAAGAAATTGAGATAAAAACTAAATCCCGAAACTCAAAAACAAATAACCCTCAAAACACAAATACAAAATTCTCCAAAAAGAATTGAGTTCTAATCGTTTAATGGATGTATTTTTTAAGGTTGTAAAAGTGTTTATTTATAGACTAAATTCGTAGGTCAAATAAATTATGCTAATAAATACTAAATATATCATACTAATAAATACTAAATCTTCTAGAAAGAAAATATATTTTATTTAAATTGACTTGCAAACAATGTCTTATTTTATTTAACCAGAATTTGGGTAACATATATATTTATTAATTTATAATTAAAATTAATTTAAAAAAAATATTTTTAATGTAATAAATACATTAACTAGACAAAAATTATATATATTCTTATTATAATAGGTCTCATATATTTATAAATTAAATTCATAGGTCAAATAAATTATGCTAATAAATGTAAAATATATTATACTAATAAATACTAAATCTTCTAGAAAGAAAATATATTTTGTGTAACTTGACTTGCAAAGAATGTCTTATTTTATTTAACAAGAATTTGAGTCACACATATATTTATTAATTTAGAATTAAAATTAAAATTTAAAAAAAAATATCTTAAATCTAATTTATATGGGTCTCACATATTTTTATTATACTTACTTTCACTATTTTTATACTACTATAATTTGTTTTTGACTTTCTTGCTCCATTATAACTATATAATACATTAACTACTTTTTTTTCTTTCTTTCTTACGCAGGCAGCCAAACAATCATATACACTTTATTTTCTTCGTCATTTGCCCCTTTTTTCCCTCTTCATTTACTGCCTTTACCTTTGCCTCTGTATTTTTTCTTTGCAAAGCATTCATCTACAAAACTTCCAGCATCATCATCTTTACTTCATATAAGCAAATCGACTCCAAAGAAGACAAGTATGTTAAAAATCCCATAAATTATCACGATTAAATGTTAAAGTTCTTCTTTTAATCTGTTTTCTAAAGTTCTATTCTTGTATATCGGTTTTTTTTTTCGTTTCTGATTCAGGCCAAAAGAAAGTCCGGCAGTGTCACTTTTTTGACACGCGTCGAGGTGTGTCCAGTATGTATCGGGCCATGTCGATGGCGTGTCTGTGTCGGACACCAGTACGACATTGGTACGAGGGGGTTTTCTCAGTGTCGGTGCTTCATAGGTCTTATATGAATTTTAGAGGTGCATCATTTTTTTGCCATTTCTAGATTATATCTTTGAGAGATTTTCTTCTTTGTTGCCTAGCCCTTGCATAACAACCAGGACATCATCTTCAAGAACCGCTCGAGAGTGTCCCATATTAGTTGCAATTTCAATGGCTTTGGGCGCAGCAAATGCTTTTGCAATAGTTAGACTAGCAATCAATAGCGAAACCACTAGACCTAGGGGGCCATGGCTTCCCCTAAAATGGTAAAATTTTAATTTAGGCCCTTTGTAATTGATAAAATTTTAAATAAATGATGGTAAAATTGCACTTTGAACTTCAAAAAAGATAAAAATTTGATTTAACCCTTTAAAAGTTATAAAAATATAAACTATTAAAATGACGAAATTAGATTTTCACTATTGTAAAAATCTAGAATTTAATTTCTCCCCACCAAAAAATTTTCTAGCTCCGGCATTGCTTGTAACAAAATCCAATTTTAGAACTGTTGCACCAATCAAAGCCTTTTGAAGTCCCGCAAGATAATTCTCGCCCCTCCCTTTTTGTTTGAAGAGCTAAAACTAGTGTCGAAATCCACCTTTATGAATTTAGCCTTAAGCCTTTTCCACCAGCAATGATAAGTTCTTGTGGCCTCTTTTCTATCCTTATTTGAAGCAACAATAAACTCTTCATGATATCTCTTTAAACCTCCAACAATCCTCACGTCATTTTTGTTTGAATTGCGAAAAAGGGAGGCATGTCTCAAGTTCCATAAAGACTATAACAAAACCAACAATCTATCAAAATCAGTATCATTTAGCTCTCTAGTTGCAAGTTTGATCCTTTTAGCACCACAATTCACATTTCTATAGCAAATATATTTTGTAGATTCATTAAAAACCAATGTGAGTTTTTGATCGTCAACAATTTAGACTCCAAACATTTTTCTGATCTCTTCATTCTCTTTTTTTCTTTTTTTGTGTGTGTTCGGACTAAAGAAAAGAGTTGTTTTTTTTTTTTTGTATTTGACTTTTGTCTTATTGTTCCTCATACTTTTTGAGCATGTTTATAAGCCTTTCCTCATAATTCCTATTAGCATTAGTGGAATGTGTCTCACATTTTCAGAAACTTTTAGCCCCTTATCATAGCCCGTATCGCTACACGAGGACTTCAGTATCGCGACATCTCGAATAGACGACAACGCGACAAATTCTAATTTAAAGCAATTATGTAATTAGACTCTCACCAGAGTTACTTTTCCCAGTTAAACTCTGATTATACCAAAGATATTTTAGTATGATTAGAAATCTAATCTTAGCCTATAAATGGGGCCTTAGTAACTCTATAATAAACTTCTTCATAACATTATATTTTGAGAGAAGAATAGAAGAGAGTCTTGAGAGAGCTTTAAGGGAATTTTGTGTTTTTGCAAGGGAGCTTCGTTTTCAAGGTTAGGTTTTGCTTTTGAATTTCTCTGTCTTGTATTCTTCATTTGTTTGCTTTTGATTTTCAATTATAAAAAACGTAATAATGAAATAAGTAATATCAAGTTCAAGAATATAAAGTGACGTAATGCAAGTCTAATGGAAGGTATAAAAGCCAAGTGATCACTAGGGAAGGAAGATGTAGTATGAATAAGACTATAAAGTTAATTTTCAAAGAAAGTGAGTCACATGAGGCTTGAAAAAGAATTTTTTTTTTTTTTTTTTGTAAAGTAAGTGACTCAAGAATACTACTGATACAATGCAAAATTTTAAGAGATATGATTAATATATATTGTTAATCTAGTAAAAGAAAATCAATAATTTGGAAGAGATTGATAGTAAATTATAGGTCAAATGATAAGCGAGAGTAATTTGAAGTAGGAATTGTGAAAAAGTTAGAAATTTATAAAGATTAAGCAGTTGTGAGATTTTGATAAAAAGAAGTATTGGTAAACCATAATAAGAAAGTGTAATATAAGGGAAATAAGAAGCAATAAGATGATAAAAATGTTCAGAGATAGAAAAGGTTTAAAGAAATTAATTTTTTTTTAAATAATGGTGATTAAATCAGGGAAATTAAATGAGCATAAAAATTGATCAAAGTACTTCGGAAACTGGTAATGAAATAGTGAACAACCAAATAATTTGGGGAAAGATTTTAAGATTGAATGGTAAATGAGTATAGGGAAGTAAGTTGCAAAGTGGGAAAAGACAAAATGTGCATTCTGTAATTGGGATGATATGATAAGATAAATCGAATGACAAATGAGTGTTGATAGTTGAGATGAAAGGATGAATAAACATTGTATGTTTAAGAATAGATTAAGTAAAAGAGAATAACAAGTGAATTGGAAGTAAATAATGAAAATTATATTTCAGTAAAGAAGTTGTATGCTTATGATAAAGGAGAAAATAAATAAATTTTAAGTAAAACTAGAAGGGTGAAATTGAAATTTTCATAAGTTAGTGATATTAATATAATTACTTAAAAGAAAGTGTATAAAAACGATATCGAATTGATGATTCCATTATTTAATTTGAACATGAAGAGAGAAATAGAGAATGTGAAACCAAGAAATATAATAAGTGTAAAAAGATTGAAATGAGGTGAAAGAAAAAGGAGAATGGATCTAGAATTGACTTTGAGTTTTCAAGGTAGTTAATGTGAACAAGAGGTGAAAATTAATTAGAGGTTGATTAACTTTTAGATAGACAAAAATATTTTATGTAGGTTTTAAGAGAAAATGTATTACATATAGTGTGAGAGACAAAGTATTTTTGAAAGTATTTCTGTGGAAAAAGATTTTTACTCGGAAATAAAAGAATTAAGAACTAAGCAAGTTCATTTAGTGAAAGTGCTATGGAGACATCATAATGTGGAAGAAACAAAATAGGAAAGTGAGGAAATAATGAAGCGAGAATATTTGCAACTATTCAGTGCCAGGTAAATTTTGAGGACGAAATTTTATTTAACGGGAGAGAACGTAACATCCCCGACATCCCCTGAGAAGTGAATAGTGTCAATTCAGGTTGACACATATTTGAAATTTTCAAAGAAGACAGAAATAAAAATATTAATATTAGTGGAGAGGATAATTAGATATTATAGGAAATTAAAAAGGCTTTAGAATTTAGAGAAATTAAATTAAGGAATAGACTAAATTGTAGATGTGTGAGAAGTGTTGGGCTATAGTGTAAAAACTAGAAATAAGAGATGATTAGATTAAATGGATGGGAAAAAAAATCAAGGTCTTGGAGTGTAATTTATCCATGAAAGTACAAAAAGGAATGGATGATATTGAAAGTGGATGGGCACCACTTGATGGTTATGATGATGATTATATTTTTTTCTAATTAAATATTATTAAAAAAATAAAGAAAAGATGGGTAGATATTTGTTTATGGACATATTTCCAACATCATTTCTACCATCTTCCATTCACGTCACCTTCACCACCATTTTAGCCAAAATTTTTCTTTATTTCATTTTAACGCTTTTCCACCATTTAAAACCATCTCCAAGCTTTAAACTCTAAATTCCTCAATAGTTTTTTTAGTGTAATTAAGAGAGCAACCCCATAGTGAAATTATCATATTGCAAAGTTAGCTAATAGTCATTGTGGAGGAGAAAGAAAAGTGAAGAAAAGTTAAGGACTTTGAGTAAATAAGGTAAGAATGATGAGTTCTCTTAAGGGATTTCATATTTATCTATTTGAAAGGCAAGGAAATGATGTATGATTATTTTTATTGATGAGTAAATATTGTGTATATGTATTATGTAATGAAGAGGGAGAAAGGACAAGGGAACAACAATTGGGGATAAAGGTAAATGTGTATGGCAAATGAGTTAAGAAATAAGGAAAAAGATTCATACAAGCATTTTGAGTAAGTACATTAAGAATTTTACTTTGCTTCAATTAAATTTCTAATTGAAAACTTGATTAATGGGTTTGGTAATATTTATATGATTTATTTTTGTATAAAAAATGATATTTTGAACTATGAAAATTAGTTGAAAGTAAAAGTATTCTCTTATAGTGAATTAAAAAATATATGTGTAGAAATTTGAAGTATAAAGACTTAATTGAAAAGAGTACAAAATTTAAATGAGTGGCATAGATGTTAAGATAAGGTATTCGGGTGAAATCTAAAATTTTGATAAGGTGAATGTCAAGTGAAATTTGATGAGTGTTGATTCTATTTAAATAAGGACTAAATTGTAAAAATAGTAAAATTTGAATTGTTTCATTGTTGAGAAATAATTATATGAAGTATGTAGGTGAGATATTTGATGATGATGAAATAGTATATTGAGTGAAAATAAGTGATAGTTGACCGTTTATAAATAAAAGGACTAAATCGTAAAAAGAATAAAGTTAGAATTATTTAAAAAATTATTGAGTGAATATAGTGAACTTGTGTGTGCTAAATGCCCATGTAGACAATACGAGAACTAGTAGGATATAAACGGCATGCTATTAGGAAAGTGAATAAGCTCGCAAGTGTTCGTGGCACTTCGATGCAAGTGAAAGCAACACTATAGTGCCAGTGATAGTGACACTATAGTGCCAGTGATAGTGGCACTTCGGTACAAAGTGAAATTCGCACGTTTGTGCAAAGAATAGTGGCACTTCATTGCCTCTTAACGATATTTCTGTATATCCTATTGTGTTCTATTAATTCTACAATCAAGCAATAACAATATGAGGTACATGAATTTAATGTGGCATAGGTAAGTAAAATGAAACTTGTAGAATTGATGTTTCAATAAAGTTAATATGCAAACAAAATTTGTATATAGTGATTGAATGAAATGATAATAGTATCTATTTATATATATTTGTTTATATATATGATTGTGTAAGAAGTTAATCTTAATTTCATGGTATAATTTTTGATACGCTTACTAAGCTCTCTTATAATTTTTGATATACTTACTAAACTCTCGTGAGATTGACGCATTTTTTTTAAACACATAGGTTGAAACTAGACTTGAAGAGTTAGGTCAGAGGTCGGTGTTGGCTCATCTCATCACATTCTCAGTTTCAAAAGAAAGTGTGCTTTTAGCATTTTTTTTAATTATGGCATGTATTTAGACATGTTAGATGTGAAGGTAAATGTTTGATGGACCTAAATGTTGAGTTTTTATACTTGCACAATCTTCTGTACTTAATCAAATTTAGGTAAAAGTTGTATGGCTAATTGATCACCTATAAATGAGTTATCGTTTATTGTTAAAATATAACACCAAAAATATAAGAATTAGGAATAGCGGTGTCCGCAAGTGCACAGGTCAAATTGTAATATAGTTTAGTAAAATGAAATACTTTGGAACTATTCCAAGGATCGTACCTAATGGAGGATGGAATAAACTATGAAAACATTTTTACAATAATAAGTCTAAGTAGTAGTAATCAATTCCTATATTACGATAAACCATAAAATAGCTTGATGAGATAAAAATAAATAAATAAGAAAAATAAACAAATAAATTAAAACAATAAACCTATCGATTAACTTCAGGGTTTTAGGATGGATTAGCTATCGATTAACCAATTATAAGCTCCCAGCCTCTAATTAACTAATTGATTGTTTGATACTTACTTATCTCTCGACCCCACTTTCTCAATGAAGATAAATTATGCTTTATCAGGTTCGACTTATCTCTCGATCTCGTCTAACCTATGATAACTTCCTAGGGTTGTTAATCCTAGTGGCTTAAGCACAAGTAATTCATACATACTAACCCCTATTGGGAAACCCTAAACCATCCATTAATCACATCCCTATCCACTCGTTAATATCTCCTAAGGCATTTAGCCACTCATGTTATTCATAATCTCAATCTTAATTGAATGAATCATGTGAAGAACACGACCGATTCGAATGAGAAAAGACATTTAAATAATCGTGGATTGAATATCGAATGAGAAACGGAGTAGCAAATCGATTGATTGGAATAAAGAATTAAATCGGATGCAAAAGAAATTATAAACTGGAATATTTTAATTAAATAAATAAATTCTTGAATCAAAACTGATTTTAAGAGGAAAATCAAAAAGAGTGTTAAAAAGCCGAAAAGAAAATAATCTAAATCTACTTCTAAACCACTAGGGTTTTTGAAGGGTTCTAAGACGACTTAGTTACATCAAACCCCTAATGTCTTATTTATAGAAGTGTTGGCAACCCAAATTAGGTCTTTGATACATTCTAGGTCTTCATATAAGTTTGATTATGCGGATGAAAATAGCCCCAAATTACTTGGGCAGGACATCGACCTGTCTCGTGTCACACCCCTTGCATGGTGCGACACGACACCCAACTTCTACCTTGCGTTGTTTGTTTTGTGGTTTGACATCCCTGAAAGCTTGTGCATCACTCGTCCCTTACTTCTACGTCAACTGATTCTTTATATCTTCATCTTGCACAGTCAATTAAACATATCAGCACAACCTAAGGCCCGTGTCGGCCTATTAGGTCACAACACTTACAAAATGTGTTAAAAAACACTAATTTTATTAATATTTAATCTTACGACCTAATTACTGAAAACGAAATATAAAATCCTAAATTTCCTAGAAAACAAGCTTCTTAAGTGCGAAATTGACTCGAATTAACTACTACATTTGACGACAGTCAAATACCCCCACACTTAAGTCTTTGTTTTTTGATGATCGCTAAACTAACTAAAAATTTGATTAAGGCAAGAGCACCTATCGAACAGTAGTATAGTTATGGTGAGACCGAAAATATCGTATCCACAAGGACTAAAAGTACTAGTAATTACTATCTTTTTATTATCTAGCCTAAGAATTAAAGGGATGTTTTTAAACTAAGATTAACTATCTAATTAACTAAGAATACGACAGAGATGAAAGTTGGAAATACTATTGGAAAACAGATGGGGAAGACAATTCCCAAGGAAGAATTCACCTAGACTTAACTTATTACTTCTGAATTAGACGATTTATTCACTTGAATTAATCCGTAGAAATCCATGATTTGTGTTATTATCTCTCTCGAGACTAAAAACAACTGACTTTAGGTTGATTAATTGAAATCTCTTTTTAATTAAAACCCTTATTGTCGCATTAACTCGATCTATGGATTCCCTTATTAGATTTGACTCTAATTCGGTAGATTTATGTCATCTTATCTCTAGGATTGTATGCAACTCTGCTTAATTATGAAAGATCTACTCTTAAACAGGGACTTTTGCTCCACTGAATAAGCACATCAAAACCCAAATTAATATCTTGGAATATTAAAACAAGAATTAAAACTCACAATTAAGAATAATAACAAGTATTTATCATATAATTCAAATAGTAATAAGATCCGTCTTAGGTTTCATCTCCCTTAGGTATTTAGGGAGTTTTAGTTCATAATAATGGAAAACATCTCAAAATTGGGAAAACAATAAAACATAAAGAAACCTAAAGAACTTTTAGGAAATTGAATGGAGATCATTAATCTTGAAGTAGATCCTGTTTCTGAGCTGTTTCCAATAGCTATCCTCCAGTATCTTTTGCCTTCTGCTCTCTCCCTTTTAATCCTCTTTTATGGTGTTTATATAGACTTTGGAATGCTTCAAAACCCTCAAAATTAGTCTTTTCCGAGTAGAATTAGACTTGGGCTCGACAGGGACACGGCCGTGTGCCACGCCCGTGTGAAGGTGCTCAGGCCGTGTGCAATTCTGACTTGATTTAATGTCGACATGGCCATGACACACTGGCGTGTGACCTACCCGTGTGTCATACATGGGCGTGTGGATTACCCGTGTGGAAGTGCCTAGGCCGTGTGAAACACTGAATTAGGCCCATTTTGTCTGTTTTTGGCCTATTTCTTGCTCTTTTTGCTATCCTAAGCTTTCTTGAGTTTAAAACATGAAATTAATGGATTAGGAGCATCAAATTCAATAAAACCAAAGATAAATTATCCATAAATATGCCAAGCATGAGATAAAAATATGAATATAATATGGTTTATCAAATATCCCCACACTTAAGCATTTGCTTGTTCTCAGGCAAAATTCTCAACTCACAATTGAAATTAATTCTTCTTAATTTATAATTCTCATCAATAATGTTTCGAAGTAATCCATAGATAATCATACATTGAAAATTCAACTAAAAGAACATCAAAGTTTCAAATAATCCAAGTTGAGCATTTTAATCATAAAATCATAGGGATCCCCCTTTATCTAAGTAATTACCTTTAATTCCAAATTGACTAGGGTTGACATCCTTACTAAAGATTCACTCAAATCAGTCAAAGTGTTTAAGGTCCAATAATCAAGCACTCAATAGTCAAACATGAAAAATTATTACCATAGGCTTGCATGAAAATCAAATCTCCACCATTATAAATGAGATGATGCACAAATCAAAAGGTCTTTAACAGGGTTGTAATGGGGCTTGGGTCAGAGGTGTGGATAAAAGCTGAAGAAGAGGGTTAGAATCGAGTTTAATTTAATAAATTACCAAACTTAGAAAAATAAGGCTGATTACTAATTACAAACAAGTGCCAGAATAACCTATCCAAAGCTAATGATGTGAGCTTTTTCTCAATATAATAACCTTGACTTATCCAAACTTTCAATAATCAGAATAAATATTCGATTTTTTTTTAGAATAAGAACAGGTAGGGAGAGTAAGAAGTAATTCAGAAACTGAAATGAACGAACATGGCACGGTAACTCATCAAATCAAATCTCGATAAAAAGGGTCAATAAAAAAAAAGAGAAAAATCTTAACAAATCAAAAAGAGTTAAGTTGTAGGTTATCATAAAGGGGAAAATCAAGAAACAATGTTTAAGGCTCAAAGGGGTTCACTAAGGGTCAAATACGTGGGTAGGCTTTTTGTGGGATAAATGAGTTCAAACCTAAGTGCCTTTATCATCTCAGTATATCAAATCAAAGGTGTGGTCCTGATATGCATAATCGAAGCAAGTTCTAGAATAGCAAATCAATGTTGACACACTCATAACCAATAAAATAAGTGATCAAGGAAGATATATGCTCTAAAAGGCTCAAAATCTCACGAAAATTATGGGTATTTGATGTCAATCCTGTAAACTTAGAACTTCAAGATAATACCTCAATTCAGGGAAACAACCTAGCAATTTTAATTCTCAAAAGTCAACTTATCATGCTTGATTCTCTACTGTCTCAAAGTTAGACAATCAATGCACAATTACCTATGTTTTGATTCAAAGCATATCAATAAAAATAATAAGTCAATCAAAATTCATTCTAATAGTAATATGAGAAAATTATTTGAGAACAAGATATAATTCAGGGGTTTTCTAATAATCATAATATCATAACCCTCCGTACACTTAAGATGTACATTGTCCTCAATGTACAAAGATAGATAATAATAATATAAGCATAATATCATAAAAGAAAGGAAGAAGCGAAACTGCCCTGAATTTGGATGTAGACCTTGGGATAGTGGGAGCGAATTTGTAGACATTGTGAATGAAATGCGTGTGGAACTAGGCAGAGGTGAAGGTGGTGGTAGAGGTTGGGTTCCATAATCACATTGCCAAGCGAAGAGGTTATCGTGGTGGCTATGGTCGTGGTCAAACAGGTCGTGACAGTCGTGGAAGATTGTTTGTATATCCCTGAGTAGCACCAATCGATTGAATCTTTTAAAACCGCGATGCCGTCAGTAATGTTTTAGAGAGTTATATCGATGGGGTTGTTAGTCATAAAGGAAAAGCTAGATAGGAAAAATTCAAATTATACTAATAAAAGTCTTTTAAGAGCATGAAAAATAAAAACAAAAATAACCATAAAAATAAAAATAAAATAAAATAAAAAGAAAAACAAAGTGGAAAATAAGTAGACTCAAAAGTCCTCATCGGTAGTTGGATCGTGAGGTCGTGGAGTTGGAGGCAAAATGTGAAAATGTGGAAAATTTGTTGCAAAGTCACCTCTATGCTGTCGAATCGCTGAGTTTAATATTGCTCAAAGCGATTCAGGTGGTCTGAAACTTTGGTCAATGAAGTAGCCGCATGAACTGGTTTGTGACTCAGCGGTGGCTGAGAAGGTGGGTCCTCTTGAAATGAAGGGATATCATCAGGAATATCCTCGGGGTCATCCTCATCGGTGGCTCGTGCTAGTCGGTTTTGAGGAGGATCGAACCCACGACGAAGCTCTATCATCCTCATGTGGAGCATACTTGAGATGCCTTGTAGAGACATCTGGTCGATGAGTGTGAGCGATGAGGATTGTGCCAATGTGTTCAGGAGCCCAAAGTGTCGAGCTAGACGAGTCACGTAAGGGCCGATGCTAATGACTTCCTTTCGGTGCGGTTCAGTCTGATGGCGAAAGGCGAGGGCGATGAAGTATGCGAGATCGAACACATGCCCTTGCCTCATGCTCCATAATAAGTATGCGTCGTGAGTGTTAATGACGCCAGTGCTCTTTCGTCGCCCTTTTAAGGTGTGAGCTAAAAGGGCATGGAGGTATCGAAGAGCCGGAGAGAGAGCCGATGCCTTGGAATGGCTGGGATCATAGATGCCTGTAGCAGGCATAAGGGCTGCCCAACATGAAGAAAGCGCATAATGGATGTGATGGTGGAGATGGGGAAATTTTCGGCCTCCATAAAGTTTTCTGTATAAAGTCCCAAGGCAACTCTGAATTCTGGGACACTCAACTGCCGTACTAAACCGCCAAGACGGAATTGGACTGTGCCTGGGTTGTCGTACTCCACCATAACCGTCTGCAACTGGAATGTGGAACAAAGTTCTAAAGTGAACTCTAGGTATGTTGGCTCAAAGATGTCGAAGAAATGGTCCCACGGAGCAGTAGTGTGGAGGGCCCGAACGGAGTCAGCCAAGTAGACTTGTTCTAATGCAGCCCAGTCGATGCACCGACCCATGCCAAGGGGTCGGGCACATAGAATTTGGAATAATTCCTCTTGGGGTCCTGGTGGAAATTGGAGGAAGGAGTGGCGTATCTCATTGGTCGCAGATGAGGATGTTGCTCCTTTTCGTTTTTTAGAAGCTGGAACGGCAATTTTCTTGCCTCTTGTGTTTATCATAATATCCTGCAAAAGTAAACACAAGATTCAATTTGGATAAATCAACATAATGGGCAAACTAGTATGAAACAAGCATCCAAGTTCATTTATAATCAAGCAGACAAAATAAGTAAACTCTTAATACCTAGTAGAAAACTAAATAATTGATTACTAAATATAAATAATTGAGCAGCAAAATACTAACAAAACAAATGACCCTAACATATAAATGTAGAATATTGCCAACGTTTAAAACTTACTTAGGCCCATTATAAGAATCAATAATATCAGTGAAGTATTAGTAATAATAATAACAATGTAAAGAATTAATAGGATAAAACATGAATAAAGTAATAAGAGTATTAATACTAAAAATAATAATAGTAATAAAATAATTAAAATAATGTAAAGAAAGTAAATGTGCAAAAGAGGAAACCGATAGTGGTGATTGGTGGTGGTCGCGACGGTGTACGATGGTTGAACGGTCGGTGTTACCGGTTGAAGGTATGGGTGGTTGTGTGAGTGGAATAGGAAAAAGAAGGGAGGAGAGGAGAGGTTTTGTGGGCTGTGGGGGGTGAACAAGGAGGGAGAAGGGAAAAGAAAAAAGGAAGAAAGAAAGAAAGAAAGAAAGGAAAGGAGAGTAGGGAAGGTTAGCCGCCGGCGGCTCGTCAAAAAATGGTGGCCGGAGTGAAAATGATGAAAGGAGAAGAAGAAAGGAGAAAGGGAATGAAGTAAGGAGAAGAAGAATAGAGAGGGAGAAGTTGGAAATAAGAGAAAGGGAAAAGAAAATGGGGAAGAAAAATGGAGAAAGAGAAGGAGAAGGGGGGCTGGTTGAAGAAGATGAGTGAATAGTGAAGGGTAAGTAAAAGGAATGGGGAGAAATTAGGGTAGGAGAGGGAAATAAAAGGGGCCATGGTCGTGCAGGCCCCGTTTTGGACCACACTGCCGTGGCCCACGCCCGTGTTGTATGGTCCTAGCTCGTGTAGTGCTCACGGCCGTGTCGCACGACTGTGTGCTCGTTCATTCGCTTCTCCCGCATTCCTGTTAGGTCTAACATGCCCGTGTCATGACTTGTACTTATGGTCTGATGATTTAAGTCAGTGTCACACACGGCCTATGGACACGCCCGTGCGTATAGGCCGTGTGGCCCACACGGTCATATCGCACGGCCATGTACTGATTCCTTCGTTTCTCCCACGCTCGTGTGAGTTTCAACACGCCCATGTTATGTAATTAGGATTGCCCACGGCTTTTGGTTACGGCCATGGCATCAGGCCGTGTTGCATTCTGACTTGTTGAAAGTCTTAGTGTTTGTGCAAGTTCTCACACGGCTTCAGGCACGCTCGTTTTCATGACCGTGTAACTTACATGGTTGCCTCGCATGGCCGTGGTGATTTAACGCATGCCATACCTCTGCTGATTTTTGGGGAATTAAAGTGCAGTTTCAACCCGGTCTGGGACATGCCCGTGTTCCATACTCGTGTGGTGCACACGGCCGTCTCGCACGACCGTGGCTATTTATCGTAGCCCGTGTATCATCTTGTCTTGGAGAAATATTTGTCCTGTTTTAACACGGCCATGGACACACCCGTGCCTCTTACTCGTGGTGAGCACACGGCCCAATGCACGCTCGTGTGCCAAGCCGTGTGTGCCATAAATACCTGTAGTTAGATTATGAAAATGAGAGGAAAAGAATAAAGTTATTTATTGGGGTTAGTGCTTGGGTTGCCTCCCAATGAGCGCTTATTTAAAGTCTAAGCTCGACTTTACCTTGTGGGTATATTTAGGCAGGTTTGCGGAGCCGTAGCTCCTCTCCATTATCTTTGAAATCCTCATCATTATAAAGTTTAAGACAATGTCTGTTTACCTTGAAAGTGCCTTGGGTCAGATAACTTACCTCTACTGTGCCATATGGAAAAATGGTTTGTACTATGAAGTGACCTAATCGTCATGATTTAAGCTTCTCAGGAAACAATTTGAGCCTTGAGTTGTAAATCAGAACAAGATCTCCAGCTTCAAATTGCTTGTGTTGTCTTAAACGAGCATCATGGCGGCGTTTGTGGCTTTTTTGTATAATTGTGAGTTCTCATATGCATTAGCTCGCCATTCATCTAACTCATTCAGCTGCATCAATCTCTTCTCACCTGCGAGTTTGGGATCAAAGTTTAGGAATTTTATAGCCCAAAATGCTTTATGTTCTAGTTCAAATGGTAAATGACAACTCTTCCCATAAACTAGTCTGTAAAGAGATGTTCCTATGGGTGTTTTACAAGCAGTTCTATAGGCCCATAACGCATCATCTACTTTCATTACCCAATCCTTCCTATTTGATTCCACAGTCTTTTCTAGGATATGTTTAAGCTCTCAGTTTGCTACTTCGAGTTGTCCACTGGTTTGAGGATGGTAAGGGGTAGTTGTTTTGTGGTAGACTCCATATTTCTTAAGGGTTTTATCAGATTGAACATTACAAAAGTGAGTACCCCTATCACTGATAATTGCTCTAGGTGTTCCAAATCGAGAGAAGAGTTTCTTAAGAAATCTCACCACCACTCTAGCATCATTAGTAGATAAAGCTTGGGCTTCCCTCCATTTGGACATATAATCAATGGCTACTAAGATGTATTTGTTCCCGAATGAGCTAGGGAATGGACCCATAAAATCAATACCCCATACATCAAATATTTCACATGAAAGGATATACGTTTGAGGCATTTGGTCACGTTTAGAGATATTACCCGTCCATTGGCATTTATCACAAGATATAACATACCTGTTGGCGTCTTTGAATAGTGTGGGCCAATAAAAACCTGATTCGAGCGCTTTATGTGCGGTCCTAGTCCCATTATAATGTCCTCCAGTCGGTCCTGAGTGACAATGTTCCAAGATCTTAATTGCTTCTGACTTTGTGACGCATCTTCTAATTACTTGATCTGTACATATGCGAAAAAGAAAATGATTTTCCCAAAAGTAGTTTTTCACATCAATTAAAAAACATTTCTTTTGCTGATGTGTCAACCCTTTTGGTGTAACGTTAGCAGCTAAATAATTCGCAATGTCAGCAAATCAAGGTTCCTCGAAGTCAGATATTGCAAAAAGTTGTTCTTCAGGGAACGAGTCATTTATCTCATGTTCATCAAGCTCCTTGAGATGTAGGTTTTTTAATCTAGATAGATGATCTTCTGTAAGATTTTTTGCTCCCTTCTTATCTTGAATTTCTAAATCGAATTCCTGCAACAATAAAATCCGTCTTATTAGTCGAGGTTTTGTATCTATTTTAGTAAGGAGGTATCGAAGAACTGAATGGTCAGTGTAAACGAGAACTTTATATCATATTAAATATGGTCTAAATTTATCAAAAGCAAAAACCACAGCCAACAATTCTTTTTCAGTCATCGTATAATTTTCTTGTGCGGCTGTCAATGTCTTGCTAGCATAATAGATTGGTTGGAAATGCTTGTCTTTTCGCTTTCCAAGAACTGCACCTACTGCAAGATCACTCGCATCACACATTAGTTCAAAGGGTAAATTCTAATCAGGTGAAACTACAATTGGAGTATTAATAATTTATCCTTAAAAGTATTAAATGCTTCTAAACATTTCTGACTGAAATTGAAAGGCACATCTTTTTCTAGTAAATTCATTAAAGGCTTAGCTATTTTAGAAAAATCCTTAATAAACCTTCTTTAAAATCCAGCATGACCTAAAAAGCTTCGAATAGCCTTAATTGAATTAGGAGGAGGTAATTTCTCAATAGTTTCAACTTTCGCTTTGTCAACCTCGATTCCCTTGCTAGAAATTTTGTGGCCTAACACCATCCCTTCATGAACCTTGAAGTGACATTTTTCCCAATGCAGTATAAGGTTTGTTTCCTCACATCTCATTAGAACTTGTTTTTAATTCTTAAGGCAAAGATGAAAAGAGTTACCGAATACCGAGAAGTCATCCATAAATACCTTCATAATGTCTTCCACGAGTTCATCAAAAATGACCAACATGCATCGCTGAAAAGTAGCAGGAGAATTACATAATCCAAAAGGCATTTGTCAATAAGCAAACGTACCATATGGACATGTAAATGTCGTTTTATCTTGGTCCTCAGGAGCTATTGGGATTTGGAAATAACTAGAGAGTCCATCTAAGAAGCAATAATACATATGCCCAAATAATCTTTCTAGCTTCTGATTAATGAATGGTAAGGGGAAGTGATCTTTTCTTGTGGCATCGTTCAATTTCCTATTGTCAATGCAAACTCTTCATCCCGTGACTGTTCGTGTTGGAATCAATTCGTTCTTCTCATTGGCCACAATAGTCATGCCTCCTTTCTTAGGAACAACCTGCACAGGGCTCACCCAAGAACTATCAGAAATAGGATAAATAATTCCAGCATCTAGAAGTTTAATTACCTCAGCTTTTACAACTTCTTTCATGTTAGGATTCAGTCGTCTTTGAGCTTGCACACAAGATTTATATTCATATTTCATTAAAATTTTATATGTGCAAAAAGAAGGACTGATCCCTCTTATGTCAGAAATCTTCCAAGCTATAGCTCTTTTGTGCTCCTTCAATACTTGAAGTAACTAATCCTTTTCGGTCGGCTATAAATCTGAAGCAATAATCACTGGTAATGTGGAATTATTTCCAAGAAACGCATATTCTAGGTGATTTGGTAATTGTTTCAATTCTAATTTAGGAGGTTCTTCAACAGAGGGTTTTAATTTTAATTCATTGGTTACCTCAATACCCTCATAACTCTTTTATCTCAGTGAAGGCTCATTAGAATTTAGTTCAGCTTTTATCTTACCTATCGTAGAATCATCATCATTTACCTCCTCTCATTGGGCAAGACACAGTTCCAACGTGTCCTCATGTACGATTTCTGGATCTTTTAGTTTGGTTGGCAGCTTATTTTGGACTATGGCCGAGCATTCCTCGTTGAGTTCTACTATAGACAAATCTTTAAACTTCTTTTTATTTGTTAGAAGCTCCTTCAAGAATTTTGCATAGATAGGCATCTGCGACATAGCTTCAACAAAAGGTAAGTTAATATGCAGTTGTTTAAAGTGTTTAAGAAATTTACCAAATTATGCATCCATGCGGTCTTTCTTCAACTTTCCTGGGTATGGAATGGGTGGCTTATATTCTCTCAGCACCGATTTTTTACTGGTTTCGGGTTTTACTTCCTCATCCTCTTTCCTATCAGCTTCTTGTGGTAGCTTCTTGCCAGATTCAGTTAACACTTTCCCACTCCTTAGGGTAACTGCTTTCACATGCTCCTTTGGGTTAGGTTCGGTGTTACTAGGCAGGCTCCCTTACGGTCTTTCTGAAATTATCTTAGGCAACTGTCCTATTTGATTCTCGATCCCTTGAATTGATGCTTGTTAATTTTTTAATGCAGTCTCAGTGTTTTGGAAATGGGTTTCTGCCACTGAGATAAACTTTGTCATCATCTCCTCAAGGTTCGGCTTTTTCTCTTGCTGGTAAGGTTGTTGTTGGAAGCCTGGAGGGGGTGGTGGTCTCTAATTTCCTTGGCCTCCCCATGAGAAGTTTAGGTGATTCCTCCAACCTGCATTGTAAGTGTTACTGTAAGGATTATTTTGAGGTCGAGGATTATTACCCATATAATTTATTTGCTCGTTCTCCATGTTGGGGCCGTAGGGTTGGTATTTTGAATTAATCATTCCACCTCTACTTGCATCGCACTGCATTACTGGATGTGCCTGTGTAGAACTAAATAAACCATCAATCTTTTTATTCAAGAGTTCTACTTGATTTGAAAGCATAGTAACCGAGTCGACGTTAAAAAAGCCGACTGCTTTGGTGGCTTTGTTCTCATGACTTGCCACTAATAATTGTTTAGTGACATCTCTTCTACGAACTCATAAACCTCTTTAAGTGTCTTATTATTGATGGTTCCACCGGTAGCTGCGTTGATCATTTGTCTAGTTGAGGGATCCAAACCGTTGTGGAAAGTTTGAACCTGTAGCCAAAGAGGTAACCCATGATGAGAGCACCTTCTCAGTAAATCTTTGTATCTCTCCCATGCATCATAAAGTGTTTCTAAATCCATCTGCACAAAAGAAGAGATATCATTCCTTAATTTAGTTGTTTTAGCCGGCGAAAAATATTTAAGTAAAATTTTTTCAGTCATTTGTTCCCAAGTAGTGATTGACCCTCATGGTAACGAGTTCAACCACTGTTTAGCCTTGTTTCTCAATGAAAAAGGAAACAACCGAAGGCGAATGGCATCGTCAGAAACACCATTGATCTTAAATGTGTCATAGAATTCCAGAAAATTTGCTAAATGAGTGTTTGGATCCTCGTCCTGCAAACCATCAAACTGAACAAACTGTTGTATCATTTGAATCGTGTTAGGTTTTAGTTCAAAATTTTTTGCAGCAACAGCAGGTCTAACTATACTCGATTCAGGTCCTGTTAAATTGGGCTTAGCATAGTCGTACATAGTATGAGGAGCAGGATTCTGATTTACTGGATTTGCGACAACCACATGTGGCAGTGGATTATTTTGATTATCAGCCATCTCCTCGGTTGTAGTGTGGATATCATCCTCTCGCCCTTCTTCTATGTATTGTAGGCTTCGCCTTATTTCTCTTCGGTTTCTGCGAGCTGTGCTCTCAATTTCACTGTCAAAAAGCAAAGGTCCTGATGGGTTCCTTCTAGTCATAAACTAGAGACACTTGTCAGAAGCAAACAAAAGATAGATTAGAAAAGAAAAATTAAACTAATAACAAAAAGTAAATTGCAATAAAAGTAAAAATGACTAAAGTAATAAAAATCAAGTGTTCCTAATATCTTAGTCCCCAGCAACGGCGCCAAAAACTTGATTGCTAAACTAACTAAAAATTCGATTAAGGCAAGCGCACCTATCAAACAATAGTATAGTTATTGTGAGACCAGAAATATAGTATCCACAAGGACTAAAAGTATTAGTAATTACTATCTCTTTATTATCTAGCCTAAGAATTAAAGGGATGTTTTTAAACTAAGATAAATTATCTAATTAACTAAGAATACGACAAAGATGAAAGTTGGAAAATACTATTGGAAAACCGATGGGGAAGACAATACCCAAGGAACAATCCACCTAGACTTCACTTATTACTTTTGAATTAGACGATTTATTCACTTGACTTAATTCGTAGAAATCCATGATTTGTGTTATTATCTCTCTCGAGACTAAAAACAACTTACTTTAGGTTGATTAATTGAAATCTCTTTTTAATTAAAACCCTTATTGTCGCATTAAATCGATCTATGGATTCCTTTATTAGATTTGACTCTAATCCGGCAGATTTATGTCGTCCTATCTCTAGGATTGCTTGCAACTCTGCTTAATTATGGAAGATCTACTCTTAAACAGGGACTTTTGCTCCACTGAATAAGCACATCAAAACCCGAATTAATATCCTGGAATATTAAAACAAGAATTAAAACTCACAATTAAGAATAATAACAAGTATTTATCATATAATTCAAATAGTAATAAGATCCTTCTTGGGTTTCATCTTCCTTAGGTATTTAGGGAGTTTTAGTTCATAATAATAGAAAACATCTCAAAATTGGGAAAATAATAAAACATAAAGAAACCCAAAGAACTTCTAGGAAATTGAATGGAGATCTTCAGTCTTGAAGTAGATCCTGCTTCTGAGCTGTTTCCGATGGCTATCCTTCAGTATCTTCTGCTTCTGCTCTCTCCCTTTTAATCCTCTACTATGGTGTTTATATAGACTTTGGAATGCTTCAAAACCCTCAAGATCAGTCTTTTTTTAGTAGAATTAGACTTGGGCTCGATAGGGACACGGCCGTGTGCCACGCCTGTGTGGAGGTGCTCAAGCCGTGTGCAATTCTGACTTGATTTAATGTCGACACAGCCATGACACACGGGCATGCGTCCTACCCGTGTGTCATACATGGGCGTGTGGATTACCCGTGTGGAAGTGGATAGGCTGTGTGAAACACTGAATTAGGCCCATGTTGTCCGTTTTTGGCCCATTTCTTGCTCTTTTTGCTATCGTAAGCTCTCCTGAGTATAAAACATGAAATTAAAGGATTAAGAGCATTAAATTCAGTAATTATCCATAAATATGCCAAGCATGGGATAAAAATATGTATATAATATGGTTTATCATTTTTCCTCAAGCAAACTAAATAAAACAAAATAAAAACTCGAAAATAAACTAAAATAGAAAACAAGAAATAAACATACAAAGAAAATAAAATGTACTTGAGCCAACTTAATACACGAGATTGGATTAGAGCATCGATACTAGAAAGATTTGCCTAAATATGAAACTCTAGCTAGAAATTTAAATAATTCAAAGTTATTTACACCTAAACAGATTAATTCAATAAATTACAATGTAAATAAGTCGAAGAAAATAAATATAGAGCTTCATCAGAATGTATATACAAATATAGTACTTATTTTTGCAGAGTATATAGTTAGTTCGAATATTTTTTTCCTTCTCGGTTAATTTATTTTTATCCTTTGAACTCTAATGCAGTAATATTTCCCCAATAATCCCTTATGATTTTTTTATTTGTGCCAATACATTCAAGATTTTTCTCAAGCACTTTTTATGAGGGTTATACTAGTTATACTGCACCATTTCAATAACCATGGATTTTAGCGAGTATTTTCTTTTTAATTTGAAGATCCTCTACTTCTACAAATATATTACATATTCGTATTTACTTTTATCCCTTGATATATTTAATCTTTTTTTTCCTATTTACAATCTAATAAACTGAGCTAATTAGTCTAAATATAAACAACCTAAATTATTTAATTTCAGGTTAAATTTACAATTTAAAGAAACAACCTAGGGATATGCTCCTAACCAATCACTCGTATTTCTACAAGCTCAAGCATAAACATGCAAAAAAAAAAATTAAAAATTAAAAACTACTAAAACAAAGAAAACAAAATAATTAAAAAGAAAAAATTTAAAATTTTCCTAAGTCACCCTACACTTTATTCAACACGTTGTCCTTAATGTGCAATAAAAATGTAAAGAAAAGAGGTTACCCAATTGGCGTGATATGTGCAACTCAATTGATGAGACTAATCCTCCTTTCGATTTTGGCTCGTAATGGTGGTGCCTTCAAAAATTTTGGGATTCTTACAAAAAAAAATTTAAAAACACACAAATATATATAAAAACTACTAAATCCTAACTAGTTAAGCTAAAGAAAAAAATAAAAATCATGCCAACATTAAAAATAGAGTATAAAGTTCAACTATATAAGAATGTTTAGAATTGGTTGGATTTAGATTCTTACTCTTCCCCCATCTAGGCCTTGCCCTTATCGCGCCCCACTGATGCTTTCGTAGCCCGCCTTCCTGAAGTTCTGTGTTATGAAAGCAGTTGACATTAGGATTACTCAGTGCCTAATTGGATCGTTGTTTTTTTTGTAGTGTCGTTTCCAAATGAAAGTAAAATAACGAGCAACCCAAACGTTAAAAGTGATAAATATCAAGTTTAGAACACGATACCTCAGATAGTTGTCGATGAACCTCGACTCTCAATTGATGTGGAATGTAACAAAATAAAAGATGAAAACTGAAATGAAAAGAAAGAGAGAACACTTACAAATGTGGGTCGGAGGTTGGGGATGCGAAAAATCGAAGCTTGAATACAGGGAGGACGTGCGACAGCTCCAAGAGAGTGTTTTCTCTTCTTTTTGTGTTTTAGATGTGTGTTTCTATGCCTAGAATCGATGGATTTAAATAGAACTTTGACGAGCTTTATTCCTAAAATAGCCCAAGTTTGGTTGAAAGCACAAGCTATGTGTGGCTCAACATGAGGCCCTAAAATTACCTCATTTAGCTTCAAAGTGCTCGTGTCACGCCACAACTTGTGTGTGGTGCGACACGATACTTAACATTAGGTGTCTTTGCTTCGAAGAGCCTGTGTCATGCCATGGCCTATCCATGGCATAACACGACATTGTGCCTAGCCTTTCGGGTTATGTCGATGTCCTCCGATCGTCTATTTTTGTCCCCGTTTAGCTTCCTTTCATCCTGTTACATCCAAAAATCCAATTTCTCCTAATTCTAACATGTAATTGCACTAATTATCTTAAAATCTAACTAAAAATGAAAAATTAAGACTAATTTACAAAATTTTAAAATTTTTTTAAAGTTCAATGGTTAATGCTATGTCATACTATCGAACGTGTCCGATAATTCTTTAACCTTCACCGTTGACTTTAAGCATCATTCATGACCATCTCAACTCTTCCAATTACTCCTTTGTCCACCGGAGTCTTGCCATTTGCCTCATTCTCTCGCATTATGTACACATGCATAACTCGGGAAATGCCTTTGATCATGGCCGTTAGGGATTAAAACATGACATTCCTCCCTAACTAATCCCTCACTTTGGGAATTACGACCACATTTGAACACTTCTACCTCGTCATTGGTCTTTATAATCAATTCGTTTCATTCGAGACCAATCGCCAATTTAGAAGCGGCCATAAATGGCCTTCCCAATAGAATGTGGGTTTCTCGATCTTCTTCACAGTCAAGGAATACAAAATTGACAGGGATTATGAATCCCCGTACCATGACCAATATATCATTGAGTACACCTTTTGGGTGCACCAAGGATCCATCGGCTAGTTTTAACGTGACCAATATGTTTTTTAGCTCCCCGAATTTGAGTTTTTGATAAATTGACAGGGGTATTAAATTTATACTAGCCCCTAAATTGTAAAGGGCTTTGCTACAATGTTGATCCCTTATCTCTATTAAAATCGTAAAGCTATCTAGATATTGTAATTTTGGGGGTATTTTTATTATGCTGGGAGTGAAGATTATCGGATTAGGCACTGGTTTAACTACCTTCTTAATTTACTCATGGTGCATAGCTTCTTTTTTTGTGGGCTCGTCGACATTTTTGGGACTCACTTCCTCTTCATGGATGGGTTTGCTTGGTGACTTCAATTCCTTTCCCAATCGCATTGCGATCGCCTTGACGTGCTCCTTCCCATCTCTCTGAAGGTTATTCTCCGTATTTCTAGGGGGACTTTGGCCATTTTGTTTTTGGAACATCTCCATTATCTGGCTCATTTGGTCATAGAGATTATCCATTCAAGATTCGAGTCATCAACATGTAACTTGAACTTGTCAAATGCCTGTCTTCATTGTTTGCATCTCTATCTCTATTTCGACAAATCTTTGACCATGTACAGCATGGTCATTCCCTTTGACTCTTTATTACATTGGTGGGGGTTGGTAAGGAGGATTTTTTTCGGGTTTGTGCTTGATTTGCACCTCCTTGGTTACCTTCCCACTTAAATTTTGGATAATCCCTCCAACTGGGATTATAAGTATTTGAATAGGGATCTCGACTCCTATTATTTACGCAGCTGGCCTCCTCTGGTTGGTTTTCATAATGTGGCTCCACTCTTGTCAACTTGACAGGTGTCTCCAAACAATTAAGCTTTTCAAGGATTCGTTGGAATTGATCATCGTCATTTTCTTTGCTTACCACTTTCACCGTTGGAGGCTTAGATTTGTACATAAACCTCTCATTGGGCCATATGTACGAATTCATGGCCAAATCCTCAATGATTTTATAGGCTCGTTTGTAAGTATGGAACATGAGAGATTCGTCGAATGCTTTATTTAAGTTAAATCTAATGTGTCCGTCAACATTGTTGTAGAATATTTGGATTTGGAGCCATGCTTGCAGTCCATGATGTGAGCACTTTCTTAGCATCGTCTTGAATAGTTCTTACGCCTCGTATAGGGATTCACTATCAAATTGTTTAAAATTAGTGATTTCTCACCTCAACTGAATGGTTCAACTAATTGGAAAAAATTGTAAAGAAAGTTTTCAGCAAGATCCTTCCATGTGGTAATGAAACCTGATTCTAACGAGTCTAACCAATCAGCGGCATTATCATACAACCAAAATGGGAATAATCGAAGATACATGATATCATCGGATAGCTCGTTGTACTTGAAGGTGTCGCATAGTTGAAGGAACTACTTCAAGTGCTAATTCGGGTCTTCAACCATGTTCCATTTGAACTATAGTGTATTTTGGATCATTTCAATATTTTTTGCATTAATTGTCAGCTGTTCTATGCTTCCTTGTACCCCATTTAGTGTAGGGCGTATTCGTGCAACATCTATTAAGCCATTAGGACTTCTTCCCAATTATTTCCTTGTTGCTTTCATGGCTCTTCGAATAATGGGTTTTCTCGAGGTAAATTAATTACCATGGGTGGATTGGTATTCATCGCTGGATGGTTGCACCTAAGTACTTGCTCCGAATCTGGGTATGGTTCAATTGAAGTGCTAAAGCTTCGGGTCATAAATGACCTAAAAAGAAAATAAAAATAAAAATAAAAAACAAAAATAAAAAATCGTATCTATAGGTCGTAACATTCCTACTTACCTTATTAATTTTAAAAATTTATTTTCAAAATTTATTGCTGAAAACATCCCTGACAATAGCACCAACAACTTGATGCCAATAAATGAGTCGTTTATAGTTAAAATATAACATAAAAAAATATAATAATTAGAAGCGACAGTGTCCACAAGTTCACGAGTCAAATTGTAATATAGTTTAGCACAACAAAATACTCTAGAAGTATTCCGAGGATCGTACCCAGAGGAGCATGGCATAAACTATGAAAACGTTTTTACAATAATATGTCTCAGTAGTAGTAATTAAATCCTAGATTATGATAAAAATAAATAATGAAAATAAATAAATATGAAAAATAAATAAATGAATTAAATTAATAAACCAATCAGGAAGATTAACTAATTTCAGATTAGGTTTTAGGGTGGATTAGCTACCGATTAACAAATTATTACCTCTCAGCCTCTCATTAAATAATTGATTGATTGATACTAGCTTATCTACCGACCCTAATTTCTCAACTAGGATAATTACAATTTACTCTGTTCGACTTAACTCCCGACCTCGTCTAGCCTATGATAACTTTCTAGGGTTGTCAATCCTAGTGGTTTAAGCACGTGTAATTCATGCCAATTAGCCCCTTTTGGGAAACCCTAAACCCCTCGTTAATCACATCCTCATCCACTCGTTAATCTTTCCTAAGGGATTTAGCCACTCATGTTATTCATAATCTCAATCTCAATCTCAATTGAATGAATCATGTGAAGAACACGATCGATTCGGAAGAGAAAAGAGATTTAAATAATCGTGGATTGAATATCGAATGAGGAACAGAGTAGCAAATCGATTGTTTGGAATAAAGAAGTAAATTGAATGCAAAGGGAAATATAAATTGGAATACTTTAATTAAATAAACAAACTTTTGAAACAAAACTGATTTCAAGAGGAAAACAAAAGAGTGTTGAAAAGTCGAAAAGAAAATAATCTAAATCTACTCCTAAACTACTAGGGTTTTTGCAGGGTTCTAAGACGACTTAGTTACATCAAACCCCTGATGTCTTATTTATAGAGGTGTTGGCAACCCAGGTTTTCGGCATATCCTAGGTCTTCATATAAGTTTTATTGTGCGGATGAAAATAACCCCAAATTACTTGGGTAGGGCATCGACCTGTGTCGCGTCACACCCCTTGCATGGCGAGACACGACACCCAACTTCTTCCTTCCGTCGTTCGTTTTGTGCTTTGATGTTCCTAGAAGCTTGTGCATCACTCGTCCCTTACTTCCACGTCAGTTGGTCCTTTATATCTTGATCCTGCACACTCAATTAAATATATCAGCACAACCTAAGTCTCGTGTTGGCCTATTGGGTCACAACACTTACCAAATGTGTTAAAAAAATACTTATTTTATTAATATTTAATCATACGGCCTAATTATCGAAAACAAAATAGAAAATCCTAAATTGCCTAAAAAACAAGCTCCTTAAGTGCAGAATTTACCCGAATTAACTACTACATTTGACGACTGGTCAGTAATTAGGCAAATTTATTGTTAAAATATTCAAAACATCAAACCATGAAATGGTATCGATACTATGTCAAAGGTACCGATACTTTGAGAAAGGTATTGATACCTTGATAGGGGTATTGATACTTTGGTTTTTGGTAAATTTTTCTAAACTTCGAAGCAAAATTTGGTATCGATACCAAGTAAGGGTATTGATACTTGGACCCGAGTATAGATACCTTACATAAAGGTACTGATACTTAAATCCTTATAGGGCTATTTTACATCATTTTGAACAAATAGAAATTTTTTAAGTGTTTGAAAATCGATTTTAATTCGAAGCAACGTGTAAAACATACTTTAAGAGTGAATTGAGTTTAAAATTTGAATAAAAGAAAATATAATCTCATCAGGATCGGAGTTGAATTGGCAATGAATATGACATCCCTATTACTTCGACCCGACGAACGAGTCAGGTAAGGGGTGTCATGTAACACCCCTAACCCGTATTCGTCACTGGAATAGGGTTACAGAGCATTACCATAAAAACATAACTCAAATCATTCATTTCAAACATTTCATAATCATTGCAAAAATCCAATCAATCATATGCATAAAATCCTTAATTCGAGCCCCTGAGGCCTTAGAAACACTTTAAGAACTATCTGGGACTAAATCGAAAACATTTAATACTTCTTGGAAAAGGATGGAAAAATTCACACTGCATGGGTCACACGGCTGTGTGGACATTCGAAGTAGGGACACACGGCTGTGTCCTAGCCCATGTAACTATTTGACTTGGTTCACATGACCAAGCCATATGCCCGTGTGCCAGGCCTTGTAACTCTCGAAATGCAACCTTTAAAAACTTATAAGGGACACACACCCGTGTCTCAGGCTGTGTGGACAAGAAATAGGCCATTTTCAAGCCATTTCTCTCACCCAAAACATGTTCATACATACAAGCCATTTGCACCTATTTCAAGAATTCAAAAATGTACCTAAAACATGCATAATAAAACTAGATCAATATGACATTTTTGTATACAACCAATATGCCCAAAAGGAACCTCAAACATAAATCTTAAAGTCAACCTAAACACATACATGTTTTGGCATAAATCAATATACACAGCCACAAATCATCATGCCAAGACATAGCACAATTGACCATATGTCAAACCTTAACAAAATATACCAAATTGATCATTAAAAACATACATATACTTGACCATACCAAAATGTCAAAATGTCACCACTCATAAAACCACATATATATACATGCTAATACATACCACTTTGGCCATAAAACCATACATCAATTTGATCATATTAACTACAACCAACAAGACATCAATAGTACCTTAAGTACCTCAAATCCAAGGCAGCATTTCATGCCATAATCATCAACCAAAATGAAATATACATGCCAAACTCATCAATTAAACATTAGACATAGTCCACCTATACATGCCATTATAACCATGACTAAAACATCAAAATATACCAATAAACTTGATGGATGTGTGATGGATCTCCGACTAGCTTCAAACCTGATTGAGCTTCCAATAATCTATAAAGTAAAGGAAAATAATTACGTAAGTAATGAATGCTTAGTAAGCTCCTATAAACTTTAAGCATAATATTCCATTTCAATAATAACCTTTACAGAATAAACATAAATCTATGCCAACACCATAAGATTTATAAATCAATATGATCATCAACTCACAAATGAATAAGTTCATTAATGTCACTTATATTTATCATTCATAACATGACAGGATTTTATGGGACTTAATAGATAATCATCAACATTTCTATAAGATTATACACTTTTCAATTTACTTTCTTTTCATTCCTTTCCCCAACGCTTATCATAAGCTATGATATAGGTATATTCGTCTATAGCATACGTAAATTTCTCACATATAATACATCATTCAAACTCATTACTCCATTTTCTTTAAATTTCATTTTAACTATGAATTTACCATTTCATTACCTTTCCTCACCCGTTTTATATGCATAACACACAAGTTATAAGCATAACATCAACCATGACTACAAGCTAATGCATTTAAACATAGCACTTTTAGAATCAACTACATAATCAACCATTGCATAAGAAATTACATACTTTGATTTATTCCACCTTTTCATGGACATTAGCATGTTACCAATTGAGCACTTACCATTTCAATGTATTTCATTAAGATTAAACATGATATAATTAAATCATAAACTTAGTACAAGCCTAAGCACCAAAAACAACAAATGTTAGCATAATTGAATATAATTCATGTGAACTTAACATAGTTAACCATTATACTTGAGCATGATCCAATTGGATTTATCATCCTTAATAACATATCATGTTTTCCATGTATTACAATTTCAATAGGTTTCATACATACATGTCTTGGTTCATATTGAACGCTTACCATTTCATTTGCATAACACAAAAGACATAAACATAACATGTACCATAGTCACAAGCTAGTGATTAAACACATAATATCATCACATGATAAGATATGGTACATAAACATAACATTACCGGAGCTCACATAAGTGTGCTAAACGATGGTCGAAACCATCCATTTTCTTTAATCAATGGTCAAAACCATCCCTTTTTATATTTGATGAACAATGTAAAGACGATTGAAACCTTGATACACGTTTCATATTGTGCCATAATCCAACTATGGTCTTACATGTGCATTGCCATGGCTTTGCCATGGTCTTACGCTCATAGTGCCATAACCCGGTTATAGTCTTATAATTAGAATGCCATAGCCCAACTATGGTCTTACATTTGTATATATACACTACCATGGTCCAACCATGGTCTTACGTCTAAAAAACTGCCATAGCTTTGCTATGGTCTTACGTAAACATTGCCATAGTCCAACCATGGTCTTGTTCGTTTCCTTCAAGCTGAAAAATTTGATTCACATATATACACAAATAGATAATAATTTATTGAAAAATTAATTAATTGAACTAACCAAATTACGAACTTACCTGGCTAAATTGCAGAAATGACAAAGTTTAGAGGCATTTTGGTAATTTTTCATTCTCTTCAATTTTCCACTCGATCTTGATCTAAATTAATAATTTATTCAATATATTAATTTAGATATTAAAATAAGTATTTATGCAATTTAGACATTTTTGACATTTTTACAAAATTGCCCCTAACATTTTACTTTTATTCAGTTTAGTCCCTGAGCCTAAAACATGCAAATTAACCATTTTTAATGCCAATTCACATCAGCTGAATATTCATGGTACACAAAACAGCCCAAATTTCAATAGTTCACACCAAATCCTTGTACTTTTACTATTTCAATAATTTAGTCCCTAATCAAATAATTCATCAAAATCACTTAACAAAATACTTTTAAATATCAACCAACATTTCAAATTCATCATTTAATAACTAAAGTCACATAGAATCATCAATGGCAGCCTTCAAAATATTTAATAGTTTCAAAATCGAAAGTGCGAGCTGGCTTGACTTAGTTGCAACGATTTCAAAAACATCAAAATTATTAAAAACGGGTAAGAATTACTTACCATACAAGAGGAAACCACCATGGCCGAAAGCTTCATCCTTATTCCATGGTATTTTCAGTTGTTGAAGAAGAAACAAAAAAGATGATGATAATTTAGCCTTTTGTTTTTATTTTATTTTATTTTTAATTTAATTTATCAAATTACCATTTTAGCCTTGATTAATAATTAAACAAATCACCAAATCCATGTCCATATATGTCCACTAACTCCCTAAATGGTTTAATTACCATTTAAGTCCCTTTTCCTTTATTCATAAACCATTTAATCACTCAAATCAAATAGTGATCAAATTTTACATCTTTTATGATTTAGTCCTTTTTAATTAATTAACTATCGAAACATTAAAATTTTTCAACGAAACTTTATTATCAACTTAATGACACTCTTTAAATATTTATAAAAATTTTTACGGCTCGATTTATAGAAACAAGGTTCCGATACCTCATTTTCTAAAACCACTTGACCTTAGGGTCTTACCACTTGAACTTAATAAACCACTTATATAACATAAATTATCAAATAAAAAATCTTTTCAAAACCATATTTGACTCATAAATATTAAATAATAATATTTATGAAATTACTCGTCGAATTTGGTGGCCTCGAAACCATTATTCTCGACACCACTGAAAAACGGGCTATTACATGTTACATAACTAACAACCAAACTACTCGAGCAAATGCACTCACAACCCAAACTTTTTAAATTACAGAAATTATCCATAAAAAATCTCCTTTTTAAAAATCAAAATCCAAGCCTTTATAACCAAGTAATTCAACTCAGCTTAGCCTTCAAGATTATGTCGTTGTGGATACATGCAATAAAAAAACATTGTATTCTTACGAAATAGGGTGCCTAGAAATACAATCCCTAAAACTCCTTTTGAGTTGTAGATTGAAAGGAAATCTAGCCAACGCACCTACATGTTTAGGGTTGCCAAGTAGAAGAAAGAATATATAATCCACATGAAAGAAAATTAGATTCTTGCAAGATAATTGAATATTCTATTAATGATCTAATGAAATCTAAAGGACATAAGTTTTACATTCCAAATCATAGTCTAAGAATCATAATAATTGGTAATGTTAGATTCTTGAAGAATGATAAAGTTAGTGGGCGTGCTTCAAAATAAATTGTAGATATACAAGAAATTAAAGTGGAATTTTCTACAACTATACATGTTCCTTTATCCATAACTACCTCAAATGTTGTTCCAACAATTACTGAATGTTCTAATAATGATGAACAACATTTCAATTTTTAAACAAACCTAGAAGAAACTAACTCACAAAGTTTTAATGAAAATGAACCACAAATAATGCTATTAAGAATATCCCAAAGAGAGAAAAAAATTATCATTCTAGATGATTGTGTGATGTTAGAATTTGTAAAAATCTAGTTTCATTTTCATGAGTCGTAAATAATGACGAGACTAATAAATGGTTTGACTCCAAGAAAGATTAGATGAAACCTATGAAACAAAACAAAATGAAGGGTATTGCTGAATTACCAAAAGGTTCAAGATGAGTTGGATACAAATGGGGTTTTAAAATCAAATGTGACTCAAATGGCAATATCAAACGATACAAAGCTAGACTTATTGTAAAAGGTTACTATAACAACCCAATTTCCAATGGTTTTGGAAATGGCAATTTCAGAACCTCATTTGCATAGTTGGAGTTCGTAAATATTAAATATGAATATTTACGAGATTAATATAGGAATATATTAAAGTTTGGTTCAATAAATTTGTCGAATTGATAGTTAATTAAGTTATATAGAATAAATTGTAAAAGTTTATTGCTTTATATTTTTAAATAACTAAGGGTTCAAATTGGTAATTAAACCATTTTATTATATCCAATGGTGGAAAATTAAGTTTTCATCCACTAATTTTAGTTAAACATGATTAAGGATTAATTAATTGAAATTAATTGAAATTAATTAATGTTAATTAACTTATAATTAAAGTATAAAAGATAAAATAAAGAAAACAAAGATGACATTTTTCATTCATCTTCTAATTTTTTTCGTGGGAAGAAGAAACAAAACACTTAAAGCTTCCAAACTTTCGGTCCTTCAATTGGTATGTTCAGTAAGTCTTTTGTTTGTAATTTTTATGTTTTTGAGGTCATAAAAGCTTGATTTAGCTAATCTGTGTATCAATTTTTGAAACTTAAGTCCTTAAGTTTTTGAAAGTTGTCATTGGTGATTTCTTGAAGATATTAGTGTTAAATTGATTTTAAGCTTAGATGTGAAAAAGGATTAGATTGTAATGTTTAATTGTTAGTTTTTGAACATAAGGAGTGAAGTGTATAAATTGTGAAGTTTATGTGAAATTTCTATAATAATAGATAATAAAGGGTCGTAGAAGGATGTGATTGAGATCAATTTCAAAATCGAAGCTCAAAATTGAAAGATATTGTAATTTCAATTTTAAGGACTAAATTGAATAAATTGTAAAATTTTAGGGGCATTCAAAAAATGAAATTAAATTGGTTCATGTATAGTATGGGATGATCTAAAAAAATTTTATATTAATAAATTGAATTGAATAATTGTATAGATTGAGAATTGAACCAAACCAGAGATAATCGAGGAAAAAGAAAAATTATCAATTAGTCCTTAAAGACTCGTTGGTTGCTGTTTTGCCAGGTAAGTTCATGTGAAACTTGCTACCTTTTTTTATGAATGAATTATATTTGTTAGAATTAAGTAGAATTAGGGAATTTGGCGCAATTGTTTATATTGGACTAAATTATAAATTCGTGAAAATATTGGTTGTATGAAAATAATAGGAGTCGTTAATAGGATTATTTAATGGTTATGCCTTGTAAATGAAATATGAAATATGTACAAAACTCGTTTTTGATATTTATATAGAAATAATTCTTGAGTAGACTTAGTAATATGTTAGGATACGTATAACATGTCATTAGGATTATATGAGTGACAAATTAGGGATTTACATGTTAACATGAGATTTAGCATTTGCTGTAGAATTTTGAATTATGTGTATCATAGGTTTATCCCAGACGGGAACCACAATTATAATGTCAGCTTGTGTAAACAATTCAATTATAATGTCAGCTTGTGTGAGCAATTCGATTATAATGTCAGCTTGTTTAAGCAATCCGATTATAATGTCGGCTTGTGTGAGCAATTCAATTATAATGCCAACTTGTGTGGGCAACTATAAAAATACTATCAGCTTGTGTAGCATTAGATTCCCATGTATCCGAGTCCATTTTGCTAAAGTAATATTGGACAATGTTCGATTGATTGAAAATGAAATTTAAATTGTGAATTGAAAATGAAATAGTATTGAAGATACTTGACATATAATTTGTTATTTGATTATGTTTTAAATGTTAATAGTATTACGATTTGAGAACGTAACTAATGTATTTGATTTGTGGTGATGTTACATGTATAAATATGTACGAAAGTTAATTTGGTAGCTAATAAAATAATTTGTTTATGCTTAAATGATCAAGGTAGGCTTTATTTTCCATATGAGTTTACTAAGTATCTTATATCCTTACCTAGTTGTTTTTCCCCTTTCCTTGTAAATTTTCACTTGGCAGAACGTGTTAAGTGAATCACCTTGAAGCTCACATTATCCTGTTTTGAATCAGTAGCTTATGATTATTTTAAGGCTGAAATTGTGGCATGTACATAGGTGTTTTGTAAATGTTAGCTTTGAATGTTGATAATAGTTGAAACTTACCTAATGCATGATTTTGGCAATGTTAATGCCTTGCTGAAATGGTATGATTTAGAAAATGGTTTGAGATGTGTATGTGGAAATTGAATTGGCGTATTTGGAAATGAATTGGTATTGGCAAGCTGGTATTTGGGTGATTGATATATATATATATATATATATATATGAACTAGTTGTTGGTTTGCTTATGGTTTAAAATGCATGAATTGGCATTTGTGATGCCTAGTGAATGATTGTACTTTGATTAAAATGTTAAGACATATATGACATATAAATTAGCATGTTTTGGAATGGTTTGGTATAGGTAAATGTTAGATGTTTGGATAGTTGATTGAAATGTATGCCATAAATGTTAAATGTATGCCATAAACGACAGAGCACGGCAAAAATAGCAAGAAATTGAAAGGAAAATACTTACCTAATCTGTAACTCTAAAAACAGTGGCTATAAAAAGCCCCTTTGTAACCTATAAATGATACGCATACAGGAACAGAAATGAAAAAGCAAATACAAACAGTTTTTTCCAAAGAGGTGAATCTTCTGTTTTATTTTTTTATTTTTCGTGTTCAAAACATATATACATACACAAACAGTTTGATAAATAGCTTTAAAATGAGAAAAAGGGATTTACCTTTCGTTTTTGCGTCAAAATTCGAGGTTTCTAACCTCCGAGGGTCGCGTACGACCGCGTAAAGGACGACGCGTGGGCGCATAAGGCGCGTGAACCGCCTGATGACGGAGGCTTGGCCAGAGTTCCGAGGGCTCCCTTTTCCTTCCTCTTTCAGAGGATTTTTATTTTATTTATTTTTTTTAACACGGATAGAATGAAATTTTAAAGTTTTTTTTTGTATTTATAAGCTTCCCGAACGACGTCATTTTGGGGTGATCGTTTAGTGACCAAAACGGCATCGTTTCAAGGCCTCAAGATCCACGTGTTGACCCGTAACCCGGGGAGGATCCGCGTGTTTTCGATATTTGGGGAAATGTCCCAATTGGTCCTTTCGCTTATTTTTTCATTTTTGTAATTAAATTAAATTTATTTTTAATTTGGCCCAAAACTTTGTCTTTCAATCCAATTTAATCTTTAGGGCCATTTTGGGGTAGATACGGAACGACGTCGTTCCTTGGGAATAGGGTATTTTGCCCGATGAGTCCCTAACCTTTTGCGCGCGTTTCATTTAAATCCCAAATTCAGTTTTATTTTTCTAATTTCACCCCTGTAATTTTATAAAATTTTAAATTTAATCCTATGTGTTTTTTATTAATTTTATATTGTATATATTATTTGTTTTATTCTAAACCTATATATTTTATTACATACTTATACAATTATTTTCACCTGTTATTTATTATGTATTAATCCTTTTATATATATATATATTAGTTTTATTAGTATATTATTTAGTAAATGCTATTTTGAAATTATTATTAAGTATTATATTTTTAAACTTGTATTATTTATTATATTATTATTATATTGTGTATATATTTCATCTTCTATTTTTATTAAAAATTATTTATTACATATTTTTATATATTTTGTATCTATTATAAATTGTTTTAAAATTATGTATATTATATCATATGCTAAATAGATTTAAATATTTTATATATATATTTGTGCATATAATCCTTTTTAAAAAAATATTATCTATTATATATTTTTATTCTCTTAAAAAAATCTTAATGTTTTATATTATTTATTTAAAATATTTAACAAGTATAATATTTTTAATTGTTTTAATAATAAAAGTTTTTATATATATATTTTTTAAAATATTTTCCTATGTATATTAAATTGTTATATCTTATTATATTCTTTTCTTTTAATTTTTTTTACATATATTACTCATTTAAATATGTTAATTATTATATACATATATGTTTTAAATATTATTATTATTTTTACCTTTTTATCAATATTGATTTGGTATTTTAATTATTCGTATTTGTTTTTTAAGTGTTATTTTGTCACTTTTTATTATTATAAATTTTGATTTCCACGTCTATTTTTATATTCTTTAATTTATTATGAATTGTTTTGTATTTCTATTTACCAACATTTTATATAAGTTTATCTTTTAGCATAATCATCTTATAATGTGTATATTTCATTATTTTAGGTTATTTCTTATTTGCCTACATTATTATGAATTGTAATATGTTGTAATTTATTTTTGGTATATTTGTCTTGTGATATGTATTAACGCCATTCTTCTGCATGAGTCAACGTTTTACATAAAGAAATTCATTTTTACCAAATTACTCAAAAGTTTTCCAAAATATAAAGGCAATACCTAATGTTTGGAAGCTTCGGGAAAAATAGTGCCCTAACTTACTGGGTTGCGATTTTTCTCATCGAATTCGAACATTCAAGTACCCTTCTAAACGTTTTGAGTTTTTAAAATATAAACAACTATTTTCGAGATTTCAAAACGTTGTGTCCTAACTCACTGGATATGGCGTTTCGTTGTTTCGAAATAGAAATTTCCAAAAGACAAGCTTAGCTTCAAAAGTTTTAAAATATTGCTTCTTAACTTACTGGATGTGATATTTTGACTCCTTTGAAATAAGCGAGCCTAAATTTTTTCAATCAAAACATTCTAAATAAAAGAGGATTGTATCTTAAAACTTTCAAATTTCCGACCTTAAAGACACTTGATAATCAATTAGGTACCAATTTTGGGCGTTACGAGGGTGCTAATCCTTCCTCATTCGTAACCGACTCCCGAACCCATTTTCTTGATCTCGTAGACCAAAACTAATGATTTTAAACAAAATGATTTATTGGTGATCCAATCACACCTAAAAAGATTGGTGGCGACTCCCGTTTTCATTTTTCTTAAAGTCGATTCCCATTTTCCAAAACTCGATTTAAAAATGGTTTCGACAGCTTGAAGACTCCGCTGGGGACTAATAAGAGAGTCAAGCCGTATAATTGATTACCTTTTGTCTTAATGTCAGAAATTAAAAATTTTAAAATTTAATCCTCTTTGCATTACATGTGTTTGTATTATTACATGTGTTGCTATATTCTGATACGCATTGCATTTGCATGACTGTTGTGGTCACACCCTTAAGTGGGAGTGAGAAACTACGCCTTCGTGAGGTTTTTGCCTCCGTGTAGGATAGTCGATCACTTTCGAGATACATCCATACTTATGGTTTCGTGAGATTTTCATCTCCGTGTAGCCATAGGGAAATGTATTCCCCTGAACTGAACTCGTTTCAATTGAGCCTATAATGGGTGAGAATCGAGGAATCTACTGGTTCGGGTACCTCAAGCTTTAGAACCAACCTCATATAGAAAAACCGTAAGAGCCCAACTTGGTTAGAGCTATACTTTAGATATTACCCTTATAAATTATCGTTGAGATTTATTGATATCATGTGATACTGACTATTTCTTTTCTTTTGTTTGCATGTCATTTTGCATTTACAAAGGTATCGATTCGCGGTCAGTTTCTAAGTTAGGAAGTTTTATTATGGAGAACGGACTTCTTGATAGAGTGGAGGGCAACGCCGATGTTCATAGATGGACAGAGCAAACTCAGCTAGAAAAGGGAGACAGTATAACTATGGGATATGTGTCGGAGCTGTCAGATTATACTCGTATTAGTGTCACACAGAATAATCTCCAAGAGCTTAAGGAAATTTGGGATCAGTGGGGCAATGAGACCAAGCAGTTATTCTACGATAATTACAGAGATTTACCTTACTTGCTCAATATTCAGGTAGATGAGCACTTGTTCCGAGCCCTTGCTCAGTTTTGGAACCCGGCGTATAGTTGTTTCACTTTTGGGGAGGTAGACTTGGTACCTACCGTGGAGGAGTACACTGCCTTGCTTCGTTGTCTCAGGTTTCAGAGTGATAGAATTTATTCTCGAGCTTCTTGTGTCCCAACCTTTTGGAAGAAAATAATAACCATTACAGGGATGAGCGAGCAGTGGATCACGGCCAGAATTAAAGAGAAGGGTGAGTGCAAATGCATTTTGTGGGACGCTTTGAAAGATCTGATTTTGACACACCCCGATGAGACGAAGAAGGTAGACATTTTGACCTTAAGTTTGTATGGACTGATGGTTTTCCCTAGGGTTTTAGGATATGTGGACGAGGCAACCACGGATCTTTTTCATCGACTCAGCAAAAAGGTCACTTCCGTCCCTGTGGTTTTGGCGGAGACATTCAGGTCCTTAGGTGCATGTAGGATTGGTTCTACAGTCACTTTTGATTGATTGATGGGATTGTTTGTCGGGTTTTCTTTGAGAACTACTCCCCGTTGAAAGATATAGTAACCTCATCTAGGAAAGTGGATGTGCCGGAAGAGAATTGGATAGCATTACTTCGGAATCTTCAGTCGGAGGATGTTGAGTGGAGAGCTCCATGGATGGTTCCTAGTGAGATGCTTTATCGATACGGCAGCTTTGATTGGGTTCCCCTGTTGGGAATTTGGGGTGCCATTGGTTATGCCCCTTTGCTCGTGCTGAGGCAGCATGGATTGAGACAATTTGTACCAGCGACTCATGGGTTGGCTCAAAGTGAGTTTGTATACATAGGAGCTGATTACAAGAGGAAGGTTAGCAAGGTTTCTAGTACTTGGAACAAGACTTGTCGGTTGAAGGGAGTGGCCATTAATCCTGCTACGACACCGAAATATGTCGAGTGGAGGAATAGAAGGATTAACGATAATGTTCCTACGACAAAAATGGAGGAAGTTCGACCAATGGAGGAATATTTACAAGTGATACCATCGGAGCTGGATATCATGAAGCAAGAATTTAAGAGAAAGAATTTGGAACTCAAAAAGAAGATAGAAAAGTTTGAGGAGGAGAAGATGTACCTGAGTCTAGATGTTGACCTACAAAAGAAGTAGGTTGAAAAGGTTAGGAAGGAAAAGAGGAAGGTTGAGGAAGACCGAGATGATTTAAAAGAGGAATATAAGAAGACACAAGTATCTTTAAAGCGACTGGGGTGGCAGAAAGAAGTTCAAGAGGAAAAAGCTAGAGCCGAGTATTAGGAGCGGAAGTTTCAAGAGGTGCGGTCGCAGAATTTGGCATTAGAGAAAGAGAATAAAGGGTTGAAGACTAAGGTAACTGAGCTTAGAAGATCCCTTCGTTGGTATCGAAACCATGATCCTACGGTCGAGTCAAAGGAGCTAAAAAGTAAGGTTGAAGATTTGGAAGTGGCATTGCATGATGGTGAACTTCGGATTGAGCAGCTCGAGGCGCAAGAAGATTGTCTAAAAGGAGAGCTCTATCAAGTTAAAGGTCAAGTCAATGATAGGGATTACGTTATTGGGGAGGCTGTAGCCCAGATCTGAGAGATTGCTGAATATGTTCGAGACTTAGCAGTACGAGCTGATGCGTTGAGTATGATGTATGAGTCAGCATCTGATAAAGGTCGAGAGTTAGCCCTTTTATTAGATAAAGTTAGAACTTTAGGCATTAGGGCAAAGGCGTATATATAATCCATTTATATGTAAAGATATTCTTTTTCTAAATAAAGTTTTCTAAATGAGATTGAATCGAGATCGATGCCTTTTTTGCATTCATGCATTGCATCACATCATATGCATTCAAAGTTATAGAAAGACCCTAATTAGTTAAAGTTTACTTCTAAAGGTAGAAAAGAAAATCTGGAAATCACACATCCTTACGGCACTCGCACTAAAACTAAGAGTATGGATCAAATGTTCGAAAAATTGTAAAAGGATATGCAGGACCAATTGCAAGAGCAGTTGGCCAAGATGCAGAATGACATGAGGGAGCAAATACTAGAGGCTCAGAGGAATATGATGGCTGAAATGACTCAGCTTCTAAGGACCACTGATAAAGGGAAGGCCCCCATGGCTATCATTGGTGAGGAGGGTGAGGATCATCCTCCGGGTCTAACTCTGCCTCATGTGCCACTACAAACCGAGGCATCTCCTAGAAGGCCATCTGTCACTATGAGGCCTCAACATAGGCCGATTGATACTGGAATCCCCGTGAATTTCCCATCTGGGTCGGGAAATAATTTGGGCGATAGCCCGATCAACCCTATTACTCCTGATTTGGATATGATAGGGAAAGAAAGAATGACAACCGAATCTTCAAAACAGTTGGAGGATCGTTGTAAGTAGTTGGAGGAGAAGTTTAGGGTTTTGGAAGGCACTGGCAATCATCATGGGATTGATGCCAAAGACTTAAGTTTGGTCCCATACTTGGTGCTTCCTCACAAATTTAAGATGCCAGAGTTTGAAAAGTACAATGGGACTACTTGCCCAGAGGCACACATAACAATGTTTTGTAGGAGAATGACTGGGTATGTGAACAATGATCAACTATTGATACATTGTTTTCAAGACAGCTTAGTAGGAGCAGTGGCTAGGTGGTACAATTAGTTAAGCCGTGCAAGAATCGATTCATGGAGGGATCTTGCACAAGCCTTCATGCAACAGTACAACCATGTGACTGATATGACGCTGGATAGGATCACGCTTCAAAACATGGAGAAAAAGCCTAATGAAAGTTTTAGGCAATACGCACAACGATGGAGGGAGGTGGCAATGCAAGTACAACCACCACTGTTAGAAAAGGAGACCACCATGTTGTTTATCAACACTTTGAAGGCGCCGTTCATCACTCACATGATTGGAAGCACCACGAAAAGTTTCACGGATATAGTTATGGCAGGAGAGATGATTGAGAATGCCATAAGGTGTGGTAAAATTGAGGGGGAAATGGCTAAAATATCGACCCCAAGGAGAAAGGACAATGAGGTGAATAACATGAATAGTCTCAACTCGAGGGCAATCACAGTTGGTCAACCCAAAGCAGTTGCGGTCGAGCAACAAAGTACTCAAAAACAGGAATCGGGCACAAGACAGAATTCGGAAAGGATGCAATTCACGCCTATCCCCGTGACGTATCGTGAGCTTTATCAAAGCTTATACGATGCACATGCCATTGCTCCATTTCACTTGAAACCGCTACAACCACCGTACCCCAAATGGTATGATGCAAATCCTAAGTACGAATATCATGCGGGGATACCAGGGCATTCGATTGAAAACTGCACCGGATTCAAGAAGGCCGTGGAGAGGCTTATCAAGATGAGGGTTGTGAAATTCGACAGTATCCCTAATGCTGAAAATCTGTTACCAGATCATGGAAATTAAGGAGTGAATGTCATTGATGAAACCATGGAAGGAAGAATCAAGGAAGATGTGGCTAAGGTGAAGACACCCATGAAAGTAATATGGAAGGAGATGGTGAAGAGAGGTATGTTGACCTCTTGAAAAAGTGGAGAAAGAATGGGGAACTGTTGTGAATTCCATGGAGAGGTAGGTCATATGATCCAAAATTGTGAAGAGTTCAAGGCCATAGTGCAAGGCTTTATGATTAACAAAGAGTTACAGATTTTTGAGGGTAGTTCTTGCAAAAGACAAATATGTGTGCTGGAAAATGAACGACAAGGAACCAGTCGACCAAGAATTATTATTTCCTTGCCGGGGAATTATAAAGTGGGGGCGCAAATCGGGCCCAAGGTTGTCATCCATAAACCCACTCCTTTCCCTTACAAGGATGACAAGAGGGTGCCATGGAGCTATGACTGCTGTGTAACAGTACCTGAGGGGGAGAGTATAGCCAATGCGTCTAGGGGCGTGCAAAATGAAGGTTCCCATACACGAAGTGGGAAGCGTTATGATGTGGGGGGCATCAGAGTGGAGCCCACGAAAACAAAGGATGTTGACATTGAGAAGAAGAAAGAGGTTGAAGTGCCTGTCAAGGAGTCGGTAAAGGAGGAGGAGGCTAAGAAGTTTCTAAAGTTCCTTAAGCATAGCGAGTATAGTATGGTCGAGCAGCGATTATGTGGCGCTAAGCGGCGATATCGATGTAGCCCTACTTCTGAGTTTTGAGGTGCATCGGGATGCATTGTTAAAGGTACTTAACGAAACATATGTCACCCACGACATATCCATTAAAAAGTTGGACCGGTTGGTGAATAACATCAGTGCTGACAATTTCATCTACTTCAATGATGATGAAATTCCACCTAGGGGCATAGGGTCAACCAAGGCCTTGCACATAACTACTCGGTGTAAGGGATACACGCTTCCAAGTGTACTCGTTGATAACGGGTCAGCTTTGAACGTCTTCCATTATCCACATTGAATAGATTACCCATTGACAGTTCGCATATGAAAACATGTCACAATGTGGTAAGAGCCTTCGATGGAACCGAAAGAAAAGTGATGGGACGAATTGACATCCTTTTGGAAATTGGGCCAAGTACATATGAAATTGATTTCTTGGTGATGGATATCAAGCCCTCCTATAATTGTTTATTGGGGAGACCATGGATACACTCGGCAGGAGCGGTGCCCTCCTTATTGTACCAAAAATTGAAGTTAGTGACAGATGGACGGTTAATAACCGTCAATGCGGAGGAGGACATTATCGCAGCAGTCACTAGTAAGGCCCCTTATGTCGAGGCAAATGAAGAGGCTATTGAGTGTTCTTTCCGCTCTTTAGAAATCATCAATGTAACCTTTATTTTGGAAGGAAGTGAGGTGCCGGTACCCAAAATGTCTAGAGCCACAAGGATGGCCCTGCAAATGATGATGGGGAAGGGAGCATTGCCAGGAAAAGGACTAGGATGACAGTTGCAAGGAGGGGTTCAAATCCCAAAACTGATTGAGAAGAAGGATTGCTTTGGTTTGGGCTTCAAGCCAGACCATAAGCACCGGAGGCAAGAGATTGAGAAGCGCCAAGCGAGAAGAAAGACGCGTTTGAACGGAGGAGAAGTGGAGTGGGAACCGATGACATTCCCACCTTTATCCAAATCCTTTAAGTCAGGAGGGTTACTGGTAGAAGAAAGTCATCAGATTAATGCTGTACACAATGAGGGATTGGAGCAAGGAAGCCTCGAGGGCATTCGCCCTTACGAACTGGGGAGCTCTCCGAACAATTGGACTGCGGAGGACCTTTCTGCAGTCTTTAGGAATTTTTCAGAGTAATTCTCGAAACATGCCTATTACGCTAGGGCCTAGGAGTAGTAAGATTACGTTTGTGAAAAAGGCTTATGATCATCTATTATTATTTTAATAAAACATAACTTTATTATCAATTTGGACGAATATGGTTTCTTTTTATCAATCAATATTTCGTTAAACTTTTGCAATTCTCCATTCACAGCACATAAACAATCATTCTTAGATTCATTCATTATTTGTATATTCTTTCATACCCCCACAGGTCCCTAGATATCAATGATATAAGCACTGATACTGCAACTCCTGATTTCTCTTGCGGGCAAGACATGTGTTTAGAGAAATCTCAGGATTTTGAAGATGTTCAAGATTGTGATGTGTCTCTTGATCTGTTAAGAATGGTAAAACAGGAGGAAAAAAGAATTATGCCGCATGAGAAAGAGGCAATAGAAAATGTAGCCCTAGAGGAAGGGAAGGAGTTGAAAATTGGAACACTGATTACCGAGGACACAAGGCATGGTCTGGTTGAGTTGATTCGAGAGTTCAAGGATATCTTCACATGGTTATATCAGGATATGCCTGGATTGAGTACCGACATTGTAGTACATCGTCTTCCTATAAGGCAGGATTACAAACCAGTCCAACAGAAGTTGCAGAGAATGCGGCCAGACATTGTTCTAAAAATAAAAGATGAAGTTAAGAAGTAGTTTGATGTAGGATTCTTACAAGAGGTCAAGTACTTCGAATGGGTAGCTAATATTGTGCCGGTCCCTAAGAAGGATGGAAAGGTACGAATGTGTGTTGATTACAGAGATCTGAATAAAGTTAGCCCAAAAGACAACTTTCATTTGCCGCACATCGACACCTTGGTAGACAACACGGTGGGACATTCGTTGTTTTCCTTTATGGATGGTTTCTCGGGGTACAATCAGATAAAGATGCATTCAGAGGACATGGATAAAACCACCTTTATAACCTTGTGGGGCACCTTCTGGTACAAAGTAATGCTGTTTGGACTGAAGAATGCAGGGGCAACCTACCAGCAGGCTATGGTGAACTTGTTTCACGACGTGATGCATAGGGACATTGAAGTATATGTTGATGACATGATTGCTAAGTCCCAAACAGAGAAAGAGCATATTGAAGTTTTGATAAGACTATTCTTGAGGTTGAGGAAGTTTCAGTTAAGGCTCAATCCGGCAAAGTGCACCTTCGGAGCTAGATCGAGAAAGCTATTGGGTTTTGTAGTCAGTGAAAAAGGAATAGAAGTTGATTCAGACAAAGTCAGAGCAATACGAGAATTGCCTCCACCACAAACTCAAAAAGAAGTTCGAGGATTCCTAGGAAGGTTGAATTACATCGCTCGGTTCATTTCACAACTAACCGAGAAATGTGATCCTATCTTTCGCCTTCTCAAAAAGCACAATCAAGGTACTTGGGATGAGGAATGCCAGAATGCTTTTGAAAAGGTCAAACAGTATTTGTTGAATGCTCCGATATTATCTCCACCTAGCCCAGATAAACCGTTAGTACTGTACTTGTCAGTGTTCAGTAATTCTATGTGATGTGTGCTTGGTCAACATGACGAGTCAGGGAAAAAGGAGAAGGCAATTTATTATCTCAGTAAGAAATTCACCGACTGTGAAATGAGATATTCACCAATTGAAAAGTTGTGTTGTGTGCTGATTTGGACAACTTGGAGATTAAGACAGTACATGCTATACCATACCACTTGGCTCATCTCAAAGCTTGATCCATTGAAATACATGATGGAGTCAACGGCTCTAAATGGGAGAATGGCGAGATGGCAAATTTTGCTTTCAGAGTTTGATATAGTCTACATAAGTCGGAAGGCTATAAAAGGAAGTGCGGTAGCAGACTTCTTGGCCAGTAGGGCTCTAGAGGATTATGAGTCATTGAACTTTAATTTTCCAAATGAGAAGTTAATGTGTATAGCAACGACCGAAGATTCTCCTTGGAAGCTAAATTTTGATGGGGCTTCTAATGCAGTCGAAAATGGAATTGGGGCAGTCTTGGTATCCCCAAATAGCGATCATTACCCGTTCACATGCAAGTTGGACTTTGATTGCACGAATAATATGGCTGAGTATGAAGCATGCATCATGGGACTTCAAGCAGCTATAGAGCGAGGTATAAAAACCCTAGAAGTATTTGGAGATTCTGCGTTGGTAATTTATCAACTTAGAGGTGAATGGGAGACAAGGGACCCTAAATTGATCAATTATCGAAAGGTAGTTTTGGGGTTACTTGAGGAGTTCGATGACATCACCTTCAATTATCTCCCACGAGACGAAAATCAGATGGCAGATGCTTTAGCAACCTTGGCCTCAATGATTAAGGCGAATAAGGAGGAAGAGATGAGACCAATTCAAATGAGTGTCTACGAGGCTCTAGCTCATTGTTGTAATATTGAGAAGGAAGAAAAGGATGATAGCCCTTGGTATCAGGATATATTACGATATGTGAGAGATCGTAAGTACCCTGAACAGGCCAATGAAAATGACAAACGAACTTTGAGAAGGTTAGCTTGCGACTATGTCTTGGACGGGGATATCCTGTACAAGAGAAGGAAAGACCAAGTACTTTTGAGATGTGTCGATGCTGTGGAAGCTAAGCTAATTTTATAAGAAGTTCATGAAGGTGTATATGGGACGCATGCAAATGGGTTCACGATGGCAAGGCAAATCATGAGGTTTGGCTATTATTGGGCCACTATAGAAGGGGACTATATCAACTATACCAAGAAATGTCATAAGTGTCAGATTTATGGGGATAAAATTCATATACCACCTTCACCTTTGCATGTTATGACTTCTCCATGGCCCTTCTCCATGTGAGGCATGGATGTCATTGGACCAATCTCACCAAAAGCTTCGAATGGACATCGGTTTATCTTCGTGGTAATTGACTACTTTACAAAATGGGTAGAGGCTGCTTCTTATGCGAATGTTACTAAGTCAGCTGTGAGTCGATTCTTGAAGAAAAAGATCATTTTTCGGTATAGAATGCCTGAGAAGATCATATTCGACAATGCATTAAACTTGAAAAACAAAATGATAGTAGAGGTTTGTGACCAGTTCAAGATCAAGCATCACAATTCTTCTCCCTATCGTCCAAAAATGAATGGGGCAGTGGAGGCCGCCAACAAGAACATTAAGAAAATAGTGGGAAAGATGACTGAGACTTATAGAGATTGGCACGAGAAATTACCGTTTGCACTCCTGGCCTATCGAACATCTGTCAGAACCTCTACTGGGGCAACCCCATTCTCGTTAGTTTATGGGATGGAAGCAATGTTACCTATTGAAGTAGAAATACCTTCTCTTCGAATCTTGACGAAGATAAGGTTAGATGAAGCTGAATGGGTTCAATCCCGATATGAGCAGTTGAAGTTGATTGAGGAAAAGAGGCTAAGAGCCATTCGACATGGTCAGATGTATCAGAAGCGAATGATGCGAGCTTATGACAAGAAAGTTCGACCAAGAGAGTTCCACGGGGGAGACCCTGTACTGAAAAAGATCCTTCCTATTCAAAAAGACTTTAGGGGGAAATGGATGCCGAATTGGGAGGGGCCGTATGTCATGAAGAAAGCTTTCTCTGGCGGTGCATTGATCTTAACGGAAATGGATGGGAAAAGTTTACCCAACCCAGTGAACTCAGACTCAGTTAAAAAATACTTTGTCTAAAGGAGAAGAGAATCCAAGGTGAAAACCCACAAAGGACGCTTTAAGGTTTCAAAAAAAAGAGAGAGAAAAATGGAGAGGCCAAGGTGAAAACCCGCAAAGGGCGCCTTGTGACCAAAGGGGTTTTGAATTGAAAACTCGAAAGGGCAACTCAAATTTTGAAGCATCCGGTAATCTTGCTCAACAAAGAACGAAGAACGTTGCATACTGAGGCATCAACCGAGTATTTGGAATCTTCTAAACACATGCCTTCATGAAGTTGATGTATAAGCGGTCAAGCGGCGATATCTAGGGCATCTAATGTTTGGCCTGTTTGCTATCTTTAGATTTTTTTTCCTTCTCAAAGATAGGCTTTCAGATTAATTTCCTTTGTATCTCTTTTGATAATTTATTCAAATTCAATTATTCTTAGAGATTTATTCATCTTCCATTATTCTTTAAGTATGTTGCATTGAAATAATGATAGATGAACTAAATATGTTCACAAACAAAGTTTTGCGCATTACTCTGAAATTTCTAGATAATACAAGAAACTAAAACAGGACAATTGTTTGAGAAATTCACATAAGTAAGGGATGAAGGAACTCAAGGAATTTCTTTCTTCCAGTCCAAAAGGAAAATGGACAAAACTAACGATTCAATTCTAAGGAAAGATTATCTTACAGACATCCTTAGTGGATCGTAGCATTTGAGGAGGGGTACAGGCCCACAGGCTGAGCAAGAATAATACTTTGAGAAAAGAAAAGACAAATGAAAGAATGAGTAGTGACATCTAGGATAGGGATCATGTTCATAACATTTTGCATCATAACATGTTTAATTAGGAACATTCGACTCACTTCGATCGTAGCATCCTAATCATCAGGCATAATCATTCTACAGGGTTATCAAAGACGACGTGCCTTAATCCCCTAAACAGTAGGGTAATAGGCCGCAACATAGCAGATCTGGCTGAAGCAAGATCCAAGATGGTTTGTCGTCCTTGTGCTTACAAGGAACAAATCGAAGACGTAGCTGATTTGGCTTTCACGTGCTTACGTTGAAACAAATCTAAGATGATTTGGCATCTTTGTATTATCAGGGAACAAATCGAAGTTTGGCGTCTCCATATTCGACGGAGAGCAGACACATAGCAGATCTAACCTTCAGATGCTTATACTGAAGCAAGATCCAAGATGGTTTGGCATCCTTATGCTTACAAGGAACAAATCGAAGACATAGTTGATTTGGCTTTCATGTGCTTACGTTGAAGCAAATCTAAGATGATTTGGCATCTCTGTATTGTCAGGGAACAAATCGAAGTTGGCGTCTCCATATTCGACGGAGAGCAGACACATAGCAGATCTAACCTTCAGATGTTTATACTGAAGCAAGATCCAAGATGGTTTGGCATCCTTGTGCTTACAAGGAACAAATCGAAGACATAGCTGATTTGGCTTTCATGTGCTTACGATGAAGCAAATCTAAGATGATTTGCCATCTCTGTATTGTCAGAAAATAAATCAAAGTCTGGCATCTCCATTTCGACGGAGAGCAGATACATAGCAGATCTAACCTTCAGATGTTTATACTGAAGCAGATCTAAGATGATTTGGCATTCTTGTGTTTACAAGGAACAAATCGAAGACATAGCATATTTGGCTTTCACGTGTTTACGCTGAAAGCAGATCTAAGATGATTTGGCATCTCTGTATTGTCAGAAAACAAATCGAAGAAGAAGACTTGGCGTCTCTGTGATCGACGGAGAGTAGATCGAAGATATCAACATGACAGTCATGAGTTTGCAAGGAGCAGATTGAGGAATCCTGATCTGATAAAGCCGGGAAAATTTGGTCTTTCTATAAGTCTTTGCTCAATTCCTATTACACAGCAATGAGCAAAGAGGGGCAGCTGTAATAGCCCAAATTTGCCTGGGCCTTAAACCAAATAAAATAAATAAATAAATGTTTATTTATTTAAACAGTCCATATACAGAGCCCAAAACAAAAAATAATACTACCCCATAGCCCGTTACAGAGACCCAATACACCACAACCCAAATACCATCATGGCCCAAATTTTAGCAGGCCCAACGAGCCCCAAACACACGGACCCCAAATCAGAAGCTAGGGTTTCCGGCAAACCCTAGCGTCGTAAGCACCCATCGTCAAGCTCTTGCGCCGTAACCCAACGCCCAGTCAATGCCTGATTGGCGCCGTAATCCTTGGGAGTACCTGCAAAAAGGGAAAGAATAATGACAGAGCACGGCAAAAATAGCAAGAAATTGAAAGGAAAATACTTACATAATCTGTAACTCTAAAAACAATGGCTATAAAAAGCCCCTTTGTAACCTATAAATGATACGCATACAGGGACAGAAATAAAAAAGCAAATACAAACAGTTTTTTCCAAAGAGGTGAATCTTCTATTTTATTTTTTTATTTTTCGTGTTCAAAGCATATATACATACACAAACAGTTTGATAAATAGCTTTAAAACATGAAAAAGGGATTTACCTTTCGTTTTTGCATCAAAAGTTGAGGTTTCTAACCTCCGAGGGTCGCGTACGACGGCGTAAAGGACGACGCGTGGGCGCGTAAGGCGCATGAACCGCCTGATGACGGAGGCTTGGCCAGAGCTCCGAGGGCTCCTTTTTCCTTCCTCTTTCAGAGGATTTTTATTTTATTTATTTTTTTAACACGGATAGAAATGAAATTTTAAAGTTTTTTTTTTGTATTTATAAGCTTCCCGAATGACGTCGTTTTGGGGTGATCGTTTAGTGACCAAAACGGCGTCGTTTCAAGGCCTCAAGATCCGCGTGTTGACCCGTAACCCGGGGAGGATCCGCATGTTTTCGATATTTGGAGAAATGTCCCAATTGGTCCTTTCGCTTTTTTTCATTTTTGTAATTAAATTAAATTTATTTTTAATTTGGCCCAGAACTTTGTCTTTCAATTCAATTTAATCTTTAGGGCCATTTTGGGGTAGATACGGAACGACGTCGTTCCTTGGGAATAGGGTATTTTGCCCGATGAGTCCCTAACCTTTTGCGCGCGTTTCATTTAAATCCCAGATTCAGTTTTATTTTTCTAATTTCGCCCCTGTAATTTATAAAATTTTAAATTTAACCCTATGTGTTTTTTATTAATTTTATATTATATATTTTATTTGTTTTATTCTAAACCTATATATTTTATTATATAATTATACAATTATTTTCACCTGTTATTTATTATGTATTAATCCTTATATATATATTAGTTTTATTAGTATATTATTTAGTAAATGCTATTTTGAAATTATTATTAAGTATTATATTTTTAAACTTGTATTATTTATTATATTATTATTATATTGTGTATATATTTCATCTTCTATTTTTATTAAAAATTATTTATTACATATTTTTATATATTTTGTATCTATTATAAATTGTTTTAAAATTATGTATATTATATCATATGTTAAATGGATTTAAATATTTTATATATATTTTTTGTGCATATAATCCTTTTAAAAAAATATTATCTATTATTTATTTTTATTCTCTTAAAAAAATCTTAATGTTTTATATTATTTATTTAAAATATTTAACAAGTATAATATTTTTAATTGTTTTAATAATAAAAGTTTTTATATATATATATTTTAAAATATTTTCCTATGTATATTAAATTGTTATATCTTATTATATTCTTTTCTTTTAAAATTTTTTTTACATATATTACTCATTTAAATATGTTAATTATTATATACATATATGTTTTAAATATTATTATTATTATTTTTACCTTTTTATCAATATTGATTTGGTATTTTAATTATTCGTATTTGTTTTTAAGTGTTATTCTTTAATTTATTATGAATTGTTTTTTATTTCTATTTACCAACATTGTATATAAGTTTATCTTTTAGCATAATCATCTTATAATGTGTATATTTCATTATTTTAGGATATTTCTTATTTGCCTACATTATTATGAATTGTAATATGTTGTAATTTATTTTTGGTATATTTGTCTTGTGATATGTATTAACGCTATTCTTCTGCATGAGTCAATGTTTTAAATAAAGAAATTCATTTTTCCCAAATTACTCAAAAGTTTGTCAAAATATAAAGGCAATACTTAATGTATGGAAGCTTCGGGAAAAATAGTGCCCTAACTTATTGGGTTGCGATTTTTCTCATCGAATTCGAACATTCAAGTACCCTTCTAAATGTTTTGAGTTTTTAAAATATAAACAACTATTTTCGAGATTTCAAAACGTTGTGTCCTAACTCACTGGATATGGCGTTTCGTTGTTTCGAAATAGAAATTTCCAAAAGACAAGCTTAGCTTCAAAAGTTTTAAAATATTGCTTCTTAACTTACTGGATGTGATATTTTGACTCCTTTGAAATAAGCGAGCCTAAATTTTTTCAATCAAAACATTCTAAATAAAAGAGGATTGTATCTTAAAACTTTCAAATTTCCGACCTTAAAGACACTTGATAATCAATTAGGTACCAATTTTGGGCGTTACAAGGGTGCTAATCCTTCCTCGTTCGTAACCGACTCCCGAACCCATTTTCTTGATTTCGTAGACCAAAACTAGTGATTTTAAACAAAATGATTTATTGGTGATCCAATCACACCTAAAAAGATTGGTGGCGACTCCCGTTTTTGTTTTTCTTAAAGTCGATTCCCATATTCTAAAACTCGATTTAAAAATAGTTTCGACAATATAAACTTAAACAAGCTTCACGACAACGCTACATTAAATTTAATGATACCATAAAGTCTTTTGATTTTCAAGAAAATCTCTTTGATCAATGTATATATCAAAAGATTGGTAAGAACAAGTTCATTTTTTAGTTCTATCTGTTGACAATATTTTGCTTGTTATAAATGATTTTAGTGTAAGACAAAAAAGTTTTTTTTTCTCGAATTACTTTCAAATGAAGATACAAGAGAGGCTTCATATGAAACATGAGCTGAAATATTTTGTGATAAATCACAAGGATTGTTAGGATTGTCTCCAAAAATATATAAGTTGAAAGAGTTCTAGATTGATTTAATATGGATGGTTGTTCAACATGAATTGTTCCTAAAAAAAAAGGGGCAAATTTAGTCTTATACAACAATCAAAGAATGATGTGAAACGGAAAGGAATGGAATCAAGTTCTCATGCTTTTATTGTGAGCAGTGTGATGTATGTCCAGACATGCAGAAGATCGGGTATTAGCTTTACAATTGGGATGCCTAACAAATATTAAAGTGATCCTAGAATTGACCATTGAAAGGTTGCAAATAAATTTTCATAGTACCTACAAGGAATAAATAATTGCATGCTCATGTATAATAGATCTAATCAGTTGGAAGTGTTTGAAGATTAAGATTAAGATTTTGTTAGGTGTATTAGTAGTAGAAAATCTCCTTATGGATATTTATCTTTTACTTGCTAAAAGAGACATGTTATGGAAAAGTGCTAAATAGTCTATTATTGCCTCATCTACAATGGAATTAGAGTTTGTAACATGTTTTAACGTCATCATTCATGGATTATGGTTACAAAACTTAATTTGGGGACTTGAAATAGTCGACGCCATTACCAAATTGCTAAAATTTATTGTGATAATTTTGTATCAATATTTTTATCCAAGAATGGAAAATATTCTAAAGGTGAAAAATATATAGAACTAAAATATTTTGCTATTAATGAGGACTTTTAGAAAGAAATGATTTATACTGAGCACGTTAAAACTGATCTTATGATTGTAGATCCATTAACTAATGGTTTACAATCAAAGACATTCAAAGAACATGTACATAGAATAAGTCTTGGTTATTTTATAATAATATGACAAGATAAAATATCACAACTATGCATAATTTTTTTTTTTGTCAGGGGTATAGGGGAAGAGGATGTTGAGGTTCGGACCCTCAATCTAGTGCCACGGGCCAAAGTGTAAAACCCGTGACCATGGCACAAGATGCGCCCTATTGAGGTCTATCTATTAGATGGGAATCATTTAGCCCACGAAAACTAGCCCGATTCTAAGAACTGTTGGAAAAGCCTGTCTGATTGAAACCTAGTTGGCTGGATAATGAAGATATGGCCACATAAGCTATTTTTAGTAAATATGGGAACCATATCTTATAGATTTGATTTGATATGATGTAGTCTTGTAAATCCATGATTTAAGGGATAGGCTAATCTCGTCTGTCGATGTAATTTGATATTGACCGTCGGTTTTGGGGGAGCTTAACAATAAATAGAGAGCTTCCCTCTCATTTGTATCCCATTCATTGTAAGTTGAATTCTTAAGAGTAATAGAATTCTTTGAGCATTTACTCAAACACTTTGTGTGCGTTATTTCTGTGGCTTTCTATTGTTCTTTTGAAGCTTCTTTTGGCACAATTGCTTCCACTATACAAATTGTGCCTTAGAGGAATTCTAAAGAAATCTTCACTTTTGAGAGTAAAGGCTGACTTAGGCGAGTTTGGAGCGAATAGATCGCCTAAGGCCGCACAAATCGCGAGACGAAAGATCTAGCCCTATGATAAGTGGTACCCGAGCTATTGGTTCAAAGGCACTGTTAGGATGTTGAAAGAAGTTGTTGATCAGAATGAGCTAATGCAGACTCGTGGGAGGGCCAAAAAAGTAAGTCACTCGAGGGACATGCTGACAGCTTTAGAAAATCGAGTGGGTAATCTCGAGGAGTCCGTAAGGAACATGAATGAGACGCTTAAGTTGGTCGAGGGATGCACAGAAGGGTTTGACTCAATGGAAGAGCAACTCAGAGAATTTGTGTTGGATTCTCTCGGTGCCAATGTAGAAAAGATGAATGGATTAGTCAATTCCACTATGGAAAAGCTAGCAGAGAGGGATGATACTCTTGAGGATATGGTGCTAACCATGAAGAAGGAAATCGAATAGCTTAAGGGGGAGCTCACTATTTACAAAGCTGCTTTGAGTAATGGGATGTTGTCTTCAAGGCCGAAGCAACAAGTAATAGATGCTCTCAAGCCGGAGAAGTTCAAGGGTGCAAGGTTTGCAAGGGATGTGGACAACTTCTTATGGGAAATGGAGCAATACTTCTGAGTAATGGGCATCGAGGATGATGCCATTAAGGTAAACGTTGCTTCAATCTATTTTTTTGATGTGGCTCTCTTATGGTGGCGTTGTAGGTCCGTGGATGAGAAACGTAGTGAAAACGCAATTAGGACTTGAGAGGAGTTCCAAAGAGAGTTAAAGAAGCAGTTTTACCTACTGTATGCCGAGAATGAGGCTCGAGCTAAGTTGCGTCGTCTCATGCAACAAAGAACTATTCGAGAATATGTTTGAGCATTTAGCGAGTTGATGCTTCAAATCTCTGACTTGAGTGAGAAAGAAGCATTCTATTGGTTCGAGGATGGGTTAAAGCCGTGGGTAAAGCATGAGTTGCGTAGGCAAAGAATCACTAAACTTACTATAGCCATGGCCGAAGCAGAGTCCTTTGTTGAGCTTGGTCCAACAAAAGACAAGTTCGAGCCATCTAAGCCCAATGGAAAAGGAAATGGTGAGAGAAACCATGAGGAAGATGGAGAAGGACATAGCGATGATAGCAACAGTATTAATAGCACAAGTGGCAATGGGAAACCACGAGATGCAAAGTGGGGATCCAAAAACCCAAGGGACAAGGGGAAGAGGATAAAATGCTTCCTTTGCCAAGAACCACATATGACGCGAAAATGTCCGAAGAAATTGATGATTTCGGCTATCTATAAGAAATATGAGCCGAAAGAAGTGAAGCATGTTGAGAAAAAGACATCGAGGGTCAATTCGATAGTGCTCTTTCGTAAGAATAGGGATGGTGAAGAAGGGTTGATGTGCTATTTCGTAAGAATATGGATGGTGAAGAAGGGTTGATATTTGTGGACATCCACATTTCGAGTTAGAAACGGAGTGCTCTTATTGATACGGGAGCATTGGACTTGTTCATATCAGAAAAGGCTTCGAAGAAACTTGGTCTATCAATTAGGAAACTGAATAAGAATATCAAAACTGTAAATTTTGAGGAGGCCTCAACTGTAGGAGTAGCTTAAAATGTGGAACTACAAATCCGCGAATGGAAAGGCAAAGAAGAATTTAAGGTAATCCACTTAGATGATTACGATTATATGCTTGGCTTAAATTTCCTTGACAAGATTCAGGCAGTTCTATATCCATGGGCCGATCAAATTCATATTGTCATCAGTCCGTTATAAAAAATTATTGTGTCGGTACATCGAGATATGAAGGTTGGGACCAAGGTGTTGTTGTCAATCCAACTAGTCAAAGATGTTTCATCTGAGAGAAACATTAACTCGATAGAACGAAATGCTACAAAATCCCCTTTAGAAAAGTTAGTGAGCATGAGACCGATATGAGGCCTGTGAAGTCGACTGTAGAGCCGCTCCTTTAGGAAATGTAGGTTGTCTATCAGACTTCGAGGGGAAAGAAGCAATGCAAAAGCAGTCGAAACGAGTAAATGCAGTGAGTTAGGTACATTGCAAACACTCTGATAGTGTTTTGAATTCTAACTTGTTGGCTTGGCAAAGTCGTAAGGGCCCTTTCAAAGTTCTTAATTAAAGAGGCCGAGGGACTATGGGCGGTACGAAGCCAAGATGCGAGAATCAAAAGGATTCCAATGGGAACAAGTTAAAATTGGGGCAAGTTAAAGCAGAGATTTCTTGCCAACGAAATGTACCAACGAGTGCAACGGTTCAAGTTGAGAAGCGACGGAAGCTGAGGCAAAGGTTCCGAAGGAAGGGACAAGCCGATCGCAAGACAAGTCCGGAAAAAGCCAAGGCAATGAGAGAGTTCCAAGGTGACTCAAGTCAGTGTCATTCGGAAGTTGCAACAAGGGCGTTGCGAGAATAGGTGGGGGAGAATGTCACGGGCCAAAGTGTAAAGCCCGTGACCGTGGCACAAGATGCGCCCCATGGAGGTCTATCGATTAGACGGGGATCATTTAGCCCACAAGAACTAGCCCGACTCCAAGAACTGTTGGAGAAGCTTGTCAGATTGAAGCCTGGTTGGCCCAATAATGAAGATATGGTAACATAGGCTATTTTTAGTAAATATGGGAATCATATCTTGTAGATTTGATTTGATATGATGTAATCTTGTAAATCCTTAAAATCAAGAGATATGCTAATCTCGTCCGTCAATGTAATTTGATCTCAACTGTCGATTTTGGTGGAGCTCAACTATAAATAGAGAGCCTCCCCCTCATTTGTATCTCATCCATTGTAAGTTGAATTCTTAAGAGTATTAGAATTCTTTAAGCATTTACTCAATCATCATATCTCACATTTGCAAATTGACTATAATAAGAGATGGATACTATATTTTGGTATGTGCACTTAATGTTTGTTAGTGGCAAAGCTAGGGGGACTAGTAGGAGCCTCAGTTCCCCTTAAAATAGAAAATTTTCCATTTAAACTCCTTTATAATTTATAAAATTTTAAATTAATAATAGTAAAAATGTACTTTAACCCCCCCCAAATGATAAAAATTTGGTTTGATCCTTTAAAAATTATAAATATATAAACTATTAAAAGAGTGAAATTATATTTATACTATCGTAAAAATATACAATTTAATTTTGACCCCAAAATAATTTTCTAACTTCGCACCTAATGTTTGTGATATTAAAATTCAATGAAGTCTAAAATAAAGTATCCCAAGGTAATTTAATTATGTCCATTTATTCAGTTACTTAATAATAAAAAATATTAGAAAGAAATTAATGTGGAATTTAATTCCCCATTAGGTAACTTAATAAATACTAGAACTATATTTACACGTAGAGTTATCCATGGTTCGGGTCGGGCGTAACAAAATTTTAGACTTAATTGATAGGCCTAAGCTGGGCTCGACTAGAACAATAGGCCTAAATTTTTGTCCAAGCCCAACCTAGATAAAAATGCTAAAATCCGGGCTTAGTTCGGCCCTGCCATATTAAATTTATTTTGTTTTATTTTTATATAATTTTTTAAAAATATAATACATCAAATATACTAAAAACAGTAAATTAAATGTCCCCCAATAAATTGAAAATAAATTTAAAAAAGTCTTTATACATAAATAACACTAAGATAGATTTAACTTAACAAGTAAACACTTCTAAAGTAGTAGCAGAATTGACAATAAAATAAGAGTTATACAATACTCAAATAATAATAATAAAATAATAGCAACATAATTGTGAATTTGTAATAAAACAATGAGAAAACAACAAAATCTCTTTTCTAAAAATTCGAGCCAAATTGGGCCAAGTTCTAGCTTTTTTTTTTTTACCTAGACCCATTTCTCAAGTCTATTTTTTTCTAAACCCTCACTTTTCGGGCCTCTAGGCCCATGAAAACTCTAATTACGCGTTACAAAGGCAAAAAAAAATGATGATAAATGATAAAAACAGCAATACATTAATATTTGCCAACCAAGAGTCAATCATCTCCCTCTACAACAGACAAGCTTTTTTCTGAAATCTACCATCTTTTGATCAAAGCAAAAACAACCAGAATTCAATGGGGAAGAAAGCTGTGTTGATTGGAATCAACTATCCAGGCACAAAGGCTGAACTGAAAGGCTGCATAAACGATGTGAAGAGAATGTACAAATGCCTTATAGAGCACTATGGATTCTCTGAAGAAGACATCACGGTATTGATAGACACCGATAATTCTTATGATCAGCCCACAGGGAAGAACATCAGAAGGGCTTTGAATGATCTTGTGAGATCGGCTGAGCCTGGGGATTTTCTGTTTGTGCACTACAGTGGCCATGGGACTAGGCTTCCTGCTGAGACTGGGGACGATGATGATACTGGCTACGATGAGTGCATCGTACCCTGCGATATGAATCTCATCACTGGTTTTCCTCTCTCTCTCTCTCTCTCTCTCTCTCTCTCTCTCTTTTTCACTATGCATGCCATAGGTTATAGATCTGTATTTCTCATCATCAGATTTAGTTTTGTTCTAGTTTAGGGTGTCCTTGTTACATTCAGGCATTCCAGTTCTTCTGTTACTGATACTTTTAGAAATGAAAATAGAAGAAAAGAAAGAGTAATATATATGATCCATACTTTTTGCGGTTTTGACTGAATTTGTGGATACGATCGTGGGCTTGACTCTGGTTAACAACCACGCACTCCTCATACTCCATTGCATTGCTAAAGAAACATAAATGCTATGGATTATTGGGTCTGAGTTCTGGAATTCTGTGTTATCTGACTGATTGGTTTGTAAAACCTGCTTTGATCGATCTAGATAGATAAGTATTCCCATGGTTTGTCTACGGTGTGGTTAATGAGTTGATAAAAGGTCAATGGTGGTGTTTGATTGTGAACAGATGATGATTTCAGAGAGTTGGTGGATAAAGTCCCAAAAGGTAGCCGCATTACAATCGTATCAGATTCATGCCACAGTGGGGGGTTGATTGATGAGGCCAAAGAGCAAATAGGTGATAGCTCTAAGCCCCAAGATTCAGAACCAGAATCAGAATCAGGTTCAGGTGGGTTCAGGAGCTTCTTGCACCACACTGTACAAGATGCATTTGAATCTCGTGGAATTCATGTTCCTTCTAGATTACGCCACCGCGACCACCACCATGATAAGGAAGAGGTGGATGACAGGGGAGTGAATGAAGACTATGATGACAGTGGCTACGTCAAAAGCAGATCTCTGCCCCTCTCAACTCTAATTGAAATGCTCAAGCAGAAAACTGGCAAAGATGATATTGATGTTGGGAAGCTAAGGCCAACCCTTTTTGATATGTTTGGCGAAGATGCAAGCCCCAAAGTGAAGAAGTTTATGAACATCATTATGACCAAACTGCAGGGGAGTGGCGATGGCGGTGAAGGGGGTGGTTTCATGGGGAAGGTTGGGAACCTGGCACTACAGTTTCTTAAACAAAAGCTGGATGATGACGAAGGATACGGGAAACCGGCACTTGAGACTGAAGTGAGTAGCAAGCAAGAGGCTTATGCAGGAGCTGGTAAGCACTCTCTTCCTGACAGTGGAATTCTTATCAGCGGCTGCCAGACCGACCAAACTTCAGCGGATGCCAGCCCATCAGGGAATGCAAGCAAAGCTTATGGAGCACTTAGCAATGCTATTCAAACCATAATTGCCGACTCAGATGGCTCAATTACTAATAAAGAGCTTGTTCTGAAAGCCAGGCAGATGCTCAAAAAACAGGGCTTCACTCAGCAACCCGGCCTTTACTGCTGCGACCATCATGTCAGAGCTCCATTTGTCTGCGAATACTAATCTTTTATCTGCAAGCTTCAGAAACAAATAAAGTCTATGATTTGGTCAAAGAATTGTTGTTGATGAGATTGTACTTGTCTTTCACTGTTCGATTTATCCATATATTTACAGTTTGTGTGCTTCTGGACATTGAATGGATTTTGAACAAAAATGATTTATCTATTGCAGCTATAACTTGAACAAACATTTAGTTACAAGTTAGCTCTCAAGTTATTTCAGGTTTTGCTACAATGAATACACAACCTAGGGAGCTATTCGGTCTGTTTGCCCTTGGTGAAAATATTGATATACAAAATTATAGCAAAAAAATAATCAGTATGAATAAGGCTGCACGATTCCAAATAATGGTGCTTCTTCCACTATGAAGCTTAGCATAGGATTCCTCTTTGTCCCTTTGATTAAATTTCCTTTTATGCTTCAAAAACCTGTCACAAAACTCAACAAAAGCCTCAAAACTCACACTTAGGAGAAGAATGGCCGCTACTTGCTTTTAATCTTCAATATCTTGAACCCACGTCAAATCTGCATCCAAAGAGTTACAGAGATCTCAGTATGAGATATATATATATATATATATGCAGGTCATTTAAAAGATTTGAAGATTTGTCAACTCAATTCACTTTCTTCTAGGAAGAATATAGAACTAAGAGCTTTCAACAGTGAAATAAAAGAATAATAAGCCCAAATAAAATCAACACAATCACAAGAATTATATAATATATCAGATTTAGTATGCATGCATCAAGCATGTGCCCAGAAATAGAACCGGTGGATTTGGAGGATCATGGCTCCCATGGCTTTTACAAGTTTATTGCTTAACCACCAAGGTTTTCTTCATTTTTCTTATTAGCCCTTTACTCATGTTCATCAGAAGTAAGGTCAACAGACAAGAACTGCAAGAATAAATGTTCCCACTCAAATATGAAGACTCGATGCAATTTACAAAATCACAAAGATTAAACAACATCCTCAGACTTTGTCATTTTGCATGCCCGTCTCATGCATGTTCTGAATGCAGAGATAAAGCAAAGGGCACCAGGATTATGATGCCCCCAGGTTTTTCGAGTCTGCAAGTTATCTTTAATTTTCTTATTAACTCTTGTTTCACAGCCCCAACAGCTTTATAAAAAAATTCAATTTGCATTTAAGCTCTTCAATGTCTACTGGAAGAAACCCCTTCCAACCAAAACATATTATTCATATCAATTCTCACTTTTAACATTTACTTCTCTAGTTGCCTGCATGATCATTTCTTTGCATGGTACTAGACCATCAAATACAATACAATGGTTTCTATGCAAATAATTTTAAACTAAGTTAATTGTTTTTAGAAGTAGAAAATTTAATTCTTAAAGAGAAACCATCCCCCTTAACTCCAAATGTTGACACTAGCCCTTTCTGCATGAGTGAAGGTGTACTTTATAGAAGAGTGTTTGTACTGCAAGCAAATGCTCACAAGTGTATGACAAAGGTGAATGATTGAGAAAGAACCTTGGAGTACAGTTTCAACTGCTGCATTCGGAACAAGAAGACCAACAATTCGCTGGTTATCTGCAGTGGTTTCTAGCCGTACAACACGAAGTCGCCTATGGCTGAGACGGGCCTGAAAAGATAACAATAAGTTTTAGTTCTTGGAAAGTAATTAACAGAATAAAATCACAAAATTGAACATCAAAAAACTTGAGTCTTCCACAAGATCTTAAAAATTTTACTATTTTAAATAAGGCATATAATTTAAACAAAAGAAAATCTCTAGTTATCAAACTAAACCGTGAAGCAAAATTAGTTAGACAACAGAGAATGCAGATCTCAATTCTCAAACAAGTATATGGATGGCCAGATAACTGACAATACTCAAGACATATATCAAATAAATATCGAAAATCCTCAATCCTAACACTAAATTTCTTGAGTGCTCTTTCCTAAATTACAATAATATAATATCCCCAAACGACATTGCCTCCTACAACTGATTGATTCTAAAACTATGACATTCTTTATGAGCTCTATGTTTTGAACTGTGGGCAGCAGATTTTGCAGATAAAAGTACACATGGCTTTCCCCACACAACAAATAGCTGCACGAAGTGATTTCTAGGAATGAACAAAGAAAGAAAAAGCAAAATTGTAATTTTGGTAAATGGCAGTTATTCAACGACTGATTTACTAAAATACAAATACTGCATCTATCTTAAAAGATACCAAATTCATGTATTTATTATTCAAAATGTTTTCAGAACAAAGGACACAAAATTCAGATTGGAAAAGAAAATTCTTCATTATGCAACTTCCAAGGAATTATTACTAAGAGCAGACCACACATAAAGTTACCTGCTTAGAAAGGGCTTTCTCAATTGTGCCCCAAACCGGAAGAATGAGGCCACCCAAAACATTAACTTCCTGGATTCTTCTGCCGACTGTACAGAAATTGCCAAGCTTACAATTGGGGCCATGCATGCACTGCACACAAATGAAACAACAATCCATGGGAAGGTCATGTTGTCAGCAAATTTGGGTTTAGCAAAATAACTAAAAAAAAAAAATACAGACCTGTTGATAAAGATGAACCAATTTTACAATGGCGAGAAACCTTTTACACTAAATTATTTTGATTAATCAGACTACAGTGAATTTATAATATAAAAGTCATGTCAACTGGTCTTTAAAATGTTATCAATTGAAAAACTATTATTTTCATTATTCAGAAAAACTTGGTTGTTTTTTTTCATGTTCTGAGTCTAAAAAACCAATTTTACAACAATTGAGAAACCTTTTACGCTATATTATTTCATCAAACAGGTTATGCTGAATTTATACCAGTCCTGTTTGAAAGATGATCAATTGATTTTTTTTTTTTTTTTGTTATTTATAAAAAATTAGAAGTTTTGCATCATATCAAAATAAAATATTTTAACACTGAAGTTTGATATTTTCTAAATACCCGTAAGCTATAAACCAACTTAGGCGCTTATACCCTAACCATCCTAGCTAAAATCCTTAGGCTGATTACTATTGAAATAGATTATCAAGTGCCATTAACTGAAGATTTTCCTAATCACTGCATCTCTAGATAACCAAGGAATTTTCTTTATATAATAGATCTTATCCAAGAAAAGAAGGATATTGATATTAGGTATTCTAAGAGAAAGATTTCAGTACTTTGGATACAACAGAGACCAATAAATATAAACACTCAACATTCCAAAAAAGAGACCATCTAGGAAGCTTTGACATGAACCCGCAACACAGGTAAAGGATATGACATGATATTTCTATAATTTTGGACTTTGTGATGAAGAAGTAGAAACAAAGAATCTTTTTTATATTTATTTTATAATTAATATAATACAAACATTGATAATTTTCATATCAATTTCTTCACAGAAGTTTCTAATTATTAAATTTCTTTTCCCCAAATTCTGTAGTGTAAAAAATCAGAGGTAAAATGCCCAATCCAAATAAAGCCAAAATTATCTCAATCCATATTCAGAAGTCTGCAATGCGTGTGATCTAAAACGTGCCAGTGCTTATAAATCTTTATATCAGCCAGAAAATAAATTTAAAAAGTTAAAACATAAAAGGAAAAAGTTTCAAAGAGGAACTTCTATGAAGTCGAAACTGATTTAATATGTTTTTGAGTTTAAAATATTGATTTTAACGATGGAATGTTCGGTTTGCACTCATTGTGGTTCTTCCCATTTTTGCCCAAAATTGTAGATTCCACATTTGGAAGACCAAATGTGGAACCTCCAGCCTTATCCCTTCCACGCTGGAGATCAATGACCTATTTTTTGCAGGATCCATGCATATCATGTATGTACTCTGCTGTGTCAGACACAAAATCTGACACCGGTATGATGAGGTAAATGGCAAATCAATGCTTCATAGCAGACCATTTAATAGCAATTGTTTCTTTTTCTTATTTTAATTATAATGGCATTTAAACATACCTGTTTGGATGAAACTTCATATTCATCTTCCCACCCGCGACGAGCTTTCTCTAGCAATGAGATTCTTCTGTATTTGTTCTTCAGTTCTGCCAAAGTCATTTCCCTGGAAAGTTGAAGTCAAAGTGGTTAAGTATACAGATTCTAATACAAGTTCAATCTGAGACTCGGTTACAATTTAGCTTTAAAGTAATACCTTACTGACTCTCCAACGGCTGGACGGACTATCTTAAACATTCCAGAAGCGGAACTGAAATAGATTTTAGTGCGAAAAAGTTATTTGTAACTGAAGTGGAAAGTTCAATCAATGTTTACAACAAAATACAGTTAAAACAACTGTAATAATTATACTATTTTAAAGACCTGCACATAATTCCTATGACTTGTGTTATTAATAATTCTAACTCCTTATGCTACACGATCAAGTCTTGCAAGAAGGAAAACGAATACCTCTCAAATGCTAGAACAAAATGACGTCTTCCTAACCATTCCCTTTTAGACTCATAGAATCCATCATTGGCTGAACCAAGTCCATCCTTCTTCTTCTCATCGAGCATGGTACTTGCAGACTACCACACAATTAAATCACAGAGCTATGAGCATTAAACTTGTTCTAATAAAACAAACCAGTCACAAAGTCAAGTGCATAAAAGAAAGAAATACCTCCCATGTGATTCCACGATCCAATGTGAAAGTAAACAGCACAGTTGATGCCCCAGACATTTGATCAACGTGGACAGTCTGTTGGAAGGCAATAGTTAGCTCAATCTAATTACACAAAGTAAGTCACTAAATCTGGCAAGAATTAACCTTTGGGTTTCCTTGTAATTCAATTATGTTAGCTTTCATGTCAACAATTCCAGAATCAAGATTTCCTTCAATTCTTGCATTCTGAATCAGGACATCCAAGATACTGATGAACAACTCGAATAGCCTGCATTTCAATTGCATGTAGTCAGCATACTAAATGCAACCTAACAACAACCAAGAATGTGTTTTAGCCAACAAGATACCTATTCTGAATATCAGGTGGCAGTCCTAATAGACGATTTAGGAAACGACCAACATCATGCATGTCTGAATCAACTATTCGGCCAGAGAATTTTCCGTTATCCTTCCCATTACCTATAGCAAATAAATGGTAATAAAACAAATAAATAGGCCATTAGAAGTCAATGATTAATGGTCTATTTTCTAGAGGTCAACAGAAAATGACATAAATGATTAAAAAATGTTTTACTCATTTGAATTGCAATAAGGTTGTTACCAAGAACCGTATCCCTAACAATTCCAACAGAAACAAGGGCAGCTTTTGCCTTTGTGATAAAATCTTGAATTGTTTCTGGTTTTTCCGATGAACATCCAGGAGGCACAACAGGCAGATTATCCTGGAAACCACAACTAAAGTTATTCCCCCCCATCATTTTTCTTTGTACATGTAGTACTACTGAAAAAACATTACAAGAACCTGCTCCATAATCCCTCTATACATCACCATCAATGCCTTTTTACCAAAAGAACTATCATAGTTGTAAGCACTCAATGATGGACCCGCCCTGCAAATTATCAGTCATATTATAAGAAAAAAAATCAAAGAAACCGTAATTATAAAAGTTAACCAGCCATTCATATAGATGTTTAGCTTATAGAATGATTAAGGAGTCTAATAGCATAAATTTGAGCAGAAAGAACTTTAAAAAAATTCAAGTTGATAAACCACCGAAAATGAAAACTTCTGATGGTTTAATATTTCCAATGTGTTTGGTAACTTATTTTTAAAACAACTTAAATGTAAATTTTCAATGAGAATGTGTTTAAAATCTTTAGCTAAAATGCTATAAAATAAATTCAATCATGCTTATTAGGGAAACTTGTCATCTAATTACATTAATCTTTGCGTTCTTTCCTCTCTTTTTTTTTAACTTTTTTTTACATTCTACATTTGATTTATATAAAAGATCAACAAAGGAAAATATTTATTTTCAGTAGAATACCAAACAATTTTTTAATAACGTTTTTTTTTTTCCAAAACTAAAGATTAAATACTTGATTCTATTTTATCAAACACCACTAAAGTTAAATTCCTCCTGAAAATTTAAACACAATCGAATTTCCAGAAGTTCCTTGATTATGTGAAATGTGATTTGAATACTGAAGTGAATGAACTTAGCATGTCAATTTATTCAAATATTAGTTTTTAATTGATGTATGGGGGAAGCCAAACCAGTGACCATATATGTCCATGGCTTAACCCTAGGTTTGGATAAATAATTATAAAGGAAAGGAAAAGAAAGGAGGATTAAAGAAAGGATATTATGCATGTTTATTTTGTTTGGATAGCTAAAATTACTAAAGTAAAGTAATATTTACAATCTTTGTTTGGTTCAACTATGGAAAGTAAAGGAAATGATTGATTCTAATGTTTTTTTTTCCCAATTATGTCCTTTTGTAAAATAACTTACGTAAAAAATTGATATGATAAAAAAGTAATTTAAATCTTAAAAGTAACCTCACTTTTCTTTCCCTAACTTTCCCCCCCAATCTGGGGTAGTTAAAAACTAAGTAACCCAAGGGAAAGCAAGGGAAATACAACTCCCTTGCTAAAATAGAAGAAACTATCCAAACAAAGCTAAGGATGCTACTTTCCTTTCCTTTCCCTATTCTTAATGCAATCCAAACATAGTGTAAGTTCTTTTGATGAAAAATGTCTCTGAGAACATATTTGCAAAAACAAAATTGAACTAACCTGCGATCTCCCTGTGTCAAGGCTCCAAGAGATTCTAACCTCTTGGCAACAATCGATGCAAACCGCCGTTCTCCACCAAGATTGGTAAAAAGTAGCCTGCAAAGCAAATCTAGTCAAATAATAAATTGCCAAAACATACATGTATGGTCCCCATTATGAACTTTGCAACCAACTGCATTTTTGTACTAACATATGCCTTTTGACTAGTCAAGTTTGACAGCACTTTTAATATTTGTGTTATTCAATGCATGAGAAAATAAAGAGTGCCATCAAAGAATAATCCAACAGATCAATTCAACTCCTACTGATTTCCTGTAGGCATACAAAAATTCCACTCATATAACTTCACTAAATTGCAGACTAAACAAGACCAACTATAGTCAATGAAGTCCAACCCAGCAATATGAACGTAGGTAAACTACCATCTTCACAATATATTTGAGATCATAAATTTATATTACCTGTCCACATTCTAATATTAACATTTTTCCTTCCAACCCTCAATTCCTTGTTTTTAACTCCTTTATACATATCATGCCAACCCTTATATTTATGCATTCATTAAACCTTCTAAAGCCACTTTGTCCATCTTCCCAACCATGACCCTTAAAATAATCCATGACCATTCATCTTTTAAACATCTACATTCCAATCATGCTAAAAAGCTAATTTCTTGACATCATTTCACATGCCACCATAATGATGTGATTACAGAAAAGCCATTAAGAAAAGATAATACCGAGAGCAACCTCTGATTTACAAATTAAAAGATGAAAAAGTTGACATACAATGCAAAATTCAAGACAAACAAGTTGATGCTATAATAGCCTACTTTTCACATTCAACAGATCAATAAGCCCACCTGTATTCAGGTGCAGAAGCTTGATTGGAGCGATGAGTTCTTCCAAACTGTTGAATTGCTCGGTCAGCACTCCAAGGAAGTTCCAATGTTAAATGAACCCTTCTTTTCTGCAGAAATATATCACTTAGCGGCGATGGGAAAGGAGACTAAACCACATGTTACATGACATTTCTTAAAGTTCACTCGAGTCTATAGTTCATCTCTCAGAAATGAAGTGCATTACAGTATGAAAAACTGGTAAGATTATTTTTACAAGCAATACCTGATTCAGTGCTCTTCTATCTGCCTGCAATGATACACCAGCTGATCCAGCTTCAGATATGATGGCAACCAACTTTTTACCATCCATAAAGAGCTGCTTCTCATGCATATTGACCATTTCCATTGTTACTTCCTTCCTAAAAATAGGTGGGAGCAATGACACCTTAGGTAACCTTCAGTATAAGGTCAACTAAAGCTGAGAGAAATAATTACTAAACTCACGTGTTCCGTGCCTGGTAAGTCACACCTTTCCCACTTGAAGCCCTTACAAGCATGCCGCGTCTCCCTGTCATTTCCGCAACCTTATCAGGACCTCCAAGCTGCAAACTCATTGAATACATAGTTAAAAAGGACAAAAATATAAGGAAAACATAGATACAATAGTTTATTGATGGCAAATTATCACCAATGAACAGATATCATGGACCCAAAGCAGACAACCACAATAAGCAATAACATGCAAAAGCGACAACTGAGACTAAAACTTCTGTCCTGCTTCCTTGTTTAATTTCTTTTATTTTCAAGTGTGAATAATTTACCACAGGCTAAGCTCGTTGAAGAAGGATCTTCCCTCCCTCATCTATTATTTGGAGCAAAGGGATTTAGTTAAAGCCATATTTTGGTTCAAAACACAGAGAGGAACAAAGATGAGTCAATCAGTTTACTGTTCATTTGACCTATTTCTTAAAGAAATGAATTTCTCTTAAAGATACGAGTCAAATGAGTAGAAATTAAGAATGCATTGGAACATAAAAAAAATGAACATGCACCTTGTGTCAGCATAGTAGTAGAAATTAATATGATATTATAGTTGACAAATTACAGCGCATTCATCTAGTCTTCTCTCAACAGGATGTTTTGGTCAGAACCCTAACTGACAAATCATCCAAATTCAAATGAATTTCCACTATGCAATGAAGGAGACTAATCTCTAACAAATTAAAAAGGTCTGCAATAAGAATCCTATGTACATTGCATTGAAGAGACCAAAATCAAACAAAACTTCAGAAATTTGGCAAAACTAGCACTTCTTGGCCATATATTCCTCAGCCTTTAGTCAATTTTCTTTGGAAGGTAACAAAATGTATCACAATACTTTAAGTTGCAATATCAAAATATTTAAACAGGTTGTTCAGGAGAAAACTACAAATAAACAGCATTCATTCACTAAATCCTTGGGAAAGAAAAACAAGTATGCAATCTTAATGTCTAGCATTATCCGCTGACCTGCATGGCTGTTACATGAACCCCCAATAATTTCAAGATAGGAAATTACTTTATAGAAAGAGACTCCCTTGAACTTGTAATCACTCATAACTGTTCTCTATTGGGATCCATAGAAACTAGCAATTTGCAGGTCTAGGTAACTTGACTTTTTGAGTGAATGCCACTCCAGCATTGTACCAAAGAGACATGATAAATGTTACACTGCAGTAAAAGTCCCTTATCGAATTAACCATTTTCCATGAACAAAAGCATATCATGAAAGTTACAGAATGCACTGTAGAGGAAGTCCCTAATCAAATTAACCATCCTCCAAGAATTAGAACATATCATGAAATTTTACGAGCATCTAAAGGTCACAACAATTTATGTAACATGGGTAAAGGCTGAATCAGGTAAAAAATTGTTTCAGAAAGCCTCCAGAACATTAAACTAACTGATTAAGCAGAACAAAACCATTCTTTGAAAAGAGAAAGTACAGGTAGAAGATAAAGCCCACAGAAAATTTCAAAGTATTTTGCAAGCAAAGCAGGCTATGCCTTGGCCTTGAATCTCACATAGTCAATGACAAGCAAAAGAATTCAAAAGGCAAAAGATCACCCAAAACATACAAATTATTAGCAATCTTAAACACCATTGTAGACTTTTGAGAAGAGAACAAGAACTGTGACCAACCTGATCAATAATGTCATCCAAGGGATTGTTTGGAAGATCCAAAGAGCGAATTATATCCAAAATTTTTGATTTGCGCTGCAAAGCTTGTTCATACCTGAGCCAAAGTTTATAGGAAATTTGTTAATTCATCTCCAAATAAAATGAAAACAACGCAATAACCCTCATCCACACTACTTTGAGAATATCATGAGGAGAATGGAAGAACGTATTTACGAAAAAAACAACATGCAAACTACAAAAACCTCTTTAAAAGTTCCTCTATATATGCACGCCTTGCTTGCATGTATTCATCTGTTTTCTCCTTGCAGGAATAACATGACCACTTCTCAGGGACTAAATCTGTAATAGGTGGAACTAAACAAGCAGGATGCACAAGTTTCCCACAACAGGAACATTGGAGCAATTTCTTCCTCTCCTGGATTAATGATAGCATAGCAGATGTAAAGAATTGCAGATAGTCAATGCATAATCAAGAAAAAAACAAATTACCTCTTCACTACTGCATATCTCACAAATCTGAAACTCATCATCAGATTCAGTAGACTCATGCCCAGAATCAGCTGCATTGATGAAGCAGAGACTTAGCTATGAAAACACCTAATTAGCAGTTTTTTTATATCATTGAGTACAAAAATTAGAATATAAGCAATGAATAGAGTAACAATTTCAGCTCTAATCACCATGCAAGAAAAGAAATCAAAATTACAAATCACATTATAATTTCAAAAAGGTGCGTTCAAATTATGCTATAAAAAATAAATAAATGACCTGTACTGTGAGTGTAACTAGAAATGGAATTGAAACTAATAATTAAAAACAGGTATAAAAGGAAATATAAATATAAATGGGTAAATCCTCTTCTTCACTTTTTCTTTTCTCCTTCAGACTAGCAGAGGTGTTTGTCATTTAAGACATAAGGTCCCTAAATTGCAGATTCAATACAATTGAGCTTATCCTGGTGTAGAAAAACTTACTATCAGATTCTTCATCACTTTCACCATCACTAGCAGGTTTCCATTTTGCAACTTTCCTAACTCTTCCTTTTAGTGAAACACCAGGTGTTGCAGAGTGCCGCTTTCGTTGAAGTTCCTTTACACTTTCATCTCCTAATAGAAGATCAGCAAATTACCAATAACCCAATCAGCACCGAGTGTGAAACAAGCCAGCCTAGAAACACAGATGCATCAAACCTTGGAGAGGTTCGGGCTTTTCAGGTAATGGATAGTTTTCATCCACAAATTTCAGCAACAATTCTCGGGGTCCCGAAACAAAATCATCAAGTTCAAGACCCTATTGCATGAAAAAAGAAAAGATGAATAATTAAAGAGTGCTTAACAAAAAGAAAAACAAATAAAAACATACATCACTAGATAGAAAATAAGCAGAAGACATACATATTTGGTCACGGCTTCCTCAGTCCTTGCCTCCCCAGTACTCTGAAGGCCTATAACCACACACTTATCTTCCTTTAGTGCTTGCTTAGCAAGCCTCACCGTAGCAGGCACCTTAGCTGACATACACATGTGTCTAAAAAAGCGCTACAACACCAAATAGGTAACAGTTGCAACTATATGAAAAAATATACATATATGATAGGTTGCGATTGACAAAGAATACAGAAATGAGAAAACACTTAGCTTGCCATGCACAAAAACCCAGAAAATTCTCATACCTGATGGCTTGACCAATACATTCTCCATAATTGACTGGGGTTAGGCTTCTCATTACTATGAAAAGCACTTGCTGACAGCAATTCAACTCGAAGCTCTGCCCAAAGCTCAGCTGCTTTTTTATACATTGCCTAGGGAAAAAATATATGATCAGAAACTAAGACGACCATCAGTCATCTTTTTGCCCAAGTGAGCAAGACGAGGAAGAATTTGAATGCTGTCAGCCCATTCCCACCCACTTGTTGTCAGATGCTAAAAGAAAATTAAAGATAAAAAATCTAGTAGCAAATAGGTGGGAGATTATAATTGATAACAGTAGCAGCTTTACGGCAAACATTTCACAACAATACTAGCTCAAAAAGCAGCAAAAGAGAAGAAAGCAGAAAATATTCAGAACAACATATAAAATGAGAACCACAGTTCTGATGTTGCTCATAAACACCATTAGTCCTTTTCCATCAATATTCATGATGTGCCCTTCTGTGAATCTTTTCAAAGAACAAAATTATGACATTGGATTTTCAAAACTACATTGAGCAAGTTGAATCAAGTACAATAATGTTTTTCAAAAAGAAAATTTTGACAAGGTAGAACATATTTTAAGAGGGGAAAAACTAAAAGAAGGATCATACATAGAATTGTATATATAGTGAATATCCGGAGAAAATTAGATAAATGAAAAGAGAGAATTACTAACAGGCACCTAAAGTCTAGATAAATAAACCAACAGGGCAATCCTTTGTACTGACTATAAATGAAATTCAAGGCACTTACATAATTCCATATCTATGAAGAAACCGCAAAGCAACAAAATATATGAAACTGATAAAAAGAATCCATGAATTATCATCAAACAATTCAATATTAAGCTGAGAGTTTAGAAACAAATGAAGGATAAGATTGAAAGACCACGCACGACACTTAATCCTCTTGAGCAGCATCATGGATGAGTCAGGGTAAGTTTTACCTTCAAAGGTTAGAAGTAACATAATTGAGAACGGAGAGATAGGTTTGCAAGAAAAGAATCCAGTTTAAAGAAAGGTTATGACTGGAAAGGAACCGGATTTTTTTCTTTTTTTTCTTTTTTTATATATTCTACATATGTTCAACTTGAAGGAAAATATCAAAAAGCTGTTCTTTATGCAAACTCTTTGAGTGAATCTAACATCCTAGGTGGCCATCTTGCAGAAATAGATGTTAACAGAGTTGAAATTCTTTCAGTGTGGATCTATCTGGTTTTCTTGTGGGGCCTTTGCTTCATTTCTTTTAATTTCATATCTATATGTCATTTTATGTCTTGTATTGACAACCTCTTCACGGCTTTCATTTGGATTAATAAACATATTTTGCCCACTAGTTAATTGTTTTAAGAAATTTGACTATACAATGAGTGGTTTGTAGCCAAAAGGGCATAATGCTCCATGCATGCAGTTGACTACTTTGGTCATAGGAACTCCATGCCACATTCTAACTTATAGCAAAACATTCACATAAGTACCATATAATAAGTACTAATGGTTGAAAACAAATGCTGTTATTATTTGTCCTTGATTGCAAAAATGTCAAAAGCAGAGCCCGATCTGAGAAATTTGTAGAGACTAAATGCACATTATAGCTTATCACAGAGATTCCCAGAAAATTTCAATGTAATATACACTATAGTCATATATAACAGGATATTGATTTAACTATATCTGGCATGCTCATTTGGAAAGAGGTGGTATAATTCAAAAAACAATTTCATTAGGAAGCAAATGAAATAAACTTACATACCTCCATTTCAGCTTCTAACGGTGCTTCAATAACCTCAAACTCTGCTCCCTTATAACTCAGGGTACGACATACATACATTCCCCTGAAATTTGGAAGAAGATTGTGTAAGAAACAAAGAATTTATCCAGTAACTACTTTACAGAGACATTCTAAACGTTTTACCTTGCTTTCATGTCCATTGCAACAAGTTCCAATGCCCCAACACCTCCTTTCTCTAAAGCAACTGTGAAAATATTCATTTTACAGTAAGTTTCAGCCAAAATTCCAACTAGTGGGAAACAATTTAAGAAGTACATAACAAAAAGAGACTAGATCTCAAGCAGGCACATATGATGTGAAAAGTCATAAACTGATATTGGAGAAAACTAGATATTTACAATTATTAAGGAATACATCTCAGTATTGACTAGTGATTCGATTGCAGCTTATTAGTAACAATGCCAAAACTTATTTCTACAAATAAATAAGCTAGTATTTTCATAGTATAGGCTTCTTTGAAGGTTACATGGAGCAAAATTGACTTTAAATTGCAGAAGGCAATTTTTTTCTTCTTTCATAAATAAATTGAGATAACTTTGCGAAAAAAAAGGTGCCTAAAATAATCTCAATTTTAGAATGCAAAACAGAAATAATACACACAGTCATTAATGCAATCATTAAAAGAATTTGAAAATTAAGGATAAAAACATAAAATTTCAATTTAACAGGGAATTCAGAAATAGGGAAAAAAAATGTGTGATGGTACATATTCAAAATAATACTTGCGAACCCAACAGAGGAAAAGAGAGAGGGCAGAGATTGGAAATCCAATTAATCATATGCAAAAACAAGGACGAAAGCGAAATACATAAAGAGTTGGAAAAATTTATCAATATTGTTGCACCATGCTAATAGAATTGTAGTAAAGCAACTAGCATAACAAAAGTTTTTTTTCATTATTTTGTCTAATTGCAATGTTAGATATGGTATTTATTAAGTGATTTCTAGTGCTTAAAATTCAATGTTCAGCAATGTTACATGGACTCTTGACTTTAACATCATGTATAATGTACCTGTGGCAAAGACTCTTGAGCACTTCAATATCATACAGCTGTGACATTGATCAACAAAATTAAGGGTGAAAACCAGAAACCCCCCTCTCAAGAACCCTAAAAGACACTAACCACCTGGTTGGTTCTAAATGTTCACTTTTCCCTCCTGACTTTTTTTTTATATTCACTAAAATGCCCCCTTCTCACTAACCCACTGAAGAAAAAAACCAGAGTCGTAGAATATTAAGAATGAAAATGACAAACAATAATTTAGAAACATCAACTTAGTCTAAATATGTTCATGATATCTTTTGCCATATATTTTACACTTTCATCTTCCATTCAAAGTCACACCTATCCACTTCAGCTATTTATATCTGATCTTGCATTGCATTTTTCAAACTTTCCCAGGGCAAATAAAATACTAGATAGCAATTCTAGAATAATGAATTCAAGTAAAAAGCAAATCCGATTATAGAAACAAAAAATCAAAAACCTGAAAAAGACAACTAGGGAAAATGAGAGATATTGCTGTAGATTTAGCACTTAGTAGGAGACACTTAAAAGGGATTTTTTAAAAAATTATGGAGAGAGAGAGAGAAGCTAATGTGTACTGAAAGAATGAAAAGAGAAAACGGGGAATTTGAAAAAGAATATAGCTAAATAAAATTAATAAAATGTCAATCTTAAGAACAAGAATTCAATGGTGCACAAATTCACATTTTCCAACAACAAACATGCTTTTAAAAAAAACTTTAATTTGCACTAAAAACAAATTTCAATGCAGTAATAAGCAAAATTTTTCAAAATATTAATGAATTAGTTTTCTGGCTGTAAATAAAGAAAACCCCTTCTTAACAAGTATATATGGAATAAAACATCTGTACTTTTTCTTGTTTCACATCTTTGTTTTCAGCAGCAAAGAAAGAATCAGCTAAATACATTCATAACCAATTTCTATCTATGGACTACAAATGCAAAACCAAGATGAAAGAACAGCATTAGAAAAAAATAACATTTTAGACAACAAAACCACCTATAAAATTAAGGATTTGAAGACCACCATTCATACAAAATTCTAAGAGCCAATAATACAACATCTAAAAGTTTCTAACCAATATAAGACAATTTTCACCGCCGGACAATCCTGTAAATGGTCGATGAATCATCATGATTCCTCACACAGAAAATAATGCCAAAGCTACATGCAAGGTCCCATCAAGAACCATAGTCATTCCATATGCCAAACTAAAGTAATTATTATTACTTGAAATACCTTTGATCAAATTTCTTGATGTATCTACTGCACTCAGCAATCAATTTGCAATTATGAAAGACAAACTAAAATCAATTCAGACATAATAAAAAAACACAGGGATAATTGATTCAAATATAAAGAATCAATTTACCAAGTCCAAAGACACAGTAGCACAAGTATCATCAGCCATTTGCATAGCTCAGTTAAAATCCATAATTTCTCTTGCTAAATGATGCTACTTGATATTGCATATTATCATTGGCAGGTGGTGAGTAGAGTTTCCAACCGAAAGTATTTGATGTGCTAAGGTTCAGTAGTTTAATATTTGACATACCCTCGAGGTTTAAAATCAACAGATTCACTTAAAAGGTAAAGAACCATGAATATCTACTTCTGATTTTGTTTTTTTTGTTGGGGGGGGGGGGGTATAAGTATTTTGGAAACTACAGATGAAACATCATGAAAACAGAATAAGAGATAAATTAATTCTCAGTCAACAGATAACCTAAATGTATGTGAGCAAAAAACAATCTAGTTATCACTGTACTTTCTTCCTCACCATAACCCTTAATTTTGTTCTTTTTTCCCCTTGCTGACAAACCATAACCTTTATTAATTGTACTAATTTTCTTGGTTGTTCAAAATATTTGACTGGAATATGACAAGGTATAAAAAAATGGAATATGGAACGAAAAAAACTGTCACTAGAGGGCATAAAGATTAAACCTAAAAAACTCTGGAAATCAGGGAAACTTGTTCCAGCTCCCCAAAGACCAAGCCTGATCATATACCCCATATTGCGTGGTTCAGATGCCCCAGTTGCAGAGCAATAAATAACCCGTGCTTCAGGAAGTCGAGCCTGTAATTTTAGCAAATGCAAAGCACCAGTTAAGGAATCTCTAGGAAGACAATTTTCCATTATTGGAAGCTCATGCATATGCGTATGGTCCAGCATGAGGGTATATGAACACTTTTTCCAAGGCAATCATATTAGTTAGAAAGTATTATCTTTAAGACTTCTTCATGGCTAATTATAGAGCCAGATGTTAAATATTTTAGGAGCTAGAGATATCCTACATAACAAGATTTCAAAAGCTTTAGCTAATATGGAATTCCACATCACAATCATATTCCAACGATATTCACAACGTCCTTTCTAGTTGTTTATTCCTCATAATGATCATCCAATATTAAACTAATTGCTCTTAGTTAAAAAAATTAAGCATCCAACAAAAACTACTTGGATAAATGTAAAGAATCTAAACTTGAAAATAAAGCCATACAACACATCTTAATCAGATAACACCACTTACCACATCCCTCTTTGTGCAAACCCAATATGAACTAAAACAAACAGGCCTACCATGTCACCAACGATTATGGGCTTCAATCTTACAAGCAACTAATAATATAAACAAAAATTCAATACCATGTTAACCTAAAACTAACCTTTGATAATGCAAACTAGAGACATAATGTAAGTATAAGGTCACAACTAACTCTAAACTTAATCAAGACAAGACACACCACTAAGCAATAAGCATCACTTTTCAACTCCCTCCCCATATTTTACATATTTTCTTTTTCTATGTGTAAAATAGTGGAATTACAATCTCAAAATTTGATTCTCCTACCCAATAAAAAAATACAAAATATTATAATATAGTCAGGCATAACTTTGAATATTTCCAGAAGCCTATCCATTAGTAGTATTAAATAAATATGCCAAAAGCAACCTGTATATTTTTCTTTATGACACTCCGTTCTAAAAATATGGAGCACAAACTTCTCTTGTAGTTGTTTTTATAGGAATTTCAATACCAATGATCGCCTCCAAGCTTACCTATGAGCTTTTTGGCTAAGCTTTCCAAACATAAGAGGATAACAAAGGAAAGAAAGCATTGGTCGAGGAAAGCATGTCAGTTGAGGGATTAAGTTACCTACCGTTATTTTATATTTTATGGGTTTGACTATACAAGTGTAATATTTTCATATTATTACACTACTTTAGATTATATAGGCTATTGTCTATTGATCAGTATTTTACTTATTTTCCAAGCATTAAGATTTTAAGGTTATATTAGGTATTTTGTGTTTTAGAAGGGTTTGGGGTTTAATAAAAATAATTATGTTATTTTAAGTAGATAGCTTTCGGATGATGGATATTTGAGACTTCGGGATGAGATCATCATTTTCTCCATCTATTGATTCCTTCTAGTTTTCTCCCCACATTTCATCTATTCACCTAAACTGCTATATATCTACAATTTTCACTTCAAACTTCTATGTTATTGCTTTCTCCTTGTTCTAAATTAAAGACCGGAAGATGCCATGATTTTCCTTCCAAAATGCTCAGGTTTTTCCGTACTCTAGGTCAAGTGTTCTCCAATCAACGGAGAATGACAATGGAAAAACATTGTTTAGGGATTTGTTACCTAGAACTTTATTTTAAAATTTACAGGCTCAATTATATTCATTAAATATATTGACGCTATTCTAGATCATTTGCACCACATTTTGAATAAGTATTATAATTTTAACGAAGCTGTTAATACACCAGTTTAAAATAACCCACTTTTGGTTTCAAAAAAATTAATACACCTCTTAATACTGAATATCATCAATTGATTTCAAAAAAGTGTTTACCTGTATTTTTTTTTTTCAATATATAAAATTTTATATCTTGCTTTTGGTAATTATAGAATATGAGATAATTTTTTTATTATACAAAAGTTGACACAGACATTGTTTTATTTATTATTGATTCCACTGTTTTATGGGATATTTTTTTATTAATAAATAGTAATTCAGGTCGCAGGCAATTCGAGATCAAATTTATCTTGTCTAAGTCTAATCCGAGCTAGTTAGGGTCTATCGAACTTAGTGATAGCCCCACCCTTGGATAGATCTAATTAAAGTTGATGATAGTGTCATAAATTTTGCTAAGTTTGATTTATTGAGCTTTTTTATTAATGGAAAATATTATATTTCATAGGATAATTATTTGTCCAACACCTTAACCGAACAAAGTAAAATGAGCGTATACATAGTTTTCAATTTATCTACCAAATATTAGACTATTTATTCCTTTATGTTATTAGAACTCATTTTAATACATGTGTATTAAATAACATCTTACATACGTTATTACATAAGCAACCAAACGAGACACTGATGTCATCTTACAGTACTTATTATTCTACTTTCACCAAGTATTATGGGCTTTAGGTTATATTTAGTGCTTTGCATGTATCAAGCATTTAGATTTAGTTTTAGATAGTTTAGTTTCAATTAGCTTTTGAATGATGAATATTTGAGATGTTGAGAATCATGATTTTCTCCCAGAACTGATTCTTTTGGGTTTTCTCACCCAACTCTTATGCTTCTCCCCTCATTTCCTATATTTACCCTAATTGTTTTTGTCTATCTCTGATACCTCTAAATTTTAATTTGTCATCTCTTTCTTCTACTTGTTCTAAGTAAGAAATGTTCCTCGAGCATACTTAAATTCTACTAACATGTGAAAGAACCATAATAAAAAATCAATAATAATCTACAATGAAAGGAGTAGTAAACAACAACCCCCCCCCCAAACAAATAAAAAAAGCACTAACCTGAATTTCTAGAACTGCTTCACCTGTGCGAGTTGGCTGACTTCCAGCTTCTGGCACCAAGTTTTTGGCTTTGTGGCACTACAATGAAGCCATTGACCCTTAGCAATAAAAATAGAAAAATATATTGAAACCGCAGAACACTATCTCATGATGAAATCGACAAAAGAAAAAATTACAGAAGAAACTACCGAAGCAACAAGGGAGATTTCATAACAGTTCCAAAGGAAATAGTGTACCTCATCAAATATGATAAGTCCATCAAATCCTGATCCACACCACTGCACAAGCTGCTGCAGACGAGAACGACCTTTCTCAGAAGATGCAATGAGACTACTATATGTCAAAAATACAACTCCCTGATTGATCCCAACAGACTTCGAATCAAGCTTTGAATAAGGCAACTTGTTCAAAGCATGAACTGCATAAAGAAACAAATATTTACACATCTCACATAAGGCAAATCCAACCCGTGTAACCACACCTCTAAACTTTTTCTTTTTTATTCAACAACCAAATTTTGAACCAAAACATTGATTTAGGTAGATATTGCTGAATATATTGTGCACACACAGTACTATCGCTCTTTCCTGATATAAGAATGACATAGCCTCTCCTAATGATGAATGTGCTAACAAACTCAATTCATGCAGCCCTAAGTTACAAACTACCTAATGCAATTTAACAAAAAGAACTTTCAACCAGTAAGCAGACAGCCAGAAGGAGGAATACTCATAAACAGATGCTTGATGAAAGAAGGAAAACTTGATTTATAAAAGATAAAAAAACAACCCTCTGAGACTACAATAATTTCATATACCTATGCTGATAGGTTGAGAAAGAGACAGAGTTGAGCGAAGTACCCCACATAGGGTTAAATCTCAGAACTTATCATTTACATCTATAGCATTGATCTTGAGTAAGGATAAGCTATAATGAATTTTAAGTAGTAAACATTTGATGAAAAATAGAAAAACAAAAATGCAGATAATTTTAGTTTCATGAGTCCTACATAATCACTTTTGTGTAGCTACGCACATGTTCTAGATCTTCCCACCAGATAAACCACAACATTAAAATAACTTGATCATTAAAATGGTGTTTTTGTAAAATATATACCCTTTTACAACTCATTTGCTACGATCATGATTACCCCCATTTATCGTAAGGTTTGCAAATAAAAATGATAAATAAGACGTTATTAGAATAAAACTACAAAAAAAAAAAAAAAAGATATTTTACTGAAGCAGCAAGCATACAAACAGGAGTATAACAATATAACGAAAAAAAACAAAACTAGGTAAATATTCAAAATTCCAAAGGAAACAAATATACAGATAACAGAAAGAAAGCATTTCTATCTGTTCAACCGATTCATTAAATCCCTTCACTCCATATTTATGACATAAGCAAGAGTGCAACAATTTAATGGGCACTCAAACCTGTTAAAGGATATATTCAAGAGAGCAATTGTAACATATATTAGCTTCTAATATTTCTACACTTTAGGTATTTACCTTCAATGCTTGCTGCTCCAACATCATCCAAGTCTCTTCTTGCATCAAACTTCAAGTCAGAACCAACAGAAATCCATCTGTATAAGATCATCATAGTGAAGACAAGGAAGAAATGTGTTGTGGAACATGAGATAAATTACAATACAACCAGAATGCAGTAAAAACTATAGTGGAAGCAGTCAGCATCACTACACATGTTGCAAACTAGAACTTACATAGCTTTCCTCCTTGCATGATGCCAATTCTCCCATATTAACCCTGCAATTGTTCGACCTTTACCAACACCAGCTCCATCTCCAACAAAGAATCCTGCCCTAGCACCACTTGGTAGGTGCTGCAGGTGTCTCTGTCAAGGATATCAAAAACGAGGTTACAACGGAAGAATATATTTACAATTGTTAACCATATTTCTGTCATAGAAGAGACCTGACAAGCATAGACCAATGTCTCAATCTGCAAGCATGACAAGGCCTTTGAATTTTCCAAGTCATCCTTGATTCTTAGATCATAAGTAGGCTCAGGTGGCTGCACTGCAGATAAGGAAGATGTCTCCACAATAGGATCTGGATGAGGAGGGCCAATAGATAGTTTTGGAGGACGCTGCCACATCAAATTCATATAACTTAACAATTCCAAAGGCTTCAAATGAAAAGTCACGAAAAAAAGAAAGAAATGGAAAGATGGTAAAAGAAAACTTGTGTAGTCCTCTATAATGAATCTCACATAGTCAGTAAAAGTTTCTCCCACTGGCCCACCTTCATCTTCTTCTCTCTCCACTTCAATTGCTACCTGAAAAGTTTTAAAATCATATAGAAAATTGAAGCATGGGAATAAGGACAGGGATATCCTCATAAGTGCAGCACATACTGAAAGAAGAACCACTAGAAGGGGAATGTACTAACGTTTCCTTTTAGTCTGAAGGAAAGGGGTGGTAAAAGTGGTTGGTATATCCATATCTAAAAACTAAAGGAAATTTTTTGGGCATGGATGCACCAATCCCACAATGAAGACCAACTAAAAGCTGGTATCTTGGCATTTAAAAAGGCATAGTAATTCATTATGGTATCCAATTCCTTCAAAACTGTTCCCTTCAATCAGTTAATTTTTCCTGAAATATTTCAGAGTTCTTTTTCTCTCATGAAGGAGCTTTCTTCCTAGGTTACACTTTCTATAATATTATTTTGTCTTATTAAATACAGATGCCCTCAATATGCTCAGCAGGCAAATTTGTTGCACTTGCAATCTTATGGAAGCAAACAAATACAAAAGAGTGAGTAACATCATCTATTCTTATCTTCAGTGACTCCCAAGATACACCTACATGCTACAAGTAGAATGTGAATACCATTATTTCTAGCATGCATTTGGTTGACATGAAACAGCTCAAGCTTATAAATTGACATCAATGCAACGATTAGAACATAAAAGAACTATGTACAACAATTTGTTCAAGACAAGTCACCTGTATATGGAAAGAATTTTTGGTTTTTATATTTCAGGCAATGAGTTTAAATTGTCACTGAATATCCTAAGATTACAAGACTGTGGTCCTAATGGAAAACATTTATTTAATTGTCTAAACTAAAAATTCAGCCAATGAAATGGCTCACAATCAAGGGGCGTGTTTCATGCAAACTTCAATAACTAGGTCATGTTTTCACATGTCTAATTACAATTAACATCACTTGTACCAAAAGTATCAGCATAGTTATTGTTAGCTGGCAAACTTACAATAGCATGAAAAAATAACACGGTAAAGTTAGAATTGGACAACATATATAACTGTAAGCACATAACCACGCACAGAGAGACAAAAAGAATAGCAGTGGAAGAAACAATTCAAACAACTAAACTAACAAACACTATTAGTACAGTCATATTAGGGTTCTGTCTTTTTTCTGTTTGATTTTGCTTCCTAAAAATATTTCTAAAAAGCACACGCAAATACTAAAAAGAAAAATCACAAAGCAATTAAAAACAAAGAAATGACTAAGTTGCTATACTATAAAATAATTGCTCTAAATAAAAGTACGATCATTTAGTTCAAAACAGAATATCACAATTTACATTTTTAAATATTCAAAAGTGACATTCATTTTGCATTGAAAAACACTTTCTTATTTCTATTTCGAGAAGCTAAAAGCAAGAAGCAAAAGTAGCAATCAAACTCAACCTAGCTTAAACGATTCAATAAGCAACAGTGAACAATCATATTAACCCAATTTTTTGAAATGAAAAAAAAAAAACCTCGTTGACTTCCTCAGGAGGAAGAGGTGGACGGGGCTGCGGAGGAGGAAAGAGTTGTTTCATCTTGTTCAAATCGACAGCCAAATCGACTCCACACTGAGGGCAAGAAAACCTAGCCAGGCCATAAGGGACGTTGAGGATAGCCTTGCAATTAGCGCAGGGTAGTTGGATCTTGGTCGGATCGATTCCATGTGCGGGCACCGATGACTGGTTAGGCGGTGGATTATTAATGCGAGCCCTAGTCATGAGCTCCGGCGGCAGCATTTGGGGCAGCTGGCAAGTGGGACAAACGAATTCGGTGACGCCAGGGCCCACAGAGAGGATCATTCGACATCCGGCGCAGCGCACTTGGACACCAGGTGCGGCTGGCCCAGCGGCGGGGGCTGGGGGGGGTTGTTGAGCGAGAGGCAGAGGAGGGATTGACGGTTGGGGCATGATCAAAAAGGTGTTTGAAAATTGTTGATGGAAGGATTGAGTAATTGAGAGTTTGGGTCTCTGAGAGAGAAAATTGAAATTAGGGCGCCAACAGCCAACAGCAGCCGAAGAGCCCAGCCACTTTACTCTAAACAACGAACCCGACTAGGGATTGGAGTTTTTGGGAATTTTCTTCTGATTTTAAATAATTACTTCTTTTTATTTAATTTCACTTAAAATGTTCTACTTCAAAGCCTCCCTTCCTCGTCTCGTCTCTTCGTTTGCCTGTTGCTCGCCTTGCCTTCCAACTTTATTTGTTATATATACCAAACATGGTCAAGGCGCAAGGCATACACTTTGTTTAGTGCATGCTGGGGAGAAGTCGGTGAAGCCAATTAAGAATTAGTTAGTTTTGCTGTTAAAAAGGTTTTTTAGGATGTACTTGAACATGTTTAAGGTATTTCATAGATTTTATGCATTTAACTTTTAGATATTATATTTTTAATTCTTATAATTAGTGTATAATTTTTATTTGAATTGTTAAATATAATTAAAATATATTAATTTATTCAACCATTCAAATATTATAATTAAAATATTCAAATCATAATTAAATTATTTTAACATATTCAATATCTATAGCATAATTTAAATCACTGACTAACTTTGTGTCATTGGTCAACCGTTCATTAATTTTGTAAAAGAAATTACTAAAATAACTTTTCGTCTATAAATTAGTTATATTATCACAATGGTACTTTTGCCTTTTTTATTTTTTAATTAAACAAAAAAAATTACATATGATAATATTTAAACACATATCACCAATATTCATTAAATCTTCTTTTTACCGCTTGGGCCAAAACTTTATTTTGATATTTTTTTAATTTTATTACATAAATTATTTTACCTATATTATTTGTATATATTGAGAATGTCATTTATTGAGTTAATGTCACAAATAAACTCAATACCAACTCAAGAAAAATAGCAATATCACAATAAACAATTGGAGTGTAGTTGATATTCTTAATATGGTGTATTTAACTATTTCAATTTCCTTTTTACTCACAATTTAAACTATTATTTATTTTAATTCAACACATATTGCATATATGTTATTATTATTTTCAGATTTTACTTTTTACTATTTATTGTATGCTATTCTTAAACACATATGCGCTCTATTACGAGATTTTCAACGCGTATGCATGTCATAGAATTTCTAGTACTATATAATTTTACTTCATGTAATTAAACTAAAGTAAAATTATTCAAAATGACTAGTTAACATATATAAATTATTTTTTAAACTCAAATATAGTGCTAATAAAAAATTTATAACTGTTATTAAAGCATTTGAAATTGATCATAACAATATAATAATATATATTATAAATTAAACTTTAACAATTTAATTTTTTTTCTTTAACAACCAATAAATTGATCATAACAATTTGTAGATAATATATAATTAATAAAAATATAATATATTAGATTATATCATAAAAATATATTATTTATAAAAAATTTATATAAGAAATATAAAAATACTTGTTAGATAATTAATTAAATTTTATTGTTTACAATAAAAGTAATTTTTTTTTCTTTTCTAATGAAAACATGATAATTTAAATATAAAATCATTTAATATAACAATTGAATTTTTTATTTATTATATAAATTCATTTAATAGAACTCTTTTAATAGAATCGGGTTTCTTTTTTATAAGTCAAAACAAATTTTGTTTACTAACTAATTTTTTTAACCAATTATTTTAGTAAAAATTAAAACTTATATTTATAATTATGATAACTCTTATAAATAATAAAAAAAAATTACTTAAAATGACTAAGTTAGTAACATAATGAACAACAAAGGTTATATTGGATAGTTCAGAAATTTCTCCAGTTTTTATATTATATTAGTTTTTAATATTTCGTGTGTTATACGTGAGTATACGCATTTATATTTTTTATTATTTATTAAAATATTTTTATTTCATATAATTAACATATGTAACCATTATTAAAAATGATAAATTATATAATATTAAAAATAAAATAATTTCAAATAATAATTAAGTAATTTTACAATATTAAAAATATATATCTATGTGATGTTTAAAAGATGGAGATATTGCAGATAGAGGTGATTATGGGCTGGGTCGGGCCATAACAAAATTCCAAGTCCGTTTGATAGGCTCGGGCTTGGATCGAAAAATGGGACTAAAATTTTGTTTAAGCTCGATCCTGATAAAAAAGTTAAAACCTGAGCCCAGCCTGGCCTACCTATGTTGATTTTTTATAACATTTTATATATATGAATAAATTTAAAAAATATAATACACCAAATAGACTAAAAACATAAAAATAAATGTTTCCCAACAATTTTTTTCAAATTTTAAAAATTTTCAAAAATAATAGCAAAACAGTAGCAGTTTTTTTTTCAAATTTGGGCCAAGCCCGAGCAAAAAAGGCTTACTCTCTTTTGTCTAAACTCATTTTTTTTACTTATATTTTTACCTAAACCCTCCCACTTTTACAGACAGGCCTTTAGGCCGAGCATGATCAAGTCTAACAGCAGATATATATATATTTTTTATTATTCCATCTTTATTTTTTGATCACTACAAAATCAATGTAAATAAATTAATGATATTATCAATGTATTAAATAATAATTTTATTTTCAGTTATAAAATAAATTATCCATATGTGCTTTTCTTATTGTAACACCTCTTTATACTCTACATTTTTCGTGTATACATCAATTTTGTGTTTTTGTGATTTTGTCATCTAATAACAGAATTACTATAGTTTAAATAAAAAATAATTTAAAACAATAAATACTACTTACTAACTAAATTGAATTAATTTAAATTATAATGAAAATGAAACTTTTTTTTAGTTTGAATAAAGGTAAGTGAACAGTTTTATCTTGAAATTTTACATAAATATCCTAAAAGTTAAATTTCAAAAAATAAAAAGTATTTTAAGAATTGATATTAAAATTTGATTTAACTCGTATGTGTATAATGATAATAAATAAAAATAATAATGACTTTGATGTATTAAAATTATCAAGTTAACTATTAATTTTTATATGTAATTTTAAAACACTATTTTTTTATTTTGAATATTAAAAACTATTTTTAACATGTTATATTTTATTCTTTTTTAATTTCAACCCAAATAAAAATGACATTAATTATTTCAACTTAGTTGAGTCTGCTACCCTAGCATGCAACTGTCTGTCCTTTGGCAAGCTTTTAGGTTTTTTTGTATCGTATTTCTGTTAGCAGCAGCCACTTTCACAATCATCTCCAAGCCTTTAGGAAAAAGTCTCCACGATATTGGTTATTTACTTGCATCCATGGAAACAGATTTTGCAGGATTAACCCTCAACGAAGAAAAAGAAGCAGTTTTTGCAAATACAAGTAGATCCGAATACGGATAAGGACAAGGGAGCTTTCAGATTGGTGGGGTGTTTCTTAACAGCCAGTGTTATTCATTTTCCTGCAATGAGAAGCACTATGGCTAACTTATGGAATCTTGTTAGGGGTGTTCAAATTAGAGATTTAGGGGAGAAAAGGTATTTATTTCAATTTTTTTCATATTATGGATTTAGAAAGGGTTTAAAAGGGTCACAATAGACTTTTAATAATCATCTATTGATTTTTTATAAGTTGCAATGGGGAGGAAGATCCATTAAAGGTTCCTTTGATTTCAACACCCTTTTGGGTACAAGTTCATGATGTTCCCATAAGGTTTTACTCTGAAAATTTGGCTATGCAACTGGGGAATTTTATAGGAAACTTTCTGGAATATGATGGCTCAACTTTGGGAAAAGAAAACATGAATTTTATGAGAATTCGAATCCAAATAGATATTTGACGTCCTCTTAAAAGGAAGAAACAAGTCATGTTTTGTGGTATTTGCTCTTATGTTAAGTTTAAGTATGAAAGACTGTCCCTATTTTGTTTCTATTGTGGCCGTCTAGGTCATAGTGATTCTTTTTGTAAAGCTAAGATGGTAGTAGGGTAGAAATTACTGGGATGGGTTGGGACTTATCTTTACGAGCACAATCAATAAGAGCCCAAGCAATGAATAGCGTCTAGTTAAGGGAGGACGGTGGAGTAATGGGTGGTATCTATACAGGCAGTCAATTCCAAAGAAATAGTGGGTGGGGAACAGATAAAAGGAGAGGTTGTTTAAAAGATATTGATCCTATTTTGGGGTTTAACTTGGAAGGAAGAAGGCCCACGTCACAACAAGGGGGTGAAAATTCATTATCTGGTCAAATATAGAATGCAATGGATCATGATCTAGAAGATAATGTGGTAATAGGTAAAGAAGGAAAAAAGAGGGCTAGAGGGGATATTGAAGAAAGCAGCAATGTATCCTTAGAAATAGGAGGTTGTCGAAAATTAATCACTTTTCATCGGTGGCTGCCATGAGGCAAGCTGACCGGGTGTAATAAAAATCATAAGTTGGAACGTCCGTGGTTTGGGGAATCCACGGGCAGTTCGTAGACTTCAGCATCTGCTGAGGTCACAATATCCCCAAATGGTCTTCTTTATGGAGACAAAAATCAATAGAAGTCTGATGGAAAAAAGTTAGACGAAGTTGTAGTTTTCACTACGGTATTGATGTGGATGTGATTAGTTCGAGAGGAGGATTATGTTTAGCACGGTGAGGAGATGTTAATGTCACGCTTCAAATCTTTTCAATCTATCATATTGATGTTTTAATTGAGGGTTCAAGTGATAGGAAGAAGTGGAGATTTACAAGGTTTTATGGTTCTCCTTATTCATATGATAGGGATGACTTATGGAATCTGTTACGACATTTACGAAATATTAGAGAATTTCCATGGTTGGTTTGTGGGGATTTTAATGAAATTCTGTATGGTTTCGAAAAGAAAGGAGAATTACCTCAAGAGAAAAGAAGGATGAAAGCTTTTCGAATTGGTTCACTTGGGAGAGAGGTAACTTGCCAGAAATAAATATTCAAGAAAGACTGATAGAGGAGTAGCCACTAAAGAGTGGATCTCTTTATTCCTAGACTCCTTAATTCAACACCCCATCATTCTTTTTCAGGCCATTGTCCTCTACTTATTACTACAAAACGTGAAGCAAGAAGGCAACTTAATAGAAGTTTTAAGTTTGAAGTGTGGTGGACCTTGGAGGAAACGTTTATGGAGGAGGTTCGTGCTATTTTGGAGAATTCCACAGGGGATTTATTAAGTAAGCTAGAAAATATGAAGAGAGGTTTAAAGAGATGGGCTGGAAAATTTGCTGAAGCAGAAAAAAAAAAGATGTTTTGAATTCAAAATTGACAAGGCTGTTGGAGTCTGAGAGAAGTGATGAAAATATGGCAGAACTTATAGACATAAAGATTCAATCGAATTTTGAAATAGAGAAGGATGAGTGTTACTGGGAACAGAGAGCTCGAATAAACTGGTTGAAATTTGGAGATAGAAACACAGCATTTTTTCATAAGCAAGCAGCACAAAGGAAGATGAGGAATTTTATCCACAAAATACAATTTGAAGATGGCAGAGAAACAGAGAAGGATAATGAAATGGAAGGTATTGCCAGATCATATTTCCAGAAGCTATTTTCAGTGGGAAGGTAGGATAATTATGATCTAATCTTATCAGAAATTGATTACTGCATTATTAAAGATGACAATTGTCGATTAAAAGAAAGATACACTAAGGAGGAGATACGAGAAGCTTTAACGGAGTTAGGTCCCACTAAAGCACCAGGAGATGACGGTTTTTCGGCGTTATTCTATCAAAAATATTGGTCGAATCATTAAAGAGGAAGTTTCATATTTTTGCCTTTAAAAACTGAATGAAGGTATGGAAATGAGTTCGATCAATAAAACAAATATTCTGCTAATACCCAAGATTTTAAATCCTTCCAATATTACTAAATTCAGACCAAGTAGCTTATGTAATGTGATTTATAAATTGATAGTGTAACACCCCAAACCCGGCCTAGACGTTATGACCGGATCCGACGTGCCACATCAAAAACGTTAAAAACATTTTTCCATTCTAAGTTCAGAAAATCGTACTTGATGTTCAAAGGATTAATTCATTAAGGGTTTAAAGTGAATGGAAGTTGTGCACCAGGTAGGAAACCGAAAAAGAGGAGGTGAGTCCATCGGACTGCTTAAGTACCAAGCTCTCTCGGATCCAATCCTAGACATGCACATCGCCATTGCCACACTCTAACATCGCGTATATTTTTGGGTTACCATTGTAATTATGTCTATTTTAGAAAAAAAACATATTTAAATTTGGAAAACGTTATCATAGCAGAAGCCTTGTTTGTAATCATGTTACTTTGAAATCAGTTCATGTTTTTGGAAAACGAACCCTAGATCTAGCCCATTTTGATAGTTAATATAATTTAAGATCATCATGATAAGTTATAAATCAAAACCCCAAAAAAAAAATCATAAGCGGCCTTATTACATAACAAAACCCAAATCACCAAAGTAAAGAAAATTGAAGTCCAAATCACCTGAAGAAATCCATATTGCAGAACGAGTGGCCACTCCGAATCCCTCGCGGCTCCAAGCCCATTATGGTTGGGGATTACCTGCATGGATGAAAATAGGGGATGAGTTTGGGGAAACTCAGTGTGTAAAATTAACCCAACCATAGCCCATATTAGTTCAAACCACAGAAACAGAATAAATTAGCCTTAGCCCAGAACAGAATACAGAATTAAGCCCATAGGCCCATAACATATCAGATCAGATATTTCATGTATATGCAAAACCCAACCCATATCCAACCACATGCACCCCTATACCAACCTTTCACCATGTGGGGAGACTACTCGACCCACCCAACTGCTACATGCCATAGAAATATGTAGCATAGCTGCCAGAACAGATAATGTGACAGAGTCACCAGATACAGATAATCGTGGCAAAACCACTAGAACAGATATATGTGGCAGAGCCACCAGATCAGATAATTGTGGCATAGCCACCAGGACGCTTCCTTCATAATATAACCCATGTCCCCATGCAACAAATATTCATTCATGGCATACATCATACAGATTTAAATCAACATGCTTTTCAAACAAAATTAACCCTAGGGGCATATTGGTCATTTACACCTAGGGGTATAATGGTAATTTTCCATACATAAGGGTATTGTAGTAATTTAGCTACCTTTAGGGTTTTCATAAATATCCTATCCATTTACGTACTATCAGAATACTTACCGCGCATACTTAGGGCTACAAGTCCAAAAAAACGACAACCTCCCTAACCTTTTAGGGATTTCGGCTTTTCTTAAAATATGAAAGATAGACTAAGTTGGAAAGACTTACCACCGATTTTTTCAGTCAACGTTCCCCCTTAGTTCCTACTTGATTCTGATGCAGTTCTAAGCCCTCAAACGATAACAAAAGTCGAGCCTTCAGTGATCTCAGTATTCAGCTATGTCCCTAGGATAGTGTGAGAGTTTTGGCTTTTTGCAAAAGTGTTGAGAAAGATAAAATATGAGGGTTTTTGCTTGTGGTATTGTCGATAGAAACCTGGGGTTTAAAGGTTGAGAGAATCGGCCAAAGATGATGAGAAAAATAAGAGATCTGGCTAGGGAAAAAATCGGTACAAAAGGAGTCAAGTTTTCGGGATTTCGGGATTTCGAGATTTGAGGCAATCGGCGATAGTCTTAAAAATAATGGAAGGAAGGTGGTATAGAGTAGGATGGTTGAAGGATTCGGCTATGGGGAAAAGAAGAAGAAAAGAATAAGTGAATGGAGAGAAAAGAAAAAGAAAAGAAGAGGAGAATAGTCAGGAAACGACACCATTTACCACTAATGCCGAATTTATACTCGCACTAACCCTAGCCAAATTTTCCCCCTTAAGCATCCCTTGGCGGCCAACTCTTGCTCCTCAAGAGTCCACCATTCGGCCAACACAGCTCTCCCGATCGCCTCCTAAATCCTCTCCCTTATCGGCTCCTAAATCTTCTCCAGACAGACTTTCACTTGGTTCCACATTACCTTACCTTTTCGTACATAAAAATTAATATCATTAATTTGCTCACCTTGTGACTCGAACCTTAGCCCTCCTTGGTCATCCACAGGCCACCTCTAAAGCCCCTAAGTAGCGTCACATGCCATCTTACCACAGGCTTCCTTGTGTCCTCTTTTACCCGCTTAATACTTAAAAGCCCGATTAACTGAACCCCTTTTTCCCTATGGATTAAAATCACCTAAAATTACTGGATTTTAACTAAGCTTGGGCCTTCTAGAGGCCCCCTATCATAATTAAACCTTCATCAAGCGAGCATGAACACAAAATTTTAAATTTCACCAAACATTCACAGATTCCCAAAATTGGGGCGTTACAATTCTACCTCCTTAAAGAAATTTCGTCCTCGAAATTTACCTAGTCCAAACAGATGAGGGTATTGCTTTGCATCGCTTCTTCCGGCTCAAGTAGCTTCCTCTCTGCCATGATTACGCCAAAGCACCTTCACTAAGGGGACAGATTTCTTCTCGAACCTTAACATCTCGATCCAATATTTGTACCGCTCTTCCTTGAATGTTAAATCAGTTTGTACGTCGATTTCTGTGACTGGCACGACATGAGCAGGATCAGAACGATAATGCCTTAACATGGAGACGTGAAAAATATCGTGAATCCTGTCTAGTTCTGGAGGCAATTCCAACTGATAAGCCACTGGGCCTACTCGCTTCAAAACCCGATAAGGCCCAATGAACCGCGGACTCAACTTGCCTTTCTTACCAAACCTCAATATCTTCTTCCAAGGAGAAACCTTTAAAAAGACCATATCCCCTACTGAGTACTCAATCTCCTTACGCTTCAAATCCGCATACGATTTTTGCCAATCAGATGCTTCTTTCAAATGGTCCCTAATTATTCTGACCTTAGCCTCAGTATCAACCACCAATTCCGGTCCAAGAACTTGTCGCTCCCCTAGCTCCGTCCAACAACTAGGTGTACGACACCTTCGACCATACAGTGCTTTATACGGTGCCATTCGAATACTCGCCTGATAACTGTTATTGTATGAAAATTCTGCCAAAGGTAAGTAGTCCTCCCAACTACCTCGAAAGTCAATCACGCGTCCCCTTAACATGTCCTCTAGAATCTGAATGACCCTTTCCGACTGACCATCAGTTTGGGGATGGAAAGCCGTACTGAAGTTCAATCGCATCCCCAACGCCTCATGCAACTTTTGCCAAAACCAGGATGTAAATCTGGGATCCCGATCAGAGATAATCGAAATTGGGACTCCATGAAGTCGCACAATCTCCGCCACATACAGTTTGGCTAACTTTTGAAGCGAAAAGTCGGTACGTACTAGTATAAAATGGGCCGATTTGGTCAACCTATCCACAATCACCCATACCGAGTCTTTCTTCGATGGTGTCAACGGCAACCCACTCGCAAAGTCCATGGTTACCCTCTCTTACTTCCAAAGTGGTATCTTCACCAGCTGTAACAGTCCAGAAGGTAATTGATGCTCAACTTTCACTTGTTGGCATGTCAGACATTTTCCTACAAACTCCGTTACTTCTCGCTTAAGTCCAAGCCACAAGTACAATTCTCGCAAGTCGTGATACAACTTATTCCCTCCAGGATGCATGGCACATAGTCCCCCATGAGCTTCCTTCATTATTGTCTGCCTTAGATCAAAGTCTTTCGGAACACAAATTCTTCCTCAGAAACACAGAACTCCATCACCATTTAAATTGAACTCAAAAGTTTCCCCTTCCTTAACTTGTTGAAAACGAGCGACCAAAGACTCATCTTTCAACTGCTTTTCCTTAATCTGTCCACCTGTTTGGCCTTACTTGCAATTCACCCAACAAACCGCCATCATCATACAGAGACTCAAACGAGCAAACATTGCTCTCAGATCAGATACGGTTCTACGACTCAAAGCATCGGCTACCACATTAGCCTTTCCTGGGTGATACTCGATTGAACAGTCATAGTCCTTAAGCAACTCAATCTATCTCTTTTGCCTAAGGTTCAGCTCCTTCTGAGTCAACAAATACTTAAGACTCTTATGGTCTGTGTATATAATACACTTTTCTCCGTACAAGTAATGTCTCCAAATCTTAAGTGCAAAGACCACTGCTGCTAATACCAAATCATGAGTAGGATAGTTCCCCTCGTGAGGCTTAAGCTGCCGTGACGCATATGCAACCACCTTACCCTTCTGCATTAGCACGTAGCCCAAACCTACATGTGATGCGTCACTGTACACAGTAAAATCCTTCCCAGACTCCAGCTGAATTAACACAGGTGCTTCAGTCAATACTTTCTTCAACTTTTCAAAAGCTTTCCGCTAGGTCTCAGTCCATACAAACGGTACCCCTTTCCTTATGAGTTTAGTAAGAGGTGCAGCCAACACTGAAAAACCTTCCACAAACTTTCTGTAGTATCCTACCAATCTTAGGAAACTCCGTATCTCCGATACTAACCTAGGCGGCTTCCACTCCAAAACTGCTTCAATTTTTCGAGGATCCACCTTAATCCCCTCAGCAGAGACCACATGTCCTAAGAAAGTTACCTCCCTCAACCAGAATTCACACTTGCTGAACTTTGCATAAAGTTCCTTCTCCCTTAACACTTGTAACACTATACGGAGATGCTCATCATGCTTTACTTCCGTTTCAGAATATACCAATATATCGTCAATAAAGACGACTACGAATTGATCCGTAAATGGTTGAAACACCGATTCATCGGATCCATAAATGCCGCAGAGCGTTACGTCACCCCAAACGGCATAACGTAAACTCGTAATGACCATACCGAGTCCTCGAATGTCGCCTTATGGATATCTGCTCTCTTGACCCTTAATCGATGATATCCGGATCGAAGGTTGATCTTAGAAAATACGAAGCCCCTAAGCCGGTCAAACGGATCGTCAATCCTTGGCGGTGGATACTTATTCTTAATTGTCGGTTTGTTCAATCGGCGATAATCAATGCACATCCGCATTGTACCATCCTTCTTCTTCACGAATAACACCAAGATTCTCTATGGGAGACACGCTTGGCCTAATAAAGCCCCTATCCAACAACTCATGTATTTGTGCCTTTAGCTCCACCAACTCCTTCTGGTGCCATCCTATACGGTGCGATAGACACCGGCCGCTTCTAGGTAACAAGTCGATTCCAAACTCCACTTCTGGTTTGGAGGTAATCCCTAAGCTCCTCTCGGAAAAACATCTTGAAACTCCTTTACTGGTCCCGACCTTTTCCACTCACAATCCCTTCTCTTCCGACTAGCTTACAAATGCCAAATAGGCCTCACAACCTTTTTGAATCCACTTTTCGGCCCTCAATGCGGACACCACATTAGACAAATAATCCCTTCGCTCGCCTATCATCATAACCTCTTCACCCTCCGTGGTCCTTAACATCATTCGCTTAGCAGCACAATCCAAAGTCGCCGTATGTTAACAAGCCACCCATTCCCGAAATGAGGTCAAACTCTCCGAACGGTAACTCCATCGATCTCCGGAAAAACCTTGCCTTGAGTTTCTAAGGGTACATTCCTATACGCTTTGTCTATCCTAACCGAGTGTGACCCAAAGGACTTAACACGGATACCTCACTCACAATCTTCTCGGAGTGCACACCCAACGACCCGGATATGGCACATGCAACATAAGAATGAGTAGATCCAATATCCACTAAAGCAAAGATATGGCATGCATGCCGAAAACCAAGAACGTACTCGCTTATGACGTCAAAAGCGTCGCCCTCCTCACGACGACGAGCTGCATACACCAAGGCTGGCTGTCGAGCTTCAGCATTTCCAACACCCCTGCCAGGTGCCCCTCGACCTCGGCCATTTTCGTTTCCACCCCTACCTTGTCCACGTCCTCTCGGTGGTTGTGGTCCACCTCTCATGGGTTGAACAACCCTCATCTGACAAAACACGAGCTCGAGCCGACGCTCTGCGTGGGCGATCCTTAACTCTATGCTCCAAAGATCTGTATCGAAAATAAGCATCGGAACGTTTCCTACACTCGCCCAAATGTACCTTACCGCAGTCTCCACAGATTGGTGGTCTAACTGCTCAAACTGGTTCCTCTACTCTTGCTCTCTTAACATTCCTATTAGCACCACCCGAGGGTCCTAAATCCCTCCGAAAACGGTTTCGATCCTTCTCTCGATTCTACTTTTCAGCCCGCTTAACCTCCTCTACTATCTTTGCCTTCTCCACCAAGACCGCAAAGTTTCGCTCCCTCTGCGGAGCAATCAACACCCTCAGGTCATCCCTAAGACCATCCTCGAAGCGCACACTTCGCTCATATTCCGTAGCAACTATGCCCACAGCATACCGGCTCAACCACAGAAACTCAGCCTTGTACTCGGCAACTATCTTACCTTCTTGCACCAGATTCAAAAATTCCTTCCTGCGAGCGTCCACATAACTTGCCCCAACATACTTGCCTTTAAAGGCCGTCTTAAATAGTTCCCAAGTTACCCTTTCAGCTGGGGTTCCTTCTCTCACGGTGAGCCACCACTGGTAAACTTCGTCCCGTAGCAACGATACGGCTCCCTTCAGTTTCTGCTCCACAGAGCAATCCAAGTCATCCATAATTCGTTCTGTGGCCTCCAACCAATATTCTGCCACATTCGGGCGATACGGACACACCCCAAAAATCTCCGCTCCGTTGGCGAGTCATTTCGAATGGACCCTCGAACTCCGTTGCGTGACTTTTGCCCCCAGCGCTTTCGAACACGAAGCATTGCTCGCGACGGTAGCGTCATCCCCGCACCACGATCATGTGACTCTATTTTCGTTGCCGATGGTACCGGTGCATCTGCCACCGGCATATGTCCCGAAGATGAAGATACCGCTCGAGCCCTTTCTCGTCCACGTCCACGGCCTCTTCCACGAGTGGCTCTTGTACTCATATCGTATTATCTGTTTTACGAATTTTATGCATTAATCTGGTATTCCAGTGATTATTACAGATGTTTTATGAATCAGAAGTATTTCAGAGATTGTTCTCGCAGAATCGAAGTCTAACAACAGTTTTAATCTCTTATCAAATTTTCCTAGGGTTTTAATATCATCCATTCTAGAGCATCCTAGCTGAGTTTCAGTAAAGATAAATAATCCAGAAAAATATTCAGAGACATTCAGAATGATACTTACAGGCTTGGGCTGGAAATTCGGAATGCCACCTTCAGAAGTCTAAATTTTAAAACTGAATTTTTTTTGGAAATCTTCATTTTTGTAAACCCATTCCATAGCCGAGTTGTTGCAACTTGGCTCTGATACCACTAAATGTAACACCCCAAACCCGGCCTAGACGTTATGACCGGATCCGACGTGCCACATCAAAAACGTTAAAAACATTTTTCCATTCTAAGTTCAGAAAATCGTACTTGATGTTCAAAGGATTAATTCATTAAGAGTTTAAAGTGAATGGAAGTCGTGCACCGTAGAAAACCTAAAAAGAGGATGTGAGTCCATCTGATCGCTTAAGTACCAAGCTCTCTGGATCCAATCCTAGACATGCACACCGCCATTGCCACACTCTAACATCACGTATATTTTTGGGTTACCATTGTAATTATGTCTATTTTAGAAAAAAAAACATATTTAAATTCGAAAAACGTTATCATAGCAGAAGCCTTGTTTGTAATCGTGTTACTTTGAAATCGAGTTCATGTTTTTGGAAAACGAACCCTAGATCTAGCCCATTTTGATAGTTAATATAATTTAAGATCATCATGATAAGTTATAAATCAAAACCCCAAAAAAAATCATAAGCGGCCTTATTACATAACAAAACCCAAATCACCAAAGTAAAGAAAATTGAAGTCCAAATCACCTGAAGAAATCCATATTGTAGAACAGTGGCCACTCCAATCCCTCGCGGCTCCAAGCCCACTATGGTTGGGGATTACTGCATGGATGAAAATAGGGGATGAGTTTGGGAAACTCAGGTGTGTAAAATTAACCCAAACCATAGCCCATATCGGTTCAAACCACGAAATAGAATAAATTGGCCTTAGCCTGAGCGAATCTGAAATTAAGCCCATAGGCCCATAACATATCAGATCAGATATTTCATGTATATGCAAAACCCAACCCATATCCAACCACATGCACCCCTATACCAACCTTTCACCATGTGGGGACTACTCGACCCACCCAACCGCTACACGCCACGTAAATATGCGCAGATAGCTACTGTAGCAGATAATGTGACAGAGTCACGAGATCTGATAATCGTGGCAAAACCACCAGAACAGATATATGTGGCAGAGCCACTAGATCAGATAATTGTGGCATAGCCACCAGGACGCTTCCTTCATAATATAACCCATGTCCCCATGCAACAAATATTCATTCATGGCATACATCATACTGATTTAAATCAACATGCTTTTCAGACAAAATTAACCCTAGGGGCATATTGGTCATTTACACCTAGGGGTATCATGGTAATTTTCCATACATAAGGGTATTGTAGTAATTTAGCTACCTTTAGGGTTTTCATGCATATCCTATCCATTTACTTACTATCGAATACTTACACATACTTACTAAATTGAGCCCATGGCCCATGAACCCGATTTTTGGCCCACTAAGCCCAAATTATCAAAATGCACGAAATCGCACGTACTGCAGTTTATTACCTTCAGAATACCAAACATACAAACCCAACTATCTTACGAGCATTCGCACACTCGCAAATTACCAAAATACCAGTTTTCCGGTATTTCGACTTTTCGACTTTTGCCGATCTAGTCTATGAGAGGGTGTCAGTTACACACCTGTTTTATGACGATTTGCTGACGAGATCCACACACGAACTACCTACAATTATAATACTACCACGTTAATCTTACTACCGAAACGAACTACACATTAACTTCTTACCATATTCGGCCAACAACACCCTAGTCCTTAGCGTTCCTACCTTTGCCGAAAATAGCGTCTCGATCCAGATCCGTTCGCTCCACTTGTCCAAGCCCTTGATCAACAGCCTCTTAATCACACTATTACCAAAATAATACTATTATCACAACCCCTTAGGGCTACAAGTCCAAAAAAACGACAACCTCCCTAACCTTTTAGGGATTCCGGCTTTTCTTAAAATATGAAAGATAGACTAAGTTGGAAAGACTTACCACTGATTCTTTCAGTCAACGTTCCCCCTTAATTCCTACTTGATTCTGATGCAGTTCTAAGCCCTCAAAAGATAACAAAAGTCGAGCCTTCAGTGATCTCAGTATTCGACTATGTCCCTAGGATAGTGTGAGAGTTTCGGATTTTTGTAAAAGTGTTGAGAAAGATAAAATATGAGGGTTTTTACTTGTGGTATTGTCAACAGAAACCTGAGGTTTAAAGGTTGAGAGAATCAGCCAAAGATGATGAGAAAAATAAGAGATCTGGCTAGGGAAAAAATCGGTACAAAAGGAGTCAAGTTTTCGGGATTTCGGGATTTGAGGCAATCGACTATAATCTTAAAAATAATGGAAGGAAGGTGGTATAGAGTAGAGTGGTTGAAGGATTTGGCTATGGGGAAAAGAAGAAGAAAAGAATAAGTGGATGGAGAGAAGAGAAAAAGAAAAGAAGAGGAGAATAGTCAGGAAACGGCACCACTTACCACTAATGCTGAATTTATACTAGCACTAACCCTAGCCGAAATTTTCCCCCTTAAGCATCCCTTGGCCGGCCAACTCTTGCTCCTCAAGAGTCCACCATTCGACCAACACAGTTCACCTTAATCAGCTCCTAAATCTTCTCCCTGATCAGCTCCTAAATCCTCTCCCTTGTCAGCTCTTAAATCTTCTCCAGACAGACTTTCACTTCAGTTCCACTGCTTACCTTTTCTGTACATAAAAATTAATATCATTAATTTTCTTACCTTGCGACTCGAACCTCAGCCCTCCTTGGTCATCCACACGCCACCTCTAAAGCCCCTAAGTAGCGTCACATGCCATCTTACCACAGGCTTCCTTATGTCTCTTTTACCCAGTTAATACTTAAAAGCCCAGTTAACCAGAACCCCTTTTTCCCTATAGATTAAAATCACCTAAAATTACTGGATTTTAACCTAAGCTTGGGCCTTCTAGAGGCCCCTATCATAATTAAACCTTCATCAAGCAGACAGAACACAAAATTTTAAATTTCACCAATCATTCACAGAATTCCCGAAAATTAGGGCGTTACAGATAGCTAAGGTCATAGCAAATCGACTTCGGGTAGTGATTAATAAATGTATAGATTTAGTACAGAGTGCTTTCGTACCAGGGAGGTTGATTTATGATAATGTGTTACTGGCTTATGAAATTTTACATACTCTAAAGCACAAGAAGATAGGAAAAAAAGGGGCTTATGGCAGTGAAATTAGACATGAACAAGGCATATGATAGAATCGAATAGAAGTTTGTGGAAATGACAATGAAGAGAATGGGTTTTGATCCAGGATGGGTTGATTTGATTGTGAAATGTGTGTCTACAGTATCGTACTCAGTGGTGTTTAATAAAAAGTTAGGGGAAGTGTTCCATTCTAGTAAAGGTTTAAGACAATGAGATCCTCTAATTCCGTTTTTGTTTTTATTCTATGGGGAAGGCCTCTCAAGTCTTATGAGGCTTACAATTGGAGGAAAAATACTTAAAAGCGTAAAAGCTAGTCGAAGTGGGCCATCTATTTCACATTTACTCTTTACAGATGATTGCATTTTATTCGCAGAAGCTACTGAAAGAGGAGTGCATTCTTTAAAATAGATTTTGAATGAATATGAAAAGTGTTCAGGCCAGTATGTTAATTATGACAAGTCAACAGTGTTTTTCAGCACAAATACGCAAGATAGGGAAAGGATAGCAGTTTCTAATGTACTTAAAGTAAGAAGGTCAACTGATCTAGAACGGTACTTCGGGCTCCCTAATGTGGTAGGAAGAAAGAAGAGATTGTCATTTCAAGTTTTGAAGGACAGATTTAAAAAACGAATTGACAATTGGAGCATAAGGCACCTCTCTCAAGGAGGGAAAGAAGTTTTCATAAAAACAGTTCTTTAATCCATCCTTACTTACACTATGGCTTGCTTTCTACTTCCTAAGTCTCTATGTGTTGTTGGAGGGCATTATAGCTAAATTTTGGTGGTAGAAATGTTATGACAAAAAAGGCATGCATTGGTGTGCTTGGAAAGAACTATGCTCATTGAAAGAAGATGGTGGACTTGGTTTTCGAAACCTTGCAAAATTTAATGTCGCGTTGTTAGCAAAGCAGGGTTGACGCCTTATTAATTTTCCAAATTCGTTATTTGCCCGTGTTTTGAAGGCAAAATATTATCCTAACTCGGATTTCTATAATGCTCGGTTAAGAACGTTACCTTCGCTTACCTGGAAAAGTGTCTGGGTAGCAAGAGGGCTTCTGGAGAAAGGTACATGCTGGAGGGTTGGCAAAGAGAACCATATTTCCGTTTGGGATGATCAGTGGATTTCAGGGGATAAAGCAGACAGATTACAAAACCAAGAAAATAATCAAACATCAAGTTAGTTTCGGATCTAATAGAAGCCACTACTAGAAAGTATATGTTATTATGAATACCTTTCGTATGGATGTTGCAAGGAAAATCATGTAGATTCCACTGGCGGAGATAGCATATGAAGATTTTCAAGTTTGGAGAGGTGAACTGTTTGGTGAGTTCTCAGTCAGAAGCGCCTATAAACTATTACAGGAGTCTAACGTGGATCCTAATAGTAATTTTTTACAAACCGAAATAAAAAAAATTCTATAAGAAACTATGGAAATTATACATCCCTTTAAAAGTTACAATGACAGTTTGGAGAATCTCTTGGAATTTTATTCCTTCCCTTGTTAACTTCAAGCAAAAGAAAGTGGTGGTGGATGCACAATGCCCTCGGTGCCGTGAAAATAAGGAAGACAGTAGCCACATTTTTCGTCAGTGCCCTACAATTGTTGAGATTTGGAATCACTTAAATCTTTCATGGGTACTGAATAATAATACTCAGGATACGTGAGAGTGGCTTACCTGGGTCTTTAAACAGAGGACTAGTGAATAGATTCAATTTTTTGATTGTGGACTCTGGTTGATCTGATTCAACAGGAACAGATTTATATATGAAAGGAGAACTACGACAAGAAGAGACATAGCAAAATGGATACAAAGTTATATCTCTGAGTTCGATGGGATAAAAGAGAAAAAACTCACATATTAGTCTGATGGAAGCATCCAACAGAATGTTCGAAGAGCAAAGGTTACAGTTTATTTTGACGCAGCCTACGACAAACAACATTCTAGATCAGCTTCGTGCTTGCTTGTACGAAATGAAGAGGGCGAGATATTAGCATCGAAGATGGTCACTCATTCCGATATAGCTACTCCATTCATAGCAAAGGCTTATGCAGGGTTACAAGCAGTGAAATTAGGAATCTTCATGGGATTAAATAAAATAGAAGTAATGGGCGACTCAAAAACTGTTATAAAGAAATGCCAAAGTTTCGAGATTGACAAATCAGCCATTGGAGCAATTATTAGAGACATTCAAAGCACAAAAGACAGATTTCAAGAGATAGGGTTTCATTTTATCCCTAAAATAGAGAATATTTATGCTCATGTTCTTGCGAAGAAGGCTCTAAAGAGGAGAGAAATCTGTTACCTAGTGGGAGGGATTCCAGAACACTTTCATCAAGCTCTGGAGAAGTATCGGCCAAGGCATCTAGATTGAGAGGAAATGAAGATGGAAATATATGGAAAAGATAGGAGGTAAATTAAAATGTTTTTTTTGAAAATTGCTATCATTAAGGCTGGGTCGGTGATGTGAAATGACAGAGACTATTGGTATCCAACTGTCGATTCGACTGGTATAGGATTTGCTTTGATTTTCCTGTTCAGTTGTAGTTACATTCAGACGATCTGGGCTAGTTCAAGACGTTTTAAATCGGCTCTTTTACTTAGTAGGCTTTTAGATTTATTTATTCTTCTAATAGGTTTGGGCTAATGGACTTTAGTCGAATTCTATTTATGTGTAATTAGTTCATTCTATTAATTCCAGTCAAATCTTTTACTTCAAAAAAAAAATGACATTAAATAAAAAGTAAATTCAAATGGTATAAAATATAATTAAATTAATTTGTTCAAAATTAACTTAATTAATTGGGATTGTCACATCTTGTTGTCATATTTGTTGTCAGAGTAACTAATATCAAATTACATTCGATTTAACCACTAAAGATTCAAATATATAACACATATGTATAAAACAGTACATAATCGTTTTCGGGTATCATATAAGCTTACAAAAGCTCTTTTGCTAACCCGAGATCAAAATAGGACCAAACTGTAAATATTTCAAAACTTTGGGTTGACGTCGCGACATTGGGGGTTACTCGTCGCGACGCAACTCTTTGACTTAGGCTCGTCATGACTTCAAATACACATCTTTGCGATGTGAATCTTGAGTTGTTCCTCTTCACGGCGTTGGGGTTATGTCGTCGTGACGTGACATATTGTTTCCACAAAAATCAACCTGGTACAAGTTTGGGTGACTTGGAATCATACACACTATTTCCATACAGCCAATTTAACAACATACCTATTGCAACCAAGCCAAAATACATAATAGCCCGTTTTTAATGGTATCGAAAATGGTAGTTTTGAAACTCCATTTTTTGATGATCGAGTTAGTAAATATTGTTTATTAATATTTATTAGTCTATTATATAGTTATATTAAATTTTGGTCTGGTAATTTTGTTGATTGAATGGTTAATTGTGGTACAAGGATTAAATTTTAAAAACCAAAAAAGCCAATTGCTATTGATTTTTATTAGTTAGAAGGGTTTAAAGGTTAAATGTTTAATGATTTAAGAGGAAATTATGCCATAATCTATTATAGTGGATGGTTAGTATATGGTTTTAAATGAAAAATTATGTTAATTATAATATTAGATTATAATTAAAAATTGTTAAAACATAAAAACAACTGAGTGGCCACCATCTTCATCTTTTTCTTTTCTTCTCCACTGTCCCCTACATTGAATGAAACCAGTGTTGAAGCTTAAGATTCAACCAAGATTTTGTTCTTGCTTGTAAGTCTAATTTAAGTATATTTTTCGTAAATTTTATGTTTTTGATATCGTTGTAACTTAATCTAGCTAGCCCAGGGACTATTTTGTAAAATTGTTAAAGTTTTGAAATGTTTCCATGGATTATTTTTGAAGCTTTTGGTGTTAAATTGTTTGATTGAAAGCTTAAATATGATATAAGACTAATTTGTAAAGTAAATTTTGTTAGTTTTGAGAATAAGGGCTAAAATGTAAATATGTCAATTTTGATATATGATTTCTATAATTATTTTTTCTAGAGGGTTTTAGAAGGATGTAATTGAAAACAAATTAAAAAACATAGCTTAAATGTGAAAGATATGATAGTTTCGGTTTTAGGGACTAAATTGAATAAAATGTGAAATTTTAGGGAAATTGTAAAAATTAAAATTTAGTTGTCATATACATTGAATAAGATGATTTAGGTAATTGATACTGATAATTTGAAATAAATTATTGTATAGATTAAAAATTGAACCGACCAATAGATAATTGAGGAAAAGAGAATATTACAGATTAGTCCCTGACGCTTCTGCTATTGTTGTTTGTACCTAGTAAGCTCATGGGATATATTTTTTATACCTAAATGTGATTTTTGTTCTTGAATTAAATATTTTATGTTTATTTAGTATACTTTGGGGTTATATGCAATTGGTACAAAAGTAATAAATGATTAAATTGTAAAGGATAGTTCTAATATGTGTATTAAGCCCATATGAACATAGGATAGGATATATTGGCATGCCAATAGGTTTATTTGCACGCTTGTACATTATTTGTACTACAAAGGCCTCTCGCTCACACTTCTTCGGTATTCTTCGATTCGCACTCAGATGCTCATCAATTAAAGCACTTCCGGTGCCTCATCGGTGTGGTTTAGTTACTCGCATATTCATATATGTTATTATAGTTCATCGGCCTAATGGTTTTTAGAAGGAAATGCATTAACTAAATTGGTTTAGTGATTGGAAATGAATGTGTTCATATAGTTATATGTGTTTATATGATTTGACTGAGCAAATGGCATATTTCATTTGATAGTTCTAATAAAATGATATTAAATTGAATGGTATGAATGAATTGATGGATTATATGACTATATATGAAATACTCACCTGACGGTTGTGATATGTTGTGACAGGAAACTTAGTTAAACTTGTTATTTTGATAGATATAATTATGAAATATGTAAGTTACTGTTTGAACATTTATGAGCTTACTAAGCATATATAATGCTTACCCTGTTATGTTTTCCTGTCTTGTAGTTGTCTTTTACAGAATATAAAGATTAGATTAACTCGGAGCTCACACTATCCAATTTTAGTCTCAGTAAACTTTTAATTGTTCAACTCGGTTATGTGGCATGTGAATAGGATTTGAATTGTATATTTATGTTTTTGTTGGAAGCTAAATTTTGAATGACAACTTTTGAATATGGTTGACCAAACTTATATGTGGATATTGTTGTAGTAATTTAGTATGGAAATATGGTGGAACCATATGAGTTAATGGTATGTTTTAATATTCCATGAGATTTTCAAATAGGTGATGTTTTGGTAAAATATAAGGCATAGTAATTTGGATGATATAAGCATGATACAAGGAATTGTTTTGGTGCCAAACATATACATTGTTAGTTGTATAAAATTGGTCAATTATAGGAGGTTACAATTTGGTGTTTTGATTGCATATAGGGCATATGTATATGGTTATAATATAAAATGGCATAAGATAGATTTTATCAGTTTAGTTTATTCATGTTGTGTGATGGTGCCATTGAGGCACATTGGTTAGATGTTAAGGATATTGATTTGTGATATGCTTTGGTATGATATTGCGTATTTTAGATAGGTCCAAAAGTTGTTTGTTGTATAGGCATGGCTTATTTGATAGATTAGTTTTGGTAGCTTACATTAAAAGGTATATTTTTGCATACACGGGCTAACACATGACTGTGTGTCACACACGGGCAAGTGACACGACTGCGTGCTCATTGGTAATAGAAGGCCTTTGTATCAGACGGTTTCTGATTGTCACACAGGTTGGCCTATGATAAATAGTTGGAGTTATGATTATTTGATTGATTAAATTTGTGAATTTTGAGATACCAATGGATGACCTAAGGCATGGTTTGGTAAATACCTAAGCCAAAAAGCTAACCCTATTTATCAATCCTTAGTACTTATTTTGAGCCAAAAAAACTCTTCTTGACTAGCCTTCATGTAAAATCCGAGCCAAAAACATTAATTTGTACTTACCCTTTTTCTTTGGTCCCAAATTGCACGAATATAGATGCCTGGTCATATGTATTGAGGGTTAAGTAGATACATTATGGCAGATTTTGTAAAAATAAAGTGAAATAGGAAGAAGTAGTGTGATATAGTGATCATAGATTAGCTAATATATGTAAAACAAAAGAAAAACTTAGAAAGAAAACAAGAAAAGCGAGTAGAAAATGTACATGAAAAAAATCAAAAGCATTATGAGTGAGATGTGTAAAAACGAAAAATGTGACAAACTTACGAAAATAGAAAACCTCAGTCAATAGTACACAAATACTTGTGAGCTAACTGTAGTTGATGTATTATGTTGTGACTTCCTATGTGGAGAACTAATGAAGGTGAGAGAAGGAGAAATAAGGTGGTAAGAGGGCAAGGGTTACTAAGGGGGAATAATAGGGAACAATATGATGGGCTAAACTATTTCATGCTTGAAACCATTTTGATGCTTCCCGTTCTTGAATTCCATACATGTCCTAAGCTTAAGAACATTACTAGCTAAAAAATCCCATGTGACATAGGTAAACTTATTTATGAATTGATATCATATTAAGTAACTGCATTAACGACTGTTTGTATTTTGCCAGGATAATCAAATTACCTATACGATTTGTTGATGGATGCATATATTTGAAAACCTTAATGCATGTATACTTTGTGATACATTAAACTTAGGTGTTTGATATTGAAACTGGTAAGTCATTTATATATCATGCCAGGATTATGTGTAAATATGAAAATGCCTAGTTATGTACTCCAAAATTGATCTTTATACCATACTTGCTCAAGGGTCGTATTTTACTTTTTGTTTTTATTTTGCCTTGCTTGAGGACAACTAATAACTTAAGTATGGTAGAGTTTGATCTATCGTAATTCGGTGTAACAAATCAAACTAGTTTTCATACTTAAAGAGCTTGAACATGAGCAATTTTAATATGTTTTAGTTATGTTTTCTTAGTTTAGTTTAAATTTAATAAAAAGTGTATTTTGAGTCTTTTTTTGACCTTAGGGGCTGAATGAGGCCCAAAGGCGAGCTAACATACTTAGTAAGTGTGCAGAAGACCATTCAAAGGTGTAGGAACTCAAAGTTGGTCATTGTGTTGCAACACAGGGAGTTTTATGTTACAACATAATGAGCATAGTACAAGAATTCTAAGTCTGCCTTAGGTGTTGCGACACTGTTATGGGATGTCACGACACACCCCTTAAGTTACCCCTGAACTATGCATATTGCCTTTGATGTCATGCTACAGACACTAGGGTGTCGCGACACCTGCCTTGTATAAGATTAATTACGAGTTAGTTGTGTTTTAGTCAGCACAATGGAAATTAAACACAAGAACGTCAGCTAAGCAAAGGGTTGAGGATGACGACTACCTTAATTCTATAAATATGCTCATTTAGCACTTGTTTAGGGACAACTTTTCATATTCTAAGTTTTTCTTTATAATTTAATTTTCTATTTTCTGTTCCTTTAGGTTTTAGATTTCTTTTCAGTTTTTTTCATTTGTGTTCTTCAGGAGACTTGATTTGCAAACGTGGTCAAACGCTAGTGGATTTCAGCACTTCATCATTCAAATACAATCAAGATTCTCTAAACTTTATTCTTAATTTATTCTTTATACATATTTTTATTATCAAGTTTATTTTGTTTATGGATTCCATGAGGAACTAATCCTTTTATGGGGTAGCGAGTGGAGGTGTGATTTACTAATTGTTATGTAGGATTTTCTTAGCAGATCAGCTGTTTGGGAGAGGAAGAACTTAAACCTTAGGCTTGACGACCTTAGAAAGTCATTTTGGTGGGAATTAACCCAAAATTGGTATGACCCATCCGTGAACACCTTAGCCCTAAATCAGTCTAGATTGTTAGGTCGAGAGATAAGTAATTAGTTTAGTGGAAGATCGAGAGATCCAACTAAGGTAGCGACTAGTTGATTGAATAGAAACCCGAAATAGGAATTAGTTATGATCACCAATGCGAGCTAATCACCCATGTTCTAGAAATTAGTTTTCCGAAGTCCTTTTTTATTTCTGCAGTTTTTATTTCTTTATTTATAAAAGCCTAAAAATCTTTCCTTTATATTTTGTTGTAATATAATTATTCAAACTACTAATTTGTTCTATTTGTGTTTAGGTTAACTTTAATTTAGTACTCGCCTCCCTTGGGTATGATCCTCGGAATACTCACATATTCCATTGTAAAAACTATATTACAACTTGACTCGTATACTTACGGACATCGCCTCAAATCTATATTTTTAGTTGCATTATTCACACTCTAGACGTTGGTTCATCTGGAGGCGATCAACATACAACAACATTATGATACTGCTCACACACTTACACATACCAGTTACTTGTGATGACATCAATATATGAAGTTCCTTTGTAGATTATCATACATGAGTCGGGATAAAGATTCACTTGAAACTCATCTATACTGTAGCTTAGAGTTCCAAACCCAATCGTCCTTCCCGAATCAGTAGCAGCAACTGCTTAAAAGAACATGGAATAACCATTAAAAACCTATTTACAACCAATTTACTATCATCTCAATTACAGACGCCCTCTATGCAGGGCCTCTTATTCATATCTTACTGTTTATGTACTTTTTAACATCCTTATTCAAAATCCTAAATATCAAGATACCATATTTACTAGGAGGTTGAAACATCCACCGATGACCCTAGAAACCTTAGCTTCCAGTTTAACGAAAAAGAAAAGAATATTTAATCTTAAGAAAACTAAAGTGTAGAACGAAAAGAAGAAAAACCAGCTACCCAATACCTCTTAGTGGATCTTGACAAGTGTCAAATACATACATAAGTTGTCCCTTTAATGGCCTATAAAAATTGAAGAGAATATAAAAGAAAATCCAGTACCGATGCTTTTTAACCGGCCAATCCATTCAGCTAACTCTCAACCAATTATGCTACAGAACCCATCTTGCACATCCTTCAATCAAGATTGGCAAACTATACCTATGGTGATAACTCATATATGGCATGGTCTTAAAGACATTTTAACCTTTTATAGCTTTGACATATACTTAGTAGACGCGTCATTGATTTATCGTAATTCAATGTATTAGATTAAACTAGTTTTTATACTTAAGAAGCTTGAATACAAGCATTTTTATTATGTTTTAGTGAAGTTTTTATATTTTAGATGAATTCAATAATAAGTGTAAAATGAGTCTTTTATGACATTAGGGGCCGAATGGGGCCTAAAGGTGACCTAACGCACTTAATAAGTAACCATGATACAATTCAAAGGTATAGAAACTCATTGCAACACGGGAAGTTCAATGTCGTAACATAGGGAGCAGAATACAAGAATTGCAAGACTGCCTTTGGTGTCGCAACACAACCATACAATGTCATGACACACTCCTAAAGCCAAACCTAAATCATGCATACTACCTTTAGTTTCGCGACACAAGCACTAGGATGTCACGATATCGGCCTTGTACTGGAAGAATTACGAGCGAGAGGCGTTTTGATCCGCAAATGAAAATTAACAAGGAAATGTCAACAAAGTTAGGGTTAAGGATGATGACTAACCCTAACTCTATAAATAGGCTCATTTAGCACTTGTTAAAGGACAATTTTTAGTTTCTCAAATTTCCCTATAATTTATTTTTCAATTTTTCTTTCTTTTAGGGTTTACATTTCTTTTCAAGTTATTTCCATTCATGTTCTTTGGAGAACTTGATTTGTAGACGCAATCAAACTATTATGGATTTCTATGCTTTCATCAATCAAATACAATTAAGATTCTCTTAAACCTTATTCTTGATCTATTCTTTATGCATATATTATTTATCAATTTTATTGTGTTTATGGATTCCATGAGGAACTAATCCTCTTATGGGGATTAGTGAGTGGAGGTGTAATTAACTAATTGTTATGTAGGGTTTTCTTCACAAATAAACTATTTGGGAGAGGAAGAAATTAAAACCTAGGCTTGACGACCCTAGGAAGTCATTTAGGTGGGAATTAACCCAAAATTGGTATGGCCTATCCATAAACACCTTAGCCCCAATCTGGTTTAGATTGTGAGCTCAAGAGATAAGTAGTTCTTGTTGACTCATTAGTTTAGTGGAAGATCGAGAGATCCTGCTAGGATAACGACTAGTTGATTGAATAGAAATTCGAAATATGAATTAGTTATGATCATCGAAGCAAGCTAATCTCCCATTCTTAGATTTTATTGAGTTTAGATATTAGTTTTCTCAAGTTGACTCTTTTTTGCAACTTTTATTTCTTTATTTATAAAAACATAAAAATCTCTTTTTAAGTTCAATCGCAATATAATTTATTTAGATTACTAATTAATTCTATTTGCATTTATGTTAACATTAATTTAGTACTCGCCTCCTTTGGGTACAATCCTCGAAGTACTTACCCACGTCGTCATAACTATATCACAACTTAGCCCATATACTTGTAGATACTGTCTCATTACTACATCTTGAATTATATTTTTCACACTCTAGTCGTTGGTACGTTCGGAGATGGTCAAGAATCGATTGTATATCGTGTTAGATTTACACATTTGTTCGCATTATTCTATCTACATAGCTCCGATCTAGTCATTGTATATGACCTGCTCAAGCACAATTTTATTTTATTTTCTTGTTTGTGCATGTTTTTATTTTATTGCTCGAAGATAAGCAATGGCTTAAGTGTGGGAGAGTTTGATCTACCACAAATTTTTGTCGCAAATTAAGGTATTTATTGCACTTAACGAGCTTTTTATAGCATTTTTATATGTTTTTAGTTCATTTTTTATTTATTGCTTTGTGTTTAAATTATGCAAAATAAGCGTTTTTACGCAATTTTGAGCTATACAATACCCTAATAGGCCATTATGGGCCTAGGGATGATCTAACGACTCTATTTATTGTTTAGGACACTGTTTTTAGGCTTAGAAGGCAAAGGATGATTGCAACATCGCGACATTGGGAAGTGGTGTTGCAACATCGAACTTCAAAGCCAAAATACCCAAAAATAAAGGCAGTTTCGTGACATCGGTCATATGATGTCGCGACATCGAGTGGCGTACTGGAATTTTAATTAAGGGTATTTTAGCCCATATAATAAACCTTAATCAGATTTTTTGGCTGTTTAGTAACACTAATTAGGTTTGAGCATAAACTCTATAAATAAGGATGTTAAGTCTCATTCAAGGAGGCTTGGCCAAGTGAGTCGTTTTAGTATTTTGGGGTTTTTAGTTTAGTTTTTATTTTTTTTCAATTTAGTCTTTTTTATACTTTTGTTACTATTTTAACTTGGATACGATTTTGATCCAAGGCTTTAATATATTAGTTTTTCATTATTTCGGTGTTGATCCCAATTGCAATTAAGATGATCTTCGCAACTGTTAAAAGGGAGTTCGCTTCCTAGCTCAGATTGATATAAAACGTGAGTTATTTCTATACTCTTTACTTGTATTTAATTTGTTATTTTGCATGTTAAATATGAGTTTAGGAATTATCGTATTTAGATTCATGAGTAGCTAATTTCTTTAGGGAGATTAACGAATGGATGAGTGAATAATTAACGAAGGAACGAGGCTTGAAATTTGGGTTAATTGGTTTAAATTATGTGCGATTAAACCTTAAAAAGTGACGCTCTTAGGAAATAATTTAGGATAAATGAGATCAAGAGATAAGTTTACCAAGTAAATCGTAATTTGTCCTTGTCAAGAAAGTGAGGCCAAGAGGTAAGCCTGTATTGGTTGATTAGTTCATTAGTAAGAGGCCGAGAGGTAATAACTAGTTAATTAATAGCTAATTTGATAAAACTTAAGTTCTGAAGTTAATTTGGATTACTGAAGTGAGTTGATCTCCTATATGTTTTATTGGATTTATTTCGATTGTTAAATTGGTTGATTTTTAGTTTAAATAATATTTAGGTTAATTCAATTAATTGATGTTATTTTGATTTTTGTAATATAATTTTAAATTGGTATATTTATACTTATTAGTGTAGAGAGCTAATTTAGGTTTATTCAACCTCCCTTGGGTACGATCCTTGAAATGCTTCCAAAAATGTTTCATTGTAACACTAATCTGTATTACAGTTTGACTGGTATACTTGTAGAAAATGCTATCTAATCTTTTATCTATTTTGTTGTAGTATTTCCAGTCCAAACGTTCACATGTCTAGCAGCGGTCATGGTACAAATAAGAAATCCACCAATATGAGTACGGAATAATCCTTGAGTAGTTAACTGCCTTTTATAGAATAAGGATAGAGCCCCATGTTGAGTGAAAGAAGTTTAGGATGAAAATTATAAGTGTTAGGGGCAACATTGTGATAATTGGAGATGGTAGAGAAGTTCGCCTCTAGATATGCAATGAACTATTAAGGAAAAAGGGAAACTTCTATTGAAGGTCACCCTAAGTTAAGGTAAGAAAGGAAATTTTGAGGACAAAATTTTCTTTAAGGGTAGGAGAGTTGTAACACTCAAGTATCTTATTTACCCGAAATCTAGGATTAAATTAAAAGGATTAGTGAATCGTCAGACCCCACTAGGAAAATTTAGGCATCTTAGTGGTCAAATTGCTATTAGTTAGATCTCAATCCTGGTTAGATTTGGATGAAACGACTGGTTCCATAGTGGGAGAAAAATTATTAAGGATGAATAGTTGTGACGATCAGTGAAGATCATGCCATCATAGTATATATAGGTGCTTGGAGACGAAATTCTTTAATTCTGTTTACACAGTTTTCTCTCCACAAGATCATCTTCTTTAATCACTTTGAAGAAGAAGTGGATGTAGCTAAAGGAAGCTCTGTATGACACAATAGTTGTGTGTATTAAAGTCTGGTAGTAGAGAAATTGAGGAATTGGTAAGCTTCTTTACCTCTTTACTATTGTGGATTGAAGAAAGAAGTAAAGTAAGAGTTCTTAAAAGCTTCTATATAATGATGAATTCTAGATTTTAAGGGTTGAACACTATTAGTTTAATCGATAAATGGTGGTCATGCTTAGCTACTAGGACAAAGGAGGCTCTGGCATTCGGTCAAGCTAAGTTGACAAGGATAAGAAAATGAGGCGAGTTTCTATACCTTGCCTCTGGATGATAGATGATGTTGTGTGACTTGAATGTTTCATATTGATGATGTACTAAGTTTGCCTAAGATACGGTGTGTATATGCTTGAAAAAAGATAAGGTTATGTGTGTGCACAATACTATATGAGCTTCTATTAGTTGACTGCTGATTATTTTATGGTAGATAATGATAGATAATATGGCGTAATGTTTGTTTAATGATAAATTATATGATATGTTTGAGTAATGTATGTGTAGTGTGGTGAAAAGTGTTGACAGGATAAATGAAGTTAGGACTTGGGAATGAGAAGTTTTGTTAGATATCGCCATATGGTGTTTTTGAGTACAAACTGTGATGTGCAAAGCTTCGGGCCTTTTGGAGGGGACACTATGATGTTTGAGCATCAAGGTTGGGAATGATGAAATGTAGGAATTGGAGGAAAAATGGGAAAAATAGAATTCCATTAAGATACTGCCATATGGTAGTGCTGAGTGCAAACCATGATGTGCGAAGCTCCGGGCCTTCCGCCGGGAGGGACACTTCGATGTTTGAGCATCAAGATGAAATGTGAAACATGTTCTTTAGGATGACATCATGATGACATTTATTAGGTTCCATAGAAAAACACCATGACGATAGTTAGTAGGTTCTATGGGGCGACACCATAATGGCTGTAAGGTCCTACGGGACGACACCTCAAAAGAGGTCTAATGTGTAAGATCATAGCTCGAATATAGCAACCAGTATAGTCTGCTAGGACAGTAAATACGAGGTAGTCCATCGTGAAAGTAAACATGAGGTAGCCCGTCTAGACAGTAAACTCAGAGAACTCCTCTTAGACGTAAAACATGATGGTCACAATCAGAAAACCCGTACATTAGGAGGGATTCTAAGAGATTGAAGTAGAGTTCATAGTGTGACTTGGTGATAAGTCACAAGAATGAATAAACTTGGTAGGTCTGAGGAACATGGACCATTGGGATAGTGAGAGAATTCACCAAAGTTGATAATGAATGGGGCCAAGGAAACGTCTTAACCCCAATCAAGATGAAAAGAAGAATAAACTTCTTAGATAATGAGGTATACATAGTATACATCAATAGTAGTCCACCAGGGAAGCTGTAGATCCTACATGGTTTAAGCAAACATGGAATGGGCTCTACTAGGATGCAGTCATGAGTCATAAGTAGACAAAAAGGTCTACCAAAAGATTAGATCGGTAGATAAAGGCCTTTATGGGAGGAAATGATTGCTCAAGGATGAATGGCAGTATAACCTGTTAGAGAATAGTGGAAAACGGAGGTCTTTTAGGACCATGGAAAATGGTAGAGCTCTTGTTGATCCAATAAATAAGGGAACTACACGATTAATGAAGCCTCTTTAAGGAATGGGCTGGGTACTTTGGTGCTATGTGATGGGCACCAGTACTCCAAGGTAGTGAGGATATCATATCCTGGTAAAGACCCCAGATGTAACAGTTACTTGGGTAGTCTCTAAGTGACACCTATTGAAAATAATGAACCCGAGAATCAGGGAGATGGAAAATTAAGAGAAAGGAATGAGTAAGACAAATAGTGAACATGGTCAAAATCGGACCAGAGTTTAAGTCCGCCGATAAATGGCTCAGAGTGCATAAGGCATAGGCTTTGTCAACTAAGTTCATAAAATCTCCTATGAAATTCAAGGAGTTTAATTCCGAGCAAAAAATCTCAAGTTTTCTTAAATTCTACATGCCAATCTCACTATGTTATTTCGAACTTATAAAATTTCTATTTGAACGCAATCTAGTTAAAGGTTTTGAAAATCGAGAGGGACCAAGCTAGACTCCACTGGGAACTAGGTAAAGCCCAATAGCTGTTTATGTGTATTGAAGGGAACCCATAGAGGCCTCACCTCAGGGTTTAAGTTGTCTATATGTATTATTGAGCGTCAATCAAAATTTGTAAGATCCGTTGGAATCAAAGTCTTAAAGATTTATCATCTGTTTAGTACGAGTTGTAATTATAGTTAGATTTTCAAATTCAAGTCGTTTAAGTATGTAATTAAATCAGAAACAAAAATATTGTAAAGTCATTCTCGTTAGTGTAGCATTTGGTACCCAAACCTAGCGATCGTGTCGAGTAGAGGGTGTTACAAGAGAGACCCAAAACCCTTCTATCTCCTAGTTCAACTAGGGGATTGTTTTTCTATTAAATAAGCATTAATTGCATTCTACTAATTTAAATAAGGTTTCACTTGCTCTCCTTATAAATAAATGGCACCGGTAAGGCTAAATACATAACTTTGATAAACTGTTATTTTGCTAGAAAATTGTCAGAATTTATTTTTAAGTATAAATCATTTTTTCGGGAATAACAATTCTTTTGGTTTCTATAAGAAAGAGAAAATTATATTCCTACTGAAAGTATGAAAATTATTCCTGGTTCTGTATTTGATTCATAATTGTTCGAGCCCACACTCGAAGTAGATTTTGGTATGAAAATAATTGAGAAGGTCGTTCGATTGAAATTTGGGAACATCAAGGATCTATCCCGCACAAAGCACAATTACTTTTTAGGAAAACTTTATTATTATAAATATCACAAACCATCTCTATTTTCAAATTTTTTATTTTTACACTGTACAAAAAAAACCTTTTTCGAATTGGATTTTTTCCAACAATAATCACTAGATCCTCAATTAGAAATACTTTTAATTATGTAGCTTTAAATGATGAGTATTGAATCTTAGCTATGTAAGAAAACTTGAATCAATTTGAGAGAAGTCAAGTGTGGAATCTAGTTGAAAGACCTAATAACCATCCCCTTTTAGGAATCAATTGGGTATTTAGAAACAAACTAGATGAGAGTGGTAATATTATTAGAAACAAAGCTAGATTAGTTGCCCAAAGATACAGTCAAGAGGAAGGAATTGATTAGAAACTAGTGAGCGGTAGCTAGGTTAGAAGCCATTAGGATACTTTAGCATTTGTATGTTTTCATAATTTGAAACATTTTCAAATGGATGTTAAAAGTGCTTTCTTAAATGGTTTTATAAATAAGGAGGTATATGTTGAACAACCTCTAGTTTTTAAATTCACATTTTCCTTATCGTGTGTTTAAATTATCCAAAGCTTTATATAGTTTAAAACAAGCTTCTAGTGTCATGGGCTTAGATTTTTCGCCTCATAATCCATACAGCCTTAGGTGATTCCTTTGCTCCAAAAACACCTAAGTCAGCCTAACTCCAACAACTAAATATCAAACATAATTCTTTTAAGGTACCAACGAAGAACGAAGATGAACTAGCTTGAAATATAAGAACAGAGCCACAAAAAGCTAAGAAAATAAGAGAGAGTTTGAGAGAATGCTCTTAAGAATTCTATTACTCAGTAGATGATTGAAAATGAGAGGGGGAGGCCTCTATTTATAGTTGAGCCTCCCCAAAATCAATGGTACGGATTAAAGTACATCAATGGCTAGGATTAAAAGCTATCTACAAATCAAATCTCTAAGATTACATTATCATATCTTCTAAGATTACAGGTTATCTCTAAGATTGTGTATATTTGAAGATTACTTTCCATATTTGCTATGCTTTGTAGATGAACCTTTAATCTTTCCAAACAACGGGTCAGTCTAGTTAGGCTAAATAACCTCTGTTGAACATGATGGATCACACAATTGTGCTATGGTTGAAGGCTCCCATGCGCAACCCATGACATCTCCCCTGCCTGTTCTAGCGACGCCCTCATCGCTTCCTGCGTATGTAACTAGTCTATTTTTCCTTGGAACTAACTTGAGGCCCGGCAGGTTCCCAACTTGCTTCATTATTGGGAAGTCCCTTCTATCGCACTAAGTACTCATGCCTTGGCCTATAGTACTTTTGTCTAATCACATGGTCTGCCTTAATGCTTTCAACTTTATTATCGTAGGAGACCTTTACCCCCATTTGTGCTCGTCCTGACTTACCTCGATTTAGATCCTCTTGATCCTCTTAGAATGACTTAAGCATACTCACATGTTACACTAGGTGGACTTTGAGCTTTGCAAGCAACTCAAGCTTGTAGGCTACCTTGCCTACAATCTTTAAAACTCAAAAGGACCCCTCATACCATTGCACAAGCCTGCAACCTATTATATCGCAACATTAAATGTAGTTTATCAAGGATTGAATCACCAATCTTAAATTACACATCCCTTCGGTTTTGATCTGCCCACTTCTTGTTGCACTTGCTTACCTTGTGTTGACAAGTTCTAGCAAAGTCATTTTTCTCTTTCCAATCCTTTGTAAATCGATAAGTTGCTGGATTTGGTCCAATATAACTGGTCACAACAACATTGGGTGTGAATGGCTACTGTCCCATCACTATCTCAAACGGACTTTGATTCGTAGCCCCACTTCACTGCAAATTGTATGAAAATTGTGCCACATCCAATAACTTTGGCCCATCCCTTTGTGTGGCATTTACAGAGTGCCGAAGATACGTTTCCAATAATGCATTCACTCATTCAGTCTGCCTATCAGTTTGCGGATGCATGCTAGTGGAAAAGTTCAAATATGAGCCTATCAACTTGAATTGTAACACCCCAAACCCAACCTAGTCGTTGTGGCCTATTTTGGAAAGCTACATTGGGCGCCGGAATGGCCCAGAAAAAATTTCGTAATTTCAAACGTACTTTATAAAACCATTTGCGCATTTCGTTCAAAACTAGTAAAATCGAATGTTAAACTTTATTTTCAATCACATTTCAAATCTATTTGTCCATCAAAATGGTCGAAATAATCTTTCAGAATTTTGAAAAAAAATATTTTAAATTTATCGGCTTATCATTCAAAACAAATGAAATAAAGTATTTATATTAATTTCGTAAAAATCATGCAAATTTCAGGAATCGAAATAATTAATATCTCAATCGTAGACATTCAATATTTTATTCAAAACTATTTTAAATTTTCAATCATACTTCTAAATCATTTGTATAATAACTTCAGAAATCAAATGCCTTTAGAATTCTCATTTCTAAACATTTATACTTTTGAAAACTACGTCTAATTTTGTTAAAAACTCATTTTTTTTCAAAAATGCAGTAGAAAAGTATATTATTGGTAGATTTTATTTTAAAAACCGAGTTTCATACGAAATCTTATCAAACACTAACTTATGCCATTTTTAAAACTTAATGTCATGAAATCAAGTCATGCAAATCAAAATAAAATCCCTAAAGTAAAGTCCTATGCCACATTACCATAATTTAACATAAAAAGTCCCAAATAGCAATAAAGTCCATAAAAATCCAAATACTAAATAACATTCCATATTTATTTAAAAACCACTCTCCAAGAGCATCTTTGATGACCGAATCTGAGTCCTAACCACGAGGATTATCTGAAACACAAAATAAAGTGGGTGAGCTTTAAAGAGTCACTGTGAGATCAACATAAACATAATCACATACATAACAAAATATCAATCTCAACATATCAATCATCGTAATATTCATAAATTATAACATTGATACTTATGCATGAACGTGTCGATGCATATTTTAGAACGATGCACATTTTATAAAATTTTCTACCCATCTCTATTACACACCAATATCGAGTTCCCTATAACTCATCCATCCGATACACAATTTGTGGACAAGCCACCATTGATTTGTAGATAAACTGCCACTGATAATACTTTTGTGGACAAGACACCACTGATATGCAGATATACTGCCATTGATAAATTTATTGGACAAGCCACCACTGATTTGCAAATATATTGCCACTGATAAATTTTGTGGACAAGCCACCACTGATTTGCAGATATACTACCACTGATAAATTTTGTGGACAAGCCACCACGGATTTGCAGATATACTACCATTGCTTCCACTTTTCACAATTACCCACCCTATGCATGTAATATGTCAAATTCACTTTTTAACACATATAGATCACTTTTACACTTGGGCATGTAAACATGCTCTCATAATCACATATCACATGCAAATCACTTTTAACATATTAAACATGCTTTTCACATTAGATCATGGATCTCAATATTTTTAACATTCACATATATAAATCTGACATGTTTAAATATCACATATATCATATAAGCCATACATCATATATCATGAGGATGAGATCTACACATACATCATAGTCACAATCATAATCACATCAATTGTCATGTGTTTCATAGAATCACTCGGTTAGCGAACTTAACGGTTCCCCCATGATTACTGTTTGGTCCTTCAAAGAGCGTAACTGATAGTACTAATACGATAATAAATAATAAATAATAAATAATAAAATGTAACATTGTCCTTGTGGCTACTATACCATTTAACCATGATATGAAATCACCAAGAGAAGGATTTTATGATCTAAATAACCCATACTTACAACTTGGTTAAACCATGATGGATAATGAATCGAGAAAGGAACTAGATTGATGTGTTGCATGATCTAAAATAATCGCTAGAGCAAAGTGAGTATATGTTTATTCAATATGTGGAAAGACAAAATAGATAAGGACGAAAAAGGAAGAAATTTAACCACTAGCTACGCAGACCTGTGACGAAAGAGTGGTGGTTTGATGATGGTTGAACAAAATGAAATATATGGGTTTTGGCGCAACAAGCTTGGAAAAGAAAATATAAAAGGATGAGAAAAATAAAGGAGAAAAGAGACCCGCGGTGGCACGCGGCTGTGATCACGACGGCAATAAGATGAGAAAAAAAGGAGGACAGGATGTGCAATGGGTACGAGACACAGTGGTCGGTGGTGAAGGGTTCGGTCATGGTGGAGGATAGGAGCAAAAGTTAAAAGAAAGGGTGGTGGTTATTTTGCAAAATGGAGAGAAAATAGATGATAAAAGAAATGAAAAAGAAGGAAAATGAGAGTAAGAAGGGGGTTGGGACAACAAAAGGGTGGTGAGAGCTTGGTCAACCATGACTAGGTTCAATGAACCTCGACTAAAGGTAATGTAAGAAGTTTTAGTAAGAAGAGGGAGACATGGAGTGAAAAAGGGGATCATGCTCCCTCACATTAAGGTAAGTTTGACCTATATTGAAGGAAAGGAATCCTCCTTTTTATGGTGAAAATGTGGTGGACAACAAGCACTATAAGCACTTGGAAAAATGTCTTAAAATTAAATAAAATGAGTGTGAACATGGGGGCTTGAACTTAGGACCACTAGGCTAGGTAAGGAGTTATTAAACTATTAGACTACTTCACTTCTTTGTTTTTTTTTAAGAGAAAATATTTAAAAACATGGGATGACCTTTGCTAAGAGCTTAAAACAAATTTGCACCAAAAAGAAATTAATGAGAGGGTAGAGATTCGAACTCAGATCATCAAGGGTAGCTCTGCCACCACCCAATCACTATAACTGATATTTATTTATTATCAAATGAGTAAAAGATTATCTGAATGAAAGTTTGGTTGTGACCACTCTTGGTTCATTAACCCGATTTCTACTAACCTAATTTTTGGATGTGACATAAATATCTCCGTCCAGAACCATCCTGTGGATCGCCTATCTCGATCACTAATGATAGACTATGGCATTTCCCAATATTTCACCACATGTCTAAGGAAAAAATGAGCTGCCTCCTCAGCAGGACACTTCTTGTTTGCTGGAATAAACCTTCCATACTTGGAAAATCTGTCCACTACAACAAGAATACTTGCAAACCCATCAGACTTAAACCAACAATAAAGTCTGTGGGTACAGTTTCCCATGGTCGTTCCGGAATAGGCAAGGGTTGTAATGACCCAGTAAGAGCCTTCAACTCAACCTTGTCTTCTTGACATATTAGACAAGTTGTCACATAGGTCTTAACATCATCACCCATGTGAGGCCAATAGTAGCGATCCTTCAAAAGAGCTATAGTGCAATGCATACCTGGATGACTAACCCATCTTTAGTCATGACATTCTTTCATGTCTTCCTTGTGCAAATTCCCATGTCGAGGCACATAAAGGTGATGCCCTCGAGTAAATAACAATTCTCATTCAAGCCAAAATCTTCTCGTTTTTCCCTCATTGGCAAGTTCGATGAAGTTTTGGCTGTGGGATCATGGGAATATCCCTCTCGAATATGCTCCAATAGAAAGTTATCAAGTTGGCTGATTGCCGCAAACTATATCTTTCAGCTAAGTGCATCAGCCACAGTGTTGGCCCTTCTCGATTTATACTCCATAGGTAAATCAAATTCTGCTAGGAAAATTTGCCAACGAGCCTGTTTGGGAGACAACTTTTTCTGGGTTAGAAAATAATTGTTTGAAACATTGTTAGTAAAGACCACGAACCTGGATCCCAACAAATAGTGTCTCGATGTGCAAAAGCAATGCAACACAAAGGTCATCTTATCTCTTAGACTGTGTATCGCTGCTCCGTCTCATTTAGCTTGACTCTTGAAAGCAACTGGATGCTCATCTTGCATCAGTACTCCTCTAATTGCATAATCTGATGCATTCGTACGTACCTTGTATGACTTTGAACAATCCGATAAAACAAGTATGTGCTTTCTCATCATTACTTGTTTCACTTGGGTAAAGGCCTTCTCACATTGAGGATCCTAATTTCACACCTTACCCTTCTTTAATAAGTCTACCAAGGGTTCTGTGATTTTGGAGTAGCCTTTGATGAAGCGTCAGTAATAGTTCGCCAACCCAAAGAAATATCCCAATTCTGTCACCTTGGTTGGCAGTTCCCAATCAATAATGGCCCGAATTTTGCTTTCATCCACCGGATCTTGCCACCTCCCACAATGTGGCCTAAAAATGACAGCTCATATTGGATGAATGATGATTTGTCCTCTTTGACATATAGCTAATTATCTCACAAGGTTTGGAACACCTCCCTCAAATGTTCCACATGTTCCTCATGAGACTTACTGTATACTACAATATCGTCAAGATAAACAACCACAAAATGATTTAGGAAGGGTTGAAGTACATTATACATAAGGGTGTAGAATGTGGCTGAAGCATTGGTTAGCTCGAAGGGCATCACAAGAAACTCATACGAACCATAGCACATCACATAAGCTGTCTTTAGTTCGTCCCTCTCGGGTATTCGAAATTGATGGTACCTCGATCTCAAATCTAACTTGGCAAACCATCTTGCACTACCAAGCTGATCAAACAAGTCCACAATAAGGGAAATTGGGTGCCTATTCTTTATAGTGATTTTGTTCAAGGCTCGATAAATAATGCACATCCTCACCGATCCATCATGCTTCTTCCGAAACAACACTGGTGTACCGATAGGAGATTTAGATGGCCTAATGAATCCTGCATCTAAAACCTCCTTCAACTATTTCTGTAACTCTTCTAATTTTGGCGGAGACATACGATATGGGGCTCTCACCGGCAGCTCCATGTTGGGCACTAGCCCAATTCTGTGATCCAACTTCTTCTATGCTAGTAATTTCTTGGGAAAATTGGTAGGCACCATATCTCGAAAAGATTACAATAATTGGCCCACCTCTTTCGGAATCTAACCAACAGGCTTAAGGACTTTCTTGTCTTTTAATATGGCTATATAGAAAGCTTCATCTCTACGGATTCCTTTGGCAAATTGGATCATTGATAATGTTTTTCCTTCCATGCCTCCTTTCTTTTTCATTCGCACTACACATTTATGGTTTGGGTCTGAGATTACCATATAATTGCTAGAAAGAAAAATACTTGCATTAATCCAGTTAAGAAAATTTAATCCAACCATAAAGTCAAAGTCATCAATTTAATCCAACCATAAAGTCAAAGTCATCAACTGGTATTACCTTAATGGTGTCTTTATTAGTCCATTCGCCAAGTTGGATCTCAACCTCTTTTTCCACACCCTCTGTCTCAACATTTTTCGAATTGATCGTCTTAATCAAACCTGATTCCTTCTCAATTTTGAGCCCAAGATCACGAGCAGTCTCTTTGGACTTGAACATATCTGATGCACCTGTGTCAACAAGCACATTAAATCTTCTGCACGCCACAGTGATGTCTATAAACATTATCCCATGACTTTTCTTATCTTCGACACCTTCTAGTAACGATTTGAGATTTTTGGTCGCCTCGTCTTCCTCGTCATTTGCTTTCATGGAAGAAAGTATAGCCTTTTTTGGGCAGTTCTTGATCATATGCGGACCATCGCAAAGGAAACAAGTTAAAGACCTCTTATTCTTCCTATTCCATAATTTTTAAGCCTTACCATCGCCATCCTTAGTAGGCTTGTCTTTGTCTCCCCTACCATTACCCTTTGGTTTGAATTTAGGCTTGGAAGACTCAAGCTTATCTTTCCTTGTACCCAGCTTGACAAAATATTCTGCCACAGACATGGCTTTGGTAAGCTCTTGAACTCCTCGGCGTTGCAACTCTTACTTTACCCATGGCTTCAATCCATCCATAAAGGAGAAAAATGTCTCTTTCTCACCCATATCTGAGATCTGAAGCATTAGTTCACTAAATTCCTGCACATACTCCCTAACTGTGCCTTATTGCGTAAGCTGACACAACTTTGCCCGAGCTTCATCCTTGGCATACTCCGGGTAAAATTGTGCTTTGAACTCACTTTGAAACTTTTCCCAAGTCCCAATTTTGGTCGCACTACATCTAACGTCTATGGACCTACGATGCCATCATAACAAAGCAATGTCAGGAAAATACATAAGAAAGCATTGTTCATGATGCTTTTGGCACAGAAGTATTACTCCATTCCCAACAAGAAATTGTCCACATCTCTCACATGCCTCGTTCTATTGAATTCCTTAGGCTTGGGAACATCCACATTGGGCGTCGATGCAACAACTAATCCTCTATTACCTATAATAGCTATGTAGATTGTGAGTTCACCCTTAATCTCCACAATCTCCTCTTTCAAGGTTGTCATCGTAGCCTTGGGGGTATCATCCCTACCAGTTAGCTTATTCTCAATGGAGTTGAGAGACTCCCACACGTAGTCCTTGAGCTGCTCCTTCATGGATTGCAACCAATCGGTGAGTCCCCCTTCGACTTTATCGAGCCTCTTTTTGACGTCCGCTATGAACTCCTCAAGAATGACTACTCGATCTTCCAGAGCTGACAACATGTCCCTTAATCGACTAGCTTTTCTAGCCCTTCCACGGGTCTCCATTGGCTTAACATATCCAGTAACTTCTTTTGACATCTTTCAACGGAGCCTTCGAAACCTTAGCTTGGATACCAACTATCACGGACTTAGATTTTTTGCCTCACAATTCATGCGGCCTTAGGTGATTTCTTCACTCCAAAAATACCTCAGGTAGCCTTACTCCAATAATTAAAGATCAAATAGAATTCCCCTAAGACACCAACGAAGAACAAAGATGAACAAACTTGAAATATAAGAACAAAGCCATAGAAAAGCTAAGAATACAAGAGAGAGTTTGAGAAAATGTTCTCAGAATTCTATTACTCAATGGATGATTTACAATGAGGGGGAGAGGCCTCTATTTATAGTTGAGCCTCCCCAAAATCAACGATATGGATTAAAGTACATCAATGGCTAGGATTAAAAGCTATCTACAAATCAAATCTCTAAGATTACATTGTCATATCTTCTAAGATTACAAGTTATCTCTAAGATTGCATATCTTTAAAGATTACTTTCCATATTTGTCATGCTTTGTAAATGAACCTTCAATTTCTTCAAGCAACTGTCGGTGTGAAATGATATGCGATTTGTGCAATTATACATATCAAATTTAGTAATAAAGTGATGAGTGAGTATCGTTCCCATGAGGATCAGATTGAGGCACGAAAGTATTCAAGTTATTATAAAATAATGTGATTAATGCTATGGTAAAGCTATGGTAAGTATGCAGGGGTAATTAAAAGGAATACTGATGTATACAGTATGTGGAATTAATGAATACTTGGAAATGCTATGGCAAAATGAGAATAGAAATGTAATGGCAATTATAAGAATTACTATGAGAATATAATGTAAACAATCAAGTAAATAACTAAGAATGATATGGTAAAGATACGACAACAAAGAATAAAGGTTATATGATATTGGTTTGAAAGGTCGGGATTACTAAGAATCTACCCTTACTGTCAATAATGCCTCGATAAAATTATACTCAGTTTATTGCTCAGAAGAGTTCTAAAATGGTTTACTTCTTCTGAGAGCGAAAACCTCAAGTTATCTTGCTCTTGCATATAGGCCTTTAATATGGTACCCTGCAATGTTTCCTTTTGTATGAACGCTGCTCTATGTTTAGAGTCTACTACAAGTATCTGTCGAGTACTTGCTCATATCATTTAATATCGATCCAACTAATCCAACCTTTTCAGAATTAGATTTAGTTTATGGGCATGCTGAACAATCATCTATGTCTAGGGATTGCACGAATACAGCTTAAAAATAAAACAATTGAATGAAACAATAAATTGATTCGGATCTATGCTTCAACCATTAAAGAAAATAAAAGTTTCATCATGTAATCCCAACCCTATGCGATTTAGCTCATGGGTTGGCACATAAAATTCAAAACCAAAATAACACCCAACACCATTTTCATCATTCAATTCATGAAAGAAAAAAAAAGTAAGAAATATGGAAGACTTCAGGAAGACAGCTTTCGTATGTCCAATTCACACTCCAGTAGCACAGTATCCTATGGTGGCTGAGAGGGATTTCTTTTGTCTTCCTCTTTCTGTCTCTGCTAAGCTGCTACCATTTATTTTTGCACAAAGATCTCTTCCTTTTAGTTCGTCGTTTAGGGTTTCCTTCTATGGCTTTTTATAGCTTTTTCCTAGGGTAAATCCAACTAGGGGCGAGTAAAACTCGATTCAACTCGAAAAATAAAAAAAATTCAAATTTTGAGATAAACGAATCGAGTTATTCAAGTCAACTCAATTTTTTTTTACGAATTCGAATAACTCAAATAATTTGAATAAACCGAATATCAAACTATAATAATTTACATTATTACCCCAAACTCCTAAACCTCTTCACTTTCCTCCAAAACTTTACTCCCTCCTACTTTCCCCCATAACTTTTGCTCCCCTCTCATCCCCCCTTTTTTCTTGAATATTTCCCTCCCAAAATTTTACTCCCTCAACCATCAAAACTTTTTATTTTCTCCCTAAATTTTTACTTCTCACTCTTTACCCTAACTAAAAAATTAAAATCATTCAAAAAAAATCCCTAATTATTGAAATTTTTTATCACATTGAATCTTTATAAATTTTTGCTAAAATTGAATTATTGATGATACTATAAAATATTCGTGTTAAAATTTAATGTTGGTATCAATTTCATATTTTATTTTTAAGATAATTTTTATTAAAAAATCACATTTTTTACATTTAATATATTTTTTAATTTAAAAATACATAGTGACAAGAATTAGAAGATAATTAAAGCAACTAACCAAGCAAGTAAGTTAACCCGTATATAAAATATTAATAAATAAATTATAAGGGGATAAAAGTTAATAACAAATTTGATTAAGATGGACAAATTTGATTATAGTGGGTGACAGTGATTACAAGGATCTAAAATATTTTTATTAATTTAACTTGAACAAATACATTCAATTCGATTCGATTCGAATTCCATCTCATTCGACTAGATTCAAGAAAATTTCAAATCGAGTTAGGATGATAAAATATGATTCATTAACTCGATTAACTTGAAATTTTTTATTCAAATCGATTCGATCGAACGCTCACCCTTAAATCCAACAACCCAAGATTATATTCTCCTCTTTTTAAATTTTTTTCTAGGATAAAAACCAATAGCCTAGGATTATCTTCTCCTCTTTTTTAGGCAGATTTTTCTGGTACAAGTACAGTTGGGCTGGGGCTGATATGCGTAAAGTGCTGACTCGGTCTTCCCGGCATTGCTATGACATTTGTACTGACAAAATGTCCAACTCTTTGCTCGACAAACCTTCACTCTTTATTTCTAATTCCTCAACCTGCAGCTGCCAAACCACCAAACACAGCCCTACCATAAGCAATTAAAAGCACCTAATATTTATACACAGTCCAAGCTTCTTATTCAATGTTCTAAAAATGCTAAAATAATATCCTAAAATGCAACTAAGTTCACTTAAGTACAGACAATTGACTTAGTTTAAAGGCATGATTTATAACTCTTTTCAAGAATTATCAGCAATGGGCCAGTCCGATTGGGCCAAATAACATCTCTTGAATATGATAGGTCACACAATTGTGCCATGGTTGCGACTCCCATACGCAACCGATGACACTAGAGTCTGGTATGAAGCACTTTCAAAATTTTCAACTGAAAAGAAGTTTTTGTAGAGGCAAATTGGATTTCACCTTGTTCATTAAGACTAGAGGCAAAGACTTGGGGATCCAAATCAAGAAAACAAAGGATGATGAGATCTTCATCAATGAAGCAAAGTACATAAAGGAAATGCTCAAGAAATTCAAAATGGAAGACTTCGAGCCTCCATCTATACCAATGTGCACTTCAATAAAGCTTGATAAGGATAGAGGTAAATGTTTTGACACTAAAGTTGATATGTCTATGATTGATTCATTACTTTATCTTACCACATGTAGACCATATTACATTTAGTGTTTGTCTATGTTTTAGATTTCAATCATCACCTAGAGATTCACATTTACAAGTAATTAAGAGAATCATTAGGTACATTAAGGATACACCTAACTTAGGACTTTGGTTCCCCAAAGTTTCTTAATTTAGTTTGCATGCTTACTCTGATGCAAATTTTTTAGGATGCTAAATTGATAGAAAAAAAACTTCTAGCATATGTCAATTCTTAGGAACTATGCTTGTTTCTTGGTTCTTCGAGAAATAAAATAGTTTTGCTTTCTCTACCACCGAGACAAAACATGTATCTGTTGGTAGTTGTAATCAAATTCTTTAGATGAAGCAACAACTAGAAGATTATGGAATTTCCATGGATCACATCCCAATTAAATTAGATAATACCAATGCTATATGTTTAACCAAAAATGCCATCCAACAGTCTAGAACCAAGCACATAGAAATTAGATATAATTTTATCAGGGATCATGTGCAAAGTGGAGGCATAATTCTATTGTTTGTAGACATTTTACATCAACTAGTTGGTATTTTCATTAAGCCTTTAGACAAAGAAAGATTTTGGATAAATAAAGGAGAATTAGGCCTCATGAACTTGCTTTGGTAAGATTTTTCAAATTTCAAGTGTTTGTTTTCTCATACTTGTATATAGTATATGTAATATTTTGACTATTCATTGATTTCTTGCATATATGTTTGACTTTTGCTTTAATATATTATCTTATACATAGTTACTTGTTAGATTCTCTTGTATTATAGATTATATTAATTCCTTGTCACATTTCAAAAATTGAGTTAGGAGAATCAAGAAATTTGATTGTGGGCTCGAGAAAAAAATTGAGTTTAGTATTGTAGAAATTAAAAAAAAAGTAAAATAATGAATTAGTTCATAATAATTAAATTAAATAATCAAGTTATTACTAAAGGTTAATAGGGACTAATCTGGAACAATGGTTAAATAGAGGTAATATGTGTAAGTCAAAACTAGTAGTTAAAAGGGGATTTATTGGAACAAGGGAGAAATAGGAGGGGGCTTAGAGGGTAAATAACCCAAATTTTTTAAAATCAAGTTGGTTATAATAAAACCACCCACCATCCCTTTTCCCCTCCATGCCTTTTTCATTTTAAAAATCTGTTAGATCAAAATGGTAGTTTTCCTCTAAAATTCTCTGCATCTTTTTGATTTTCTTGGCATCTAAACACCCCTTATTCCTTCAATTTTGCAATCTTTCTTCTCCAATTTCTCACTTAAACGTAGCTCATTTTTGCTTAAATTAATACAAACTCGAGGAGGTATTTGAACTAAAGGTAAGCCTATTGTTTTCTTATGTATTAAACTTTTATTAGGTGTTTTTAATCTAGATTTTTATAGATCTAACAAGGACATTAAAGATATATGGTTTTAAAGCTTTAATTTGCATAAAAGTGGTGAATCTCTTATTAAAAAGCTAAGTGATGATATGAAAATGGTTTTCAATATATTTTGATAGGATTAAGAGGTTTGTAAATTCAATTAATTAAATCTTTAAGAAATTTCATGAATTAAACGGTTTTCTTAAGAACAAAGTTGAACGGTGGTTTTTTTTCTGGAGAATAATGTCTAGTAAAATTAAGCTAAATGTAAGGTCTAGATCTATAATTAGGCACTAGATAGGAAGTTAGAAAGTAGGAATTAGAAGTTTAATTTAGTCAATTGACTTAACTAAAGAGTTTAAGTGTAATGCGAGGTGAGCTCGCCATTGCTATACGAGTGGCGAGCTACTGTGTGAACAAGAGAGTTATGTTGGTTGTTTTGAATGCTTAGTAGCCTGTGTATTGTTGTGAGAAGCTAAAAATGTTGAATGAGCCTCATCGAAGAGGGATAAAGGCAAGCAGAAGGATATTTAGTTCGGCAAGCCGTGGTGAGTAGCAGGTGAGTGCTTTTGTATTCGGTGTTTTAGCATGAGTTCGCGAGACATAGAAAGTCAGGTAAGGTATGCGAACCATCACATTAGATCGTGAATCCTTATATATGGTACGCGAACCCTACTTTTACATGATCCGAACCTTTGTATTTTGTGCGATCCATATATACCTGTATGTTGAGCAAGATATATGATACTAAATACATGAACCCTATACACATGTATGTAGTTATAAGTATAATTTATGCAAGCCTATGTACCATGCGAGTATAAATTTATGTGTGCATGAACCCTAAATTGCATGCAAGCTAATAGGTATAAACTACAAACCTTAGTGTTACCCGTGAGCTTATACGACATCGAACTCTACTAGTAATGCACACCTATGCATATTGATAACTCTTGAAAATAGTTATGTTTCATGCCTTTAGACCTAGCTAATTGCTTGTACTCAGGTACATTTAGTTGCATTTTAGGACATTTCCTTCGTATTTTCATCATTTCATTAGGAGCTCGGACAATGTTTAAATATTGGGTACTTTTATTTGCTTGTGGTAGGGTTGTGTTTGGTGGTTTGGCAGGTGCAAGTTGAGGAATGAGAAATAAATGAGTGAAGGTTTTTTGGGACAAAGAGTTAGACTTATTTTCAGTACAAATGTTGTGGTAATGCTGAGAAGATCGAGTCAGCACTTTACGCATATCAGTCCCAGCCCAATTGTACTTGTACCAGAAAAAATCTGTCTAAAAAAGAGGGAAGAAAATCCTAGGTTGTTGGTTTTTATCCTAGAAAAAAAGAATTAAAAAAAAAAGATAATCTCAGATTGTTGAAAAAATAAATTAAAAAAAGGAAAAGATAATCTTGGGTTATTGAAAAATAATTTAAAAAGAAGAGAAGATAAACATGGGTTGTTGGATTTACCCCAAGAAAAAAGCTATAGAAAGCTAAAGGAGGAAATCCTAAATGGCGAACAAAAAAAAGTGGGTGAGATTTTTATGCATGAATAAAGGTTCAACTGCGCAAAGGAAAGGAAGTCGAAGGTACTCCTTTTTAGCTATCACAAGATGCTGTGCTGCCGAAGTGTGAACTAGGCAAGCAAAAGTTGTTTCCCAAAGTTCTTCCGTTATTTCCACTAGTGTTCCTTGGAAAATTTAATTGAAGTAGTTAAACACAATGTCAGATAATATTTTGGTTTGGAATTTTATTTCCCAACCCATGAGCTAAATCTCATAGGGTTGGGATTACTTTCGATGAAAGCTTAAACTATTTTTATGGATGCAGTATATATATTTTACTTTACTGTTTCATTTGATTATTTTTATTTCTTAATTAAAATACAAATGATCTCTAGACATAGAAGACTGTTCGCATACTTATAAACTGATTCTAATTCCGAAAGGGTTAAATTGGTTGGATTAAAATTAAATGAAATGAGTAAGTATTCGATAGACACTTATAGTCGACTCTAGATATAGAGTCACGATCATACAAAAAGAACCCATGCAAGATATCTAAAAAGCCTATAAACATGGGTAATGTAACTTGATGCTTCGCTCTCGCGAGAAGCATACCATTTTAAAACTCTTTTGTGTAGTAAAGTAGATACTATTTTGCCAAGGCATTATTGAAGTAAGGGTCGATTTTGGGTAATCCAGACCTTCCGAATCAACATCACTCTATCCTTATTCTTTGTCGTAGTATCTTTGCCACAACATATTTAGTTGTTTATTTCTTTGTTTACATTCTATTCAGATAATAACTCTCGTTATTGCCATTACATTTCTGCTCTCACTTTTTCAATAAAATTTCCAATTATTCATCAATTCCATCTATCACATACATTATCATTCCTTTGAATTATCACTGCATACTTACCTTAGTTTACCATAACATCTTATTTGTCAGTCTTGCCATAACATTAACCATATTACAATAACTTGACCAATTTTGTGCCTCAATTTGATCCTCATGGGAAGGATACTCACTCATCACTTTATTACTTGATTCAACGTATAAACTTGCATAAATCACATATCATTTCACAAGCAACACATATGCCAACCAAAATGTGTATTACGAGCTCTACAATTAAGCGGTCTCTACTTAGTGTAAATTATGCTACTATAGAAAGCTATGTGTGAGCTAAGCAATAATATGCTAGCCTTGTTATATTTTGTAATGGGAATATGATTAAATCAATATTTTGGCAATGTGAACCATAGGGTTTTGAGTACTCACCATTTTTACTATGTGTAGGGTATTGTGACCCAGAGATAGCGTTAGAGAGATAAGGGAATGTCAAGCTTAGTTCCATTCATTGTGATAGCATGGAGTGTTGGAAGAGTGTGAGCACTCATGCTTCACTTATTTGGAGATAATGTTTGACTTATTGAGTCATTTGGTGTGTTTTGGAGATCCTCTTTTCCAATGTATAAATAACACAATTATGTTTCACATTCACAATTACTGATATATCACATTGTAGTATTTGAATACTACACTACATGCAAACTGTCATTGCATGTACAAGCCATTGCATGATTGAGGTGTTTAAATGTGTAGTATGTATGTGCACTCACTGAGCTTCAACAAGCCCACACTCCTTGCATTATCTTACAGAGAAGTAGTTCATAGGCTAACGAGAAGGGTGGTAATTCAGTGATCCAACCTAAGGCAAATTCTTTTAAGTATGCGACGAGCTTATAAATCTGAAAGTGAAGGCCATGTGGGATCGCTCCAAGGGGTTTAGAACTTAGAATGTATAACTAATTTTTTTTTAAATAAATTTTTAACAGGTTGTAAATGGACATTACAAACCGTTGAACTTCAGATTTTGGAATTTATAATTGCTTGTTTGATTGGATGGATGGTATTACATGATTGGATGTATTAATAATTGAATGAAGTAACAATATTTTGCAACCAAATGAGTTCAGCAAGAAATAAGGTATGCCTCTATATCTTCTGTTTGACTGAATCGCAATGCTAACTTAAAATACATGAAATAAACTCAATAACCTGTGAATGAGTACCTGCATACCAATTAAGCATAGAGCAAACTAGGGGTCGCAAAGCAATAGTACTCGCCAAATGAGGTGTTCGTCAGAAATAACATGAGATTGCCAAAGCTAGTGTTTTCCAAAACTTATTCTTCGAACCATAGAGTGTTCGCCATGTAGATTGGTTCACCAATTTAGAACAGTTCGCTAAGCTAACTAGGTTCACCAGTGTGAGTAAACACACCAAACGTTGGGAATATACTTGTCAATAAGTGTGACAGAGATCATGTGTACGCCAGGATAGGGAGTTCGCCATTTAGGAGGGTTTCGTAAGTGATCTACTTGTTAGATAGTTTGTAAGGGAGAAAGTGGGGCATGGTTTAGTTCATAAGATATGGGAGTTCACTAGTCTATAGGGATCGCAGGTTAAGTTTCCAGCTGGGTTCATAGGTAAGTTTTGAGTTGTTCTTGTCAGGAGGTGTGCGAGGTGGGTTCGCAAGTGACTTGTTTCTTGTGTTTTTGGTGCTTGATTAGATAATGTGTTTAGAAAAGCATGCAATTAGGATTATTTCTCATACATTCTATATTTCGAATGTGTGGCGTGAATGGTTGGTTGGTGTGTTTCGTATTGTTTTAATAGAGAATCACTTTGGTGGCTAATGTAACATTCGAAATTCGGGTCGAACCATCTCAGTTGGGTTTGGGTGCCACATTCCCTATCTTTTTACCATGCAAACATATTTTAAACAGGCTATATGGACAAATTATATTATTTGTTAAGTGACTTTGCTTAAATGTTCAATTTTTGATATATTATTAATTTGACATAATCATTGTTTTAAATTATCTAATGTTTTTTTGAATTTGAAGCCTATTTGTATAACACTTTTTGATTGTATACATATGTTTTATATTTATATATGTGTTAGAATAGTTCATTCTATTTTTTTATGTAATTTAAATATAAATTTTAGGTACAAAGTATATGTAATTTTGAAAAAGAACTGATACAAGTGCCCACTTTTTGTGTTTTTTAGGTTTGTGTTCATGTGGTATTGCAACAAAGGGCTAAGTACCGATACCCAGGAACTTGTTGCAATACATGTTTTTGAGTATAAGAACTTGCAGACATGTAAATTCCTTGGCAATGCAATTTTTCCTCATTTGTGTTGCAACAAAAATGATACTCACTAACCCTTTTCTCTTATCCACCATTTTCATTCATTTTTTCTTATGTTTTTCTCCGCTAAAACTCCACCCGGACCATTTTAATCACATTTTCTCAAGCATTTTCAACAAATCCTCCATTTTCATCCCTTTATTATCTTTTTCAAGGTATAAAACCCTAACTTCTCTATTTTTATTTATGTTAAAATATTGTGTTAATTTAGTATTTTTCTTGTTATAATATAAGACTTTAGGCATTATAAGCATAAATTTACCTTTAAAATTCATTTTTTACCAATATCCATTTTTTTCTTAATATATATAACTAACTTAATATCCTTTATATATACATAATATGTATACCGTATACAAAATACTTGAGTGTATAAATTTAGTCTATATGTTATATACATTTATAAAATGCCTAACACATTTTTATATTGCCTTACACGTATAAATATATATGTGTGTATTGTTTATGTCTATATATATATATATATATTTGTTTTTATAAAATTGTATTCTTTTTAGAGGTAGAATTTGGTATATTGGCAGTGCATTTTTTTAACTCTACAAGCAAAGTTATAAATTTGTTGTAACGCCCTCAACCCGAATCGGTTCATCGGATCCAAATTCGGATCTCGGGTGTTACCACACGAATCAATTTAATCTATTATTACAAACCACAATTAATTACAGATTCGATTGATCACATAAACAATAATGAGTTATACAAAGATATGTAAAATAATTTAATTAGAAATGTTATCATCTAATATTATAACTTACTATAATTATCCTAAATATAGGCTCATAGACAATACTATTTATTCTTATATTCCATCAAACATACTATGTATGAATAATAACCCAATGCGCCACCTCATTGGCATGGTTCTGCCATCGTCCCTCTTGGCACGGTTTCTCAGCATACTAATTTGAAACACACATACACATAGATAACTTCATAAGAACTTAATGAGAAAAGCACCATTTACTTTAGCTGATACATGCACAATGTAGCTGATGATTCATAATGACGATATTGTTGTTCGCAACATGTAACTTTGCTTCTGGCTTGTAACGCCCCAAAATTTTAATTTTTGATTTTGTGTATGTGTCACACACAATTGAGTATCTACTTCAGTGGTTAAGTGTTCTGCGTGTGTGTGAGAAGTCCCAAGTTCAAGCCTTACTTGGGCAAATTTTGGTATTTTTATAAATAAAGCCTTAACCTTATGCAAAGCGCTTAAGTTTAATTGTTGGTAAGTTTATACTAGAACGGGCTTGTTGGTGGAGTGTTGGAGGTCCTGTGTTCAATTCTCTGTGATGGCGTAGAGACAGTATTTTTGCTCCAATTTCGGCTAAGAGTTGTGTTAGGGCAAAATTCTGAGTAGTTGTGTTTTAGTGGGTTAATAGGAGATGATTTTAGGAGATAATTGGGGAGAGGTTATCAAAAAATAATCTAATTATCTTTTTGTTGCAAAAAAAAAATAGAGTTTCAGTTTTCTCTCTAATTCCTCAAACTTTTTTTGAAATTTTCTTCTTCTTTTTTCTCTCATCTACCGATTCTTTCCCTTAGTTGTTGACAAAATTTCCATTATTTTTCCCCTTTCATTTCTTTCTTTTTTTTTCCAATTGGTTCGGTTGTTCATCGTTGGTTGCACGTGTTTGGTAAGTAACGGTTTTGTCTATTATTAATCATTCTCGGTTAATCTCTAAAAAGGGGATTCCTTTTTGGTGTTTAGGAGTTAATCAAGGGGCTGGTGGTTTTGAATCGATGTTGTGATTGTGCAAAGTCGTGGTTACTCAAGCGAGGTAAGGATTTGGTTAGGTTTTTAGTCGAGTTCCTTCAGAAATTGGTTGATTAAAAATGAATTAAGTGATTAATCTGGAGATATGTTGGTCGATTTTTAGGTTTTAGAGGCTTAAGAGTGCTTACGCATTAGAAACGATACTAGGTGTGTACCCGAAACGAAGAAAACAGGATTTGGCGAAAAGCTAAAATTGCTTGCTATCGAGAAATAAAAGAAAAAAGAGAAAATGATGCGAAAAAAATTGTAGAGAAAGGAAATAAGCGTGTTATAAACTTGGAAATCAACATTTTGCACTAAAATAATTTTAGACAGCAACAGTACCTTAAATTTGAAAAATCATCAAAAATAGTGGAAATTGAGTTAGAGGTTAAATAAAATTGAAATTAAATTTTATTGAGTCTAGTTTTCATGGAAGAAACAATGTAAGTAATGGAATTGTAAATTATGAGATATAATAAAATTTGTAAGACAAAGTCAGAATGATTTGGGGTTCCCCTGTTCTGATTTTGAAAAATCACCAAAAATTGTAAAAAATTTAATTAGGGGCTTAAATTTATATTTTTAAATCCTTAATGAGTTTATTTTCATGAGAAACAAACTGAAACATCATTCAAATTCCGTACTAAGAGATAAATAATTTTTAGTAAGGAAAGGTTGAAGCTGTCAAACAGTAGAATAGGGATAAATTTGAAGATTTTACGGTACTTAGTTCATAAACTATAAATTCTAAATTTTTTTTGGTAGAAAGATATTTGAAACTAGTTTCAAAAACATCAAGTGGATCTTAATTTGGAATTCTGTAGCTCAAGATATAAATAATTTAGTGACAATGACTCAAGTAGACAGCTTTGAATGAACATATAAGTAAATAGTGAAAACATATATGAATATTTAGCTAGTATGTGTTATGTTAAAAATAGATCACATGGCCAAGGCCAATTTGGACCGAGTGGGCCACACGGGAGTGTGTGCCCACACAGGCAGATCACATGGGCATGTGAGCCCATTTTTACCAAAATGTTTCTAAGGTTGCACGGGTCGCTCAAGTCGACTGTAAACTTACTGTAAGGTCGGTAAGCACTACTTAGACCCCTAAATGTGTGAAATTGATTGAATGATATCTGTACTGAGCATGTTAATATCTGAACTGAGTATATGTACTGAAATTGCATAATAGCATATCATCCATTGTATGTTGCATTGCATTGGGTTGGGGGTTGTTATTCAGATGAAGTGTACTTAAAGGCTTTAAGCCTAATTTACTGGCAGCTCAGTTGCAAACTACTGTTTTATGCAGCATTCGGTACTACTTAGAGTGTAGGGGATGGGTGGGTTGATTATATCCCCACATGGAGTGTAGGGTTGGACGGAGATGGTGTGTAGAGGTTGGATGGGTAGGATTTTGCTACTGCATAACTATTACTGCTACTGATACTGTAATGGGCTAAGGCCCTACTACATTTTTGACACTGTACTGAGATGGGCTAAGGCCCAAACTATCATTGATACTGAAAAGGGCTTAGGCCCAAGGCTGTTCAACTGTACACTGTGAATACTGATTGTTTGTTTGTTTCTGCGGGATTACACACAGAGTTTACGTAAACTCACCCTTTTTGTTTAATGTGCATAGGTAATCCCTAAACTTAGACGGGTCGGTGCGACGGAGGGCTCAGCGGTGACCACATTAATTTTTGGACTTCATGGTTTTCAATTTACAATTTATAATTTGATTATTATTGATTATTTGGGTTGTAATTTAAAGACCCTCTGGGATTTTGGTTTTAAATTTGGGTTTTTAATTATTTATTTATTTTACTTTATGGATTTATACCTGCTAGTCGTAGGAAATTCGATTTTCAAAAAGTTAAAGTATTTTCTAAATGTTTGATCACTTAGACTGTTTTATTAAAGCTTCCGCAACGAGGGATGTTTCAAAACAAATGTTTTAAATGAATAAAGACGACTTCCTAAGTTCTAACAAAGGTTTACTAAAGATAATAACATGGAATGTTTTCATCGTAACAACGAGGTTTCAAAAACACTATTGTGTGATATTGCCAGAAACGACCATAATATCTAGGTCGGGTTTGAGGTGTTATATGGCTAATACTTCCTCGAATTCTGATCTTTTAAACACGTTAGTTACCATACCTTACTCTGACTTCATTTGTTTCCCATCGATGACTTCGATTCTTTACTTATATCCTTTAGTCAGAACATTCATATATCCTAATCAATTTCCTCTTTAGAGATCCATACTACACAACATCTCATTACATATGTATACTCAACCCAACACCAATGCACAATCACCTATCATGAATGAGCACATACATAGTTGGCGGGTACAATATTCAAACATATAGATACAAACCTTTAATCAGAGTCATTTTTACAATATTATCTCATTTCTTCTGTGTATCCTTTCAATTCACTAACTTTAGTTAAATAGTAGCCTTATATAGTACTTGTCATGTAATTGATATACCATACTGCTTTTACTTAGTAATTTAAAGAATCATATAAAACACGCCACAGAGCTTCCAAATCAGGGTATTCCACAAAGACAGTCCATTCAGAGTTCGCCACAAAGGTTATTCTTTTAGAGTTCACCATAAAGCTTATTCTTTTAGAGTTCGCCATAAAGGCTATCCTTTTAGATTTCACCAAAAAGGTTATCAAAATGCCACCTAGACATTTAAAGACTGACGTGTTCACAATATGGATTTGCCTAAACTCACATTGCGTGAGGTTTGCCCATCACCTTTTCAGGACAAGTAGAGAACCCCTGGTGACATACACTATTCTTAGTTTTTTTTTCAGAGATTACCATGGTCATAGACTTTTCCTTTACAGTTCCATATCACAGTTCATGTTTTCTATCCCAATGGACTTCTTCATACACCACCATGATGATCAGACACAGACTCACTTTATAAATTCTTCAAGAACTGGTACAATCTAAACCCAATACTTTAATTCCCTAACATACACCATGAAGAACACACATCTCCAAGTACATACTTAATCTTATACACGTCTGCAATACTTTAATTCCCTGACACAATCTAAACAGGCATACACAACTATACTTCAACATTGCAGTACTCATACACCACTCATCACATACTTGATCTTATCAAATTCCATACCAAATATATATACTATCCCCAGCAAACATTCATATACTCATATATTTTCTCTAGTAATCGTTCATATAGTCACATACATATCATACTCATACTATACTTTCCATGATATCAAAATTCATAGTTCGGCCAATCTACTACAAACATACTTCGGTGCAAACAGTGTACATGCAAGATTCAGTGTAAAACTCACCTGATTCTTACAAACAACAATTAAAAACTCCAGATCCGGATGTCCATCTTGAACCAGCAGTAACCACTGCTTTCAGAACATAAGGACATCATTAAGATTCATTTGTAAAGAATTTATCATCAATTTGAGCATTGACAACTCCAATGCAAAGCCTTATACTTACATATTATTGTTCATGCACCTCTTAAAGACTTACTCTTTCAGAATTTTACATGCAGAATAGTAATAGTTACCTAAGAATGGAATAGCCATTGATCATAACATAACTTTAGCTTCTAGATTATTGATAAAGAGATACATCCAGACTTATAGAAGGTATTAGTAAATTCTACTAAAGGAAGAGAAAGAAGAAAGAAAAACCCATTTTCAGAACACACTCTCACATATATATGACTCATCTTGCTTAGTGGAATTTAACAAGTGTAATATGTATCAGAAATTTTCTTTTTATTGGCCTACAGTTTTCGATAAAAATATAAATAAGTTCCCTTCATCAAACTTATCAGGCTAAGCTATACAGTTGGTTTCTAACCAGATTACTTAAAGTCTAACAAGCATAGTATCTCATACAAACCAGACGTACTATACCTCTGGCGAATACTCATCCTATTTTTCCGTTTTATCCCTTAATACAAACATCTCTTTAATATAGAATAATTTCATGAAATAAAATTTTTACTAACTCAAGTGGCGGTTACTAAATGCACACATATACACACCAAAAGAAATATTTGGGTGAATACCACTTTGCCACATAGACTATTTTGAAACTATGCGTCATAACCTGGAATTTGCCAAAACTAGGGTGTTACATTTGTCGCATGTCCTATTTTTATACATATATTTTTTAAATTGTTTTACCATACTGTATATACACTTGTCATCAACCCAACATAGAATTTTTAAATTCCACTAGTAGTGTACGGAATAATTTCCCCTTTTTTAAATATATGATTATGTACATATACTGTATTTAATTTTTACATATATATAGTTTGTATAGTCTTTCATGCATATTTATATACATATATATAACCATACCTTAAAAAGTTGTTCTCATATTTAGCATTTTTTAATTATGGAAATTTCATTAAGTTGTTGTTGCAATTGGGGCATATAAATTACTTATTATTGCTCCCTTTTTGTAGGTGCCATATTTTTAGATTCTCTTTGGTCTATCCTTTTATTACACTTCCACCTAGTCTAACATGCCTCCTCGTACCTCTTAGAATCATGTAGCCAAAAAATGCCCTAGAGGTGAATCCTCTAGTGAAAAGAATCCACCCTCTCTAACCAATTGTTTTGAAATTGACAACCCATTAGAAAAAATTAACACCTACTTTGCCACTTGTCATGTCCAAATCTCTAGATTGGTTAACCTCTTCTTCCTATCCATCTGACTTGAATTTCAATATCTTGATCTTATACATGAATGAGGTTGGTTATTTTGTGTTCAGAGACCATGTAATGACAACATTTGTTCGAGTTTTTTATTCAAATATCAAATTTACTCATGATGGTGATGGTCGCACTGTAACCTCCATCACCCTTTACATCATGGGAGAAGAGGTTTATAATTGTCATCTACTATCGCCAAACATCTCCAAATACCAAATGAAGGCAATTATAAAAACCATGATCCTTTTACCTTAGAGATTTCTATTCCCCAAAACAATGCCGATGACCTTTCCCTTCATGATAGGATGTTCCACCTCATATTCACTTGGGTAATTTCTCCCATACAAACATGCCTCTCTTCACAATTCTGATTCTTGGATACTTCATTACCCACATACCAAACACTGCCTAAATCTTGCCACTATCATTTTCCTTAATATGATTGAAGTAGTTGGCTTTCCCCTTAAGTAAAACACATTCTTCTCTTACATTTTCTACCAACTTAAACTAAAAATCTTTGTTAAATCAGGTTGAGCTATCTCATCCTTCCTTGACATATCAACTGTCGTCAATTGTGGGTGGGTCAAAGATAACGGGGTTGAACACTCAATGAGCACAACAAGCTTACCAAGTGGCAACAAGAGAACGAGGAGGTGAGGCTTAACAAGAAGGAGAGTACCTACCAGTCAAAGAGGTTCTTATTTTTGCTCCACCACCATTGCCTCACATAACTGCTTTTCTCGACACTATTAATGGTTTGTCCATGAGGGTTGATGCTCAACTTGATGCATTGACAAATCATGTGGATGCGAGGTGTACCTTTTTGGAGGAATACATGACAACTTTAAAGTCTTGTTTTCCATTGGCTCCTGATACATGATATTTTATGAATTTAAACCTATGGATTATGGTCATAGTTTGTTGCTATTTTGGTTGATAGTTTTTTTTTTTGCTACTTTGTTGATATTTTTGTTGCTAGTTTATTGCTAACTCTCCTTGATATTATTTTGTTGATATTTTGATTTTACCATGTTAGTAGTTATTTGGTTATTATATGGATTTCTATGCTTCTATTATTATCTACGTGTTTTATATATGTTTATCCTTATTTTCCACTTGATTTTATGCTGTTATTGCTCTATTTTTAACTTTTTTCCCCTTGGTTTTTAAAATTTTTTCTATGATTTTTTATATTACAAAAAGGGGGAGAAGATAGTAAAAAATTGCAATAAGTTCACAATTCATTTTTTCTAAGATTCCATGACCAATAAGCCTTCAAATTTCAATCTGATTTATTGCTTGTATATTAAAAATTAAATTTCAACCAATCATTTAAATTCTTTCAATCTTAAAGTTGAAATTCAAAATTATTTCAAAATGTCTTCATAAATTGAATTTTATAGAGGAAGTTCAACTTGAAAATCATATTTTATTTAAAAGAGTTTATTAAAGCAAAATTTTCAAAAGTTTTATTATATAAAACAAGGGAGATCATTAGCCTTGGTTTTCATATGTTTTGATATAATAAAATTAACTTAAAATTCTCTTTAATCAAATTTGTAAAACTCAGAACAAAATATTAAAAAAATATTTTCAAGTTATTTCAGACTCAAAATAAACCAATTTGTTTTTAAATATTTCTTATGAATTAAATTTTCAAAAGACTTTGAAAAATGTCCTTTAAAAATTGTTTTAACCAAGTTTGGGACTTGTATTGGTACCCAAGGGGAATTATATTATCCTAAGGGACTTGTATTGGTACCACAACCATTGGTACTCAAGGGGAATTGTATTATCCTAAGGAACTTGTATTGGTACCACAACCAAGTTATATGGATACAAAACAAATAATAAGCCACATTATTATCCTAAGGGACTTGTATTGGTACCCAAGGGAAATTGTATTATTACATGTTTGATAGTGAACACCTCAAATTTTTCCTAGGACTTGTATTGATACCTAGGAGGAGTTATATTGTCACAAGTCTAACATTGAGCTTCCTTAATTTTCCCATAGGGCTTGTATAGGTACAAGGCCAATTGTTGTGATACCATGGGCTCTAATAGCTATAATTTTCAAGCACTTGACTGGTACCAAAACACTTGTATCGGTACAAGTCTTCTACATATTGCAATTAATGCATGAATCCAATGCTACAACGGAACTAATTTGTTTCTAATGACTCCAAATGTCTCCAAACTTGTTAGAGGGTATAAATATGATTCAAGGGTTCCAAAATGAAGACAAGAAACAGTTTTATAAAGTCTAGTATGCAAAATCCAATGGTTTACTTGAGGTTTTTGGATAGAATACCAAAAGAGGAAGTGGCTCTATCTTGCCTATTCAAAAGATAGTGTTGTAAAGGTTAACCCTTGTCCTTAAAAGGTTTCATATTAGTGGATTTGAGAAATCTTTAGTTATTAAGAACTAAGATAGTGGAGATAAATAATTGGTGTTGAATCACTATAAATCATTGTGTCATTTTGATTTTCCATCTTTCTTCCAAAATTTTGAATCACCAAATCACCTCTTTCTTGGTGCAAATTGAGCTTTACAACAACTTTTAGAAAATTATTTTAGGAAATTTTATTAAACAATGAAAATATTTTACACAAAATTATCCAAACACCATGAAATATCAACTTTTATACAACTTATAAAATTTTATTTCAATATAAAATTTGTTTTTATATGTTTTTATATATCTCAAATTTTTTTATTTTTTTCTATTTTTTCAAACTGTTCCTAGTGTGACAGATACATTCAATTGCTTACGTGGCCTGTGTGTTGCGTGTACAAACTGTTTGCTCCACATTATCCCATTTCAATGGTGGTACAAAAATGGATTAAAATGTATACTAAAAGTAAAATTTAGGTACAAATTTAGACAAAAAAAAATAGGTATCAAATTAAATATTGATGACAAAATTAAGTTTCAAATGTTATATTAACCTAAGTGTTATTAGTCCAGATTCAAATTAAATATTTAAAAAAAATTTAAATTTAATTATGAAAAATATTAATATTAATTAAAATAATTCTCATATTTTAGTTTTTAGTGTACAACTAGGTTTTTGGACTCCTTAGATTTCTTACTATTGATTTTAATGCACATAATCATGGACTCTTCGTTGGACAACTTTAAGGCTACTAAGCCTTTGCAGAATTTGGGCCTCCATAATTGATTTAATTTCAATGTGACTAATTGGGCAAACAATTATCCAAAAGGAATTAATTAATTAAATCATGGGCTAATTTTTTATTAACCAAATATTTATTAAATTATTCAATTGGGTTAGACTATATCAATAAATTGTTTTTTTTTTTAAATTAAGCACCTTAACCCATGGTAGTTGATATCGTATTAGTACCAATCGGCACATATCGTCTTAGTCTTAAACTTATACTAAGTAATTTATATTTCGTTTTGATTAAATTTTCAGTGTGCTTTAATGATTTTGATGGGTTTCAACTCGTTTCGGTCAATAAATTAATGATATTTTAAAATAATTTTTAATTTTCTTTTATCTTGAGCACTTTAATTTTTCTATATTTATATTTAGAATTAAAAGCTATTAAATTAAATTATTGAAGCTAATTAATCATTTTATATTTTATATTTACGTATAAATCGGATGTAATAGAAATATAATTGCATGTATATATAATATATGATAAATTTTTTATCAAACTAATATATAATTTCTTAAGATTTATTAAGAAACTAAAAAATCAGCTATAAATATATATATGAAAAATATTTAAATGCACATATAATTTATCAAGAAATAAAAAATGAGACTGTAAATATATTTATCTCAAAAATATTTAAAAATATTAATAAATTTGAAATGGTGCATCAAAACATGTTGACATAAAAAATTAGGTATGCCCAAATACGATATTGACTACTTTACCTTCACCTATCATATGCTTCTTTTTCTTTATCTCAATCATTTTTCTTTCTCTTTTATATGATAAGAATACTAAGGATTGAATCTAAACTTAGGTGTTGTTTGATAAACTAAAAAATTAAGTATTAGAAATTTAAGTATCGAATATAAGTTATAGATTTGTTTGATATATTACTTAAAGTTAATTATAAAATATAATTAGATTGTTTGATAAATATATATTTTAAATTATAAAAAAACTATATTCTACATTTTATCCTAAATTTTTAAGCATTTCACTTTATTCTAAACAAAAATCAAATTTTAAACATAATTTTTTTATAGGATAATATAATATTAAAATAAATAAAATAAAATAGAATTAATTGAAACTATCCCCCATTAAGTGATAAGTAGCTCTTATCTGGTTAAATTAGGCTTATATGTCGTTTTTTTAATTCGCCTTTTTAAGTCATTTTTTTTAAAATTAGGAAAATAAGCTATTTTTGGAGAGAGTGTGTGAAAGCGCGTCCAGCCAATGGTCGCTTTCCCCAATGGCTTTTTAAACGTTGGCAATTGTAAAATTATTTAAAAGGGCCAACAATAATATTTTTTTCCTATAAATACGATGTCATTTTTTATTCTTTTCACTCAAATCCAACTCTCTATTCTCTCTAAACTCTTAGTTCTCTCAAATTTCTCAATTTTTGTTTGAAATTTTCCTATGCACTCTGTTTAAAAATATTATAGTTTTATTTAATTTTCACAAATGACAAATTTTCTGATTCGTTTCGACGACAAACACATTCCAACCACTCAAGCGGTAATGGTAAGACGAAATTTTAAATTTCATTATATTCAATTAAGCTAAATTTAAAGTTTTTTAATTTTTAAAATATTTTTTTGTCAATATAAATAGGTAGATTATCGTGTTTTGGAAGGGTTTATACATAACTTGTCAAAGAGCCTAGATACCGAAATTCGTGGTTACTTGCAAGACGCGAGATTCTTGCATACATCTTATATGATCAGGGGCTGCAAACTCAATCCTACACTCATCAGTGCATTGGTGGAATAATGGAGGCCTGAGACACACATTTTCCATCTTTCACGCGGCGAGTGTACAATCACACTTGAGGATGTAGGTTTGAAACTCGGTCAGTCATTACGGGGTCAGCAGTCATTCTCGGTAAAGAAGACCTTTGCGAGGCATTTTTGGGGAAGGTGTTGAACAAGTTTCAATGTGATTGGATAGATATGAAGTGGTTGGAAACCAATTTCAAATATCTTCCTCCAAATGCGTCTGACGTAGTCAAAGAACAATATGCTCGAACATTCATCTTGAGGTTAATTGGGGGCATTCTAATACCCGATAAATTTCAAAATTTGGTACATATAAGGTGGCTAATACAACTATTCGAGATCAAAAAATATAGACAACTGAGTTGGGATCAATCGTGTTGGCCATGTTGTACCGAGACTTGTGTCGGATGATAGAATCAAATAAAACGTCAATTGATGGTTGTCGGCTCCTACTGCAGTCATGGGCATGATGGCGACTACCATTTCTACATTCCCGAGTGAACGAACCTTATACGCTCCTATTGGTGACAAGATAAAAATCATTTGATAAAAATATGTAGTTAATATAGTAAATATTGTTTATTTATTATATGTTCAAATTAACATATCGCTTGAATAGGTGAAACCATTGACCAAGTTATGTAGGACTACCGGAGCAGCTTGAAGATATTCGGTTGCTGTTAGATCAACGATTAGAAGCTGAGGTTAGTTACTGATTTTTTCAAACCTATAATAATTATGAAATGATTTGTAATTTAAAATTTCGTACATAACAGAATTTATAATTGTGCACTACAGTTTGAATGGATGTCATACACCAATTTGGATATCATAGAATGTATCTCGCCAGAATCTTTTGCCATTAGGAGTATGTAGGACACAAATATGCCATTAATAGTGTATACAACAATAAAGATAAACTAATCGGATCGAGTGATGCGATAGTTCAGGTGGAGGCAAAAAATTTTGCCACCATCGCGAGACATGAAAGCATTCCACAAGCTGGATCTGTTGGGGAAGACCGACGAAAATTGGTGAGATTACCATAAGGAGTACATCAACATTTAAGATCATAGGATGAAATTCTTATCCATCTGTGAACCCTTTTTCTCATTGGACACGACAGCTTGTTTGGAGTACATGCCTTGGTTCCGAGTCACTGGCAAACTATATTTGCTATTGGTGAAGGTGAGGAGTAGGTAACTTCGTCAGAAAAGGCCACGACGACCGTCCCAACAACAAAGTTTCGGAGGAGGTGTCGCGACGGGTTCATCCCCAACTTTAACCCAACAAGTGCCATCGATGTCTACACCACATCCCGCTCAGTTCACTCCACTTATTCCTATTCATTTCACTAACCCTTTTTTTTTTTTTCAAAAACACCACACTATGCACTACCCCAGCATCCTGCATTTACACCTCCTGCAGGTATGTTTTTTGGGGCACCTCCGTCCCCAACATTCTACGCCCCTATGTCAACATCGCTGCCAACCAAATGCCAATGCATGTATTGACACCATGGCAACACCGATGCTTTCATCAATTCTAGTATCGATGCTCAGGTCAATGTTGTCATATCTAGGTTTTACGATATTGTATGGTTATTCACTGATAGTGTCATAAAAACTCACTGCACCATTGTTTTATTGAGGTGGGTCATGGCGTAACCACCTTCTCGTAGAGTGGAAAACACACAATGGGAGGCTAGAACTGTACCGCACTCAAGTACGAAGAAGGCGATGGATGATCGTCTTCAGATGTACTAACATCTAGAGTGTGAATACTGCAACTAAAGATATGAAATTTGAGGTGGTGTCCGCAAGTATACGGGTTAAGTTGTAATATAGCTTACAACAAAGTCGATAAGTACTCCGACGATCATACCCAAGGGAGGCAAGTACTAAATTAATATTAGCCTAAACGAAAATAGATCTAATTAGTACTTTAAATAAATTATATTACGATTAAACATAAATAAAAGAATTTAGGTTTTATAAGAAAATAAATAAATATGCAAAATAAAGTGAACACAGAAAACTAAGATGTAAATCAACCAAATCTAAGGTATGGGTGATTAGCTCGCTTCAGTAATCATAACTAATTCCTATTTTTGGGTTTCTACTCAATCAACTAGTTGTTACCTTAGCAGGATCTCTCAATATTTCTCTAAACTAACGAGTCGGCAAGAGCTACTTGTCTCTCATCCTCATACTCTAGACCGAATTGGAGTAAGGAGTTTACGGATAGGCAATGCCAATTTTGGGTTAATTCCCACCTAGATGGCTTCCTAGAGTTGTCACGCCTAGGGTTTAAGTTCTTCTTATCCCAAACAATTGATTTGTTAAGAACACCCTACATAGAAATTAATTAATCACATTTCCACTCACTAATCCCCCATAAGAGGATTAGTTCCTAATGGATTTCATAAACACAGTAAACTTGAAAAAATAAGTAGACATTAAGAACAAATCAAGGATAAGAGTTTAAAAAAAAATCCTGATTGTATTCAATAGATGAAGAGCATAATCCACAAAGAGATGGTTGAATCCACAAATCAGATTCTCCGATGATCAGAACGAAACAAATGAAATAAATCTCAAGCCTAAAAAGAACTAAAAACTGAAAACTAAATTACAAAGAAAATTCTGAGTTATGAAAGTCGTTTTTTTTCTCAAGTGCCTTATGAGTCTATTTATAGTGTTAGGGTTGGTCATCATCCTTAGCCCTAGGTTGGATGACGTTTTTACTTTAATTTTCATTGTGCAAGCCAAAACACCCTCCGCTCGATAATCCTTTCATGTACAGGGCAGATGTCGCGACATCTAGTGCTTGTGTTGTGACATCGAAAGCAGTTTGCCTGACTTCAGGTTTAAATTTAAACGTCTGTCTCGACACTGAAGGTAGTCTTGGGATTTTGTCACTCTATCCACTACATTGCGACATTGGACTCTCGTGTTGCAACATTGGACTCACGTGGCACACGTTCAGCTCGACAACACCAATGATGTATTTTTCATTTACTTATTGTGATGTAAATATAAATGACATTAATAAAAAAATGATCAATTTTTTTTTTATATTTTTGCTGCAACTCATACTTGTCTTTATTAAATTCTAATGTAAATTATATGTAATTTTCATATATAATATTTGATATGAAATATGTAACTTAAGATAGGTACCTTTCTTGAACTATTGATTAAAAAAGGTAAAGGGATTAACTCGTAAAAATGGTAAAAGTTCAATTGCTAGAGAAATTATATTTGGTACTTGAAGTAGCACTTAAAGTAGAAAATTTTCTACTATATAAATGTTAGTAGACGATGGCAAATACAATTGAAATACAAAAAAAAGAACAGATTTTGTACACAAAAAAAAAGCATTGTAATCAATCTTATATCACCGAAAACAAATGAATGTTAGCAACATTGATGTTGATCATCTCATACATATATATAAACCTAATTTTGCACTTAGAACTAAGAGACAAAGTTTACTCATGTCTTTCTTTTATATGAACAAATTAGATGCCCTTATATCAATAAAAGCATTTCTTCTTCAGCCTGCGATGTTGATGTCTACAAACATCAAACTTTTCTGCTTGTGATTCCTCTTTGCTTTTGCAAAATTGAGTATCATTGACCTAAGCTTAGAAGTCTCACTCTTGGGCTCTGCTTCCTATTTATTGATCGCAGATATCTTGGATCCCTCTGGACAGTCCTACATTTTATGTGGGCCACAACATAAGAAGCACTTCATTGGCTTTTTTTCATTCTCACTGACCCTTTTAGCTTCGATAGAACTCAAGATCGAACCAAGCTTCATCGGTTCTTTGTATGGATCATCTTCCCTTTTGATGATAGAAAGCGCAGATTTTTTTGGACAATTCCTCACTATATGCGGACCATCATAAAGAAAGCATTTCATTGGCCCATTTGGTTTGTTGTTGGGCTTCAACTTCCAATTATGTGGTTTCCTATTACCACTATTCTTACAATTATCGTCGTTGTCATTTTTATCATGTTCTTCTTCGTGGTCTCCGCCACCATTTATCATCTATTTGGGCTTAGAAGACTCGAACTTGTCTTTTCTTGAACCAAGCTCGACAAAGGACTCTACCTCTACTATGGCTATGATAAGTTCAATGATACCCTGTCAATGCAACTCAAGTTTTCCCACGACTTCAACCCAATTTTGAACCAGTAGAGTGCTTCTTTCTCACTCAGGTTTTGAAGCATCAATTCGCTATAGTTTTTTACATACTCCTAAACAATGCCTTGTTATGTAAGCCGACATAACTTAGCCTGAGCCTCCTTTTTGGCATATTGTAGGTAACATTGCTTCTTTAATTATTTTTGAAACTCCTCCCAAGTCCCAATCGTAATCCTACTTCGTTTTTTATCTTTGGGCTTATGATTCCAACATTAGAGAATGACATTAGTAAAATAATTTTGTAACACCCCTTATCCCTAAACCGTCACCAGATCAAGGTTACGGAGCATTATCGGACATATTGGATAACTTAGAAATAATTCATAAATAAATAACATTCATAGCATAGTTTAACTTTTAAGTCTTTATAATAGACCCTCGAGGCCCAAAATACGTATTAGGAGTGGAACGATTTTTTTATATATATTTTTTAAATTTCGGCAGCATTTCTGCTTATTTTGTATAAAACCCCCTGCAAGTTCAAACCAAAAACAACCAATACAATATATACTATATAAACTTTTGTACCATTTCATTAGTATAAACATTAAAATACTAATTACCATTTTTTTTTTACAACAAAAGTCTTGTAACATTCTGATGTGATCAAAATAACACCTATGTACATGCCATTTTTAATTCAAAATATAGTAACTACTTATGAAGCTCTTGAGGATGTGATGAGATGAGAGATCTTTTAGCCGACTCTATCTCTTCGAGTCTAACTGTACCTACGCGTTAAAATTAAACGCGTTAAGCCGGTAAAGACTTAGTAAGCACTACAAGAATAAATAGGCAAATAAATCCTATTAAAATATTATAATCCCATTTGATCAATATATATTTATATGCATATAAGTTTCTTTAGCTGTATCTTATATTAACAAAATTTAATTTATTATTATATAAGTTATAAAACTTACCTTAATACATTGATAATTCGCTTTGGTTCACAACTTATAACTTTAGCCCAAAGTAGACTTAATAGTACACACTGGATATACGGAACAAATACAGAAGTGCATTATTATGCACAAACGAGCAGAGAGCACTAAAGTGCTATACAGAGAGCACAGATGTGCTAAACAGAGAGCACTTAACGTGCTAATAATAGAACGGAGAGCACTAATATGCTAATAATCAGAGAGCGCGCTAGAGTTCCTTAATGGCATGCCACTAATATCCTAGTAGTTCTAAATTCATCTACTTTGGCATTAAAACTGAATTTCATACATTTAAATATTTTACATAAATATCTTGAAAAAGATTTCTCATTTCTTCATCATTACAATTTAGTGCATATTACACAATTCACAAATATCACATCTTTTTCACACATGTACTTTTGTCACAACATTATTACTTAATGTTCAAACAATATAACTTCTTATATTCTCCAATTATAATTTTCTTTTCAAATTTCATAATTCCATAATCTATTATTATTATTATTATTATTATTATTATTATTTATTTACTTATAAATTTAAATATATACATAAATATTACATTTTTATTTCTAAATAATTCTATACTACAATATAAGCATCTAAATAAAATTAATTTAAAAAAAATCTTGTAGTACTTACAACAAAAAGATTGAGATGATGTCTTCCTTCACTCCTTAGCCTTCTCTTTTCTTTTTTCTTCAATTAGGTCCTCTCCTTTCTTTTCTTTCTCTTCAATTTCATATAAAACATATAACATCTATATGTTAGAGAAAAATAATTAAATGACTTTCCTATGCTATTAAAAAAAATAAACATGTATGATATAATAAATTCATCATTTCTTACATTAACTTACATTTCAATTTATTCCATAACTAAAATTATTTCTATTTCTATTACAATCTATACTTTATTTTTATTTAAATTCTACTTATAACTTAGTTTAACTCCCAAATTTTTACTAATAAACCCCAATTTCAAACTTCTTATAATTTACTCCTTATTGCAATCTATTTCACAATTCAATTTTTTTTTCAATTCTAATTTGAATTTTTCATAAGTTCAATCTCTAATTTATCCATAAATTCAACATAAACTATATAAAAAAAAATCTACTAACTCTCAAAATTTCAACATATACCTAATAGTATTTTGTTCTAGGATCATAAAAACTCAATAATTACAAGAAAATGAATTAAATTGACTTACCAAATTGAATTTGAACACTTGAAATCTCAAATTTTCTTTTTTTCTTTTTCTTTCTCCCTTTTTCTCTATTTCGCCCCTGCTATTCTGTTTTGTTTCTTCTTTCTATTCTGTTTCTTTACTTTACTTATGTTTTATATATTATATTATTAATATAATATATTATATATTAATACTTAAATATTAAGTTAATATAATATATAATATATATTTTTATATAAAAAATATCTTAGATTTTTTTTTCTTTCAACATTAAACCGCCTCATTTTATAATAATGGTATAGTTACCTATTTAGTCCTTTTTATTTTCTTTAATCTATAATTAAACTTTCACACTTATTTCAATCTAATCCTTTTTCCTAATTACTTCTAATTAAGTCGAATTCACCTAATCAATACCTAATTAGACAGACAACTAGCTTCGTAAATATTTATAATAAATATTTACGAATCCGATTTATCGAAACGGAGCCCCGAGAATGCATTTTTTTTCTTTCTTTTCTCTTTTTGTCAATTTAACTATATAATCAATAAAATTTTCCTATCAAAATTTCCATGCAATATTCCTATCGTAATATAGACTATGCCACAATATTAAAATAAATTTTCTTTCTAGATCGGATTTGTGGTCACGAAACCACTATTCCGATTTTACTAAAAATGGGCCATTACAAAATTAGAGTAGTATTTTGTTGGATCTGGTACCTTAAGTGTAGTATTTTCGTCTATGTACACTTTTATTTTTTTGAACAAATTGGTTTAATAAAATTATTCATAAATTGCATTAATATTCTTTTTATATGGTCCTAAATGGTTTTTGCATGTAAAGCAAAATGAAACAAAATATTAGCTTATTAGTTATCTAATATTTAACTAATAGTAAGTGGTATTACGTGGTCGAGTCATAATACAAAAAGATAGCTTATATTAGTAGATGAACCTAAATATGTCCTTAGTTTAATCAGAAATAGCAAACTGATTGAAAGATTAATATGTTGTCCATCAAGTCCAATTAGGGAGATGCTTTGTCTTGTGCATTAGAACTGATGATTCCCAGAAGATAAAAAAACATAGATGTGATTGACCAGACTGACAATACATCAAACATGATCCAAGTAGAATAGATCCTGTATCTATTTACGGATTTATTCACTTGTGACATTCAAGTGTGGCATACCTTAATCTTGAGTGGATGATGGACTATGTATCTGTGACTCATGGGTAAATGATATCCTCTTATTGACATTAAATGATAGATGAAAAGTAAATGTGATCACGATTTGTTTTTTTTTTGTGATGAATGACTTAATTACTATTTGATTGTAATTGATTTTTCTTAAAGGAAGATGTTGAAACACCCTAAACTTAGCCTAGACATTATGTATGAATCTCAGAGGTCACAATAAAATTGTTGAAAACATTTACTTGTTGAATGCAACTAGGTTGCAATTGTTTTTACTGAAATCTTTAAATTTAAATATCGACTAATTTTGTTTTTAGAAAACACTTATTAAAACATTAATATTTGAGATTGTATTAAATCATTTGAGCAAAGGTTTTGTAATATTTTTAATGGTTTTTAAAAAAAATGATATTGATAAAAAAATTTTGCAACGGGCTTTTGAAAAATATTTAGAAAGATCACAAATTATAAGTTTGTTTAAAAGCAAGTAAAAATCATAAATAATATAAAGGATTTCAATAATTCAAAACATTTGTGAACTCATCAATCATGCATGCATGGTAGTTTAAAATGGTAAAATAAAAAAACAACCCAATTATAAAGTCCAATGTCCCAAAGTCCAAAATAACATCCAAAAATAGTTCATAAACCCATTATTAAGAACATCCGATCGAGAGACTCCTTTAAATGCCGAGTCTAAGCCCTAAGTTTGTGTATTACCTGAAAGGTTATAAAACTAATCAGATGAGATTTTAAACCCTAGTGTGGGTCTTATATCAAGTTAAATAACAATAAACATATATTCATCCTATAACATAATCAAATTTCATGCACATGATCATGGCAGTGCAATTTTTGTAAAACAATTATGCAAGTTTTTATAAAACATTCTACCTATCACTATTACGCTCCAAAAAGAGTTCCCCAAAACTCATCTATCCAAATGCTCCAACATGGATGAAGCCACCAATATTTGCAAACAAGCCACCATATATGTTGTGGACGAAGCCACCATGTAGGTTGTGGATGAAACCACTAATTTTTTCTCCTTACAATATCCTACCCCATGTATGTGATATGGTCATAATGAACATATATAAACATTTTACTCATTTCAATATATCACTGGTCACATTGCGCACATTGAACATGTGAATTGGATAATATCATGTAGGGCATGTTTTAACATACAAATCGGATAATATCATGTAGGCGTGTTTAGCATGCAATCAAATCTCAATTTTAATATCGATGGCATGATTTATATATTATGCCTATCATACAATGTCATTATATCACACGTCATGAGAAATGGGAATATGCACATAATTTCACAACATTCATCAAATCACATCAAATAACACATACGATCATTTAGACGATAAGTGCGAAGTACTTACTTGAGTATCACCTTTTTTATGGATTTAACATCCCTTTTTGAATACTTAGTGTATTCTCAACATTTGATATTATGAAGATTTTTAACAAGGTTTCAATTATAAATAAGTATATTTTATTTGACAACAAATATCATATATAGTTTTTCTAGTAAGTTAACTCACACCTGGTTGTAGATCTAAAGCAATACACCAATCTAAGTACGCTCACACTTGGATCTAATCGATAAGTTACCTACTTATCAACAAAAGCGATCTTTCATTAGGGAGGTTGTTTTAAATATTTTATTGTATAATTACATTTAATAACACTCTGATCAGTACTCACCCTTATAGAATTCAATTGTAATATGATCTCGTTCCCAACATTAGTAATTCTTCAGGTTGGTATCGATCAACACTTCAACAAAAATTAGTATACAATATGTTAACATTTGAAGGAAAATATACTATGGCCTCTATATACATTCAGCCTAAAAGAAAAAGAGAGAGGAATAAGTGGTTTTTCATTCCACTACCATACACACCCTAACTCGATCAAATCGAACGGGATGTTGGATCATCAGGGTCTTACCTTTGAGAGGAGATTGAGTCTGGAGAAAAATCACTTAAAAGAATGAGTCAAGATACAACATTTAAATAAAATAATTTAAAACTAAGGGAAATAAGGATATAGGATTTCAATTACTAAAGAGGATGAAAGAGGTCCAAAAAATAGTGAAGAAAATAAAAAGGTCACTGAAGCTGTCGAGGCGAGGTGGTGCTATTGTGACGGTGGCAGTGATAACGAGAACCCGACAAACGAGGAGAATGAGGGAGAGACGGATGTTGCAACAGTAGAGTAAAGGAGGAGAAAATTAAAAAAGAGACAAGAAAATGGTTGTAGAGAGGAAAAATAATTATTTATGATGGTGACCCAGAGTGGTGGTCACGGTGGTGTATGGTGGTACAAGAGGCGGTGTTGAAGCAAAAATGGATGGAGTGAGCGGTGGCAAGAAAGAAGTTTGATGGTGGTTTGGTTTGTAATGGGTGGTGAAAGAGAGGAGAAAAGTTAAGGCAAATGTGGTAGAAAATATGGCTAAAATAAAGAAAATGGAGAGAAAAGGAGAAGCTAGAGAGAAGGGCAGCAATATGGGGGAGTGAACAAGAAAAAAATATTCAATTGGTGAAAATAATTGTCTGGGTACAATGAATCGATTCATAAGGTAAAGTTGTAGAAAAGGGCATGTGGTGGGGACAAAGGAGCAAAAGGGGGACTATGCTTTTAAAAATAAGGCATGCTAACGTGACAAAAAGAAAGAATCCTCTCCATGCAAGGAAACATGTATGGACGAAAATAACGATTGGCACATGTTAACATTTTCAAAAAAAATTAAATTAAAAAGTAAAGAATGTAGAGACTTGAACTTAGGACCCTTAGGATATTTTTAAAGCACTTAACGATTAAGCCATTTCACTTCCTTATTTTCAATTTAATAGAAAATATTTAAAACATGGAATGTGACATTTTTTAAGGTTGGAAGAAAAAGTAGACCACATAGAAAAGAATAAGAGGGAAGGGATTCAAACACTGATCATCAAGGATAGCTCCACCACTACTCAATCACTAAAAAAATTTGGGCGTGACCAGTCTCGGTTCATTAACCCAATTTTTACTAACCCGATTTTTGGGATGTGGTAGATGTAATGGTTACCATGAGATAAAATAGGATCATATTGGGAGAGCGAATTTATCCCAAAGAGATGAAGAATATCCTATGAGGGTAATACACTTATGACAATGTTATTGGACGAGCACTAATCAAGTAGCTTTCGTAATGGTATGTTATTAGGGAAAGCTCAGTCACGATACTATAGTAGAATGACTTTGTAATTAAATGAGTTTATAATTAATAGAAAAAAGTTGGAACATAATTATAAATCATTTGTGCTCTAATTACATATGTTCAATCGGTCCCTTTGTTAGCCCGTTGAAACCATAAATGAAATGCATATTGAATTAAATGAATAGAAATGGATAGAAATGATATAGTTAGAGAAATGAGTTACATTTGGTTTATTGTTTAAGTAAATAATTGAAGTTCAAAAATAAAATTAAGTTAATTGGTCATTATGAATTAGTTTAGTGTAAAAATTAAATATATTTTCTCATGTATTCTTTTATGGTAAATTCGTAATAACTTTAACAGAATTAGAGTTAGGCAAGGAAAATTATTTAATGAAAATAGTAATTTATTTCAATTAATTTAATAAATAATGTCTATTTTGGGAAATAGAAAAACATGCATTAGGCTGTATTAAATTATAAAATGTTGGTTAAACGTCGAGAAGCGTGTATAATTGGTCTCGATATAGGAGAGGCCCCAAACCCCTCTTATTAAATATTAAGACCGACAACCCTAGTAAAATAACTGGGGTTAGCAGCCTTGCTCTCTCATAGTTCAACTAGAGGATTGTTTTTCTATTAAATAGGCATTAATTGCATTCTACTAATTCAACTAGTATCTCACTTCCTCTCGCTATAAATAGATGGCACCGGTAATGTTAAATAAACAACTTTGAGATATTGTTATTCTGCCCGAAAATGGTCAATTTTTTTTCTAATTATAAATTATATTTTTAAGAAGAACAATTATATCGGTTTCTATAAGAGAGAATTGCTTTCCTACTGAAAGTAAGAAAATTATTTTTTGTTCTATGTTTGATTTGTAATTAGTCAAGCCCACATTCGAAGTAGTTCGTGCTATAAGAATTGTAACGCCCCAAAACCCGGCCTAGAATTTTAGGCTGAATCTCAGAGGTTACGTTGATCACTGAAGTGATCGTAGGAAAAAATTTAGTTTAACCAACTAGAAAACAATGGGTATATAAGTTATGTAAAATTCTCTGTTGTAAAATCTTGATATTACAAAAAATTTAGTCCAAAAGATGCTTACGTGCGTATAACACAACATTTCATACCACAATATTCAAAACAAAGCTTACAATTCAAATCGTTTATTTATAAATGTGGAATTTATGAAAATACTTTTAAAGTCGATTCTTAAACATGGTTGTCCGAGACCTCCAGTGTGCCGAATCCAGCAACAGCATACGGAAATACCTAAAAAAAAGAAACTGAGAGGGTGAGCTACACGAGCTCAGTATAAGTTCGTAACAGTTAACAATAGATTTACAAAAGAGAATTCTAGATAGCAGTTCAATAGCAAAACATACATACAAAGATATACAGAAACAGAATGTAAATTCGAGGCCAATGTCCCAATAGAACTTAACAATCAAGCATACCATATCATAGATAGAAACTCAACCGATAACCCGTCAATGGGTCGGTACCAGAACTTAACAATCAAGCATACCACATCATAGATAAAAACTCAACCGATAACCCATCCAACCCTACACACCATGTATGCAGACTAGGCCACTCAGATAATAATAAGCGGCAAAGTTGATGTATATGCAGTACAGTGCATTGCGGTAAACTATTATACAGATATGTTGCAGTTAAATTGCCAGATCAGATAAAAATTAGTCTTCATTCCCTTCACAACCAAACCTTAAATGTTTTATGCAAATGTATGTATGTAGACAGGTGTACAAAACCAGAATACAAGATTTCCAGACAATCATTCGGACACAGAAACTCCCATCCAGTTAATTAGTTACAGAATTCCCGTGCAGTCACAGAATGCGCACTACACACAAACACTCACACACCAATCACTCTGAATCAAAAATACGTACATTCATTTACCCGGATTCAATATCAATTGCAAAGTAACCTTAAACAACAATCAAACAATCTATTTAAATAGAGGTATATCTATACAAAACACACTAGTTTAGGCCAAATCAGAGTCCCGATCACCCTTGCTAAGACCTCACTAAGAGTTGGAACACACAAAATCATGGTTAAGCTTTAATTTGACACAGAACAAAATTTGGTGAGACAGAGCCACACAGCCGTGTGCTCCGGCCGTGTAGAAATGCCTAGGCTGTGTGGGGTCCACACACCTGTGTAGAAGGGCACACGCCTGTGTGGAAGGAGGCATATGCCTGTGTGACCTAGGGACATGGCCGTGTGATCCAGCCATGTAACTCTCTGTCCGTTTGTGCTAAAATAGGAAACAGGGCAGACACGGGCGTATGTGTGCCCATCAGACACGGTCGTGTGTCCAAAACACACGCCCTTATGGGATCCCTAAATCTCCAAATTGGCCACACACCGTGTGGCACCGAATTTTACCTAGAACCATAATTTCCAATTGTACACAGCCGTGTAAACTGCCCGAATGGGGGCACATGCCCGTGTTGTAATAGCCCGTTTTAGGGTCAAGTCAAAATAGTAGTTTTAAAACCACAAATCTGAAGTAGAAATATTTATTTTATTGTTTCTTTCAGGCCTACAATATGATTGAATGATTGTGTGAAAATTTCGTTAAGAAATTTTATCGATAAGGTGTCCAATTTGACTAATAGGACTAAATTACAATAGGAGCAAAATGTATGTTCTAGAAGCTAGAGGTGTCTAATTGCTATGAAATTTTAAATTCAAGGTCCTTAAATGGTAATTAGACCATTATAATTTAAGTTGGACAAAAATGGACATGGATAGGTGAAATTTCAAAGTTTTGCATTAGGGGCATTTTGGTCATTTGGTAAATAAAGACAAAATTAAACAAATAAAAGATGTTCATCTTTCTATTTTTCATCCCCCATGTCCGAATGTCTCAAAGGAAACCATAGCTAGGGTTTTCCAAGCTTTCAAGCTCAATTGTAAGTCTGTTCTTGTCCCGTTTTTAATGATTTTTATATTTTTAAGATCAGTGTAACATAATCTAGCTATTTCAATGACTAATTTGAAAGAAAATCAAAGTCTAAAATTTTACCCATGTTAGATATTTGGGTATTTTGATGTCTAATGGTAGAAATGCATGTTTGATGTTAGGTAAACAACATTTACCAAGTGATTTTTTATGAAAATGTCAAATAGGGACCTATTTGTAAAAGTTGTACAATGTAAGTTAAAATGTGAATAAATGAAAAATGTGGGCTGCTATGAGCATGAAAAAGATTCGGCTAGGCTTGGGTAATGAATAAATTGGACGAAAATCATTTTACGAGCCTAGGGACTAAAATGTAAATAGTTGAAAAGTTAGGGAAAAAATGTAATTTTTTCCATAAGGTGTTTTTGGGATTAAATTGAATAATTTTATAATTGAATAAGTTAAATTTAATATTATAGATCAAGAAAGAAGAGGTTCTAACCTAGATCGGGGAAAGAACAAAGTTGTGGACTAAATCGAACTATTAGCCATTTTGTACCAAGGTAAGTTCGTATGTTAAAAATAAGCTATAATATAATTTTATTTTATTGCTTTAATATTGCATGAATTGTATGTTTGATAAATATGGATGAGCTTTGATTTTATGCACGAGTCCGAAGACGAATCAACAAGTAAGAAATCTCATTTGAACTTTAGGAATAGGGTAGGATACAAGTGACATGTCACTAGGGTAGTTATGTGTTATGTGATTACGCGATTCGGGTGTTGGTCTTGTACGTCCTACCGGTGGCTGAGTATACCGGCATATGTTGTGGATACTTGACAGCTTGTGTGAGCAGTACCGTGTAGCTACGTCTTGACAGACAGCTTGTTTGAGCAGGCCCGTTGATTGTTCGAGAGCGAGCAACTATGTGATATGAGATTTGAGGTAACATTGGCTATAAATATGCACTTAGTGTGTAAATTTCCCGAGTATCTGACATTATTATTCCGAGTGGTTCACGGGTATGTCAAAGATGAAATTATGTGTAAATTCATTTCGAGATGGTATAGGTATGTACTTGAAGCTCATATCTATTAAATGCTTGAAATAATGAATATGAGGTAAGTTTTGTGATGGAATGAGTTATGATTATGAGAACATGGTAAATGTACATTTAATTATGTTATATTATTGGAATGCTATATGCATGGTAGGGCAACTTATTTCTTGCATATGAGCTTACTAAGCTATATAGCTTACTCCGTTTATTTTTCATGTTTTTATAGTGTCACCAAACTAGCTCGGATCGGAGATCGTCGGAGATTCACCTCACACTATCAAAACTATTATTTTGGGTATTTAATGATCTTAGTAATTTGAAAGTATGGCATGTATAGGGACTTGGTCATTTTGTTATATGTGTCATTTGATTTGGCCAAACGTATTGGCTTACGTTTGTTTAAGGTGATTTGGAATTTAGCCATGTAATTGGCTTATTTTGGCTAAAATGGTTGTAAGCCCAGTTATATATGTATATGTGCTAATGGCTTTTTGTTTATGTGTTTTGTAATGGGTTGCTATATGTTTATTATGGTTAAATGATTTGTGGTGAAATGGATGAGATTGGTCCTTTAGTGTGCTAGGAAATCCAAGTAGAATTGTGCATGATGAAAGTATTCATGTTGACACTTGTGGATGTGAGTTTGGTATGAATTGATTTGGTAAGATATGATATAGTAAATATGTTAAGTGTTGGTAATGAATGATATAATTTAGCCATGATTGTGGATGTTTGGTTGCCTAAGTATGTCATGTTTTGTACCTTTGATTTGGTGTAAGTGTATGTGTAAATAAGGGTGGAAAATGGCTTGGTAAATAGCCTTTATTTTGTCCATACGAGTAGACACATGGGCATGTGTCTAGGCCGTGTGTGACACATAGCCTGTCCTAGGGGCATGTGTCTTGGCCGTGTGTCCCCTGCACCTTAGTTTTGAGAAATAGAATGCTCAGAATTGAGCACACGGGCAGAGACACGGGCATGTGTCTCAGTCGTGTGGACAGTACGGACTCAAACACGGGAGTGTGCCCTGGCCGTGTGAAGTCTGCACCTATTTTATGAAAATTAATTTTCCACATGGCCAAGCACACAGGCGTGTGACTTGGTCATGTGACTTCAATTTGTTTATGAGTTACAAGTTAGAGAGTTACACGGGGTCAGGACAAGGGCGTGTGTGACCACACAGCCTGCCCACACAGGCTTGTGACCCCTGTATAGTGGAAAATTTTTCTAAGTTTTGTGAAAATTTCTAAAGTTCTCAGTTTAGTCCCGAACTATTCCCAAAGCATGTTTTGTGCCTCGTAGGCTCGTGATAGGGACTTTATGATTAATTTCAAATAGTTTTAATTTGGACATAAATTTATTAATCAGAATTGTATGATTGTTTGTGATGTGAGTCCGGTAATGCCTCGTACCCTGTTCTGGCGTCGAATACGGGTAAGGGGTGTTACACGTGTAGCCACCCGTGTGGTCACGAAACCACACCAAAATTGGCTGCAATCCACACCTTTCTTCTCAGAATCGTATTCCCAACATCTGTAGTCTTAAAACCCACAACGAAATTGCTTAACAATCCCTCAATCATCAACAAAACAAATCCCATCTGCTTTAATAAAAAAACATACAAGAAAAAAAAAACCAAATTCCAACATCGAAATTTAATGATTCAGAAAAAACCAATAACTGTTGAATTTCACATATCCAATTCATAATTTCATTAATAAAAAAGAAAGGTTCAAATCCCACACCTGACTCGCGAACAAAACTTCCAAACGCCGGCTTGACGACAGAGAACCGAAGCTTTCCAAAACAAAACCGTTCTTCTTTTCTTTTTGTCCAAAAGCACAAGAAACCAAGAAGGAAAGAAGGAAAAAGCAAACCATGGTGAGGGAGAAGAGAGAACGTGCAAACCAGAAACAAAATAGAAGAAGAAAAAAACAAATAAAACAAATAAAAATAAAAATCCAAACTAAATATATATTTAATAAATAAATATTTAACTTTTTCAACAAAACAAAACTTAAATCAAAGTAATTCCCTCAAAGCACAACTGAGGCTCGAACTTAGAACCCCAAACTAAACTAACATACAGCCAACCACCAGACCAGTAGGCTCATTCTGATATTAAAAAGTGGACACAAACTCACATTCATGATCTAGCCACTGACCCTACCTACAAATATCAAAACTTCTAACCAAAAAACAGGGGTGTTACAAGAATTATAGAGAATATCGTTCAGTTAAGAGCTGGGAGTGTCAAGGATCCGTCTCGCACAAAGCAGTAATACTTTTCAAGAAAAAGTTTATTGCTATAAATATTACAAATCGACTTGGTTTTCAATTTTTTTCCGCTGTGTAAGAAAACCGTTTTCTGATCAGAATTTTTCCAACATGTTTACCTTAGTGTCATCATCCTCGATGCCTATTGTACAATAATATTGTTCCATTTTATGCTTCTTAGGGATTGAAGCCATCATCTCTTTTCCCATAATAGCTCTGCACACAAATATTAACCATACCACAACTTCGTTACAACAATGGTGACACAAGAAAACCTTGTTACAACAAAAGCTTGAATCTTGCATCTCCCCCTATAATGTTGGCATCTAAAAAATCTAGGAAAAAGGAAGCTAATAAATCATGTGGAAATGAATCTTAAAAAAAAAATAGAGAAAGAAGAGGTACCCATATCCCATCTTCCCTTGATTGGCTATAGAGGTACGATTATTGGGGGAACAAATAAAGATTTTGATTTTAATTGGGTTTAAAAAAATAATTTTATTGAATTATTTAAAATTAGAATTAAATTGATAAAATATATTAATATTGAGGACTAAATGTATTATTATACCAGTTAGAAAAAAGTCATGATATTATTTACTTCATCAATTTAATGGCATGTGACCAAAACAAGAATGAATACAAATGCTAATGTTTAAATTAATTTTTGTTTTAAATTGGATAACCAAAACTGGAATGCGGACATAGTTGAGTAACAATTATATAAACCCTTGCAATTATTATTGATGGTTTCTTTAAAGAAATATGATAAATTCTCAGTTTTTTTTTTGTGAATTACAATAATAAGGTAAAGCTCAAATAATTAGCATGACTCGAACCCAAGCCACACCTGGGGCGATGAATACTCTTAACCATCAAGCCATCCAGGTTCAAACACTAGTATTACCTTTGGCTTCTTTTTTTTTTTTTTTTTTAACTTATAGGAAAATGATTAAATTTTAGTTTTAGTCCTTCTACTATGTCTAAAATAGAGATTCAATCTCTATTCTCTAATTTCTAAATTAATTTGCTTCATATATTTTTCCAATGCTATTTATTAGTCCAAATAGTTATATTGTTAACTTTTTGATTAAAATGTTGTATGGTTATATATGATTTGGCTTGCTTTTTTTAATTATAAGATAATTGTCAAATTTTAGTTTTGTCCCCTATACTATGTTGAAACTTAAGATTTATTCCATATATTTTAATTTTTGACATGATTTAGTCTCTATACTTTTATAATGCTATTAGTTAATTTAAAAAGTTAGTATTGTTAACTAATTCAAGTAAAATGCTAACACTAATTTTTCTAAAGACACTATTCCAACAACAAAAAGATTGTAATGACAAGTTCGTATGAGTGTTTTTAAGAAAAAATCTACATGAATATTTTCAATGTTATCTTTTTGTTACATGCTTACCAAGTAAGTATTTTTTATTTCAAAATGTTATATTAGGAAATTTAATAGAAGAATTTTAACAGCGATAACAACTGGGTCTGAGTTTTTTAGTTCGAAAGGTAGAATGATTGAATTTCTAAAAATAAAAATAAACAAACTAATTTTCAAATGTACAAAGTGTATAGAAATTTAAGACATATTTTAATCTTTAATTTTTTTTACTCTATAATTTGATACAAATAAATAATAAACATAATGTGAAACACAAGTTAAAACCATACTGTAACTTTATATAAAAAGAAGGTCCAAAAAGCACTTAGAAGCATCTCAATTAATATTTTTTAACATTATAAGAATATATCAAATCTCATTTTTCGTCCATGTATAAATTTTTTATTTAATCTTTATATTTTAATTTTTATTATAATTTAATATTTTTATTTTTATAATATTATTAGTTAGTCTAAATAGTTAATATTATTAACTATTTTGATTAAATTTTTTACATAAATTTTATTTAAAAAAATTTATTGTAATAAAAATAATTTGGTATGGTAAGTTGGAATAAGTGTCTTAAAAAATTCCAATTTAAGCTATTGAAATCATTAAGGTTACTAATTATTCCGACTAACTAATGACACATCAACTTTTTCTCTTTTTTAGTCATTATAAGATAATAATAAAATTGTAGTTTCGGTCCCTCTATTATGCTTAAATTTGGAATTTAGTATTTAAATTTTAGTTTGACATAATTTGGTTATCTACTTTTACAATGATATTAGTTAATCCAAATAGTAAGCATATTTAACCATTGTGATTAATATGATGACATTAAAGATTTCTCTTAAAGATACTTTTCTAACACATAAAAAGCATCTATTTTGGTATGATAAATTGGAATAAATATTTTTAAGAAAAAAATCGACCTCACTATTTTAACCGAAATAATTATGGGTGTCAACTATTTCAACTAACCAATAATACTATGTAGAGGAATCAAATTATATCAAATTAAAATATAGATATTAAATCTTAAATTTAAATTTAATATAAAGAGATAACTATAATTTGACCTAAATTAAAACAACCTATGTCTAACACAAAAATTTATCAATTAATTTAATAAAATTATATATATATATATATATATATTTAGAATTTTTTTAATTAAATTAAATTAAATTGGTATATTGATTATCTACCCGAAATGAGGTGAAGATAGCAAACTAATTATTATTAAATATACCGAAAATGAAAATTTTACCCATTTTGAACGTCCAATCCACGTGTTTAGTGAACAAATTTAGGATTCACGTGGTTAGTTGATTTGGTAGGAAAATAGCAAGATTACCATCTAATTGACATTGTTAGTTACAATTGAATGTTTCACGAAATTAAGTCCACCACTCTCTCTCTTTCTTCATGATTTTCATGACGCTTTATTAATTTATACTTTTCAACATCATTATGAGTTCCTAAAATGTTTAACTACACCATATCTTATTTCATCAGTTATTTAATTTTATAATGTATGTACTTTCAAATTAAATTACAAAAATATATTTTCTATATTTATTTTGATCAATCAAAAATAAATAAATATTTTTTCTTAAAACTTGATTTACCATTTTGAAAAATATAAGGCGAAAAACATATTCCTTTCGTTTTTATATAAAATTATATTGGAATCAATCATTTTATTATCATATTAATAATAAATTTTAATTTTAAAAAAAATATTAAAATTAATATCAAATGTTTTAATGTTCAATATTATTAAACATACCTATTTACTTATTTATATTTAATAATATAATTAATATAGCTTATTATTTTAATAAATGATTTAATATTACAATTTTATTTTAATAATTAATTTTAACGATAATAATTTACAATTTTAATTATATTATTGAAAAATATTTATATTAATATTTTAATAATAAATATACATTATAATTTATAAATATTTAATAATAAATTTTATTTTTTTAAATGACCGGAAAAAATATTGTAATATATATTGTTGGGTAAAAAACTTCTCCGGTCCATTTTGATGTTGACATTGAGTAAATTAGTTTTTCTAAAAAGATGAAACATTTTAATTCCTGTGAATTTTAAAAGTGAGTAATTAAAGACAATTAAGGACGATGTTAAAATTTTTTATTAAATTTATTTGATGTGGTAAGAAGAAATGAAATTAAATGATGTAAAATGTTTTAACTAATTCTAGATAACTTTTTTTTTTTAATTTCTATGAAAAGAAAACGGTAAGAAAGTCAACATCATAGTCTTCTCAACCTTTTCCTCAACAATCCTCAATTCATCAAAGCTAAAACAATAGAAAGGTACATTGATAGGAAAGAGAGTTATGGAAATGGCAAAAGAATAAACAATGGGTTAAGAAGATGAGTATTGAATGATGAAAATTGTTTTAGGAGAAAATTGGATTCCAAGAGAGATTGGATTTAATGAAATGAACGAGTTAATTTATCCATAATTTTTTTTTTATGTTCACTAAACCCTAACCTATATCTATATATTAAAGGAATGTCAAAGACATTCCTTCTTAAGACACATGGCACACACCCGCTATCTCTTTTCCTTTTTCTTTGTTTTTTTTCCTTTTTCTAACAATGGTTAATTTTCAATTTTTTTCCTTCTAATTTGTTTAAATTTAAGATTTAATACTTATACTTTAATTTCTAATTTTATCTCTATATTTTTATAATTTTATTGATTAGTTAAAATAGTTAATATCGTTAGCTTTTCAATTAAAATATTACGTGGTTATATATTGTAGTAGCCTGATTTTTAGTGGTACTGAAAAAGGTAGTTTTTGAATCTCATTTTTGTAAATCGAGTCCGTAAATATTAAATATAAATATTTACAAAGTTGGTATAATAGGAAATTAGAGTTTCATCCTTCAATTTTGTCTTTTAATTAAGGTACAGGGACTATATTTTAAAAGTTTTATCGTTATAGATTTTTAAATAGCTAAATGTTTCAAAGGTGAGAATTGGACTAAATTATAAAATGATGGTTATAAGTGAAAATAAGGCCCATGTAAACTTAGTAAATATTATGATACGATTGGCATGTCAATAATGCTTGTGCGCGCTAGTGCAAAATTATTTATAAATTATTGACGAGGTCCAACATTTGTTGTGGATACTCAAATACATGTGACATAGGTTTAGCTCAAACGACTAGCCTGATGTCTTTTTTAAGGTTCAGCTTGGACAGGTAACCTGACATGTATATATATTCGCTTGGAAAAGTAACTGAATGTGTCGTAATATATGTTTAGCTCGGATAGGTAATGTAACACCCATAGCCCAGTGGTGAATCTAGGGGGCTAGCAGGGGCCCCGGTCCCCCTTAAAATGTAAAATTGCTATTTAGGCCCTTGAGATTTTTAAAAAAATTTAAATTAGTAAAGGTAAAATTGCACTTTGGCCCTCTTAAAATTATAAAAATTTGATTTAATCCTTTAAAAATTATAAAGATATAGACTATAAAAAATTAAAATTTCATCCGGCCCCCTTAAAAAATTGTTCTGGCTTCGCCCCTACATAGCCTAGTTTTTGTTGTCGGACCCAAGTTACAAGATATTACCACCCAAATATGTATCCAACTCAGATTTAGTTTCTAGTTCAACTTGTTTCTTCTTCTTAAGGTACTTTTTCTTGGCCAAGCCTATTGACATTTTTTATTAATCTATTTCTATTGAGTTGAAAAGATTTGTCGAAGATTTAGATCCACCTGCAAATAATTGAATTCTTCCGACATTAGAAGAATACTCATTGAACAAGTACTGTAATTCTTTATCAATCATTTTCATAAAGTTATTAGCAACATTAGGAAAAAGCAAGTTGTCCCCAAAGTCCAAAAAGTTCATTTTACATCGTGGATCAAAGATAATCACCAAGTAAACTATCAAAGATAATCGCCAAGTAAACTAGCATGTTGGTTTTGTTTCCTTCACCCCTAATACTTATTATACTTATCTATCATTTTAGAAGTCATAGAAATTATATCTAAACCTCCACAATCTTGCCACCCATAAAAAAGACAATGTACATCTGTTAATACTTCAAAAAGTGAATGAGAGGTAACATGAAAAGATTCGGACACCTTCAATGTAAGATGATAAAAAGGCTCTAACACTTTTATAATTCTTCCAACAATTTCCAAATCGTCAAATGTAGGAACTCCATCTCTAGTAGTGAGGTCAAGAAAAATTTTATGATCATCACATAAATATGATTCAAATGCATGTTCATATTTTCTGCCACCTTTAACATCATATATGTTTAGTTCCATCTAGTAGGCACATATAAGCATAATTGAGCCTTATTACCTATCATTTCTTCTTTTTCTCATTGGTTGAATTTCGTCAACCTCGATGGTGATGCTTTTATATACCTCACAACACCTCTAACTCGATCCATAAACATAGAAATATCCTTAATACTGTATTGCACAATGAGATTAAGAATATGTCCAACACATCTCATATGCATAAATTTCTTATTTGCAACAGAATCATTTCGATGATTCAATTTCTTTCTCAAATTATCAATGGCAACACTATTGACGGATTCATTATCAACCGTAATAGTGAAGACTTTTTCAATCCCTCAATCTCGAAGACATTTTCAAGGGCTTGACATATGATTTGATCTCTATGAGCAGATATTTTGCGAAAATTTATAACCCTTTTTTGTAACCTCCACCATGTAAGATATCCTTTGCAATGAAGTCCAAGTGTCTATTGTCAAACAAACTCTACTTATATCTTTTTCAAAATAATTCTTCATTACACTCTTCATGGAGTTAAAAAAATCAAGACAATCCCTTTAATTGTCCAACGAGATGAAAGACTAAACTATGGCCATGCTATAGAAAAAAAGTATTTGAACCACTCTCCCTCTGCAAGGTAGTTCATCCAAAATTATCATATGAACCAATTCCTTTCTAACAGCATCTTTGTCAAACACCCAAGTTGATAAATCTATTTTTTCTTGGTTAGTCTTCACAAATGTTAATTTCGATTACTTTGGGTCAGAAGTATTAGCTTGAGGTCTTTTTAAGCATGTTTTCACATGATTATTCAAATCGGCTATAGAACTCGAAATTGATTTTATGGTGTAAGTAACATCACAAGTATTGCACCTTGTTCTCTTCCCCCCTCTTCAGTTACATATTTGGTGAATTGGTTCCAACAAGCTGCCATAGGAGTAATCTTTCTTTGAACACTTCCCTTGGTTGTTGTTTGATCATCTTTACTTAGGGAAGAATTTTGTGAACTTTGAGTTGAACCATATCGCTTTGGATCACTCATCTATAAGTAAACAAAGAAATTTAACAATAGTAAAGATTTTAATCATGTCACGTATCAAAAGGTGAATCATATTGTTAGCCTAAAAAATCTTGATTCAAGCTTTCATTACGACCAAGGGTAGTGTAATTTGCACCAATTTGTCGCTTCAAACTACAAATTCAACTTCATTTTGGAAGGAACCAATGCATTCATCAATACATTGCTACCCCTCCAAGAAACTGAAAATATGCAACAACCAAAATAATTGTTGAAAATCAAATTCTTTTATCCCAAAACTAATGGTTGTAATGTTAACGTCTCTCTAAATCCAACTTGTCTGTAAAAAAAAAATGCACCATTAAACATAGAATCAAAGCTTTAACTGACACCCATCACAAACATCAAATGTTTATGTTTGCTAGATGGTTTTAAAACGCAAACCATTCCCTTTAAGCATAAACCATGTGGGACAATAAATTTGACAGAATCTCCAACAGCGCTACTTAATTACACTACTTAAATAATGATTTTTTTCTTAATGGACCTTATTAATTTCACACCCCTTAATATTTCAAATCCACCACACATGTATATTCTTTAGACTCAATACTACTTTACACTATATCCAAAATCTTTTATCACTAAAACTTTTTTAAATGAAAGAGGTTTTGGGTTAAAACATAATTAAGAATAAAATTACTAGAAAAAGAAAAGAGAAAAACCTTAACTTGAGTTGTTTTAATGCTGGGCCGAGCGAGCGAAAACTGATGAACAAACAATTTTTAGGAAAGTACCATAAAATGATAAAGAAGAAGGATGGTCTATCCGAAGACTGAAGATGGGTAAGGGATGACCAGGCGGGAGAGGGATTTCAATTTTCAAAAACTGATGAGTGATGAAGAAGAAGAAGGTTTAGTTTAAGGATTTTCAAAATTTGGGGGTAAAGGGTGAGGGTGGGGTAGACGAGGGGAACACGAGAAAGTAAAAGGGGTAAAAATGTAAAATACCTAAACTAAAAAGTAATATAAATTTAACATTTAAAATAATATAGTTTGGTATTTGGTTTATTCCAATTATTTATATTTTCAAATTTGAAAACTTGACTTGAACTTGAAATTTGAAAAAAAAAATTCAAGTTGATTCGATTAACTCAATTCGAATAATTCAAAATTTAATTTTTTTTCCAATTTTTTTGATTCGAATCAAATTTTACTCGCCCCTATTTACAATGGTATATGTTTTTGTCATGCTTGAAATGTGAATTGACATATACTTGATTTAATCCATTTTAAGGTCTATAAACTTAGAAGTGTGCAATGTGCACATATGCATGAAATTAAAAAGAGAATGGTATGTTTTAAATTTTTATGGTATAAATAAGAGTTGATATTAAAATGGTTAAAGGTTAGATCACAATGTCATTTGAGTTGTTTGAATTTAGTTGATGATTATGTATTGAATGCTTAGTATAAAGGCTGGATTGAATGTTGAGCTCATTTGGTATGTTTTTTTGACATGTTTTGAATCAGGTTAAGTCAATTCTTGGTGCATATATTGTATGGCTTGGTTGGAAAGTATGAAATAGGTACCAACTGGTTCATTTCTACCAAAATCAGGGCTCATGCCGTGACTTCGAATTTTGGATGTCGTAAAGTTGCATTTACAATGAGTGATGTCGCGACGAGCTAGGGATTTTCATCGTGATGTGACATATTGAGATGTCCACATCGTGACGAGCACTAGATGAAGTTGCGACGTCAATCCATACATTTTAAAAATTTTGTAATTTGGTCCTATTTTGTACTTAGGTTGATAAAAGGGATTTTGTAAGCTCGAATAAGACCCATAAATGATTTGTTATTTTAATTTAAACATGATTGATGATTAAATGCATGAGAAAATAATTATTTTATTGTGAATCTAACTGTAGTTGCTCTAGCAATGAATGTAACATCATGTAGCTCGAACCTGGTGATTGAGTTGGGTGAGGTGTTACATATATAATTTGAAATCGGATTTTTAAATCCATAAAGTTGAGAGATTAAATTCTTGAAAATAAAAGTTGGAGGACTAAATTTCAAATGTATGAAGTGTAGAGACTTAGAGACATGGTCGTTTGAACCAATTGAACTAGTCAGGGTACTAATCTGGAGAGATGCATCACTCTGGTTGACTTGTGAACCATACGAACTACTGGTCTGACCAGTTCAATTACCGTTTTGTTCTAAAAAATTTGCTTAGAATATAGTTAATCTTTAAATTTTTACTCTATAATTTGACACAAATAAATAATCAACTCAGCGCAAAGCGTAAGTGAACCATGCTAGTATAAATAAAAGCAATGAAAACTTTGATTTTGGCACCTTCAAGTATGAAAAATAAAGATTTAATTTAATGTAAAGAAAGTAAGAGTTTTTTTTTCTTCAATCTCGAAAATGAACGATGAATTTTTTTGGGCGTTTATATATATTTTATTCTTAACTCAAGTTTCTTTTCTTTAGGTAGAAATTATGTTAGAAAATTTCCCCAATAAATAGTTTACACCAATTTATGTTTTTTAATTTTAATTTTTTCATTGACACCTTAGAAAAATTTAATGAAAATTTTTAGTGTTGTTATCAATTGTCCTTTATTGAGCCATGTCCTTTGAAAGAAATGTTGGGGGTATTTATACATGCTCCTATCGTTACTATTACAACTCATAACTGGGCCCACCATTTTGTCTTGCCCTTGGGGCCTCCGATACTAACATTCTCTGCCTCTGGTGCTGACATTCTCTGCGTGCCCCCTGGCTTACTGGACATGTGTTTACGTAGCACGCAGTCCTTTCTGATTCTAGGGCTGACATACTCAGCGAGCTCCGTACCCGTTAGTCATGAGTCTAGATTACTTGTAGGGCACGCAATATTTCCTGTGAACATATTTTGTGACCCTATCTTACAAGGTATGCCCACGAACTCTTCTTGTAAGCTATCTTGAAAAATACGTTTCTTCTTAGTCAGGTCCATCCGGGTCAAGGATTAGAGACCCAAATCCTTTTAGGACATTTAGGTTGGCGATTACAGATATATAACAAACCAGTCCCTTCCTTAGTGGGCCTAAGGGGCGATACAAAGTGGTGGGCCTTAGGTCCATCATGTTAGACTTGAATGCAGCTTGTTGGGCATGCTTTTGTCACGTGTAAGGCCAAGTGTTGGGTGCGTACTGACCGTCGAGAGATGAATCATTTTTTGCTTGCTTGCATCTAGGTCATTGGTTCTCTTCGGGCATCTGACCGTTAAGAGATGAATTGTTTTCTACCTGCTTGCATCTAGGTTGTTGGTTCTCTTCGGCCATACAAATCGTTTGAGGAAATCATTTTTTAAAAAAAAGGGCTTTTAGGAGTCTAGGTTCTTCACTGTTTGTCATTTCCTTCAAGTTAGAATCAAGGTAATTTTCGCAAATTCTTTCTACTTTCTAGTTTCCATTTCTATATTCCTTTGATTCGAACCATGCTGAAAATGAGAGGATCCCACAATTAAATTATCTCGGTCTAGCCATCTTGATCGATTTTGATTATCGTGACGGAGAAACCCTATGTTTGTACCACCACGTTAGAGAAAATGGAGTGAGATTTGGTCATACGGGGAATAAAACTCCCTCACTTCACCTACGAATTCTCTATTCTTGGGGGATTGCATCGAGTATACAAGACGAGGGATGATAGCTTCTTTCTACCACTACATGCCTTGGAGGTTGGGTTCCATCTGCCTTTGTACCCCTTCTTCTGCAACCTTCTGAACGACTTTACCTAGCTCCTAAGCAACTTTCTGGCTTCTCTTGGTGGCTGGCTATGGCCTATTTTTTCAATAGTTATTAGTGCAGCGAGGTGTCGTTGCTCGCCATTTTCCAACACCAATACTAGTTGAAGGGCAGCAACATAGGGGAATCTGCGAGGTTCTATTATTTCTCTCGTCGCAGGAGAGTTTAAACAATCATTCATAATTATTGTAAGAACCTGTACCTAAAACGAGGGAAATACATTCGAGTTCGCAGTGTTCTTGGCGAGGACTTAGGGTTCCCCACCAGATGGTTTTCGCCCAGCGAGGTATGCGGGCAATTTAAAGAAACTTCCCTACGAATGAATCTATCTCGCAGTTTCAAAGGCTTTGCGTTGGTTGTGTACTAGCCTTAGAGACTATTCTCACTACGAAGAATATTTTCAAGTTTTGCCTAGAGGATATTAGCCCCAATGGGTGGAGGACATGTGATAATGAGATGGTCATTCGATCAATTGGTGGGTTGCCTGCGGAGGCTACTTGGCCTCATGGCTCTTGTGATCAGTTGGTCCAAATACTGTTGAGACATGAGGACGAGCCTGCGAACTTTTTCTATTATTATTGTGGGATAAAACTCCGTCCTTTTGCTCTTCCCGAATTCATACAAGAGGAGGGAGATAGGGGAAGTGTTAACTTGTTAACTGCTCCTATTGACCATAAGGTTGTTGCTGGTGCAGGGATAATCAAGGTTATGACTAATTCAAGTGAGACTCACGACATCTTGCGCGAGCTCAACAAGGCCATGGATATTGATATTTTGATAAGCAATGGTCGCAAGAAGCATAAGATTTTTGCTGGCGCTGTGCGCATCAACCCTCCCAGCGATGAGGAGTAAAGCAATACTCAATTAGAGCATCATCAAAAGAGAAGCATATACTAGTACTCTTTGGGAATTTGATCTTCATGCAGAAGGTTACCACCTGTATTATCACCATCCTCATTATTTGTCTCCCAAATATAGCTTTATATGCCATCAGGTGGTCCACTACATAAAATTGGACATATTCTGTAGTCATATGCTCATCGTCCCCCAAGGTGACCGGTAGTGTGATTGAACCTTTCACCTTAATAGGGTGGTTCGCAAAACCATACACTGGGCTGGCATTGAATAATGACTGTTCTTTTAAACCCATTTTTCTATACGCTTCCCACAATAGGACTTTCAATGTGCTTCCGCTATCAACCATTATCCTCTTGACTTTGAAGCTAGTGACCATTGTTGAGACTACCATCGAGTCGTTTCCTTCATTGTCACAGATTAGCTTTTCGTCACCACTTTTGAACTCAACATTTCACTTTTCCTAGTGTCTTGGCCTTTTCAGAGTACTAAGCGACATTACGCCTTTCATATGTGTTCACATTTTCGTGTTCGAATGCATCTAGTCGTCGTCGATGCCTATGATTACATGAATGGTGTCTTGTACCTTCTGTTTTCCTTTGGGGTCTGAACCTTAGGAGCTTTTGCCTCGCTGTGGGCCTCTTTGGTTTACGAATTCAATGAGTTCACCATTTCTTATCATTTCTTCTATGGCATCTTTTAGTGTGAAGCAGTTTTTCGTCTTGTACTTCATATCATCGTGAAAGACACACCGGTCCCTGAAGGTCATTGAGAGCACCAAAAATATCATATTTCCTACAAAATAATGAAAAAGAATAGTAAATAGGAAGTAGGGTCGAATCCTCAGGGACCGGATTGCACGAATGCTTGTTTCTCGAAATCCTTGGCAGAATCGTACCCAAAAAAACCTGCGTTCCTAAAAAAAATAAAAAACAGAATTAAAAGTTTTGATTTAGAAAAATAAAATAAAAACATAATTGAAAGCCGAATTGAAATTACAAAATTAAATAAATTGCGAAAATTAAAATGGAGAATATAAAAATAAACAGGGTTTGGGAAAAGAGAGAGTTTCTTATGTGGCGAGATTCCAGCCTCCGGTTGTCTCGATTTGCCTTGGGTCCAATCCTTGGCTTTTAAGTGCTCTTTCTTAAGCAGAATAAGCCAGTTATAGTGGAAGAGGACGCCTACGACCACCAGCTCCAGAATTTTAGACTTAAGATTTGGCGGAACCTGATTCTAGCCAACAATCGCTTTTGTGGGAATGTCTTCTGCTAGATCATCACTTCCCAATAACAAATACCACGCCATTTTGTCTCTTGGGCTCGCCAACCTCTAACGCAGAAAGCCAACGAACCGACTGTGCAACCTTCCCAAAACGTACAAAGTGACTGTTCCTTGCACAAGTTGAAAAGACTACTTATTAAGGGACATGGACGGAAGCGTCAGCCCCATAATGCGGAGAAACGATGAATACTCATTGAGAAGGCTAAGCACGGATTCTAAGCCTCATGAACCCTTTTTGGGGAATTTCGACAACCTTCGGCTAGATAGATTTAGTAGCTCATGATTTTTGGGGAAAAACAAATAAAAATAATGAAAAGAGAATTTTTACTGGAGAAAATATGGAAAGAACAAAAAGACTAAATTTATGAGGGAGAGAATATTTACAGCAAAAGACCATCAAATTTGTGTCACTTTATCCCCTATTTATAGTACTAAGAAACCTAGCCTATTCTTAATTAAATTCTAAAAGATAAATACAAATAATTAAAGATAACTAAAGATAAATAAAAATAAATCCTAAAATTAAATCTAAATAATTATCCTTAATAATTATCCTAATATAATTAAACATTAAATAGAGTCTTGTGCTATAAAATCTCTTCTTTTGCACTTTTGCCCTTATGTCTTCCATACTTGCATTTTTGGCACCACTTTTTTCCCTATGTCGCATGTCGGCCCATTGTATCTTCAAATTTGTACTTTTTTCCCTTAAATTTTCTTTTGCCTCCAATTTAGTCCTTGAAAGATAAAAGATAATAAATAGCTCAAATTAGTAGGGTCATACTCAAAATAAATATGCAATTAGCACATAAAAATATGTCGTTCTAGAGTATTATCACTATGGCTCGTTGTCAAAGTGAAATTTATCGTGGTGTGCAACTGAATATGTGCTATTACGTCACAACCATAATTCCCAAAAAACAAAGGAGAAGATAAGCTACCAGGGTAACTTAAGCTTGTTGCACTAGTTTTTGCATTCCAGGTTTTATTTTATTTCATATTAATATAATTATATTTATTTAATATTAATATAAAATTTTAATTTGTTATATATTTTTTAAACATTTATTTTTATATATTTTTAAAATTTATTATTATATTCTTTGAAAATATTTATATATATTTTTAGAATTAGGATCAAATTGAGAACATTTGTCAAATTTGAAGTTTTTTTTTTTGAAATTATGACTAAATCTATATAATATGTAAAAGTTGATGGATAAATTTGTTATGACGCCGATTTTTTTAACTGCTACGTAAGATTGTCTTTTGTGATTCTAATGGGAGTGACCAAAATGATCTAACTATGTAACATGAGTTCTTAAATTGCAAACCTTTTATTTTGGGCGCTTAATATGAAAAACTTTTTATAGTTGAGTGACTATCTATATAGTTTACCCTTTTAATCAATAGATTTTTGTTTGATTTTAAATTAGAAAATATATTTATAATATAAAATGTTAAAAAAAATTAGGTTTTTAATATTAAAACTAAAAAAATGAATGTAATGGTTTGATATTAAATTTAAAGAGGAAGAGTTGTTAATTTTGTTTAATTAAAATTTTCTGGTTTACACATACAAATTAAATTGATATCTGATATTTATTCTCATAATATTTTTTTGATTAATTTTTAAGATATTTATATGATAGTGTTGTTATTTTATCTTTATTAAAACTCAAAATAAATGCTAAAGTAGGGGCCATTCATATCTCAATGTTTTATTATTATATTAAAATTAAACAATAATAAAACTGGAAGAGAAAAGTTTTGTAAAAAAAATAAATCAAACTTTTAAAATTTATTAAAAAATAGTAACTTAGTTTTTTTTTTTTTTTAATTTATTGGTTATCTAAACCAAGATTAATTGCAATATACGTGATTATTCCAATCCAAATGTTATTTTCACAAAAGGTAAAAAGGCGATTTGATATATTTATATATTAATTTTTATATCAAAACTAAATAAATACAAATTTGAAATAAATAAAGTTGGATAAATATTAAATAACACTTTATATTTATCTTTATAAATTATTTTTTATTTAAATGATATTAATTTTACTATCAGACAAAAAAGAGATATACACGAAAAATGTAACATATTTTTATTTGAAATTCTTTTTTATTTTTTGTATTTTATATATAGATTATTGTAATAATATTAAATTTTAAATTACATAAAAATGTATATTTAGGTGATACTGAAAAATTAATAAAGAAAAGTTAAAGAGGATGAGTGGAAGGTATACAATCTTTTATTAGATATGAAAAAAGAAGTGCGGAATCTTAAGCGAATCAAAATATTCGTTTCTTTTAGTGTGCGAATATGATCACTTTGGTTTGGATTCCATCAATTTTTTTCTTATTTTCTTTAATTTTAATCTAAATTTTTTTAATATAATATCACAAGATAGATGTTATATACAAATTTTGTTGAAATCAAATAATATTTAATTAAATTTATGATTAAGTCATTTTTACAGAAAAAAAAACTTTTATTTAGTAATGTTTACTATGCAGGGAGAAGTCAGAAAATTTTTTTAGGAGGGGCCGGATGAAATTTTAATTTTTTATAGTTTATACCTTTATAATTTGTAAAAAGATTAAATTAAATTTTTATAATTTTAGGAGGGGCAAAGTAAAATTTTACTTTTACTAATTTAAAATTTTTAAAAATATTTAAAGACCTAAAATATAATTTTATATTTTAGGGAGGGCCGGGGCCCATGCCAGCCCCCCTGACTACGCCCCTGTTACTGTGGTTTATCAAATGTTGAGTTGACGAAAAATATTAGTTTTCAACAATTTACCAAACTTATTTTTTAAAATATATTCCAGATAGTTAATTGAAAATTTGCTTAATTATATATTTATGAGAAGATTAATAATTGTTAATATGTTGAGTACCAAAGTAACAATTATCCCCAAAATTTTCTCAGGATAGGATCTAGCAAGTAGCATAAAATCACTTTTTCAAAACTTGGTATATATTCTAACAAGATTCTGTACCTCCTGGATTTAATTTTCAAAAAAATCGATCGGTGATAAAAAAATAAAAAAAATATAAACAAAATTAAGTAACTGTAGTTATTTGTAAAATCTTTATAAAACAACTAAAAATAAATTAAGAGTATAAAGGATTCAACCCAACATTAATAAAAATTATACATAAAACTTTTACTGCTCCACCTATAATTTATATAGTATATTTACATTCATCTACATCGTTGGTGCCACATAATTTAATTTTTATTGCCAAAAAATATAAACTAAAATGATAGAAATATCAATATTAAATATATATATATATATATATATATATATATATATATCAAAGAGTTTAAAAAGCTGATTTCTTTTATAAAACAACAATTATTATTTCAATGGGTAATTATTTAGTACATAAATGGTAGAAAAGTTTTTGTTTCATAAGTAAGATTGAGAATTTCTCATATGTTTTATTTTTTTATTTATTTTTTAATTTTTTAAATACAATTTAATGACAAGTGAAAAAAATCTTAACTTCACTTGTGGAGTTAAAACATATAGGATAATTATTTAATACACTGCAAATGGAGTTTATTAGAATTCACATGCGAGTTGAGAGTGTAACAAATGTCACATTTATTTATATAATTAAATTTTTATTTTTTACACAATCTGTAATACACTTATCAAACTTAACCCGTTTGTAGAATTTTAAACACTCTATTGATAGTACATCAAATAATTTTTCATATATATATATATATATATATTTATATTTTTGATAAATCTAAAAAAACACATACAAATAATGAGAATCATAATATTTGAATCCAATACATTATGATCTTCAACTTTACTATTTTGACCAAAGTTATATTTGTTTTTTATATCAATTTTTTTATAAATTTTTATACAATTTTTTCACCCACATAGTGGGTAGGCCATAATCTAATTATATTTAATCATTTGATTAAGTTTATGTCACAAGTCAATCAAACACTAATTAATTAATATATGAATAAAAATTGTTATTTTTAAAAAAATAATAAATATTATTATAAAATTTTTTTTATATTTTTATATAAAATCTATAATAATCAATTTAAACACAAAATAAATACAACACATTGTGTAACTTGAATGTAGGGCTCCGTATTCTTTAAATCCTCAATTTTACTATTAAAAGAAAACTAATTTATGTTTTATTTTTTTATAGAAGTGTTCTTTTACTAGTAATTTTTTTTATCTACATCGTGAGTTTAATATAATCTAGTTATAAATATTTTTTTTTATATCTAAACTAATATAATCCTCGATCTTTAATACCTATGTGCTAGGTGGCACAAAAAATTATTGTAACAAATATTCTATTTTTATAATTAATTTGTTCCTCACCCTAATTTTGTAATTAATTATTTAATATTATTTTTATTAAAAAAATTAATTTAGTTATTGTATTATTAAAAAGAATAAAAAAGTCAAATATTAACAAAGCTAACATTTTTTTTGAATAATTGACTGGGTATTTATTTAAAAGATTAAAAAAACAAAGTATTTAGGCTTGTATTAACAAGCCCAACAGCAAATCAACCCAGGCCTACTACATATTAAAACGGAACTATTAAAGCAGAAAAGACCATTAAAGAAAAGAAATGAAAAAAATTAAAAATTATAACAGCCAGAACTAAAAACTGCCTAAAAAAGACTCCTAAATGACCCTTAGTCAAACTTTCAACGGTTGGAGGCCATTATCTTCTCGTCTTTTCAAATCACCTATCCCATCCGTCTGACGATAGCTCTTCCCAAAGTTTGCTTTCTTTGCTATCTACTTGTACAGCAAAATCTTCCCTTATCTTATCAATCCGGATTTCTTGCCCATGGTTCTGTTACCCCCCTATTTTGGCACGTCGTCTCTCCATCCTCCAGGTAAGTTCTTTCACTTCTCTTTAGTGTTGCCTTCGCAATATTGTGAGCACTCATATTCTTCATTTTCGGGATGTGCTTGAACTCTATCTTTTGGAAGCCTGATTTCTTTGCCTGAATATCTCTGATAATTGCTCCAATAACTGAATAATTGATTGTGGTTGACTGGCATTTCTTTATTACTGTTAATGAATCCCCTTATATTGGTATCTCCTGGAAGCCCATCTCGATTCCTAATTTAACTGCTTCTAATCCTGCATATGCTTCTGCTAAAAACGGAGATGCATTATCATAATGAATGAATGATTTTGAAGCCAAATATTTGTTCGTCTTTCCCCAAACCACCAGCCCAGTCACCGATCTGAAATTTCTAGAGTCAAACACAGCATCAAACTGGATCTTTATAATCGGTAATTTCTCCTCAGTTCTTTGATTACACACCATATTCAATATGCTCTTCTTAGCTCTGACCCCTTCATATTCTGCTATATGGTTCTGGACTTTTTGTGCAAGATTATTACCTGTTGAATAAATTCTTTCATGCATGAACTGATTTCTCTAATACCAAAGCAATCATAAAGTATAGGAAAAATATCTGCACTGTTCATCTGTTCCTTGTTCGAAGACCATGGTAAGCCACTCCCAGAAATTTGGCTGCAAAATATTTGTGATCCAATCCAGATTTAATAATTGCTAGACTTCTATGCTTACAAGACATTGCCTAAAAATGTGATGACAGTCTTCTTCTCCAAAACCACATCGAGGGCAAACAACATTCGTCACTATTCTTCTCTGTCTAAGATTGGCTAAAGTAGGGATGTAATTCTAGGCGATACGCCAGATTATGATTGTAATATTAGATGGTAGTTGTAGATTCCATAGCTTTCCAAAAAACTTCTTATTTTTGGTCTGTAATAAATAATTTCTAGGATCCAGATTAGCAATTTGTAATAGTTTATAAGCGCTACGAACTGAATATTCACTGGTCGGTTCACCCTTCCAAACTTGAAAATCCTCATGAGCTGATTCTGATAATGGGATTCGTAGAATTTTTCGAGCGACCTCCAAATGAAAAGTATTATTAATCAAATCCACCTTCCATTTTCTATTCACCCTATCAATAAGATCCGATACTAACTCTAGTTGTAAATTATCTGGACTATTTGGCCTTTCCAATGAATCACCCCCTGGATCCAACAATCCTTCCAGATAGAGACTTTATTTCCTCTACCGATTCGCCAGCATAAGCCTTTCTGAAGGAGACCTTTAACTGCCCATATGCTCTTCCAGGTGAGTGAAGGTAACCTTCCTAACTGCGCCTCCAGAAAATTTGAATTCAGATAATACTTCGCTTTTAAAACTCTGGCTAATAATGAATTGGGATAATTAATCAGATGCCATCCTTGTTTTGCAAGCAACACAATAATAAACTGACTCAAATTCTGAAAACCTAAACCCCCATTTTCTTTAAAAAAAAAAGATTTTGCCAAGTGCACCAATGAATGCCCCTTTTACCATGTCCCTTCTGCCACCAATATTTTGCTATGATACTTTCAAGATCTTTACATAAAGAACTAGGCAATAAGAAACAAGTCATCGTGTACGTAAGAATAGCTTGGAGAATAGCTTTTATAAAAATTTCTTTCCCACCTTGTGATAGAAACCTGGTACTCCAATTATCAATACGTTTTTTAAGATGATCCTTTAAGTTTTGAAAGGCTTCTTTCTTCCTCCTCCCCACCATATTCGGTAGACCTAAGTAACGCTCAGGCTCACTTGAACTCCGAACACCCAAAAGATTAACTACTATTTGCCTATCTTCCTCCCTTGTATTTTTACTAAAAAAACTGTTGATTTATCAAAATTCACACACAGCCCCGGGCAAAGTCTATATTCATGTAAAATATTTTTGAATACCTGCGCCCCTCTTCTTGTTGCCTCCTCAAAAAGGATACAATCATCAGCAAATAGCAAGTGCGATATCGACGGACCACTCCTACTAGCCTTCACTTCTTTTAAAAGACCTTCCCTTACTGCTACCTGCATTAGACTCGACAATCCCTCACCACATATAAGAAATAAAAAAGGGCTTAATGGGTCACCCTACCGAAGTCCTCTACACGGCTAAAATTTCGTTCCCAACTGATCATTCATAACCACTGAATAGGAAACAGTAGTAATACATTTCATAATTATCTCAATCTATCTAGTTGTAAAACCCATTCGTAACATTACCTGCTTTATGAAATCCCACTGTACCCGATCATACGCCTTACTCATATCCAGTTTAATTGCCATGAACCTTTTCTTTCCCACCCTCTTCTACTTTAACGTATTCAGAATTTCGTAAGCTAGCAACACATTATCAAATAATAATCTTTCTGGCAGAAAAACACTCTGTGTGGCATCAATACATTTTCCAATCACTCCTCTAAATCGGTTCGCAATAGCCTTAGCCAAGATTTTATACAAAAAATTGCAAAGACTAATCGGACGAAAATGCGTCATATTTGAAGGATTAGAAATATTTGGGATGAGCACAATATTTGTAGAATTAATCAAACTAACCTCCATAGCACCATTTAAAAGACGTAAGCAGAATCCAATGACATCATCTCCAATTATGGGCCAGCACTTTTGATAAAACAGTCCAGGAAGACCATCCTCTCCCGGCGCCTTCGTAGGTCCCATCTCAAACACCACTGCCTCTATTTCTTCTTTCGTATAGTTCATAGTCAATTTATTATTGTCCTCATCCTGGATACACCGATCAATGCCTGATAATAGATGAGTCGAATTACCCATTTGTCCTGTTGAAAATAGCTTCTGGAAATATAAATGAGCAATTCCTTCTAATTCCTGTGAAGCCTCCATATCACCACCATCTTCATTTAGCAGCTTTAGGATAATATTTTCCTTTCTCCGTTGGGTTGCTTGAATATGAAAAAAGGCTGTATTTTTATCTCCAAATTGCAACCAATTTAGTCGAGCCCTTTGTTTCCAATAGCATTCGTCCTTCTCAATCTCAAAGTTTAACTGAATTTTTGTGTCAATCATTTCTGCCAGGTTATTATCATCTCTATCTACTTCATATAAATCTGATAACTTATCCGTAAGAACCTGTTTCTTCCTCTTTCGATTCCTTTGGATCTGACCAGCCCATTTTTCCAATCCCCTCTTCACATCTTCTAATTTTTTTCAATAGGTCCCCTGAAGACACCTCCCAAATTTGTTTAACTTCATTGAAGAAAGAATCCTCCAACGGCCACCACGCCTCAAATCTGAAGAATTTACTTTTCAACCTTTTCTCCTCCAAGCATGTATTAATTAGTAGATGGCAATGATCTAAAAACGAGTGTACTAAATGTTGTACTTTCACGTATATTCGTCTCCGGAAGATTACCTCTCTCTCAAGTGAACCATCTTCCAGAATATCCTACATCAATCAACTGACATTCCTCCAAAGTTCTCCGAAATAGATCCATTCTTCGTTCATCCCTCGGTAAGCCTCCTTTCTTCTCAGACACATACATTATTTCATTGAAGTCCTCACAAAAAAACCACGGTATGTCATTATCAAGACTTAAACTTTTCAAAACTTCCCATGAATCGTTCCTATCTTGTGCATAAGGGGACCCATAGAAACCTGTGAATCTCTATTTTTCCCGTATTTCAGTGTCCTCAATCTCCACATCAATATGCCTTTTTCAAAATGATAAAAGTTGAACCGAGACATCCGTTCTCCATGCCATACATAAGCCTCCTCGACTACCCTCTGCATCAACCTCCAAACCATGCACAAATCTACATTTTCGTCGCACCTGTTCCATCTTTCTATTATCCAGCTTAGTCTCCATAAAGAAGACAATTTGGGGATTATACACTTTTAACATATGCCAAAGTCGCCTAATTGTCCGTGGTCTCCCCAAACCACGGACATTCCAACTTAAGATTTTCATTATGACCTGTCGGCTTGCCTCTTAGCAGCCGCCGATATTGAATAATTGAACTCCACCAATCTTCTATTCCTTACCAATAAGTTGTCAATTTCATCTCCTTCCACTACATCTTCTAAAACTCCTCTAGCTCTCTTATTCCCTTCTTCTCCAATTATTACTCCATCCTCTAGATCATGCTCCATAACTATATTCATCCAATCCGATGTCTTATTTTCATTTTGTTGATCAAGCTTTGATGACCCCCCTTCCAGATTAAAACCTAATATTGGATCAATAACCTTTCCTCCCCTTACATTAGTATCAACACACCATATTCTATTCATTGAACCCCGAATATACCTCTTTTCCCCTTCACTTTTACCATCGTCATCCTTCCTAAGCCATATACTATTCATTGATAAGGCTCTACGTGATTGAGCTGGTACGGAAAGATCCCAACCTAATTCAGCAACCTCCACCCCAATCAACATTTTAGCTTCAGAAAACGAATCATTATGACCCAACTGACCACAATAGAAGCAAAACAAAGATAACTGTTCATATCTAAATTTGACATATGAACATCTTCCATTAAACATGACCTATTTTTTCCTCTTCAATGGTCGTCTAATATCGATCTGAGCCCTTATGCGCATATAATTTAGATTCTCCTTTCCCAAGTTTGTGCCGTCGTATTCCAAAAACTGTCCCAAAAAATTACCCAACTGTGCGGCTAATTTTTTCAAATATAAACCAACTAGAACATAATGAATTTGAACCCAAAAAGAAGAATAAATTAATGGAACTTTAAGCGGGTCTTCCCGCCACTATAACCTATAAAGGATTAACAAATGATTGTTGAAAGTCTATGGAGATCCCTTGAGAACCCTTTCCATGTCCATAACATGAAAAAATTGAAATAAATACCGTTTTTCTCCCAAATCCCGGATCTGAACCCCACGGATCGGATGCCACAGATTTGCCATTGTACTTTTCATACCTGGAAAGTGGATAATACTTGCTGTTAAAAAACAGCCTACTAATTGAAAATCACCCCTTTCATTACCCGAACCAGAATCTAATTGGATCAGCAAAATTTCATCTTCTTCTTCATTGAGTGACAGATCGGCTAACTCCTTTTCCATTGATGCAGATTAATAATAACTTGACGAATCACAGACTTTCAAAAAGACGAAACTATGGGACAAAAAAACAAGAAAACAAATAAGACCTAAAAAATCATGCCAGTGGCGACAAACTTCAGCGTGCTAGGGTAGCAGACATTTTTTTAAATGTTGATTTGAGTGACCAAGACTAGCTAACAAAGCTAACATTTACTATTTATAAAATGTCATTTACTGTTAGTTAATATTTTTAAAGTTTGTATTATTCTACAAATGAAATCTTTTGTTTAGGATTGAACTTAAAATAACAAAAAAATCATGTCATTTTTTAAATAGTAAATATTAAATGGGTAAATTACTATTAATCACTAAATTGTGGGTAAGTTTCATTTTGGTCACTGAACTATTCAAAAGTTTTCATTTAAGTCGTAGGACTATTAAAATTGATGCTATATGACTTTCTCTGTTCACATTGCCTGCACCAATCGAAAGCTCTTTTTCTCTTTCTTTTCTATAGTTTAGGTTCTATTTCATGAAACAGCTTTAGATATCACGAATCTGCGAATCAAAATTCAAATAACTTTTTCCTTCAATCTCCGACATTGACCGTTAGATCAACTTAGAATTAAAGTATGTTTTTCTACTCATCGATGAATACTAATCTACTTACTGGTCGTTTAATCGTCACTTAGAGCTTGTTAGCTAAACGTTAAAAAAAAAAGCTTAATTGCTCAATAACTTAAATGAAAACATTTAAATAATTTAATGACCAAATTATAATTTTTTTAATCAAGTGATTAAAACAAAAATTTATTTATAATTTACTCGTTATAACTTTTTTTACGAGGGACAATTTAATAATAGAATTATTAAATTGAATTGGACACAATGACCTGCTAGATATCTTGACCCAAATAGTGCGTATAGTGCTTTCGTAAAGAGTGGTTTATAATCCAATAGCATATTAAGCTTCTTAAAAAAAAACCAGGAGCATCTTGTTTACCTGAAGAAAAGAACAATTTTGGTTCCTTTCGTCTCACATAACATAAGGATTTCTGCACCAAATATTCGGGTTTGCTTTGATGAAATGAGGTAAGCCAGTGTGTATATATATATTATTGCTTTACCAAACCCCCAAAACTTTTACTGTGTTTCTTTATTCTGCTTGTTTACATATAATACGATATAAATAAACCAATTTTATCAAAGAAAAGAAGAGGAGGAAGAAGAAGATGAGATGGGTAATTTTCTTTCTAAACGGAAGCTGAAGCAGATGCAAATTTTTGAATATTTAAAAAAAAAAAAATCCATGGCCGCCGCACCGCTGCAAATTTCTACACGCGGAGGGGAAAGCACTGCTCCGATTAATGAACCTTCCAGGCTACAAAGAAAGCAATCTACAAAGCAGAAGTATGGGACTATTCCTGATTATTTCTCAACCTTCGATCAGGTTCCCTCTCCAACTTTAAATCTAGTTCAAATATCTACTTCTTTAATTATTATTATATTTTTGTTGATATTTTTCTTCTTCTTGTTTACACATAGAGAAAAAAGAAGATGAAGTATGTGGAGTTTGTTTTATTATTCTAAAAAAATTAATGATTTGAATTTAAAGTTGATTCAGGTGTGATGATGATGTTGGGATTAAGTCATTTTGGACCTGATTAGTTTAGAGTTGAACCAATCATTTGATGCCTTTGGGATAATGGGGGTATTGGATTATAGAGAAGAGAGAAGTAGTTGATTTTTATGTTTATGATTTATTAATCTGGAATTCTAATACAATTATTGGGTTAAAAATAATTGATAGATAAGAGAAAGGGATTATTATATTTGTATCAAAGACATCAGGCTTACCATCATGTTTTATAGTCAACGGTATCTGTCAGTCTCAGGTTTTCGTCTAAATACAATATTATTTAGTAAGGTCTGTACTCCGATGCAATCAGTTTCTACATTTCATTTATCTAATTTACAACTGGTGTTAAATAATTATTTTTTAAATATAAAGTAACCCAATAAACACGAATTATTCCATTTCAATTTGTATACATAAAAATTAATAACATATTTCATGTAGGTTAAATTTTTAATAATACAAATCAAGGGATAAAAAATAAAAAATAAAAAATATGTAATATTTAATAATAATGTCGCACTATGTATGAAGTCTACTCCACTAGTATCTTGTCGCTTGTCGCGCGCTAGCACCCTTTTATGCAGCGTGTCCCAAATTTCCAAGTCAATCATAACTTCAACTTCATTAAATGCCTATTTTATAATTTTATAAAATATTTCAACTTATTAATCATAGCGTAGGCATGCTTCAGAGTTGATTTATCAATTCAGCCGCATAAATTTGACAAATAAACTTGGTAAACAAGTTAAAAAATAAAAAATAAAAAATAAAATCTCTTTTGGATAAATATTTCGACTTTATTTTAAAATTCAATTTTTAAGAAATAAAAAGATAAGCTTCACTGCCTTAATGTTTACAAGTTCACTATAGCTAAAAACTCCCAAATAAAATCACATGCAAATGAATTATGTGTTGGTCATTATACCTGCATGAGTAGCTAATTCGTTATATAATTCATCTTAGGGGCAATGTATTGGTGTTGTAGCATAATCATGAAACATGTATGTTGACATCTCTCAAGTCCTGAATAAGCTCCACTTTTACTGCAGGTTACCCAGGCTTTAAGAGAAGCTGGTCTAGAGTCATCCAATCTCATACTCGGAATCGATTTCACGAAAAGCAATGAATGGACAGGTTAGTTTCCACCAATTTTACGAGCAATCCTTATGTTGGGAAGCAATTCAAAACCTGCCATTACTTTAGCTTCTATTTCAAGAAACATCAATTTTTTTATTTCCCAACTTTCTGTTGTTTCTTTTTTGGTTTTTTAATTGGTATCTTAGAAGCCAATACGCCATTGTTTTTATTGAAGGCAAAGTATCATTCAACAACCGGAGTCTACATGCAATTGGTGATACACCAAATCCATATGAGAAAGCCATCTCTATCATCGGAAAGACTCTGGCTCCATTTGATGAAGACAACTTGATACCTTGTTTCGGCTTTGGTGACGGTACGATGTCTGCTCCAGTTGTTAATCTTTCCTCTACCTTTTCATCTGTTGATCTAATAGAGTTGCTGGTTCGAATGTCACAGCTACCACGCATGATACGGAAGTGTTTAGCTTCCACAATGATCGTTCATCTTGCCATGGATTTGAAGAAGTTTTAGCTTGTTACAGAAAGATTGTTCCAAACTTGAGACTAGCTGGTAATTCACATCTTTCCTTGGTCTTGGCAATTTTAACATGTCCATTTTGACATTATATCATAAAAACTTCATTTGTGCCAAATTGTAATCGCATCGAGCATGGTGTGACGTAGGACCAACTTCTTACGCACCTGTAATCGATGTTGCTGTTGACATTGTGGAAAATAGCGGTGGTCAATTCCATGTCTTAGTTATCATTGCAGATGGCCAGGTTCTATCTCATGCCTGCTTTTTCTCCTTGTACGAGTAAATTCACCTTTATTGCTTTCTCTCTCTCGCACTCTCACTCAATGTATGTCCGAATTTGTTTTCTTTTCATGTTGATTATGAAGGTCACACGAAGTGTTAATACAAGTGACGGAGAGCTCAGTCCACAAGAGGAAAGTACAATCAATTCAATTGTGAATGCAAGGTACAACCTTATCCTATTGATCCCTTCTTGTTACTTTAGCGTTCAGTGACCATTAAAGTCGTCCTACAAAGAAACCATGCTATCTGATTGTATGTTGTCAATTATGATTCGATCGTGCTAAAGCAGAGGCTTTTTTTTTTTTTTTTTTCCAAATTCCAGCTTATATCCACTGTCCATTGTTCTGGTTGGTGTTGGTGACGGACCTTGGGATGATATGAAGAAATTTGATGATAAGATTCCGGCACGCGAGTTTGACAACTTCCAGGTTTCGATCATGCTAGAAGAAAAAAATAAAAAATAGTGTGATAATTATAGCAAACTGATTAATAGGATAAAAAGGAAATGTATTTTGATTTTCATGTCTAGTATTTTTGTGCAGTTTGTTAACTTCACAGGGATTATGTCCAAAAATATAAGTCCAAAAGAGAAGGAAACTGCTTTTGCGCTTGCTGCTCTCATGGAAATCCCTTTACAGTACAAAGCAGTGATAGAACTTGGCATTCTTGGGTGAGTTAATCTTCAATAAATTAACATAGTTTGCTCTCAACTAGGAAACTTGTAATTTACTCAATTATTATTAACATATGAAATTGCATTGAACAAATGAAGACAACGAACTGGAAAAGCCAAGAAAGTAGTTCCACGGCCTCCCCCAGTTTCCTACCGTAGACCTACACCTGCTCCACCTGAGCGTATACCGAGCAATGTCTCATCATCATCACCTGCGGATGATCAGACCCAGGTATATATATCTGTATGACATGCATGCATGCTTGCTTCTATTAAAACATGATTGATTGTTCTTCCTAAACTATATAATCTTAAAAAAGTGACCTTAGAGCATTTGTTAGCAAATCCCGGAAATAAGAAATGTGTAAAATGGATCAATCTTAGTTACATTGGAAATGTATAATTATTATGAATTCTTTTTGTAATATATATGTTTTTATGTTGTAAAATTTCCCCATAACTAATTATGTTTGCAATTGCAATGTAAATGTAGGCTACATGCCCAATATGCCTTACGAATACAAAGGACTTGGCCTTTAATTGCGGGCATACGGTGAGTAATTTTTTTTTTCTCTTATCCTTTAAATTCTCCCAATAAATAAAAAAAATACTTTTTTTAAAAAAAAAAAAGAAGAAGAAAATTTTGGAGTTAAAAATAATTATATATATGTTATGATGGCAGACTTGCAGGGAATGTGGGTCAAAAGTGTTGAATTGTCCAATATGCCGCCAAAGGATTACTAATCGTCTTAGGCTGTTTACTTGATTTCCATATTTATGTACAGCTTTCCAAGTGTTGATGATTTCAGACTCAGTAAATCATTAATTAGGTTTTTCTATTATTATTTTATTTTACAAATTTAATTTATACTTGCTGGGTGAGGATTTGAATTTCTGCGTTAAGCTATTAATTTGCACATATATAAAAGTAGTTTGTTTCAAATAATTATCAATAAATACCTAGGTTTTTTTCTGAAGAATTTCATTGCTTTTCCTAATTTTCCAGTTGGTTCATACCTAGCAAGACAACATCTTGTTAAGACAAAATCCATTATAAAAAATTAGGACATGGTAAATTTAACTTTCTAAATCTAACAAATGCTTTCCATCATGTGTAAGTTGATAACATGTCGATGATTAACATAAATCATAATCTACGTTGCCAACATTGCTTGCCATGTACAAACATTAGATGATTACTAGTTTCTATCATTGCCTGAAGATCACGGCTTTTTTAACCAAATATACTAGTTCAAAGATTTATTTAGTAAATTAGTTGCCTTCATCATTTATTTAGTGAATTATACGAAGTTCGCACCAACTTCAATTTCTTCCATTTTCTCAACCAATCATTTTATGTTTCAGCACATCAGGGTTTGAATTAACTAGTTTGAAGGAAAAAAAAAATAGATTTCTTGTTTAAGATTTTGAAGTTATAAAATTTTGTCCTACATGCAAGCACAATTGAGGATGGAAGTCTAATACATTGGAACAACACACTTCTGATTGAATAGATGGAAGATTGAGATGATAAAACAAGTTCTTTACATGAGTTGATGGAATGATAAAACAAGCCTCTACATGAATTGATGGAAGCCTGTTGAATAATAGGTAAAATGTAAAAATAATAATGGCAAAGGTGGGAGGCTAATTATCATATTTAGTTTAAGGGGAGAAGTTTAAGGGGAGAAGTTTTTTCACCTTCATTCCTTGATCATTTTTAGCCTCTTCTTGGTTTTATCTTTCAAATCTGCTACAAAATGAGCAACATGTTTTATGTTGTGGTGAACTATAATGGTCAGATTCATAATACGGACATCGATGTAATCTTCGAGTCTAAAAGTCTAATTAACATGATGTTTAGAAAGTATATCAAGTTAGTGGAAATGAGGCACAAACTGGAGATTTGATTAGGTTGTTGAGGTATAGATTTATTACATGTGATGATCCAGTCAGATACTCGGCAATTCATTTAGCGGATGATGATGATATACAAACAATGGATTTAGTTCATAAGTTTAATAGTATAAGAAGAGTTGACCTATATGTCGAGCTCAACAACATTACAGAAGGACATGAGGGGTGATATTTCAAGCTCATTTATGACCACTTTAATGGATTCACAAATGGGAACTCCAGACATGACATACGAGTAGATTAATTGCTTTATATCGTTGTTGGAAACGACTTATATGTCTGACGAATGCAATTAGATGGAGATACAATTAGGATATTTCTAATTGTAGTTTCCAACATCCAAATTCAGTGATGCTCCTAATCCATATGAGGTGTTGTCAACTTCTACTGGTATATACCATTTCCAACAATACGAGGGGTTGTCCATTTCTTTTGGAATACACCATTCCCAATCAAAGCAAGAAGTCTATAAGAATTTGACCAGATTGTTATTTGAAGAACTCGTTGATGATTTTAGTGATGACAATTTGGAGACAATGGAACCTTTAAATGCTGATGATGTTGGATAGGATAATTTGGAATAAGAATCTTTAGCTCATATGTTGGAAGTTAACTTTGACGAGATGAGAGGTCTTAAGTTTCCAGAGTATCCGTACATCACTCTAGGTTATACCACCCCATCCGGTACATATGTAGAGCAATTGGTTGCTAGTACTTAGTTTCCAATGAAAGAGGTTATCATATTAGCCATTCATGAGTACAATGTTAAGGCATTCACAAATTCTAGAGTGGATGTATCTACAACTTTAACATATGTAGGAACATGTGTAAAATTCGGTGACGAATGCAAATGGTGGATATGAGCCTCATTTCTAAAGAGGAAACAATTGTGTGAACAACCAAATAAAATGGTTCTCACACCTACACGGTTCCAATGTTATCCAAAGATCATTGTAAATTAAGCTCAGGTACGATAGCTAAAGAAATAATACTACTAGTGGAAGCAAATTCGAGGGTTCCAGTCCTGATGTTAATCGTGGATATTTGTTCCTGGTATAAATACCAAGTATTGTATACGAAGATATGGAAGGCAAAGCAAAAGACATTGGCAATTATGTTTGGGTATTGAGATGACGCTTATAGAAAATTTTCGACGTTTTAGGCAACATTGCAACAACGAGTATCGAGCATGGGCACTATAGTTGAGTTGGAGACTTTGCCTGCGTATGATTGTAATTGACTAGCCTGGGGTAAGATAACTTTTTGTTGCGTCTTTTGGACATTCAATTATTGCATCGAAAGGTTTTCGTATTGTAAACCCATTGTCCAAAATGATGGTATGTGGATTTATGAGAAATACAAGCAGATTTTTCTCCCAACGGTATCATAAGATAAGGATCAAAATGTTGCCCTACTAGTCTTTGCCATTTTAAGGGTTAAACAACTGAGGCATGGAGTTTTTTTTAAGGAATTTATGACTGTAAATTTTGAAGAAAGAAAACATATGTCTCATATTTAATAGAGCCTTAGGCATACTTGCTACTATGGAACATAAAGAGTATGAATGAACTCCTCTGTATGCTAATAATGTTTTTTTCATCTAACATATTCGAGAAAACTTTATGAAGGATTTTAAGAACAATGATTGGTGTAAGGAAGTTGTTAACACTAGTATGATTTATTTATTACGTTTTAAGGTGTAGTCGAGATGTGGTTTAGGTTTTAGTTAATAATGCATTTCTTTATTTGTGTAACAAGATACAAACTTGTTAGACCTCTATTTTAGTAGAGGTACACAACTTTATGTTCATATGATGATAGTATCGAACCATGGCTAGGTCAAATGGAGATTGATTAATTGGCTTAATGTTATGGAGGATGACGCTATGGCCACATGGCCACAAACCTTGTCGAGGCTACTAATTCTGTTTTGAAAGGGACATGTCATCTTCCTATAAATGGTGTGGTGAAATAGACTTACTTCAAGATAGGTACTCTTTTTGCCAAAATGGGAAGCAGTTCGAGGTAATAATTAACGGTGGCCACACATGGTGTAAAACATTGACCAATTCTATGGAGGAAAATCAGAATAAGTCAAACTAGATGTTGGTGTATGGATTCACTTACAAGAATCAAACTTTCACAATTGTTGAAATGGTAAGTTTGCACGAGGGATTCATTATGGGAATAGACTTAGTACCTTTGCATCAAAGATGGTGTGACTGGGGGAGGTTTCAAGCTTTTTGATTCTTGCGTGCACATGCGGTTGCATAACTTCTTATTGTTGCATTGATCCAGTGAGTTATGTCGACAAATGTAACACCCCTTACTCGACCCGATCGTCGGGTTCGAGTTATAGGATGCTACATTCATTGTCGGAGCAACTACTTTAACACCCCGATACCCAACCCGATCGTTGGGTTCGAGTCACAAGGTGTCATATTCATTGCCGGAGTAACTATATTCAAACGACATTGGATTTATACTATTAAATGATTAATTTCAACCAAAACATGTATACAATACAATATACAATAATTTTTGGGTTTTAGACATGTTGGAAAATATTTGGTTTGAAAATAATTTACTTACATAGCAGAATGAAAGAATATCACAAAGAACATACAAGAAACCACACTTGATTTCTCAATATTGTACTGAAAATAATACTTGCTTATTTCTAATTTTGATGAATGTATTTATAAACAAATAGAAGAGGAAAAACTGCTATTAATAGCATAACAGAATCTTTAACGAAATAATTGGTTCTGTTTTAGCTAACTCTAATATTTACCCATTAGCTACAACTTTTGTGACTTGAAGTTTCTCCCTTAACTAACAAAAATGAAGTGATGATAAAGGTTTGATAAGAATGTCAGCAACTTGATCATATGTTGGAACTTCACAAACAATCAACTTTTCAGCGGCAACTTTCTCTCGAACAAAGAAAAGATCAAGTTTAACATGTTTGAATTTACAGTGGAGAGCCGGATTGGTGGCAACAACTACCACATTGGAATTATCACACCAAATAGTAGTTTTGTCAACTGAGGCTAGATTAAGTTCACTTAACAAGGACTCAAGCCATGTAATGTCTACCACAGTGGTTGTTATACCTCGATATTTTGCTTCAACTGTCAAACGAGAGACAACTTTTTATTTTTTGGAACACCAGAAAATCGAATTCTCACCAAGGTAGACACAGTACCCAATGGTTGAGCGACGATCATCAAAATCCAAACCCCAATTTGCATTAGCATACCTAATGAAAAACAATCATTCAGAAGGTCAAATCTGTAACCTATAGTCAATAATATCACTCAGTTAGCGTAAAATTCACTTGATAGTAACAAAATGAACATCAGTGGGGGCATGCATAAACTGACATATACGATTAATAGCATAGGCAATGTCAGGTCTAGTAAGAAATATGTATTATAATGCTCCTGCAATGCTATGATACTCATGTAGATTGACAAGAAGTGTACCCATGTGTTTGGGCAACGGACAAGAACTAATCATGGGTGTAGGTACTCCTTTAGCTTTGTCCATATGACATCCTTCCAAAAAATCAAGAACATAATTTCGTTGACAAAGATGAAATCCACCATTTTTGAGGTGAGTCACCTCAATGCTTAAGAAATAGCGAAGAAAACTTATATCCTTGAGTGAAAACTCATTGTGGAGTCAGTTAACAAAAACATCAATCTTTGTACTTGAGTCACCGATAATAATGATGTCATCCAAGTAAACCAACACATTTATATGAAACATAATGGTAATGCGAACAAATAAGGAGGCATCGAATTTGGAACGCTCAAAACCAATGGAAACAAGAAATGCCTTCGATTTATCAAACCAGGCTCTTGGAGCTTGTCACAGACCATACTAGGTTTTATTCAATCGACATACAATGGTTGCCCATTTCATCCGTTCGGACATAACCGAGAGGCTGCTGTAAGTACACTGCCTCAGTCAAATCACCATTAAGAAAAGCTTTGTTGATGTCTACCTGTCACAACTTCCAACATTTAGTTATGGAAACAAAAAGAATTGTGCGAATTATAGTATATTTGACCACTAGACTAAACGTTTCACGAAAATCACACCTAGGAACCCAAGAACATCCTTTTCAAATCAATCTCCCTTTTCAACGAGCCATTGTACCATTATGATTGTGTTTTATCTTAAAAATCCATTTGCAAGCAATCTTTTGTTGAGTCGGAGGTAAGGGAACTAAATTCCAAGTGTTGTTATGAAGCAAAGCATCATAATCCTCTTGAGCAGCCACCCTCCACTCAGCACTAACAAAAGCTTTGTTCAATATTGTGAGGTTTACGTTCGACAAGTTTAACTGTCAGGACTTTTAGTTTAAAAATACTAGTTTTCGACTGAGTTGTCATAGAATGAGTATTGATGAAACGAGGACCAACTAATGGAAGAGTGTCATCAACAAGGATAAGAACTTCTGGTGTAAGAGGAAGGATCGGAGCTACTATTAAAACAAACACTAGCATTCCCTTTAGCTGAATTCAAGTCTTGAAACAGAGATGTCAAAACATGAGTAGGCTCGGAGGAATGAGCTTTTAGGTTGACCAAAGGAGCAACTATCGAGACAAAAGATGATTTGAGCGTTGAACGAGAACAAAAGACTAGGAGGAAAATAGTGATACAATCTGATTCCGGGGGCACAGAATAAGTGCTGGATGAAAGGGAAAACAAGAACCGATCCTCATCAAACACCATGTGATGAGAAACAAACACCCGGCCATCCAAAGCAAGACATTAATAAAATTTATGTTAGGAGCTATATCCAAGAAAAGTGCAAGGTTGAGACTAAAACTCCAACTTATGCTGACTGAACGGACGAAGATATGGATAATAACAACACCCAAAAACCTGAAGATGACCATAATTTGAAGGCCGTGTAACTCTCGAAATAACCCTACACACCCGTGTACCAGCCGTGTGGTAGGCCATGTAACTCATTGATTTGCATACAAAAGAACCTTCAGAAGACACACAGCCGTGATGGAAGGGAAATTTTCTGTGTTTTTTTTGTGTGAATTTATATCTGTGAATTTTTCGTGATTTAATTTTGTCGTTTAGGTATCCGATTAAATAAAAGGACTTAATCTCGAAAAAGGGAAATTTTGGTGGTTGTTTCTAAAAGGGGCCTAATTGCTAATGGCTTTCTAAATTGGAGTATTTATGTTGTAAATATTCCATTAGCATATTGTTTGGACGGTAATGGATATATATTGTATTATTTTATTATTATCATTAAAGTTATAAAAGTAATTTAATAAATAATCATATAATAGTTAAAAACAAAGTCATCAAATTCATTTTTATTCATTTATTCTTCATTGTCAAAACTAAACAGAAGAAAAAGAAAAGAAAGGAAGCTACGGTTCGGTTGTTTTCAAGCTCAATCAAGGAATGAGTTTAGCTCGATTTTTGATAATTTTTACGTTTTTGAGATCGTTGCTTCGAGTACTACAAAATCCATGCTTGAATTTTTTATTTTGATGAATATTTTAAGTTGTGCCATTGTTGAGAGCTTGTGATTTTTGTTGTTTAATGATGAAATATGAAAGATATGTTTTAGATTAACATGTTTTGTATTGGAGTTTTTGATGATTTTGAGTAATTAAGACTAAATTGCAAAAAATAATAATTTGAGGGACTAAAATGTGAAATAAATGAATTATATGGGTTTGTATGGTTATGGGTAATATTTGGCCTAACTTGGGCATGGAGAAATTTTGTGTATTTTGGGTTTTGTGTAATAGGGACTAAATTATAAAAATTGTAAATGTTTGGGGTAAAATTGTAATTTACCCAATTATGTGTTTTTGGACTAAATTGAATGAAAATATGTTTGAATGAGCTCAATTTGAATATGTTTAGATCAAGAACCAAAGAAATCGAATTTGGATCGGGGGAAAACGAAAGGTGTTGACTAGCTGCCCTGTTCTGTTTTATAACGTCCGAGGTAAGTTTATAAGCAAATAGACGTCTTTAACTGTAGTTAAATGCTAGATATATATGCTGTTATGAAATTTATGAAATTATATTTGTTACGGCCAAATATGAAAAGGCTTGACTACTACATTTTCGAATTCGTTTCGACCGAGTTACGACGTCCGAAAGCCCCGTATGAACCTTAGGAATAGTTAGGATATATATGTCATGTCATAGGATTCTGATATATGTGTGCGAGTAAGACCATGGCATCGATATGTGATTCCAATATATATGTGGGAGTAAGACCCTGTCTAGGACAGTGGCATCGATATGTGATTACATGTAAGACCACGTCTGGGACGTTAGCATTGTATGATACATGTGTGATTATCTGAGTGTCCTACCTAATTCCGAATGGTTCATCGGGCAAAGACAAGTTGTGTACAAATGTATAAAATGAGCTAAATGGTCAGGTAAGAATTAACTTGATATCTACTTGAAATGAGGTGAGTAAGTACTATGAATATTTGTTGTAAATCTTGTACAATGCAAGTGAAGAAAATATGTGTATGTGGTATTTGTATTCGGTTTGAGAATGAATAAATTATGTATCATTGAAATGTTCTTAAATATATGCACATATGGTTTAGTATATATATTCGGCCTTATTGGTGATTTTTATATATGTGAGGTTATTCTATGATTATTGAGTTTGTGAATATGAGTAATGGATGTATGGTTTATTATGATTAATTAGTTGGAAGTTGATAAAAAAACATGTTAATTAGCCTTGTAAGTATTCGGCTTAGATGGAAAATTGTTCATAAAAGTGTTTTAATTATGAAAATTGTAATTCGAGGTCAAGTATGGTAATGATAATATAAAATGTTTAATTAGTATGAGTTAATTGTATTAATGAGTTGTTTATTTACCTATGACTTACTAAGCTTCAAAAGCTTACTCTGTGTTTTTTATGTGTGTTCTATTTTATAGATTTTAAATTCAAGTTACAAGCTCAGGGATCGTCAGCAAAGTCCATCATACTATCAACAGCTTCGGTATTTAAAAATTTGAACTCGAATTATGGCATGTATATGCTGGAATGTGTTTTGTAAAGTTGGATTTTCAGTTATATGTAATCTAAGCCATGCGAAAATGGCTAAAATATTATTTTAGAGTTCGGTTATGTTAGGTAAGGTTTATATTAATCTTGATCACTAAGTTGTGTGCCATGAATGCATAATATATGTGATAAGTACTATATGTTTTGAAAATGGCTTGCTTATTATGTTTAAACTTGGTCTTGTGAGTTCTTAATCAAAATGTATAATGAGCTTGTTTATTGGTAATTGATGATGGAAGGTTTGGATGCGTATATGATTTTAAGTAGCAAGATTCGACTATGAAAGAATAATAGTATAATATGTATTTCGTATGTTAATTAGTTTGTGATGGAAAATATGAAATGCGGTATAATTTAAGTGATGAGTGATTATGTTCTAGCTTGATTAGTTCGATTGTTAGGTGGTAAGTAATGCATGTGTTCCATGATTAATATGGTCGACTGTTTGGTATGTATTTGATGCTCAAATATTAAGTGTGGCCTTGGCTTTAGGGTAAATGGGCTCCATGCATATATATATATATATTGATTAGGTTATATATATATAAATGTTTGGTCTTATATTGAGTCTATATCGAGGCATAACCATAATTCATGACATTTGTGATGATGTTATATATATATATATTCAGCCGTATGGTTCATTATGAATGTTATTGAGCTAAGGTAAATTATAAAATTGATAGATAAAGAGGAAGACATATGCATGATACAAATTTTGATGTTCACTTATGGACTAAGTTAAGACATGCGTATATGACAGTTAGTCTTATTATATTAGCTAAGTTTTTTTTATGTGCCTTATATGTGTGTAAGATGTTCATATTTATGGATACTATATACCTATGTATGTGGCTATAAGAATTTGCTAAATATGTGTAAGTTTGCGAATGTGTACAATGATATGCTAGCCGAATAGAGCAGGAATGAAGTGAGTTGACTTATAACCAAATACTTGTTTTTATTTGGTATTAAAATGTAAAACATATGAGATTCATATATATTACTATGCTAATGCCGCATATATGGAATTATTGATAGATTATATTTTATATTGTTTCTTGTGAACGACATGGCTATATATGCATATGGTATGAAATGTTCAAATTTAAGAGTTGTATTAGTTTATGAAATGAATTTTGATTAACTTTCGAGACATATTTATTTGAATATATAAATATTTATATTTAATTGTTTGGAGTTGTGTTTTATTCTGTAATGCTTTATGACCCTATTCTGGCGACGGATACGGTTAGGGGTGTTACATGCATAGTCATTTGAACCATAGGTGCATACCTATAAGGCATCAAACCATACCTAAACATACATATATATATATATGTCATTTCAAGACCCTAATTCAACTAACCAATATGTCATTCAATGGCACCTCAAATACATACAACAACAGTTGCCTAAACATGCATATTTTACCACACTTCAATCACCAATTACTAGTTCAAAACTTACCAAACATGCCACAATTTGACCATTACCATACCATTCAAAACATGCAACATAAGATAGTCACAATGACATAATTTTGACAAAGCATCAAATGATACCAAAATAAGATAACATCCATAACTTATACAAGTCAATTCACCAACTAAATATTCATCACAATGACATTACAATTCAACTTATGCATGCCATTATAACATTGGCCAAAACATTAAAAAACTATCGATATTTATGCTGGATCATGTAATAGATCTTCGACGAGCTTTCAAACAGGTTGAGCTTCCGATAATTTATAAAACATAGGAAAGAGACTACGTAAGCAAGTAATGCTTAGTAAGTTCATAGAAAATAAAACATAACTTACCATTTCATTTACATAAAAATAAATATAAGCATAATGTAACCCAAACTACAAGCTTGGCACAAGCCTATGCATCATCATCAATACATAAGTTAGTGTATTATACATAACTCATTTGAATCATTCATATGATAAGCCATTACCATGTAGAAATACATCATTTGATTCATACATCCTTTCCATTAGCGTATACATAATTCCATTTGAAAACTTACCAGTTCAATTCATTTTCTTGCCAGTTAAACCATCTAGAATTTCATCGAATACTCGGGAAAGCTCACACGAAGTGTGCTTAAACATATAACTGTAACCGTAACCTTTCCTTTACATCATTACTCACACGAGCTGTGAAATAGGCCTGCTCACACGAGCTATAGGTCGGAATGTAAGCTTTACGATGCTGCTTACACAAGGTGTAGAGTATCCACAACAAATGCAGGGCCTCAGCCATCGGTAGGACATTCAAGATTAGCACCCGAAACATGAAATCTCTAATAACATGACATTTGTATCCTACAAATTCCTAAGGTTCAACTGGGACTCGATAACCATCACTGCATTGATTTATTTATACATCGATCAGTTCACATGATAAATAACATATTAACATACGATTTGAAATAGCACTAAAAAAATAACTATTCACACGAACTTACCTTGACATCTAGGGGTGTGAAGGTTAAATTGAGTTATTTCGAAGCTTTAGCTTTGCTTCAATCTAAGTCCGTACGTGGTCTATCTTGATATAAATAGAAAATTTCAATCCATTTAATACTTCTAGTATTCAATTCAGTCCACATTTCATTTTTATGCAAAATTACTATTTTTCCCTTAACATTTTAACTTTTCACAATTTAGTCCTTAAGCTCATAAATTGAAATCCAAGCATTTCAATCCCCCATTCAAGCTAACCAAATTATTTAGAGACTTAATCCAACCCAAAAAAAAACATCATTTAATAAATTTGTCATGAAATTTTACAATTTTTACAAACAAATCCCTAAATGCAAATTTCATCAAAAATCACTTTACAAAACTTGTTTAGTTATAAAAAAAATAGATTCATAATCTAGCATTTAACATCAATAACCATTCAAAAAAATTCATGCCATAACCCTCAATCTCTAATAGTTTTACAAATTAACCCCTGGGCTAGCTAGATTAAGTTAAAACAACCTTAAAAACATAAAAATCATTAAAAACAAGGCCAAAATCACATACCACGTAAGTGCTTAAACCAACCGATTCTTCAAAGCTCAAAAATGGCTAATTTTCCTTTTAATTTTGGTGGAGAAAACCAACTGAGAATATGATACCATCTTTTCTTTATTTAAGTTTTAGTTTATTTATTAAATTACCAACTTAACATTTACCATTAACTTTAAAATCCATTAATTCATGCCCATAAATGTCCATTAACCCTAATAATGGCATAATTATCATTTAAAACCACTTAATTTAATAATTTATAACCATTTGACCCTTTTAACTAATAAAACTCCACTTTTATACTTTTTTACGATTTAGTCCTTTTCACTTAATTAATCATGCAAATATCAAAATTTCTTAACAAAATTTCAATACAACTCTAATATAATCCTGTAAATATTAAAATAATAATAACATAACTTACTCGTTGGATTTGTGGTCTCGAAACCACTGTTCTGATATTACTGAAAATAGGCTGTTACAGCCATCTCCAATTTATTCTTGTTTTCAAGGAATACATTTAGCCAGCCTTTCTTTGTCACCTTTGTATATGGTAGCTCCGATAGCCATAAAAGAAGAAGCTTTTAGGGGGTTTACATAGTATGATTTTGATGGATGATTCCCTGTGGATGGCAATTGGTGATTTCAATATTATTCTTTCCTTCAATATAAATAAAGGAGGTCAGACTGTAGGGAAAATGTGTGTAGTATTTGGAGATTTTAAGGAGTCAACCCAACTACACGATTTGGGTTTTAGAGGGTCATAGTTTATATGGCAAAGAGGGGTATTGTTGAGCGTTTGGATAGGGCCATTTGCAAAGATGCATAGAACTTTGCTTTCCCGAATTCAATGGTGACATGCTTGTCGCGGCTTAAATCTGAACATAGACCTTTATGTTTGTCCTTGTGGCCTAAACACCAATTATCTAGAGGATGTTTGTTTAGGTTTTTAGCGGGTTAAGTTGAGCATCCAACTTTCTTGTATTTTGTCAAAAGCAAATCGAGAGTTTCTGACAACATGCCAATTGCACACTCTAAATTTATAGATTAGGTGAAATATTGAAATAAAGAAGTGTATGGACACATAAATACTCATAAGAAGCACCTAAGTTGGAAGCTTAAAAATATTGAGATGGTGCTTGATAGAGAGTGAATTTTAATCATCTTAAACAAGTTAAGATAGAGGTGAGTGAGGAATTGGAAAATGTGTTACACCATGAAGAAGTCTTATGGAGACAAAAGGCAATGTGTGATTGGTTGATGTTAGGGGACCGCAACACTAAGTTTTTTATATGCGCACTTTGAGAAGAAGAAAGCAAAATAGAATATGTCGAAACCATTTTTTAAAATTTGGAAAAAAAACGGGGATCGACTTAAAAAAATGGTATGGAATATGTAGTCGCCGCCAATCTTTTTTTGTTTAGGTGTGATCGGATCACCTAATAAAACATTTTATTTTATTAAAATATTGATTTTGGTCTACGAAAGTTAAAAAAAGGGTTCGAGAATCAGTTACATATGGGAAGGATTAACACCCTCGCAACACCCAAAATTGGTACCTAATTGATTAATTAATGTCCTAATGTCGTAAATTTGAAAAGATTTTAAAATACAATCCCACTTAAAAATGTTTGAATATACTTGAGTTGGATGCTAAGACTCCCTTGTTCCGAAGGAATAAAATATCATATCCAGCACGTTAGGGTACAATATTTCAAACCTTCGATACCAAGATCATCTTATGATTTCCAAAATTCACGCATTGAAATTCCAAAAAGGATATTTGGCTATTTGATCAAACGAAAAATTGAGACCCAGCACGTTAGGGCACGTTTTCTTGAATTTCCAAATGCGGAATATTGCCTTGTTTTGAGAAAATTTCTAACACAAGTGATTATAAAATCGACTCGAAATGGGTTTATTCGGTTTATTTGGGATAAAAAATGAAACCACTAAAATTGGTCTAAATACATTGGAATTTGAATCACGACGCGACAATAAGAAACAAAAGCGTAGTATCAAGCATGAAATAATAACATGTGAGTTCAAAATTATATGAATGAATAACAATGATAAGAGTACGAAAATACAAGTCGAAATACACTAGCATTAATCCCACAACATACCATATTTAAAAACTTATCCCACAACATACCATATTTAAAAACTAACATTTATAATCTAAAATTAAAATAAAAAGTATAACGACTTAAAAATATAGAGCAAAATAAAAATAAAAATAATATAGAGCAAAATAAAAATAAAAATAAAATATACCAAGCTTTCAAGTAAAAATGAACAATGCTAAAACAAATGATGAAAAAGAAAAGGAACTTGAGATTGACAATATAAAAACAATTGAAAAATAAATTTTAGGTAAAAAAAAATTTAAAGTATGTAATACATGTAAAAATTTGAAACAAACCATAAAAAATAAGTATAAAAATAAATAATATATAAAACGAATAAAATATAAATTAATTTTAGAATTAGTATTATGTGAAAAGAAAGTTAAAAATAAATAATATACAAGACAATATATATATCAATCTAAAATAGATAATATACATAAAATTTAAATTGTTTAATATAAATAATATATATAAAAATAATAATGTAATAGAGTGTTTAAAATCAACATCACATAAATCTTTAAACCAAAAAATATACATAAAAGAGAATTTCAAAAATAAATAAGTTATATAATAAAAAAAGTCAAAAAAATACAAAAGAAAATATAAAAATAACAACTAAAACAATATAAAATCAATAAAGTAGTTCAAAATTGATATGTTAAAACAATTTCTAGAAAATGAATAATGAATAATTTAGTTAAAAGGATATAGATAAAATAACGAGGAGATAAAATAAATGTATTTTTAAGAAAAGTTAGATAAATAAAAATAAATAGCAACATAATAGTAGTAACAATGTATTAAATTAGTTAATTTAATAACATAGTAGTAAGAAATAACAAAAAGGACTAAATCAAACCTTAAAACAAAATTTTGGGGCAAATTTGAAATAAAAAGAAAGGGGGGAACCACATTGAAAGGTGCAGATAACATGAAGGGACTAGATGGAGAAATATTCCCGCCCTCCAAAACGCGGTGCTTCATACGGGACTAAATTGAACACTGAAATAAAATATAAGACACAAATTAAAATAAAAGGAAACTTGATTGCGAACAGATTAAAAAACGGAAGGACTTACTGGGAAAATAGCCCATCAGAGCAAAAACGCGTGGATCCTAAGTTAGGCGGGTCGGGTTGGACGGGTCATGGCCTAAATGACGCCGTTTTAAGACCATGGATCTAAGCCTTAAACGACATCGTCTAACCATTCCATAAAAGCAAAATTTCTTTTAAAAAATTTCATTCTCTATATGTTTTAGAGAAAAAAAAAGGGGAAGGGGTTTGATTTCTCTTTGGGAAAACCCAGAATTCAGCCAGGGGTTTGGTAAGCCATCACCGCACGTGCCACTGCACGCATCGCTGCTAGTACCACCGTATACGGTGGCCGAAAGTGCGAAAAACCCCTATTTGCAGGCGAATTGAAAGGTAAATCTCTTCTCCCTCTTTTTTTTCTTTTATTTTCGGATATATAAAAAAAACAAAAAAAAATCAAATAGATAAAATCAATAGAAATCACTTTCTAAGGATTGTTTTCTCTCTTTTTATTCAAGTGTTCGTTCCCTTTTACAGAAACGTATTTTGCTTTTTATAGCCAAATAAAATACAAAATACTAGCCTTTTTCTTCTTTTTTTTCATTTTCTTACTATATATTGTTGTATATTACTGTTATTGTTGTTGTTTTTGTCATTTTTCTCAGGTACAAAGGCTGTGTGGAGGGGAGCGACGCACGTGGAGGTCTCGGCAGCGGCAATTAGCCCTAGGGTTTGCTGTTTAGGTAGGTTTAGGTTTTGGGCCATTAGGCCCCATTGTAAATGGGTATTTGGGATTAGGTTTGTTATTGGGCTTGTGATAGACATATTGGGTTTTATTTTTTTATTTTGTTGTTTTTTTTTATTTTGGTTTTGGTATGGGCCCAAGCAAATTGGGCCTATTACAGCTGCCCCTCTTTGCTCATTGTAGTGTAACGAGAATAAAGCAAAGACAACAAAAAAGGCCAATTTTGTATGGTCTTGCCAAGTCTTGACTTAATGGCACTTCTTTTCTTCAAGTAGCTTTATTCCATCCCAATGCATCTTCAAGGGTATAGAAATTGTCGCTGCAATCTACTCTATTGCAGCTTTGTAGCTTCAATCTTGTTCCTTTGTAACGAGATTTTTTATTTGATTTGACCTGACCTACTACAACCTCAGAGGTATAGGATTTATGACTTTAATCCGCTCCGCTGCAACTTCAGGGAGATAAGATTGGTGGCTAAAATCTGCTCCCCTACTACCTCGGAAAGATAAGATTTATCGTCTTCGATCTGCTCCACTACTATCTCAGGGTGACAAGATTTACAATCCTCAGTCTGCTTTCTTGGTACCTCAGAAAGATAAGACTGGTGGCTAAAATCTTCTCCCCTATTACCTCGAGAAGATAAGATTCACCGTCTTCGATCTGCTCCACTGCTATCTCAGGGAGATAAGATCTACAATCCTTAATTTGCTTCCTTGCTACCTCAGGAAGATAAGACTACAATCTTCTGCTTGCTCCCTTGCTACCTCAGGGAGATAAGGCTGGTGGCCAAAATCTACTCCCCCGCTACCTCAGAAAGATAAGATTCATCGTCTTCGATCTACTCCACTACTGTCTCAGGGAGATAAGATCTACAATCTTCAGTCTGCTTCCTTGCTACCTCAGAAAAATAAGGCTGGTGGCTAAAAACTGCTCCCCTGCTACCTCAGGAAGATAAGATTTGCCGTCTTCAATCTGCTCTACTTCTATCTCAAAGAGATAAGATCTACAATCTTCAATCTACTTCCTTGCTACCTCAGGAAGACAAGACTACAATCTTCGACCTGCTCCTTTGCTACCTTAGGGAGATAAGGTTGGTGGCTAAAATTTGCTCCTCTACTACCTCAGAAAGATAAGATTTTCCGTCTTCAATATGCTCCACTACTACCTCAGGGAGAAAAGATCTACAATCTTTAGTCTGCTTCCTTGCTACCTTAGGAAGATAAAACTACAATCTTCGGCCTGCTCCCTTGCTATCTTAGGGAGATAAAGCTGGTGGCTAAAATCTACTCCCTTGCTACCTCGGGAAGATAAGATTAGTCGCCTTCGATCTGCTCCACTGCTACCTCAGGGAGATAAGATCTACAATCTTCAGTCTGCATCCTTGCTACCTCAGGAAGATAAGACTACAATATTCGGCCTGCTCCCTTGCTACCTCAGAGAGATAAGGCTGGTGGTTAAAATCTGCTCCTCTACTACCTCGGGAAGATAAGATTTTGCCACCTTCGATCTGCTCCACTGCTACCTCATGAAGATAAGATCTGTGAAGTCACTAATGTTGCTACACCGTACATGATCTGTAGAATCGATTTCATGTACCTATGCTTATGCCAAATGATTAGGATGCTATGATCGAAATGAATCAAATGCTCCTGACTATATGTGTTATGAATGATATATGAATGCAGAAATGAGGATGATCCCTCTTTAATACTTAGGGTGTCATCACTCGTTGTTTATTAGGGGCTTTATCTCAGACATATTACGCTACCATCTTGTTCGGCTAGCACTTTCTGACAGAAAACCCGAAGAAACAATCACATTTTTCTTGATTGGCTTGCCCCATTGTAACTTTAGGGTCCATTCCACTGTACCTCTAGGACCTAAGGTTTGTATCATCTTCAAACCCTTCCACTGCAACTCAGGGGTATAGGATTTGAATCTTTTCCAATCCATTCCCACTGCAATTCAAAGGTATAGAATTTGAATCTTCCTCCATCAATTTGGTTTATTACACCGTTCCCCGGTATTATAACCAGATGTGTATGCCTAATACTGCATGAATACAGAATACCATTTTTTATTTTCTTGAAAATAATCCTATTACTAGTTCTTCATCGGGATTACAACACCGCTGTAATTTCTTTTTGTTCAACCAATGTCATTGACAGAAAATCCAAGGAGATAATCTCAATTTGAGCTTAAATATTTCCAACCCTTGAGCTTGGTGAGTTTTAAACAATAGTCATATTTTAGGTTTTTGTATTATTTAGAAGCTTTCAGATTAATATGCGAAACTCCTTTTATGAAAGTATTATTAGTCTACTAATCGTTATTTCAATGCAAAACGCTTGAAAAAGATCATAACAATGGACCGGAAGGGAATTAATTAAGAGCATAGCTCGAAGCAAGTAAGTTAATCAAGGATAGCAAATGCAATTAAGAAGGAAATTTATTGCGACGTATCTTGAAAAGAAGAAGATAATCCAAGATAGAAAATTCAAAATGGGTAAAATGGAAAACTAGGTGCCCCAGATATTGCAGCTTGAGCTTCTCTGTACCAACTTCTTGAAGACCATTTTGAGCTCAATCTATGTTTAGGGTATCCGGAGTACTTTGTCGATGCCCTAATACGGATCATACTTTTTCATTGTTAATTCAGGTATAACAAGACTACTATATGCCCCACTTTAATCCAAATTTGAGCCACCCTTTTTGGGTTTTCAACTAAAATTCCCTTTAATCTCAAGGCGCCCTTTATGGATTTTAGACTTGGCCTCTCCTTTTTCTTCCTTTTTTTTTTCTTTTTGATTGATTTTTATTACTATTTTATTGTTTTTGTTTTTTTTATTATTTTTTTGTTTTTTGGTCTCAAGGTGCCCTTTACGGCATTTCACCTTGGCCTCTCATCTTTTAGGTAAAATACTTATTGACTGGATTTGCCATCCATCTCGGTCAGTATCAATGCTCCTCTAGAACAGGCCTTCTTTACAACATAAGGTCCTAGTTTGGCATCCACTTGCCTCTGAATTCCTTTTGTGAATAAATGATCTTCTTTAATGACAAGTCCCTCTTATGGAATTCTCTAGGATGAACTTCTTTGTCGTAAGCCTGCATCATCTGACCGTGATGGATATCTTTCAAATTCGACTGATCATATCGGGATTGGGTCTATTCTGCCTTATCCAACTTTAGTTCTGACAAGACTCAGAGAAAAGGAATCTCGACTTCAATGGACAAAATGCTTCCATTCCACAAACTAATGAGAAGGCACTGCCCTGATGAAGGTCTTGGCCAACGTTTGATAAGCGTAGAGGGTAAATGGTAACTTTTTATGTCAATCTTTATAAGTCTCGGTCGCCTTTCACTATGACCTTTGTTCTATTGTTTTTATTCTTCTTTTTATATTTATTTTTTATACTTTTTATACTATTGTTTTTATTTTTGGCTGCCTTTGTTGCACTGTGATATGGTGTCTGATCTTTGAACAGACTGCAAGATTTTGACATTGTGCAGTTGTATTAGACATGATCCTTTCTGAAATTCCTTGTCGATACCTGATCTTTTTTTTTGCTTGGTTTTTCTCTTTTGGAATTTAATGATTATTGACTTTGTAACATTGGCATATGAAGCGACTTTCACCCTCTTCATGAAGTAATCAACGACTGCCAAGATAAATCGATGTATATTAGATGAGAATGGCCTGATAACATCCATGACCCACATAGAGAAAGTTTGTGAAGAAATAAATTAGGCACATGAATCTTGTCTCCCTAAATACAACCTAACTGTTACAATCCCCTTCCATGGTGGATCAACAATACCCAAACCTCATGATTAGTGTGGCTACTGTGAAACCATTAACATGTGTTGTTCTGATACCCGTATAAACATTTTTTAGTGTCCACAGGTCTTAATATCCCATGTATATCCTGACATGATTATGCGAAAACATCTTTGAATTCTTGGAATAACTCCATGACGATTTGTTTTGTCTTTACGGTGACTCAGGCTCCGATCTTTGCCTCTTGCTCACAATGTCCAATGACCCTTTGTAGAGTAGGATCAGTTTTTCATCTTGTTCTACCATCCTTAACAAATCAGGAGATAAGTTACAATCCTATCATCTTCAAAGTCCTAAGATCTCCCTAAACACATATCTCACCAAAAAGGAGACTCTGAGTCAGTGACAGTGTCGCTCACGTCATTGATATCTAGGGACCTATTTTAGGTACGAAGGCAGATTGCAAAGAATAAATGATTCTAAGGATGATTATTTGTATGGTATGATCATGAATGAACAATAAAAGACAGTCCAAAGAACAAAAGAATATATAAAGAATGAAAGAATATTTGCTCAAAAAGATTTTGTAATAGCCCAATTTTACCCGGGCTTTTAATAAAATTTATCAATCTAAGTTTTTAAAACGAGCTCAAACCCTAACCCAAAAAAAAGAAGGCCCATGGCCCAAAAATTAAAAAAATTTTCGAATGGGAAAACCCTAGTCCCTAGCCTTTGCGCTGGAAGCTCCTCACGTGGTGTCAGCACCTTCTCCGCTGCAACGCTGCCACAAACTTGCAAATAAGTGAAAACAGACACAAAGAAGACCAAAGAAGCAGCAAAAGCAAACAAGGCATAAATATATTATATTTTCTGGCTATAAAAGCCGAATTTGCCAATGTAAAAGGGGGGATATCAATCAATACAGAGACAAAAATTTTAATACAGAGGAATCGAATACACTTCAAGGTGGTTCATTTTGTTCATCCTTGGTTCTTATTTTTTACTTCTTATTTTATTTCAAATCTATTGTTCAAATACAAAAAAAAGAGAAGGTTTTTACCGGTTGCTCAGTGTCAATTTAGTCGGCGTGTGCTTCTCCGGTCCAAAGGCCGACGGATCCATGGGGATCTGGTTAGAGCTACCGCAGAGGAGGCTGAAAGTCGAAAAGTCGTTCCCTTTGAAAAAGTTTAGGAGCTCGGTCCTTTTTTTGGGGGTCCTAGATCTGTTTCCATTGAAAGAGGGGTCTAGATCGGGCTTTGGGTGTCTTTCGATCCACCACCGGTGGTGGTCACCATTGCTAGAGATGGTGGATGGCCGGCAGACCTTGGCCAGACCCAAGAACTATCCCTAGAAACAGAGAGTGTTTTTTTTGCTTTTTGCTTTTTGAAACAAAACAGGCATACGGTTTTTTTTTGTTTTTCTCGAAATTTTGCCTTATAGCTTAGTTAAACGACACATTTAGGGAAGGAGGGATAATTTCATGCTTGCCCCCTAGTTTGTTTTAGTACAAGTCGCTTTGGCCCTCTATTTTGGTTTCATTAATTTCTTATTTTAAAACTTTATCTCTTAAGTCTCACCTAAACTCTATTTCAGCCCTTAAATTCGTTGTCCATTTAATGTCGGATTTCATCGGTTAACTTTCAATTCTTTTTTTTTGTTTATTGATTTCTTTACTACTCACTTAAAAAAATAATATTATATTCTTGGTTTCTTACCTTTTAAAAATGTTTGAACTTAAAATAAGTATGTTTACTCCATTTGCCTATTATTTTATTACCCTTTAAATATGCATTTATTATTTCACTTGTTTATGCAATAAGATAGTAAGGTCAATATTTCGACAGTAATATTTGTTGATTCGTAAACCTTTATTCTTCTAAAATTTACCTATTTGCCCATTTTGATTATCATTATTATTATTCCCTTTTGTTTTATTTTATTTTATATTTTTCTTATTTACTTGCCTGTTTTCAAACTTTTGTTTTATCTAATTATTTAAACTTTTATTAATTTTCAGTTGTTCACTTAACATCTCTTTTATTTTGTTGTTTATATCCGACTTCTCTCACATTTTCATTTTATTACCCCATTTTATTTATTTATTCATTACCCCAAGATTTAGATTCTATTATTATAATTATTATCACCCTTATTACCTTTTTTTGTATTATCATCATTATTATCGTTGTTATTATTCATGTTACTAATTACTTTATCTTATTATTCTTTCTTTTGATTGTCCGTATTAGTGTCAAAATCTAGTATATCATGTGATATCGTGAATCGTTTTGTTAATGTATTTATATTTTGGATATTTAGCGCGACAATTTTATCCAAATTATTGTTTTAAATAAGAAATTATGTTTTGTCCGATTATTACACTCGCTATTTCTCAAAGATATTAAATAATAAGGCAATATTTCGTATTTTGGGAAATTCGAGAAATCGTGCCCTAACTTACTGGGTTTCAATTTTTCTCGTTTAACCTAAATAACTGAATATCCTTTAAAAATTAAAACGCATGAATTTTGAAAATGTTGTGTCCTAACTTACTGGATGTGACATTTTATTACTTCGAGACGAGAAGGTATTTAAGATTCGAGTTTTTTTTTTATAAAAAGAGGGATTGTATTTTAAAGTCTTTCAAGTTTTCAATTTTCGACACTAAGACACTAATTAATCAACTAGGTACCAATTTTTAGGCGTTACGGGGGTGCTAATCCTTCCTCGTACGTAACCGACTCACGAACCCGTCTTTCTGATTTTTGTAGACCAAAATCATTGTTTTGATAAATCAAACTGTTTATTAAAAACAACTACCTTTCGAGGTGACCCAATCACACCTCAGCAAAAAGGATTGGTGGCGACTCTCGTTTTCCCAATTTTTGTTTTCCCTTCAAAATACAAAGTCGACCTTTGCCTTTCAAAAAAATGGTTTCGACAGCTTGGCGACTCCACTGGGGATCCAAATAAGCGAGTCAAGCCACAAGTTGATCAACTTTTGTCTTTTTTTTTTTTTTTTGAAAATTGAAAATTTGGTTTTGATATACGATCCTTTCGTTGCATTTCATCCGTTTTGTGATACGATCTTCATCATTTTATTCATATTTTCTTTATTTGCTTCAAGCTTTTTGTATATCCTTGCACATTGCATTACATGACCGCGCGGTTACACCCTTTTAAGTGGGAGTGAGAAACTATTCCTTCGTGAGGTTTTCACCTCCGTGTAAGATAGTGGATCGCTTTTGGGATACATCCGTACCTATGTCTTCATGAGATTTTCATCTCCGTGCAACCATAGGGAAATGTATTCCCCTGGACTGAACTCGGTCTATATGAGCCTATAATGGGTGAGGATCAAGGAATCTGCTGGTTCAGGTACCTTTTACTTTAGAACCGAACCACATATAGTAAGCCTTAAGAGCCCACCCTAGGTAGAGCCACTCCGAACCCCTAGTGGTCACCTGGATAGGTACTCTATTTTGTTTATTTCTCCTATGCTAACATGTTTTCTTTTGTTTTGATTGCATTGCATTTTCATCATAGAAAGGAGGTGTTGAGTCACATTCGATTGCTAAATAGAAAAACTTGTCATGGAGAATTGATTTCTTGATAAAGTGGAATATAATATGGCCGTCCGAATATGGTCTAAGAAAACAACAAGATAGTCCATGAAGGAATATGCGACTTTGCTTTATTGCCTGAGGATTCAATCCAACAAAGATTATTCGAGAGCCGGCATATCTTAAGGAAGCTGATGAGCATCGTGGGGATAAGTGAACAATGGGCCGCAGTCCGGATCCAGTATAAAGGAGATAATAGAGACATCTTTTGGAAAATTCACAAGATTTGACTATAACATCCAGATATGAAGAAAAAGATCTTTGTCTTCGCTTGGAATATGAGGGCAAGGCCGCATATGTAATCTGCTTTATGTAAAAAAAAATTTTTCTAGAAAAGTTGTTCTAATGGTATTGAATTCAGAATCAACGCCTCTCTTTGTTTTTGCATTCATCTCATGCATTTGCATTGCATTTCATCACATGCATTAGGTTTTTATAAAAAGGACCCTAATTAGGTAAAATTATTTCAGCTAACCTGGAACCGACAAAAGTCACCAACTAAGTATCACTAAGGTACCCGCCGCAAGACAAAAGCAATAGATCAAAGAATGGAAAGATTAGAGCAATTATAAAGAGATATGCAAGACCAGTTACAGGCACAGATGCAAGAACAATTAGCCAAAATTCCACAGGATATGAAAGATCAAATGCTTGAATCCCAAAGAAGTATTATGAGCCAATTGATGCAATTGCAAGTTGGAAGGCTCGAAAAAGAGAAAGACTCTGTAGTCAATGGTGAGGACGGTAATGAAGACTATCTATCCCCTAGGTTTTACCCCAATAAGCGCCCAGGCCCAACCAAACACGTATCTATAAGGGGCATCTGTTACTATCAGGCCCCAACAACATTAGGCCGGTACCTCGGCACCTATGAACTACCCGACGGGGTTAGGTTCCAATCCGAGGAACAGTCTAACTAATCATGTAGTTCCTGATCTAGACGAAATGATAGAAATATAAAAAGCAAGGGTTGAACTGCCAAAACAACTCGAAGATCGATACAAGTGGTTGGAGGAAAAACTTAGAGCAATGGAGAATGCTGATTACCATTACAGGGTTGATGCCAAAGATCTCAGTTTAGTACTCCCGCCAAAATTTAAGACTCTAGAATTTGAAAAGTATAATAGGACTAGTTGTCCTGAAGCTCACATCACGATGTTCTGTCGAAAGATGACAGGATATGTTAATAACGACCAATTGTTAATCCACTGCTTCCAAGACAGTCTGATCGGATCAGAGGCTAAATGGTACAACTAACTGAGCCGTGCCAAAATTCATTCATGGAAAGACTTGGCACAGGCTTTCATGAAGCAATATGGCCACGTGACAGACATGGCGCCTGACAGAATTACACTACAAAATATGGGAAAAAGGCAAAGTGAGAGCTTCAGGTAATATGCCCAAAGATGGAGAGAGGTAGTGACATAAGCCCAGCCACCTCTTCTAAAGAAAGAGACTACGATGCTTTTCATGAACACTCTGAAAGCTCCGTTCATTACCCATATGTTGGGAAGCGCTACCATGAGCTTCTCAGATATGGTAATGTCCGGCGAGATGATTGAAAACGCAATCAGGAGCGGGAAGATAGACGCAGGAGAAAGCGCCAAGAGGTCAACCCCAAAGAGAAATGAAAATGAAGTGAATAATATGAGCAAAGGGTATTCCAAATTGGTCAACGTAGGCCAGCCGAAGATTGTAACCACTAGCTATCAAGGCTCTTCAAGGCAGGAATCCAACTCGAGGCCAAATATAGAAAGGCTCTGGTTTACACCCATCCCGATGTCATATAAGGAGTTGTATCAAAACCTTTTGGTGTGCATGTGGTGTCTCCATTCTACTCAGAATCCGTGCAACCTCCATTCCCAGAATGGTACAATGAGAATGCTCAATACGAGTACCACGCGGGAATAACGGGACACTTAATCAAAAACTGCACTACATTTAAAAAGTTGGTTGAAAGGTTCATTGAAATGGGAATTGTAAAGTTCGATGATTCCTCAGAACCTAATCCCTCTGAAAATGCAGTAAATGCGATATTTGAGAGTAGGGGAAAAAGAGTTGCGATGCCTTGAACAAGTCAAAAGCCTGGAAGGAATATCGAGGAATCTGAATGATATATTCGAAGAGGGAGCTGAGGAATAAAAGTTTCCAAACCCTTGCATACTTGGGAGTGTTTTGAACAATGAGACTGTGGAAGAGATCCCTGTATTTTTAGAGCTAATCTAGAGTAATATTCAAAACACGCTTGTTGCTTTAAGCCTAGAAGCAATAAGAATCCTTTTGTGAAATAGGCTTGTGTCCAAAATCTTTATTTCAATAAAATGCATCATTTTAAACAAATATTTTTTATTCTTTCCATTTCATTCAGATAGTTATTCTTAGATTCTTTCATTCTTTGGATTTTATCTCAAATATTTTTTATTCTCCATTCATGCTCATACCATACAAATAATCATCCTTAGAATCATTTATTCTTTGGAATCTGCCTTCGTACCTACAACAGATCCCCGGATATCAATGACATGAGCGACGCTGTCACTGACTCCGAGTCTCCTTTTAAACAAGATATGTGTCTAGAAGGATCTCAGGACCTTAAAGATGATAGAGATTGTAGCCTATCTCCTGATTTGTTAAGGATGGTAGAACAAGATGAAAAACAGATCCTACTCTATAAAGGGTCAATGGACATTGCGAGCCTAGGAAAGAAGTAAAGGTCAAAGCCTAGCTCACCACAAAGAAAAAGCAAGACATCATTGAGTTGTTCTCAATTCAAAGATGTTTTTGCATGATCGCATCAAGATATGCCTAGGCTACTAAGACGTGAGGATGCTATGAGGTGTTCAAACAGCACAGATTTTTATATATGGGGCATAGATGTTATGGGCCTGATATCATCAAAAGCTTCTGGCCAATACCGATTCATCCTTGTGGTCGTCGGTTACTTCACTAAGAGGGTGAAGGTAGCTTCATATGCCAATATTACAAGGTCGATAATTATCAAATTAAAAAAAAAGAGATTATGGAAGATAACCGAGACTGGAAAATATTGGCATAAGAAGTCACCATTTACTCTCTATGCTTATCGAATGTCGGCCAAGACCTTCGTCGGGGTAGTACCTTTCTCACTGATTTATGGATTGGAAGCGGTTTTGCCCTTTGAAGTCGAGATTTCTTCTCTTTAAGCTTCAATTGAGTCAAGAATTGGATGAAGCAGAGTGGGTCTAATTTCAATATGATCGAGTGAACCTGATTGAAGAAAAGAGTTTAAAAGTACCCATCATGGTCAAATGTATCAAAAACGAATGATACAAGTTCATGGCAAAAAGGCTTGCCCTAGAGAATTCTATAAGGACTTAGTTTTGAAAATGATTCTTCATATACGAAAGGACTTCAGAGGAAAGTGGATGCCAAACTGGGAAGGACCTTAGGTAGTAAAGAAGGCCTATTCTGGAGGAGCGTTAAGATGAGTGGCAAAGATTTGCCCAATCCGGTGAATTCAAATCCAGTCAAGGAGTATTCTACCTAAAAGGGGAGAGGCCAAGGTGAAAACCTATAAAGGACGTCAAAAAAAAAGGGAGAGGCCAAGACGGAAACCCGCAAAGAGCGTCTTGAGACTAAAGGGGATTTGAGTTGAAAACCCAAAAAAAAACAGCTCAAATTTGGATCAAAGTGGGGCACACAGTAGTCTTGCTATGCCTGAATTAACAATAAAGAAGTATGCTACATTTTGGGGCATCGACAAAGTACTCCGGATCCCCTAAACACAGATTGAGCTCAAAATGATTCTCAAAAAGTGGGTACGGAGAAGCTCAAGCTGCGATATCTGGGGCACCTAGCTTTCTATTTGACTCATTTTGAATTTTTTATGTTTGATTACCTTATTCTCTTCAAGATACATCCCAATAAATTTCTTTTTAATTGCATTTGCGATCCTTGATTAACTTACCTGTTTCGAGCTATGCTCTTAATTAATTTCTTTTCGGTCCATTGTTACGATCTTTTCAAGCATTTTGCGTTGAAATAACGATTAGTGGACTAATAATACTTTCATAAAAGGAGTTTCACATATTACTTTGGAAGCTTCTAAATGATACAAGAACTTGAAACAGGACTATTGTTTAGAACATACCAAGCCAAAAGGTTGGAAATATTGGAGTAAGATGATTATCTTTTTGGAATTTTTATTGGTTGAACAATAGGACAAGAAATTTCATCGATGGTACAACCTTGACAAATAACGAGCAATGTCAATCCAAGTGTAAAAGGGGATCATTCTCGGGAAAAGAAAGATGATACTCTACATTCATTCGAATATCAGGCATATACATCTGATCATTACACCTAGGGAATGGTGTAACAAATAAAATTGGTTAAAGATGATACAAATCCTATACCTCTGAGTTGCAATAGGATGGATGGAATAAACCAAATGTTATTCCCCTGAAGTTGCAGTAGGAGGTTCAAGCCTTATGTCCTAGAAGGTACAGTGGGAGGGACTCTGAAATTACAGCAGGGCAAGCTTGCTGAACAGAATGTGATTATTTCTTTGGACTTTCTGCCAAGAGTATCAACCGAATAAGATGGCAGTGATAATGCCCTGATGAACAACGAGCAATGATACCTTAAGCATTTTAAAAAAATGGATCATTCTCATTTCCACATTTATAGATCATTCATAACACATCTAGTTAGGAGCATTTGATTCATTTCGATCATAGCATCCTAATCATTTGGCATAAGCATAGATAAATGAAACTGATTCTACAGGTCATATCCCTAGATTGATGAATTCACTAGCCTTAACCCCCTAAGCAGTACGGTAACAAGCTGAAAATTACAGATCTTGTCTCCCTAAGCAGTAGTAGAGCAGATCGAAGATGATGAACCTTAACCTCCTAAGTAGTAGGGTAACAGGCTGAAAATTACAGATCTTGTCTCCCTAAGTAGTAGTAGAGCAGATCGAAGACGATGAGCCTTAACCCTCTGAGCAGTAGGGTAGTAGGCTGAAAATTACAGATCTTGTCTCCCTAAGCAGTAGTGGAGCAAATCGAAGACGGTGAGCCTTAACCCCATAAACAGTAGGGTAACAGGTTGAAGATTATAGATCTTATCTCCCTAAGCAGTAGTGGAGTAGATCGAAGACAATGAGCCTTAACCCCCTAAGCAGTAGGGTAACAGGCTGGAAATTGCAGATCTTATCTCTCTGAAGTTGCAGTAGAGCAGATCAAAACAAACCTTATCTCCCTGAAGTTGCAGTGGAGCAGGTTGAAGTTAAAGCCTTATCTCCCTGAAGTTGCAGTGGAGTAGGCTGAAGATAGCGAATCTTATTTCCCTGAAATTGTAGTGGAACAGATTGAAGCTATAAATCACAGATCTTATCTCTCTGGAGTTGCAGTAGAGCAAATAAAAAAAACCTTATCTCCCTGAAGTTGCGGTGGAGCAGGTTGAAGTTAAAGCCTTATCTCCCTGAAGTTGTAGTGGAATAGATTGAAGCTATAAATCACAGATCTTATCTTTCCGGAATTGCAGTAGAGCAGATCAAAACAAACCTTACCTCCTTAAAGTTATAGTGGAGTAGGTTGAAATTAAAAGGCTTACTTCCCTAAAGTTGCAGTAGGAGCAGACTGAAGACAATCAATCTCATCTCCCTGAAGTAGCAGTGGAGCAGATTGAAGTTGAAGATCTTATCTCCTTAAAGTGCAATGGACTAGAACGAGGCAAGCTAAAGAAGAGGAGCACCAAAGAAGTCAAGATTCAGCAAGACCAGGCAAAATTGGTCATTTTTAAAGTCTTTGCTCCATTCTCGTTACACGACAACGAGTAAAGAGGTGCAGCTGTAATAGCCCAAATTTACCCGGGCTTGTAATAAAATTTATCAGTATAAGTTTTTAAAACGAGCCCAAACCCTAACCCAAAAAAATAGAAGGCCCATGGCTCAAAACTTAAACAAATTTTTGGATGGGAAAACCCTATCCCCTAGCCTTTGAGCCGCAAAGCTCCTCACGTGGTGTCAGCACCTTCTCTGCTGCAACACTGCCACAGACCTGCAAATAAGCGAAAACAGACACAAAGAAGACCAAAGAAGTAGAAAAAGTAAACAAGGCATAAATATATTATATTTTCTGGCTATAAAAGCCGAATTTGCCAATGTAAAAGGGGGGATATCAATCAATACAGAGACAAAAATTTTAATACAGAGGAATCGAATACACTTCAAGGTGGTTCATTTTATTCATCCTTGGTTCTTATTTTTTACTTCTTATTTTATTTCAAATCTATTGTTCAAATACAAAAAAAAGAGAAGGTTTTTACCGGTTGCTCGGTGTCGATTTAGTCGGCATGCGCTTCTCTGGTCCAAAGGCCGACAGATCCATGGGGATCCGGTTAGAGCCATGGCGGAGGAGGCTAAAAGTCGAAAAGTCATTCCCTTTGAAAAAGTTTAGGAGCTCGGTTCTTTTTTTTTGGGGGGTCCTAGATCTGTTTCCATTGAAAGAGGGGTCTAGATCGGGCTTTGGGTGTCTTTCGATCCACCACCGGTGGTGGTCACCATCGCTAGAGATGGTGGATGGCCGACAGACCTTGGCCAGACCCAAGAACTATCCTTAGAAATAGAGAGTGTTTTTTTTTTTTGCTTTTTGCTTTTTGCTTTTTGAAAAAAAACAGGCATGAGGTTTTTTTTTCTCGAAATTTTGGCCTTATAGCATAGTTAAACGACACATTTAGGGAGGGAGGGATAATTTCATGCTTGTCCCCTAGTTTTTTTTAGCGCAAGTCGCTTTGGCCCTCTATTTTGGTTTCATTAATTTCTTATTTTAAAACTTTATCTCTTAAGTCTCACCTAAACTCTATTTCAGCCCTTAAATTCGTTGTCCATTTAATTTCGGATTTCATCGATTAACTTTCAATTCTTTTTTTTTTGTTTATTGATTTCTTTACTGCTCACTTAAAACAATATTATTAGATTCTTGGTTTCTTACCTTTTAAAAATGTTTGAACTTAAAATAAATATGTTTACTCCATTTGCCTAGTATTTTATTACCCTTTAAATATGCGTTTATTATTTCACTTGTTTATGCAATAAGATAGTAAGGTCAATATTTCGACAGTAATATTTGTTGATTCGTAAACCTTCATACTTGTAAAATTTACCTATTTGCCCATTTTGATTATCATTATTATTATTCCCTTTTTGTTTTATTTTATTTTATATTTTTCTTATTTACTTGCCTATTTTCAAACTTTTGTTTTGTCTAATTATTTAAACTTTTTATTAATTTTCATTTATTCACTTAACATCTCTTTTATTTTGTTGTTTATATCCGACTTCTCTCACATTTTCATTTTATTACCCCATTATATTTATTTATTCATTACCCCAAGATTTAGATTCTATTATTATTATCACCCTTATTACCTTTTTTTTGTATTATCATCATTATTATCGTTGTTATTATTCATGTCACTAATTACTTTATCTTATTATTCTTTCTTTTGATTGTCCGTATTAGTGTCAAAATCTAGTATATCATGTGATATCGTGAATCGTTTTGTTAACGTATTTATATTTTGGATATTTAGCGCGACAATTTTATCTAAATTATTTTTTTAAATAAGAAATTATGTTTTGTCCGATTATTACACTCGCTATTTCTCAAAGATATTAAATAATAAGGCAATATTTCGTATTTTGGGAAATTCGAGAAACCGTGCCCTAACTTAGTGAGTTTTGATTTTTCTCGTCTAACCTAAATAACCGAATATCTTTTTAAAATTAAAACGCATGAATTTTGAAAATCAAAAGACAAGCTTACTCTCGAGGCTTTAAAATGTTGTGTCCTAACTTACTGGATGTGACATTTTATTACTTTGAGACGAGAAGGTCTTTAACATTCGAGTGTTTTTTTTATAAAAAGCGGGATTGTATTTTAAAGTCTTTCAAGTTTTCAATTTTCGACACTAAGACACTAATTAATAAACTAGGTACCAATTTTTGGGAGTTACGGGGGTGCTAATCCTTCCTCGTATGTAACCGACTCACAAACCCATCTTTCTAATTTTCGTAGACCAAAATCGTTGTTTTGATAAATCAAACTGATTGTTAAAAACAACCACCTTTCGAGGTGAGCCGATCACACCTCAGCAAAAATGATTGGTGGCGACTCTCGTTTTCCCAATTTTCATTTTCCTTTCAAAATACAAATCGACCTTCGCCTTTCAAAAAAATTGTTTCGACAGATGCATTTTATTGAAATAAAGATTTTGGACACAAGCCTATTTCACAAAAGAATTTCTATTGCTTCTAGGCTTAAAGCAACAAACGTGTTTTGAATATTAGTCTAGATTAGCTCTAAAAATACGGGGACCTCTTCTACAGTCCCATTGTTCAAAATACTCCCAAGTATGTAAGGATTTGGAAACTTTTATTCCCTGGATCCATCTTCGGATATGTCATTCAGATTTCCCGATATACCTTCCAAGCTTTTGACTCGTTCAAGGCATCGCAACTCTTTTTCCCTCATTTTCAAATATCGTATTTACTGCATTTTCAGAGCGATTAGGTTCTGAGGAGTTGTCGAACTTCATGATTCCCATTTCAATGAACCTTTCGACCAACCTTTTAAATGTAGTACAGTTTTCGATTGAGTGTCCCATTATCCCCGCATGATACTCGCATTGAGCACTCTCAATATATCATTTTGGGAATGGAGGTTGTATGGGTTTCGAGTAAAATAGAGACACCATATGCACATAAAAAAGATTCTGATACAACTCTTTATATGACATTGGGATGGTTGTAAACTGAAGCATTTCTGTATTTGGCCTCGAGTTGGTTTCCTGCCTTGAAGAGCCTTGGTAACTAGTGGTTACAGCCTTTGGCTGGCCTGTGTTGACCAATTTGGAAGGCATGCTCACGATGTTCACTTCATTTTCCTTATTTCTTAGGGTTGACCTTTTAGCGCTTTCTTCCGCATCTATCTTCCCACTTCTTACTGCATTTTCAATCATCTCACCAAACATTACTATATCTGAAAAGCTCAGAGTAGCGCTTCCCAGCATATGGTTAATGAATGGGGCTTTGAAAAGCATCGTGGTCTCCTTTTCCAGAAGAGGCGGCTGAACTTGTGTTGCTACCACTCTCCATCTTTGGGAATATTGCCTAAAGCTCTCATTTTGCTTCTTTTCCATATTCTACAAGGTAATTCTATCGGGTGTCATGTCTATTACATGGCTATACTGCTTCATAAAAGCTTGTGCTAAGTCTTTCCATAAATTGATTTTAGCACGACTCAATTGATTGTACCATTTAGCTACTGACTCGATCAGACTATCTTAGAAGCAGTGGATTAATAGTTGGTCATTATTAACATATCCTGTTATCCTTCAACAGAATATTGTGATGTGAGCTTTAGGACAACTAGTACCATTGTACTTTTCAAACTCTGGAGTCTTAAATTTTGGCGAGAGTACTAGATCGGGGACCAAACTCAAATCCTTGGCGTCAATCCCACAGTAGTAGTCAACATTCTCCATTGCCTTAAATTTTTTCTCCAACCACCTATACCGATCCTCGAGTTGCTTTGGCAGTCCCATCTTTGCCTTTTCCATTTCATCCAGATCAGGAACTACAGGATTGGTTGGATTGCCCCCCGGATTGAAGCCTGAGCCCATCGGGTAATCCACTGGTGCCGAGGTACCGGCCTAATATTGTTGGGTTTTGATAATAGGTACACCTTGCGGGCATGTCTGAGCATTTGTCGGGGTGAAACCCGGAGGGTAGAGAGGCTCCTCATTGTCCTCATTGATCATGGAGCTTTTTCTTTTTTCTAGCCATTTAGTTAACAATTGGGACAACTGATTCATCATATTCCTTTGGGACTCTAGCACTTGGTCCCTTATATCTTGCTGGATCTTTGTCAGTTGCTCTTGCATTTGCATTTGTAATTGGTTTTGCATCTCTCTTTGAAGTTGTTCAAGTCTTTTCAATCTTTGGTCCATATCTTTTGTCTTAGCACGGGTACCGTAACAATGCTTGGTTGGTAAGTTTTTATCAGTTTCTAGATCAACTGAAATGATTTCAATTAATTAGGGTCCTTTTGTGAAAATCTAATGCAAATAATGCAATGCAAATGCATGGAATGAATGCAAAAAAAAAAAAAAGACGTTGATTCTGGTTCAATTTTGTTAGAACAACTTTTCTAGATAACAAATCTTTTTACTTAAAATAGAAACATATACAGCCTTGCCCTCATGCCCTAGGTCGATTCATTTCTCGTAAACTTCCAATTGATGCCTCTATTAGCTCTTTTTTGTTTGATCTGGGCCGCGGCCCATTGCTCACTTATCCCCACGATGCTCGTTAGCTTCTTTAAGGAAATTGATGGCTCTCGAATAATCCTTGTCGGCTTGAATCCCCAACCAAAGAAACAAAGTCGTGTATTTTTCCATGAACTATCAGCTTTCTCCCGTTGTGTTTACTTGAACCATATTTGGGCGGTCGTATTATAATCCACTTTATCAAGAAATCTATTTTCCATGAAAAACTCTTCATTTAGCAACCATACGTGAATCAACCCTTCTTTTCTATGATGATGTAATGCGATGCAATCATAAAAAAAAAAAAACAAAACGCGTCAGTACAGAAGAAATAAATAACAAATAAAGCACCTATTCGGGTGACCACTAGATTTTGGGTACGGTTATACCTAAGGTGGACTCTTAGGGTTCACTATATGTGGCTCGGTTCTAGGAAGGGTACCTGAACCAACAAATTCCTCAATCCTCACCCATTATAGGCTCATATGGATCGAGTTCAGTTCAGGGGAATACATTTCCCTATGGCCATGTGGAGATGAAAATCTCACGAAGACATAGGTATGGATGTATCTCAGAAGTAGTCCATTAGCCCATGCGGAGGTGAACACCTCAAGAAGACATAACTTCTCACTCCCATTTAAAAGGTGTAACGACAACAGTCATGTAATGCAATGCAAAAGTATTCTATGGGACTCGAACCAAAACGAATGCAGTAAAAGGATCGTAATTTTTCAAACCAGATTTTCAATTTTCAACCAAAAGGACAAAAATTAACCAATTTGTGGCTCAACTCTCTAGTGTCCCCAATGGAGTCGCCAAGCTATCGAAACTATTTTTTAAAATTTGGAAAAAAACGAGGCTCGACTTAAAAAATGGTATGGAATATGGAGTCGTCACCAACATTTTTTTGTTTAGGTGTGATCGGATCACCTACTAAAACATTTTATTTTATTAAAATATTGATTTTGGTCTACGAAAGTTAAAAAAAGGGTTCGGGAATCAGTTACGTACGAGGAAGGATTAGCACCCTCGCAACGCCCAAAATTGGTACCTAATTGATTAATTAATGTCCTAATGTCGTAAATTTGAAAAGATTTTAAAATACAATCTCATTTAAAAATGTTTGAATATACTTGAGTTGGATGCTAAGACTCCCTTGTTCCGAAGGAATAAAATATCATATCCAGTACGTTAGGGTACAATATTTCAAACCTTCGATGCCAAGATCATCTTATGATTTCCAAAATTCACGCATTGAAGTTCCAAAACGGATATTTGGCTATTTGATCAAATGAAAAATCGAGACCCAGCGCGTTAGGGCACGTTTTCTCGAATTTCTAAATGCGAAATATTGCCTTGTTTTGAGAAAATTTCTAATACAAGCGATTATAAAATCTGCTCGAAATGGGTTTATTCGGTTTATTTGGGATAAAAAATGAAACCACTAAAATTGGTCTAAATACGTTGGAATTTGAATCACGACGCGACAATAAGAAACAAAAGCGTAGTATCAAGCATGAAATAATAACATGTGAGTTCAACATTATATGAATGAATAACAATGATAAGAGTACGAAAATACAAGTCGAAATACACAATAACATTAATCCCACAACATACCTTATTTACAAACTAACATTTATAATCTAAAATTAAAATAAAAAGTATAATGACTTAAAAATATAAAGCAAAATAAAAATAAAAATAAAATGTACCAAGCTTTCAAGTAAAAATGAACAATGCTAAAACAAATGATGAAAAAGAAAAGGAACTTGAGATTGACAATATAAAAACAATTGAAAAGTAAATTTTAGGTAAAAAAAAATTTTAAGTATGTAATACATGTAAAAATTTGAAACAAACCATAAAAAATAAGTATAAAAATAAATAATATATAAAACGAATAAAATGTAAATTAATTTTAGAATCAGTATTATGTGAAAAGAAAGTTAAAAATAAATAATATACAAGACAATATATATATATATATATATAAATTTAAAATAGATAATATACATAAAATACAAATTGTTTAATATAAATAATATATATAAATAATAATGTAATAGAGTGTTTAAAATGAACATCACATAAATCTTTAAAACAAAGAATATACATAAAAGAGAATTTCAAAAATAAATAAGTTATATAATAAAACAATTCAAAAAAAATACAAAAGAAAATATAAAAATAACAACTAAAACAATGTAAAATTAGTAAAGTAGTTCAAAATTGATATGTTAAAACAATTTCTAGAAAATGAATAATGAATAATTTAGTTAAAAGGATATAGATAAAATAATGAGGAGATAAAATAAATGTATTTTTAAGAAAAGTTAGATAAATAAAAATAAATAGTAACATAATAGTAGTAACAATGTATTAAATTAGTTAATTTAATAACATGGTAGTAAGAAATAACAAAAAGGACTAAATCAAACCTTAAAACAAAATTTTGGGGCAAATTTGAAATAAAAGGAAAGGGGGGAACCACATTGAAAGGCGCGGATAACATGAAGGGATTAGATGGGGAAATATTCCCACCCTCCAAAACGCGGCGCTTCATACAGGACTAAATTGAACACTGAAATAAAATATAAGGCACAAATTAAAATAAAAGGAAACTTGATTGCGAACGGATTAAAAAGCAGAAGGACTTATTGGGCAAATAGCCCATCAGAGCAAAAACGCGCGGATCCCAAGTTAGGCGGGTCGGGTTGGACGGTTCATGGCCTAAACGTCGTCGTTTTAAGACCATGGATCTAAGCCTTAAACGACGTCGTCTAACCATTCCATAAAAGCAAAATTTCTTTTAAAAAAATTCATTCTCTCTGTGTTTTAGAAAAAAAAAAAGAAGGGGTTTGATTTCTCTCTAGGAAAACCCAGAATCCGGCCAGGGGTTCAGTGATCCATCACCGCACGCGCCGCCGCTGGTGCCACTGTATACAGTCGCCGGAAGTGTGAAAAACCCCTCTTTGCAGGCGAACCTAGAACTCGGCCAGGGGTTCAAGGAGCCATCACCGCACGCGCTGCCGCTGGTGCCACTGTATACAATGGCCGGAAGTGCGAAAAACCCCTCTTTGCAGGCGAATTGAGAGGTAAATCTCATCTCCCTCTTTTTCTTCTTTTATTTTCGGATATAAAAAAATAAAAGAAAATAAAAATACAAGAAACTTAGATGAAATAGATAAAATCAATAGAAATCACCTTCTAAGGATTGTTTTCTCTCTTTTTATTCAAGTGTTCGTACCCTTTTACAAAATACAAAATACAAAATACCAGCCTTTTCTTCTTTTTTTCATTTTCTTACTGTTTATTGTTGTATATTACTGTTATTGTTGTTGTTTTTTGTTGTTTTTCGCAGGTACAAAGGCCGTGTGGAGGGGAGCAACGCACGTGGAGGTCTCAGCAGCGACAATTAGCCCTAGGATTTGCTGTTTAGGTGGAACCTAGGTTTAGGTTTTGGGCCATTAGGCCCCATTGTAAATGGGTATTTGGGATTGGGTTTGTTATTGGGCTTGTGGTGGACATATTGGGTTTTATTTTGTTATTTTGTTATTTTTTTTTATTTTGGTTTTGGAATGGGCCCGGGAAAATTGGGCTTGTTACAGAATAACTGTCCTGAATAATGATTTAGGTGAGTGGGTTTTGGAGGAGGATCAATTGAAGTTGGAAATGATCAAGTTCTTTATGAATCTTTATGGTGAAAACCCTGGCCAAATAAGAAGGCTACCTCCTAATGCCTTTTTGCAGTTAAATGATGGTGACACTTCTCTTTTGAATCAATCAATCTCTAATGAGGAAATAAAAATGACCCTTTTTTATATGGCTCTATTGAAGTCTCTCAGAAGTGATGGTTTTCATACTTTATTCTATCAGAGTAAGTGGGAGCATGTGGGGTCTTCAGTTTGTAATTGGGTTAAGAGTATCTTTGATAGAGAAAGCATTGACCCTGACTTGAACAATTTCGGATGGTTTCTCTCAATTTTGGCCAATTAGCCTATGTTTAGTCCTTTATAAATTGGTTATGAAGATCATCACTAATTGCTTCAAAATTGTCTTCCCAAGTATCATAGCTCCCAAGTAGACTGAGTTTGTATCAGAGCGGAATATCGCTGATAATATTATCATTGCACAATAAGTTTTTCACTCTATGAGGAGTACTCAGAAGAGAATGATGTGGATGACCATCAAAATTGATCTAGAAGAAACGTATGATTGTGTGCGTTAGGATTTCATTAATGCCTCCTTTCGAGTTGCAGGTATTCCTGATTTCTTACGTAATGTTATTTTGAATGCTATTTCAAGTTTCACTATACAGGTGTTATGGAACGAGGTTCCAACTCAAAAAATTTCGACCTGCGATGGGTGTTCGTTATCTCCTTACTTGTTTATTATTTGTATAGAATGGCTGGGCTAAATGATCTATTTTGCCAAGGACTCCGAAAATCGGTCTCCTATTTGTCTATCTAAAACTGGCCCACCTTTATCACATCTTTTTTTCACAGGCTATTTGATATTATTCAGACATGCTGATGAACATCAAACTCAAATTATCAAAGGTATTCTAGATGAGTTTTGTGATTTTTTAAGCCATCGGATCAATATGCAAAAAACAATTATCTTCTTTTCGAAAGACGTGGATGGTAGCTTAGGAAGATACATAAGTAGATATTTTGGTTTTCAGGAAGTGAATAACTTGGGCTCTTAACTTGGGGTGCCTCTTTTTCACGAGAAGGTCACTAATAACACGTTATGATTTGTGATCGACAAGGTGCATAGTAAACTATCTAGTTGGGATGTCAGACAACTCTCCTTAGCTGGTAGGGTGACTTTGGCTCAATCGATTCTGCTTCCGATTCCTAGTTACATCATGCAGACTATGGTGGTTCCCAAATGCCTTTGTGATGAGATTGAACACATTGTTAGAATAAGATGGCTTGGGTGAATTAGGACTCGGTGTGTCAACCTAAACCGCATGGTGGTCTTGGTCTGTGACATTTGAAGGCTCACAATACATCCTTCATGATGAAGGTTGGATTTAACATTGTTTTGAATTCTAGGGCACTCAGGATTTAGGTTCTCCGGTCGAAGTATAGGGTTGCAAGTGGTTTGCCTGAAAACATTTCAAGAGGACGGTGTTCCTTTTTATGGAGATCCTTATCCAAGGTATGGCTCCTTATTCGTGATAACTTATTATGGTCTATTGGAAATGTGAATTCCATTAACTACTAGTGGAACCCTTGGATTCTGAAATGTAGACCTTTGCTTAATCAATTTCCTTCTAGTTCTAATCTCAACATGGATTGCCCTCTTAAAGATATGACTACAATCAATGGTTCGTGGAATTTGGACCTTTTCAGACTTTAGGTTTTCGAATAAGTCATTAGTAGGATTGTAAGTGTTGCACCGCCTCATCCAGATTCTGGCCCTAATAGAATCATTTAGGGTGCTTCTTCAACTAAATCTTTTTCCCTTAAGAATGCATATGGTAAAATTCAAGAGGGTTCTTTGCATCCAAAAGAGCCGATTTGGGAAACTAACTTTGAACTTCAAAGGCCCACATCGAATCTGTTTCTTCTTTTGGCTTGTGATCAAACAACGCTTGCTTATGAATGCTGAAAGAGTAAGGCGATGGATTGGGAATGATAGTGGAGGTACTTTTTTTGGACATGAGTTTGAAGAGGTTGTACACGTTCTCAGATTGTCCTATTGCTAGAAGCGTTTGGGACAAAATCATTCCAGATAGAGCACTCTCTAGTTTCTATACTGGATCTCTTTAGGAATGGATAATAGGGAACTTTCAAAACCATCAAACTCTTTCTTTGGTTGGGGTCGATTAGCCGTGTCTGTTCGAGATTATATCTTGGAAAATTTAGAAGAACCACAACATGCTTACTTTTCAAGGTATCTCATGAAGCAATGATGAGTTCTTAAAGCTTCACTTAGTTAGGCAAGACAATATACTTTTACTTTCAAGACCTTGTCTCTTAGAAGTCAAATTTCTCATGATAGTCCTTCCATGCATAGAAGTTGGGTTTGCTTAAACATGGATGGATCGATTAGACATGATGAAGATTTGCTGCAACTGAAGGCTTAGTATGGAACCAAAATTGTGGGTGGATCATTGGGCTTTGTAGATACTTGAGATATTGTGCAGTGACGGAGGCTAAGCTTTGGGGTATTTTAGATGGGTTAAAGCTTATTTCAGATAGGAGATTTGAAAGGGTCTCAATCCAAACAGACAGTTTTGAGGCAGTTATTGCCATTTAGGAGGATGCTTCTACAAGCTCGAATTCAACTCTACTCAGAAGAATTTATCAAATCCTGACGACGGTAAAGTAGTGGAAGATCCAACATTTTCCCTGGGATGAAAACACAGTTGCAGATAGTCTGGTTAAGAAGATTTGTGACAGAAGGCCACGATTAAGATTGTTTGATGATCCTTCCTTGAGGGTCTAATTTTTTTGAGGTTGTATCTTTATATTTTTCACCCCAAAAAAAAACCAATATGACATTCCTTTTTAATAACTATTTTCTAATTTATTAATTTTAAAATACAAATTCAAATTTGGTAGATGTAAAACACAAGAGAAATTACGATTAATGTTATCTAGCTGTTTGTATTGAACTCTATCTAAATGGAAAAGTTCAGTTAAAAAATTGTTTTTAACTGCTGAAACTAGGATACAAAAAATTTATTATTTACGAATTAAATATTTACTTATGTTAGTGTAATATATTTTAAAACTAAGTTCTTTCCAATTTTATTTTTATTTATTTAAAAAAACATTTTTTTCTCTTCAAAAAATTATTTTTAGTAATTTGGTTTTTCTTTTATTAAATTTAAAATGTAAAGAATTTAATAGAAATTTGAATAATTTTATCATGTTATTATATTATATTTATAAATCAAATATAAAAATATTATAAAGCTAAATCGGGCCCAAATTTAATGATTTAAATCAACATTTATTTTCTTTTTGGAATTACAAGTCTCATTTATTTTACAAGTTAATTTCTTAAGCCTAATATTTTATGTCGAAGAACTCTCAGAAAATTGAACAAACCTTTGCGTACCCTAATATATTGACAAATCTTGTTTTGATTTGTCTCAACTTCTTATTTTGTCTTTTTTAAAAAAAAAAAAAACAAATTAAATGTAATAAATTATTATGAGTATACATAATCAATTAAGTAGTGATACTTTTATAATATTTAATTACTAATATTTAATTACACATAAAATTTAAATTTTGCAACAAAAAATTTGTCATTGTGATTAATACCTTGAAAATTGTATATATTCAACAATGATATTTAAAAGTTGTTGCAAATGTTTTTGTCTTACATAACCACATCTAATTTTGTTGCAAAATTTCATAACAATATAAAATATCATTACGAAATTGGGTTGCTAATTCTTATTTTTCTTGTATTGGCTATTAAATTTGCTCCAATGACAATGGCAAGGTAGATTCTTGTAATGGTAAGATTGAAGGCTATAATGATGAAATCAAAATCGATGATAAAATCTTGCTTATATCACAAGATAAATTACCATGTATCAAGATAAATTTGTAAGAAGACCACAATTAAAAACATTAGATTAAAGTAGGTTCACATATATAATAATTTTTTTTTAATTTTTTAATATTTGTGGGATTAATTAGTAATTGAAATTGAAATTTATATCTTATTTATTGATAATTAAATTTTGAGTTAATTACATCAGGCGTCCTCAAATCATGATCTTCATTTTAAAATATTTTAATTACATTTTTAAATTATTGAGGTTATATTAATAATGCCCTTTCATTATTAAAATTGTTAATTTAACCATTGAATAAGATGTCAAATTGTATGTGACATAATTTACCATGAAAATTTTAAAGAAAAATAAATATTGTAAAAACGGATATTATAAAAATCTTGGTTTAGAGGTTTTTGAAGCCTTTACAAAAGTTTTATCAAACATTGAATCTCTTTTTCTTGTTTTATTTTATCTTTTAGATTTTACTTTTAAAGTTATACAAAAACACTTTACTTTTTTTAAAATTTTTTTATTTTAAATTATGTCATATAATAATATTTGGCATTGTTGATACATGGTATCAACGATGGAATTCTAAGAAGGAAGAAAAGTTTCGGTCTAGGAGGAGAGAGGAAGAAGATAATAAAGATAGGGCTTTTTCCTGTACCCCTCTCAAATGAAGTGTTTGGGGCTATTTAAACTATAGATATTTTGGGTCGGATCTCAGGTCGGGTTTTTATATATTTTATTATAATTGTATAACAATTTATTTAGAAATTTACTCTTTGTTTAGTAATGGTTTATGAGGAATTAGGAAAACAAAATGGAGCAAAATTCTAATACCTTAATGTTATATTACAATGTGAGCTAGACATATTATATTTTGTTCATAGAATTTCCCTAATTATCCACTTGAGAACTCAATTTGTTTGAGTTCATTTTAGCTATTAGATTCACTTTTCATGATCTGTTAATTGTTTTCTTGTTATTTTCGTGATGGTTAGAAGTGGAAATTTTCCAATAAGGAGATGTCAAAGAAGGGGTTGTTCTTTCCTTAACCAATTTTTGAAATACACTGGGACGTATTGGAGTTTTGCGTCATTAGTTGAATTGAAGATAGAAAAGTTAAAAACTCATTCAGATTTCGCTAATAGATATACATGATAAATTATAGGTCTTAATTTTTTCCTTTCTAAAGAAAAATTTTATTCCTTCCATAAAGGTTATTCTTTGTTTAAAACTCAATTTTTATTCCTAACTTTGCACTAATAATATCTGCTTGTTATAACACTTGATTATGAGGTATATTGTTTTCTGGTAACTACGTTATATAGCTTAGCTACATGCAACTTGTCATTTGGATCGTATTGTTATCAACAGAATCAATTGTCTTTCCATTTTTCTTAAAATATAATATTTCACTCTTTGTCAATGTATTTGTTTCCCTTGCCTTTTATAGGCTGGTTTTTCCCAGCAGGAATTTCATTTCATTTGATTTTAACATTTATGATTTTGAAAAACTTCTTTTAGCTTTAATCATCACATTGTGGTAAGTGTGATAATTATTGCTTGTTTGTGGTTTCTTTTCTTTTTAATTCACTTAAATGAACTTGATAACATATGGCCTTTGCATAGTCTTTACCTCTGAGGAATTTAAAGTCATTGAATTGATTCTTCTCCAACATATAAACAAGATCAACGATTGTTTGCATACCACATAAGTACATGAAATGTTCATATAGGTTAGATCTTCTTTATATGTATTACAAGATGATTGGATTTAGAAATAAGAAATAAATAATTATAAGACATTTGTAGTTTAACATGTTGTAGCTGATAACCATGAATACTATGGTTATTCAAATTCGAGTGCGAGTGTCGGGCAGTAGGTTTGCTCAAAATATCCTTTTCAGAATTTAACATAATGTTTGTTTTCTTTCGATTATTGTTATCTAATGCAAATCATCAGCTAAGAAGCTATCAATACAGACGCTGTGGGGGTTATCAGTATCAATCATTTTAAGCTTGTGTTACTCTTCATGATCATCTGTCTTTTTATCTAATACATAAATGTTGTCTTCAGTTGTTTTAATTTGTCACGGGTCTTAAATTGAATTTCAAAATCATCAGAATATGGTATTATTCTTTTTACTTCTGGCATTTCATTAGTATTTAAGTTCACTTGTATTTTTAGAGCAAATTTATCACAGACTTTTGTCATGAAATCCATGCTAGTTTACATGTTTTTCACAAAATTAGATTGAGAATAGGTTCATGATATGGGATTATAGCATGCATGTTATTTAATTTGATATTTGTATGTTGATGTTATTAAGGTTAGTTGATTTAATATAACAGCTTTCAATTATTTTAGTTCATTGATTTAAGATCGTAACTCTTAACAGCTCGATGACCTACGTTCACAGTTGATATTATTAAGGCTAGCTGATTTAAGATCGCAACCTCTAATTATTTGAGTTTGCTGATTTAAGATCACAACTCCTAACAGCTTGATGACCTACGTTCATAGTTGATGTTATTAAGGCTAGCTGATTTATGATCCCAACCTCCAATTATTTGAGTTCGCTAATATAAGATTGCAACTCCTAATAGCTTGCTAACCTCCATTCATAGTTAATGTTATTAAGGCTAGCTGATTTAAGATCGTAGCCTTCAATTATTTAAGTTCGCTGAATTAATATCGCAACTCCTAATAGCTCACTGGCCTACGTTCACATATGATGTTATTAAGGCTAGCTGATTTAAGATCGCAACCTCTAATTATTTGAGTTCATTGATTTAATATCGCAACTTCTAACAGTTCATTGACTTACGTTCACAGCTGATATTATTAAGGTTTGCAATTTTTGATATTCCAACAATTCACTTGATTTAATCTCACGACTATCACTTTTAAAGCTCGCTAATTTCTTCGACAAGGTGAAAAACAAATTTTTACTTACAAGAAATAGAGTTCGCAGTGTTCTATAACACGGTTTGTTTCTTTAAAACCATTCCTTTAACTTCAATATCACACCATCGAACAACGAAGCCTACTCAGTAAAGTTTCGTATTAAAACTTATGTAGTAAGCTCCCAATTACATGTTCCACACATCTAAGTTTGTCTCAAAAGAGTTACTTTATAATTCTTCTTGGACAAGGTGGGGGATAAATTGTTACACAATTATAAGAAAATATATAAAAAGTTGACCTGAGATCCGACCCAAAATATACATGGTTTAAATCGCCTCAAACACTCCATTTGAGAGGGGCGTATGGGAAAAAAAACCTATCTTTATTATCTTCTTCCTCTCTTCAGCTGGACCAAAACTCTTCCTCCTTCTTGGAACTCCACCGTTGATCCCATGTATCAACAAACATCTTATTTAATGGTTAAGTAATAATTTTAACAATGAAAAGACTTTATTGCTATAATATTGATAGTTTGATGATGGTATTAGAATATTTTAAAAGTTCAGATGCCAATTTAAAACGAGAATTATAATTTAAGAATGTATAATGCAATTAATTCTTAAAAAATAATAAAAATGATAAGAACATATTGTTAGTGCAACACTGTTGTTGGCCATATGATATACACAATGTTGCAACAATACAAACAACAATCTAAGTTGGTATTTTGACTTGTACTTATCTACCCTTTTATTTCCATATATTTTTATGTAATAGGAAACTAGATAATGTAGAGTCGGTGATGCAATGGTTTTAGAGTTTACTTTTAAGATATTGATGGATTAGCATTGTGAAATATGGGATGAAGTTTTTAGAGTAAAATGGAAGTTTATATAAGAGAGTATGAATTGAGAAAGCACATACAATATTTTGTTGGTGCAATTGAGAGTTTAATATAAAAACTTGGTTGAGAGAAGTTATTAATAGATTCATTTTGTACGGGCCTAAATTTGCCCGATGCCCATGACTCAAAACCAAAAACAAAAATAAATAAAAACCAAATTTTCAAACCAAAATAAACAGCCCAATAACAAATATAGCCCAAACTATCAATCTAATGCAAAAAATATCAGCAGAACCCTAGGAACGATCAGCCACCGCCCCGCGCCTCTTCATCTGCTCGCACGCTGCTCCATCAGTCGCCCTCCACGCGTCGTCTGACATCTGAAACAAGCACAATAGCAGAGAAAGAAGCATGCGAGCGCAGAGAAATGAAGAGCAAAAAAACAAAAAAAACTAAAAGGGAATCGATTGTAAATGGCTTTAAAAGCCCGGATCTACTCTCTTGTAATTTTTTACGTACATTTTACAAGCAAAAACTAATCAAAAAATAGAATACTCATTTTAAAGGTGATTTTTTTATTTTGTGTGAAAATTTCTGTCTCTTTATCTTGTTTTTACTTTTGTTTCTCTTAGTTTTTTTTTTATTTTATTTCACTTACGAAAATAAAGGGGAAATAAAACTTACCGAAAAACCCCCATGGTCGGTCGTCGGATACTTCTTTCTCCATCGGATCTGAACCCAAAAGGGGAGGTGGGGAAATCCCTTTATTTTCGGGCACTCGACCGAGGGATTTGGGAGCTTCAAAGGCACCACGAACAGAGGCTAGGTAGCCTATTTCGCTCGTCGTCGCCACCGATTGAAATGGTGGTGTGACAAACCACCAAGGGCGCGATGAGGGGGTTCAGGACCCTAGCCGAACGGAAGAGAAAAGGGGGGTAGGAGGCTGAATTCTTTTAAAAAAATAAAAGCAGAGAAATCGCCTACAAAAGGAAGAACCCTTTTGTTTTCTTTAAAAGGTGAAACGACGCAGATGTAAAAGGGGGTCATTTTCCAAGCCCGAATGGGATATTTGCTACTCGTGTCCCTCTGTTATCTTGCGTGTTTCAATCATCCCTTTGCATTTTTCTACATTTAAAATTATCCTCGCAAGTTTGCGTGATTGTTGCTTTGGTCCCCTGCTTTAAAATCTTTTATTTCTTTTATTTTGAGTTCTTTTTTTCTTTGTCTTATTTAAATTATTTTACATATCATTATTATTTGATATATTATTTATTATAGGCTTATATATATATACATACATATATATTACCTTTTAAGTTTTATAGGTTACTTTATTTCCATTAAAATAAAAACGTTTTATGTTATATATATATCATTTTATTATATTTTATTTTAAATTTCTTTCATATTATATTCAAAATTTTTATTATTCATTTGAAAGTGTTTTCTTTAAAATCATTCGTTTAAAACTTTTTATACCTTATATATTATAGTTTAGATTTATTTAGGTATTATTTAAAAATCATTTTATTACTTATTTTAAATTATTTATATACCTTATTTTAAACCCTATTTACTTATTTTGAAATGATTTGCTATTATTATTTACTTTAATTCTTTATACATTGTTTTATACTTTTGTATATATATATATATTATCTATTTTTAAAAGTTCTTCATATGTATATATCATTCTTTCTTTCGAAAAAGGAAAACGTTTTGCATATTGTTGATTTTAACCTTTTTTACATTATTTATTTTAAATTCAGTCATAGTCATTTAAAATTCATCTTGCCATTGTTATTTTAGTTTGATTTTAACTACTTATTTATTACATTTATTTATTGTATTATTTAATTCATTTGTTTTTATTATTAATGATTATTTTTTAAAGAGTGCATATTGTGAGATTATTGCTATTGCATGCACGTTAATTTGTTTACTCGTGTTCATATTATTGCCATGCGCTTGTGGAATATTTTATACATGTATCATTGTTCCATGTCGCACTATACTTTTATTTCATATCATTGGCCCATGAATCAAGTCTCTTTATATTTATCCAATAAATCGTTGTATCTTGACCCAAACAAATAACGTACGTCATTTAAGTATCGTATCCGCTATTGTTCAAAAATAAAAATTTTAAAATAAGGCAATGTTTCGCGTTTTGGAACGTCGAGAAGTTGTGTCCTAACTTACGGGGTTTCGATTTTCTCGTTGGTTCTAAATAGCTAAATATCCTTTTGAGTTTTAAAATACACGGAATTCTAATTAAAACTAAAGATAAACTTGCGCTCGAAAGTTCATGGTATTGTGTCCTAATTTACGGGATGTGATACTCCTATATTTCGAGACGAAGAAATCTTTAATAATCGTTTTGAGCTAACTCAAGTTTTTTTTTAAATCGACGTTAATAAAAAGAATCGTATTTTAAATCCATTCTCGATTTTTAACTTTCGACATTAAGACACTAACTAATCAATTTGGTACCAATTTTAGGCGTGACGAGGGTGCTAATCCTTCCTCGAACGTAACCGACTCCCGAACCCATTCTCTCGAGTTTCGTAGACCAAAAACACCGTTTTAGTAAACCAAAACGTCTTATTAGAACAAAGGTGATCCGATCACACCTAATAAAGGTCGGTGGCGACTCCTGTTTTAATTTTTGTTTTAAAGTCGATGCCCGTTTTTTTTTTAAAAATTAGTTTCGACAGCTTGGCGACTCCACTGGGGAATGGTTTCGAGAGTCAAGCCTTAAATTGATTAATTTTTGTCTTTTGTCAAAAATTGAAAATCGGTTTTAAGTTTGCTGCATTGCATGTTGTTTGTCATTTTCGTGGCTTTCTTCATAATATGCTTGGTTTAAGTAGTTTAATTCTTTGATGTATCTTTGCATATCGCATTGCATTATTGGTCAATTTCACCCTTTTAAGTGGAAGTGAGAAACTACTCCTCCGTGAGGTCTTCACCTCCGTATAGGATAGCGGATCACTTTCGGGATACATCCGTACCTGCGTCTTCGTGAGGTTTTCATCTCCGTATAGCTGTAGGGAAATGTATTCCCCTGAATCGAACTCAGTCCGTATGAACCTATAATGGGAGAGGATCGAGGAATCTGCTGATTCAGGTACCTTTACTTTAGAACCGAACCACATGTAATGAACCTTAAGAGCCTACCCTAGGTAGAACCACACCAAACCCTAGTGGTTACCCGATTAGGTGCTTATTTATTCTTTATTTGCTTTGAATTCCATTCTTTATATATAATACTGAGTTATTGTGTTTTGTTATTTTCGCATGGCATCTCATCATAAAAGAGTGTTGATTCACGTTCGGTTATTAGATAGGAGAGTTTTAGCATGGAAAAAGAATTTCTTGATAGAGTGGAGGATAATGCGGCCGTCCGAGTGTGGTCCGAGAGAACACAACAAGAGAAAGGAGATAGTTTGACTGAGGGATATGAGTCAGAGTTGTGGGATTTTACTCGCATTAGTGTAACTCAGAACGACCTGCAAGAGTTAAGGGATATATGGAATAGTTGGAATGGCGAAGTCAAACAACTCTTTTACTGTAACTACGGCGACTTACCCTATTTGCTCAATGTAAAGGTGGACAAGTACTTGTTCCGGGCCCTTACACAGTTTTGGAACCCCGCTTACAGTTGCTTCACCTTCGGAGGAGTCGATTTAGTACCTACTGTGGGGGAATACATGGCGTTACTTAATTGCCCGAAGATTCAGGCCGACAGGGCCCATTCAAGACCTGTCAACGTCCCTCCCTTTTTGAAGAAGTTAATGAATATAATGGGGATGAGCGAGCAATGGGTTGCAGCCTGCATCAAGCAAAAAGGGGATAATAAGTGTATTCCTTGGAGGAATTTGAGGGACTTGATTATTGCGCACCCGGATTCAAAGAAAAAGGGTTGATGTTTTTGCCTTAAGCCTCTACGGTTTGATCGTCTTTCCTAAGGCGCTCGGACACATAGATGAAGCCGTCTCGGATTTATTCGATCGACTTGATAAAGGTACCACACCCATTCCTAAGCAATCTTAGCGAAACTTTTCGATCCTTGAATGCATGCCGAGAGCAAAGTAGGGAAGATTTATCGGTTGTGCATAGCTTCTTTTGGCTTGGTTCCACAGTCATTTTTGGAAGGTGGAGAAGGTCTCCTATTGAGTTTTCTCTAAGGATTATTCCCCATTAAAGGAATTAGTGGCCACATCGAGGCGGGACGATATCTCAGAAGAGAAATGGATAATTATTCTCCAGAATTTGCGGGCCAAAGACGTTGAATGGAGGGCTCCGTGGTTCATCCCTGACGAGATCTTATATAGGTGTGGTGATTTTGACTGGGTCCCTCTGGCTGGAATATGGGGAGCCGTTGGATACGCTCCACTGATGGTGTTAAGGCGAGACGGGCAAGGCGCTTTATACCAGCGACACAAGGGTTAGCACAATGCGAGTTCTCCTATAAAGACAACAATTATAAGAAGAGGGTTCGTGAGATATCAGATGCTTGGAACCAAACTCGAAGGACGAAAAGATTCACCACAGGCCCGATGACGACCCCCGAGTATGAATGGTGGTGGGGTAGGAGAGTCAACGACAACATTCCTAGGCCGAATCAAGAGAACACTAAACCGATAGAGGAGCATTTACGAGTCATCCCATCCGAGTTAGAGATCATTAAGCAAGACTTCGAGAAAATGAACTCGGAGTTGAGGAAGAAGATAGAGTAGCTAGAAGAAGAAAAAATGAAGTTGGGATTAGATGTCGATATCCACAAGCTAGAGGCTGAGAAGCTACGAAAAGGGAAGAACAAAGCCGAGGAAGACTTGGATAGTTTAAAGACTGATTATAAAAAGCTGCGTATGTCGATAAGAACTGCCGGTTTAGGTAAAACGTCAGAGCAATAACGTCAAGAGATCAAAGAGGAAAAGACTAGAGCCGACCATTGGGAGAAAAGGTTTCAGGATGCCCGAGTACGAGAAGACACTCTGAAGAAGATTTTGTTAGAAACCCAAAATGAAAAGGAGAAGTTACGTGCTCGAGTGGTTGAATTGGAAAGATCACTTTATCAACATCGTAGCCGTAATTCGGTAATTGAGCTAAAGGCTAGTCTGAGCAAGATCGAAGAGTTGAAAGGGAAAGCAGAAGAACTCGAGACTGCACTACGAGATAGTAAAATTCGAGTGGAACTTCTTGAGGCAAACAACGACCATTGCAGAGAAATGACTTCACCACTCTCGTAACTGTTAAAAGATAGAGACTACATCATGGGCGAAGCTGTGGCTCAGGTTCGGGAGGTAGCCGATCACTTGCAAACCTTGGCAGTCCAAGCAGATGTATTAAGCTTAAAGTATGAGTCGGAATCAGAGTGAGGTCGAAACTTAGCTTGGCTTCTTAAGAAATTTTTCTTCTAGTGAAGTTCTTCTAATGAAATTGAATTAGAATCAACACTTCTTTTTGCATTCATTCATTTGCATTACATTTCATCATGTGCATTAAATTTCATGAAAAGACCCTAATTAAACAAAATTATTTTAGTTAATCTGGAAACCAACGAGAATCAACCAACCGAACACAGCTACTATACCCGCCGTAAAACCAAAGTAATGGATCAGAGATTAGAAAGGATAGAACAAATGCAAAGGGAAATGCAAGAACAATTACAAGTGCAGATGCAAGAGCAACTGGCTAAGATACAACAAGATATGAAGGAAAAAATGGAAGAATCCCAAAGTAATCTGATAGGCCAGTTGGCGCAGTTGCTGGCTAGAGAACGCGAGAAAGGCAAAAGCACCATGGGGAACGATAATGAAGACCCTATCTATCCTCCAGGCTTTGTTCCGGTAAACACCCAACCACAACCGGAGGTGCACCCATGAACGGTACCTATCACTATTAGGCCCCAGCAATACCAGGCCAATGCCTCAACACCAATGAACATTCCTATAGGTTCGAGCTCTAAGCCTGGAGATAATCCAGCTAATCCATTTGTACCGGACCTTTACGACGTGGCGGAAATGAAGAAAGAAAAAGTAGACCTAGCGAAACAACTCGATGATCGTTGTAAATGGCTTGAAGAAAAATTTAAAGCAATAGAGACTGCTGATTACCGTGGCGGGATCGACGCTAAGGACTTAAGCTTGGTCCCAGACCTGGTGCTCCCACCAAAATTTAAAATCCCAGAGTTTGAAAAGTATAATGGGACGAGCTGCCCTGAAGCTTATATTACGATGTTCTGTCGAAGGATGACAGGGTATGTCAACAACGACCAGCTGTTAATCCACTGTTTCTAAGACAGTCTGATCGGATCCGCGGCCAAGTGGTATAACCAGCTCAGCCATGCCCAAATTGGTTCATGAAAAGACTTGGCTCAAGCTTTCATGAAACAATACGGTCACGTAACGGACATAGCACCTGACAGAATTACCCTACAAAATATGGAAAAGAAGCCGAGTGAGAGCTTCAGGCAGTATACACAACGGTGGAGGGAGATGGCAATGCAGGTCCAACCACCTCTCTTGGAGAAGGAAACAACTATGCTTTTTATCAATACCCTGAAGGCCCCATTCATTAATCACATGTTGGGAAGCGCTACTAAGAGCTTCTCTGAAATAGTGATGTCTGGGGAGATGATAGAAAACGCGGTGAGATGTGGGAAAATTGAAGCGGGTGAGAGTGCTAAGAGATCAGCTCCGAGAAGGAAAGAAAATCAGGTGAACAATGCAGGCGTATATAATAAAGGTTATTCCAAGCCAGTTATAGTAAGCTACCGAGGCGATGTTGGATCGCCACCATCGTGGCTCATAAGACAAGATTCTAACCCAAGGCCTAACACGGAAAGAGTCCAGTTCACGCCAATCCCAATGATGTATAGGGAGCTCTACCAGAATCTGTTCGATGCGCATGTGGTGTCTCCCTTTTACCTAAAACCCATGCAACCTCCATTCCCTAAGTGGTATGACGCAAACGCTCAATGCGAATACCATTCAGGAATCTCAGGGTATACAATCGAGAACTGCACGGCATTCAAAAAATTAGTCGAAAGGTTTATAAAGATGGGTATTGTGAAGTTTGATGATTCCACAGGACCTAATGTGGCAGAAAATCCGTTACCCAGTCATTCAGACAATGGGGTAAATGCGATAGTCAAAAGTGGAGGGATGAGAACTAGGATGGACGTATCAGAGGTAAAGACCTCGTTGAGATGGGTTTGGAAGAAGATGGTGGAAGAAGGTTTATTTACACAAGATTTAGAGAAAAAAACCCAAAGGAGCAAAGTACTACTGTGAATTCCACAACAAGGAAGGGCACGAGATCCAAAAGTGTAATGAATTTAGAGCTCTGGTATAGAGATTGATAGAAAATAAAGAGATCGAATTTTTCGAGTATACCGAGGGCCCGAGAGGAGAAAATGTATGCGCTGCAGAAGAAGGGTCAACCAACAAAGTCCAGAGAGTCAGTCACCCAGTGGTGATCATATCACGACCAAGAATTAGTGAGGTTGGAGTATCAATTGCGCCAAAGGTCATAATTCGAAAGCCCATTGCTTTCCCCTATAAAGATAGCAAAATGGTTCCTTGGAATTACGACTGCAACGTAACGATCCCGGGAGAGGAGAATCCAGCTGGCACTTCGGAGAAAGGTCAAGACGAGGGTTTCTATACACGCAGTGGGAGGCGTTACACTCCAAACACAAAAGCAGAATCAGCCAAAAGAAAATCCGTGGTCGTTAGGCAAGAAAAAGAAAAGGCAACCGGACCTGAATCACCTGTCAATGAGCCTGTAACTGAAAAGGAGGCTAAGGGATTCTTAAAATTCCTGAAACACAGCGAGTACAGCGTTGTGGAACAATTACACAAACAGCCAGCCCGAATATCGGTACTGGCCTTGCTCTTGAGTTCAGAAACTCACCGAAGTGCATTGATGAAGGTTTTAAATGAAATATATGTTGCGGATGATATCTCCGTCAGCAAGCTCGATCGTCTGGTCAACAACATCATCGCAGATAATTTCACTTTCTTTAATGATGATGAAATACCACTGGGAGGCATGGGATCTACAAAGGCCCTGCACATTACCACTCGCTGTAAGGGATACACATTACCGGGGGTATTGATTGATAATGGATCAGCATTGAATGTCATGCCCTTGTCCACGTTAAATAGATTGCCAGTGGATAACTCTCACATGAAGACGTGTCAAAACGTCGTGAGAGCATTCGATGGTACGGAAAGAAAAGTGATGGGAAAAATCGAAATACCTCTCCTGATTGGCCCAAACACATACGAGGTGGACTTCTTGGTAATGGACATCAAGCCATCATACAATTGCCTGTTGGGGAGACTGTGGATTCACTCGGCGGGGGCAGTGCCGTCGTCCCTACACCAAAAGTTGAAGTTGGTAACTGAGGGTAGGTTAGTAACGATAAATGCGGAGGAAGACATCATTGCATCTGTTACTAGTGACGATGCAGACGTGGTGGAGTGCGACGATGAGGCGATAGAATGTTCTTTTCGATCGCTAGAATTCGTCAATGCTACATTCATTGTCGAAGGGAACAAGATCCCAATGCCCAAAATATCCAAAACTACAAGGATGGGCCTGCAATTGACGGTCGGTAAAGGAGCCCTGCCAGGAAGAGGACTTGGAAGATGCCTCCAAGGAAGGATCGAGATATCAGTGCTAAAGGAAAAACGAGACCGCTATGGCCTAGGATTTAAGCCAGACGCGAAGCAAAAGAAGAAAGAGCTGGAGAAAAGGCAAGAGATGAGAAGAGCACGTCTGTGCGGTGAGGAGGTCAAATGGGAACCAATGACCTTTCCTCATTTATCCCGAACGTTTGTGTCCGGAGGAACTATCCATTCAAAACAAGAGATGACAATGCAGAAAGTGGCAGAAGAAATGTTGGGAAGTTGGAGCATTAACGCCATATCTGAAGAAAAAACCGAAGAAGGGGATTTATCTGGAATTTGCCCTTACATTCCTGGAAGTGTTTTGAACAATTGGACCGTAGAGGAGATCCCTGTAACTTTTAGAATTAATTCAGAGTAATGTTCAAAACAAGCTTATTGCTCTAAGCCTAGGGGCAATAAGAATCCTTTTATGAAATAGGCATATGTCCAAACATCGTTATTTCAATAAAAAATACATTCTTGCGTATCATCTTGAGCAAATATTCTTTTATTCTTTCTACTTCATTCATAATCATACCACACAAATAAAAAATTCTTAGATTCTTTTGTTCTTTGGATTTCTTTCTTCATCCATAACAGGTCTCCAGATATCAATGATATGAGCAACGTTGCCAATGACTCAGAGATTTCTTTCGAGCAAGATTTGTGTATGGAGGACACTGAGGATTTTGAAGATGACCGAAATTATAACTTATCTCCTGATTTGTTAAGGATGGTAGAACAAGAGGAGAAACAAATCCTACATCACAAAGAGTCGGTGGAAATTGTTAGCTTAGGAGAAGGAAAAGAGGTGAAAATCAGAGCTAGTATCACTGCAGAAACAAAGCAAGACCTCATCGAGTTACTCCGGGAATTCAAAGATGTCTTCGCATGGTCATATCAAGACATGCCTAGATTGAATACTGATATCGTGGTACGTCGACTCCCCATAAAGGAAGAATGCATGCCAGTTCAGTAGAAACTCCGAAGGATGAGACCCGATATTTTGTTAAAGATAAAGGAAGAGGTCAAAAAGTAATTCGATGCCGGTTTCTTACAAGTGGTCAAGTACTCAGAATGGGTAGCCAATATAGTCCCAGTTCCTAAGAAAGATGTGAAGGTACGGATGTGCATAGATTATCGAGATTTGAACAAAGCTAGCCCAAAAGACAATTTCCCATTGCCTCACATTGATACACTAGTGGATAACACAGCAGGTTACTCACTTTTCTCCTTCATGGACGGTTTCTTGGGATACAACCAGATAAAAATGCATCCTGAAGACATGAAAAAGACAATATTTGTAACCATGTGGGGAACATTTTGTTATAAAGTAATGCCATTCGGATTGAAGAACGCAGGAGCAACATATCAGAGAGCCATGGTGACTTTGTTCCATGACATGATGTATAAGGAGATCGAAGTTTACGTTGACGACATGATTGCAAAATCCAAAACCGAGAAGAGGCATGTGCAAGTCCTGAGCAAACTATTCTCGAGATTAAGAAAGTTCTAACTAAAGCTCAATCCCGCAAAGTGCACCTTCGGGGCTAGGTTAGGAAAATTATTGGGATTTGTAGTCAGTGAGAGGGGAATCGAGATTGACCCGGATAAATTCAAGGCTATACAAGAATTACCCCCGCCACGCACTCAAAAAGAAGTTCGAGGTTTTTTAGGAAGATTAAATTACATCGCCCGTTTCATCTCACAACTAACGGCGAAATGTGACCCTATATTCCGTCTTCTTAAGAAGCATAACCCAGGTGTTTGGGATGAGAAGTGCTAGGAAACTTTTGACAAGGTCAAGCATTATTTGTCCAATGCCCCAGTACTAATGCCACCTTGCCCGGATAAACCACTGATATTGTATTTGACAGTGTTTGAAAACTCCATAGGATACGTGTTGGGCCAACATGACAAGTCAGGAAGAAAAGAGAAAGCGATATACTATCTCAGCAAGAAATTCACCGAATGTGAGACAAGATATTCATCGATCGAAAAGTTGTGTTGTGCTTTGATTTGGACAACCCGAAGACTCAGACAATACATGTTGTATCACACAACTTGGCTCATCTCGAAACTAGATCCTTTGAAATATATGATGGAGTCGAATGCTTTGAACGGAAGAATGGCTCGTTGGCAAATTTTGCTTTCTGAGTTTGACATAGTCTACGTGAACTAAAAGGCTGTAAAGGGGAGTGCAATAGCGGATTTTCTAGCTAGTAGAGCTCTAGAAGATTATGAGTCATTGAGCTTTGACTTCCCGAATGAGGACCTTATGTACGTTGCGACCATGGAAGAAAACTCTCAAGAATGCCACCCTTGGAAGCTGAATTTTGACGGAGCTTCTAATGCTGTGGGGAATGGAGTCGAGGCAGTCTTAGTATCCCCAAATGGGGATCATTATCCTTTTACCAGTAAATTGAATTTTGATTGCACAAACAATATGGCCGAATACGAAGCATGTATCATGGGAACTCGTGCAGCCATAGAACGTAAGATTAAAATGCTAGAGGTATATGGGGATTCTACATTAGTGATCTATCAACTTAAAGGTGAATGGGAGACAAGAGACCCTAAGTTGATCAATTACCGAAGGCTAGTTCTTGAGTTAATCGAGGAGTTTGACGATATCACTTTCTACTACCTCCCACGATATGAAAACCAGATGGCTGACGCCTTGGCAACCTTAGCTTCTATGATCAAAGTGAATAAATAAGAGGATATGAAGCCTATCCAAATGAGTATTTATGAGGCTCCGGCTCATTGCTGCAACATCGAAGAAGAAGAAGAGAAAGATGATCATCCTTGGTATCAGGATATTTTATGATATATGAAGAGTCGTGAATACCCAGACCAAGCGACTGAGAATGATAAAAGAACATTAAGAAGGCTAGGTAGTGACTATGTCTTGGATGGAGAGATCCTATACAAAAGAAGGAAGGATCGGGTACTCTTAAGATGTGTAAATGCTGTCGAGGCTAAGCAAATCTTGGAAGAAGTTCATGAGGGTGTTTGCGGAACACATGCTAATGGTTTCGCCATGGCCAGACAGATTATGAGATTCGGATATTATTGGTCCACTACGGAAGGAGATTGCATCAACTATGCCAAGAAGTGCCATAAATGCCAAATTTATGGAGATAAAATTCATGTACCTCCTTCACCCCTTCATGTCATGACTTCTCCATGGCCTTTCTCCATGTGGGGCATGGATGTCATCGGGCCGATTTCACCAAAGGCATCTAATGGACACCGATTCATCTTTGTGGTCATAGATTACTTTACCAAGTGGGTGGAGGCTACTTTTTATGCCAACATCACAAAGTCGGCAGTCAGTAAGTTCTTAAAGAAAGAGATCATATGTCGATATGGGATGCCTAAAAGGATCATATCAGACAATGCATTGAACTTGAACAACAGCACGATAGCGGAAGTCTACAGCCAATTCAAGATCAAACATCATAACTCGACACCGTATCGCCCAAAGATGAATGGTACAGTAGAAGCAGCCAATAAGAACATCAAGAAGATCATAAGAAAAATGACTGAGACCTATAAGGATTGGCACGAGAAATTACCATTTGCCCTTTATGCCTACCGGACGTCAGTTAGAACTTCTACCGGGGCAACACCTTTTTCTTTAGTTTATGGAATGGAGGCGGTTCTGCCTATTGAGATCGAGATTCCCTCTCTACGTGTGCTTTCAGAACTAAAATTAGATGAAGCAGAATGGATCCAGTCTCGATACGATCAGTTGAACTTGATTGAGGAAAAAAGGCTAAAGGCTATCCGTCATGGTCAAATGTATCAAAAGAGAATGATGCGGGCTTATAATAAGAAAGTTCGCCCCAGAGAATTCCTTGAAGGAGATCTCGTGTTGAAAAAGATCCTTCCCATACAAAAGGACTTCAGAGGGAAATGGATGCCAAATTGGGAGGGACCTTATGTGGTAAAAAAGGCTTTCTTTGGAGGAGCTCTGATTTTGACCGAGATGGATGGTAAAAGCTTGCCCAATCCCGTGAATTCAAATTCAGTCAAGAGGTATTTCACCTAAAAAAAACGGAGAGGCCAAGGTGAAAACCCATAAAAGGGTGCTTTGAGACCAAAGGGGTTTTGAATTGAAAACTCAGGAATGGGCAATTCAAATTGAAGTGGGGCATCCAGTAGTATTGTCCTTTCTGAATTAACAAAAAGGAAGGATACTACATTTTGGGGGCATCAACAAAGTACTCTTGGTCTTCCAAATGCATACCGAGTTCAAAATGTCCTCTAAAGGATTTGTGCAACAAAGCTCATATTGCGATATCCGGGGCACTTATCCTTATCTCATTCATTTTGAATTCTGTAGCAAAATACGCTATCTTCATTAGTTATCATTTTGTATCTTAGCAAATTTCCTGTCTCGATTACCCTATTCATTTCAAGCTTTGCTCTCAATAAAATTCCATTTTGTCTAAAGCAATAATCTTTTAAGCATTTTTCGTTGAAATGATGATTAATGGACTAATAATATTCAAAAAGAGTTCTGCATATTACTCTGAAATTCTTCTAAATGATACAAGGACCTGAAACGGGACTAATTAGTTTGAATTACCCAAATTCAAGGGTTGGAAGCGTTAGGGAAATAATAGCCCAAACCGTGATTATTCTTCGGGTTTTCCGCTAGAGATACCAGTCGAAGAAAAAACAGAGTAATACATCGATGATAAAATCTCGATGAACAAAAAAGAAAAAAAAAAGAGGGGGACATTTTGCATTCATGCAAACATCATTCATACACGTCTAGCTAGGAGCATTTGATTCATTCTGATCATGACATCCTAACCATTTGGCATAAATAGGTCCATGAAACGGATTCAACAGGTCATGTTCTCCATAGAATGGTGTAACAGACCGAAGAGATCAAAATCCTACACCCCTGAAGATACAGTGGAACGGATTGAGAAAGACGACAAATCTTGCCTTCCTAAAGTCGCAGTGAAGCAAATTCAAGCCACTAAGCCTTAACCCCCTAAGTAGTAGGGAAACAGATCGAAGATGATGGGTCTTAACCCCCTAATTAGTAGGGTAACAGGCTGGGAATCAAGTATCCTCTCCCTGAAATGGCGTTGGAGCGGCTAAAAGCCACAGCAGATCTCCTTGAAGTTTCAGTAGAATAGATTGAAGTTACAGATCTTATCTCCCTGAAGTTGCAGTGGAATAGATCGAAGAATAGCAAACCTTATCCCCCTAAGGTTGCAGTGGGGCAGGCTAAAGTTGCAAGTCTTACCTCCCTAAAGTTGCAGTAGAATAGACTAAAGATAGCGAATCTTATCTCTCTGAAGTTGCAGTAGAGCAGATTAAGGCTATAAATTCTATACCTCTGAAGTTGCAGTAGGTCGGATCAAATCTATCGTGGCAAATCTTATCTCTCTGAAGTTGCAGTAGAGTTGACTAAAGCCATTAACCTTATCTCCCTGAAGATGCAGTGGAGCGCTTTGAAATTACCAAGTCTTATCCCCCTGAAGTTTCAGCGGAATAGACCGAAGATAGTAAATCTTATCTCTCTGAAGTTGCAGTAGAGCAGATTAAAGCTACAAGTCTTATACCTCTGAAGTTGCGTGGGTCAGATCAAATCTACCATGGCAAATCTCATCTCTCTAAAGTTGCAGTAGAACAGATTAAAGCCATTAATCTTATCTCCCTGAAGATGCAGTGGAGCAATTTGAAATTATCAAGTCTTATCTCCCTGAAGTTGCAGTGGAATAGACTGAAGATGACAAGTCTTATCTCCCTGAAGTTGCAGTGGAGCAGACTGAAGATAGCTAATCTTATCCTATACCTCTGAAGTTGCAGTAGGTCAGATTGAATCTTTTATAGCAAGTCTTGTCTCCCCGAAGTTGCAGCGGAGCAAACTAAAATCACAAATCCCATATTACCTCGAAGTCCCAAAGAAGCAAATTGAAACCACAAGTCCCATCTCTCCGAAATAGCGATGGAGTGGTCAAAGGAACAAAATGCAGTGGACTAGAATGAGGCTACTTGAAGAAGAGGAGTACAAGAAGTTGGGATCCTACAAGACCAGGCAAATTTGGCCCTTTTGAAGTCTTTGCTCTATTCTCGTTACACGATAATGAGCAAAGAGGGTCAGCTGTACGGGCCTAAATTTGCCCGATGCCCATGACTCAAAACCAAAACCAAAAACAAAAATAAATAAAAACCAAATTTTCAAACCAAAATAAACAACCCAATAACAAATACAGCCCAAACTATCAATTAATGCAAAAAATATCAGCAGAACCCTAGGAACGATCAGCCACCGCCCCGTGCCTCTTCATCTGTTCGCACGCTGCTCCATCAGTCGCCCTCCACGCTTCGTCTGACATCTGAAACAAGCACAATAGCAGAGAAAGAAGCATGCGAGCGCAGAGAAATGAAGAGCAAAAAAACAAAAAAACTAAAAGAAAATCGATTGTAAATGGCTTTAAAAGCCCGGATCTACTCTCTTGTAATTTTTTACGTACATTTTACAAGCAAAAACTAATCAAAAAACAGAATACTCATTTTAAAGGTGATTTTTTTATTTTGTGTGAAAATTTTTGTCTCTTTATCTTGTTTTTACTTTTGTTTCTCTTAGTTTTTTTATTTATTTATTTTATTTCACTTACGAAAATAAAGGGGAAATAAAACTTACCAAAAAACCCCCATGGTCGGTCGTCGGATACTTCTTTCTCCATCGGATCTGAACCCAAAAGGGGAGGTGGGGAAATCCCTTTATTTTCGGGCACTCGACCGAGGGATTTGGGAGCTTCAAAGGCACCACGAACAGAGGCTAGGTAGCCTATTTCGCTCGTCGTCGGCCACCGATTGAAATGGTGGTGTGACAAACCACCAAGGGCGGCGATGAGGGGTTCAGGACCCTAGCCGAACGGAAGAGAAAAGGGGGTAGGGAGGCTGAATTCTTTAAAAAAAAATAAGCAGTAGAAATCTGCCTACAAAAGGAAGAAACCCTTTTGTTTTCTTTAAAAGGTGAAACGACGCAGTGTAAAAGGGGGGTCATTTTCCAAGCCCGAATGGGATATTTGCTACTCAGGTCCCTCTGTTATCTTGCGTGTTTCAATCATCCCTTTTGCATTTTTCTACATTTAAAATTATCCTCGCAAGTTTGCGTGATTGTTGCTTTGGTCCCCCTGTTTAAAATCTTTTATTTCTTTTATTTTGAGTTCTTTTTTTTCTTTGTCTTATTTAAATTATTTTACGTATCATTATTATTTGATATATTATTTATTATAGGCTTATATATATATACATACATATATATTACCTTTTAAGTTTTATAGGTTACTTTATTTCCATTAAAATAAAAACGTTTTATGTTATATATATATCATTTTATTATATTTTATTTTAAATTTCTTTCATATTATATTCAAAATTTTTATTATTCATTTGAAAGTGTTTTCTTTAAAATCATTCGTTTAAAACTTTTTATACCTTATATATTATAGTTTAGATTTATTTAGGTATTATTTAAAAATCATTTTATTACTTATTTTAAATTATTTATATACCTTATTTTAAACCCTATTTACTTATTTTGAAATGATTTGCTATTATTATTTACTTTAATTCTTTATACATTGTTTTATACTTTTGTATATATATATATTATCTATTTTTAAAAGTTCTTCATATGTATATATCATTCTTTCTTTCGAAAAAGGAAAACGTTTTGCATATTGTTGATTTTAACCTTTTTTACATTATTTATTTTAAATTCATTCATGGTCATTTAAAATTCATCTTGCCATTGTTATTTTAGTTTGATTTTAACTACTTATTTATTACATTTATTTATTGTATTATTTAATTCATTTGTTTTTATTATTAATGATTATTTTTTAAAGAGTGCATATTGTGAGATTATTGCTATTGCATGCACGTTAATTTGTTTACTCGTGTTCATATTATTGCCATGCGCTTGTGGAATATTTTATACATGTATCATTGTTCCATGTCGCACTATACTTTTATTTCATATCATTGGCCCATGAATCAAGTCTCTTTATATTTATCCAATAAATCGTTGTATCTTGACCCAAACAAATAACGTACGTCATTTAAGTATCGTATCCGCTATTATTCAAAAATAAAAATTTTAAAATAAGGCAATGTTTCGCGTTTTGGAACGTCGAGAAGTTGTGTCCTAACTTACGGGGTTTCGATTTTCTCGTTGGTTCTAAATAGCTAAATATCCTTTTGAGTTTTAAAATACACGGAATTCTAATTAAAACTAAAGATAAACTTGCGCTCGAAAGTTCATGGTATTGTGTCCTAACTTACGGGATGTGATACTCCTATATTTCGAGACGAAGAAATTTTTAATAATCATTTTGAGCTAACTCAAGTTTTTTTTAAAATCGACGTTAATAAAAAGAATCGTATTTTAAATCCATTCTCGATTTTTAACTTTCAACATTAAGACACTAACTAATCAATTTGGTACCAATTTTGGGCGTGACGAGGGTGCTAATCCTTCCTCGCACGTAACCGACTCCCGAACCCATTCTCTCGAGTTTCGTAGACCAAAAACGTCTTATTAGAACAAAGGTGATCCGATCACACCTAATAAAGGTCGGTGACGATTCTTGTTTTAATTTTTGTTTTAAAGTCGATGCCCGTTTTTTTAAAAAAAAATGGTTTCGACACATTTAATTCCCCTCCTTACTGCATTCTAGTTTCTGTTATTTGCTGCTTATTATATAACGTTACAAAAATTAGTATCCCATTGTTGTTTCATATGTCAAATGAAAATTATTCCTACCGCAAGGCAAAAGTAGTAAAAAGCCGTCCACTAGGGGCTAACAAATTTTTCACCCATGGGAGGAGGTTGAGAGAAAGCAGTAATGATTAAAGCGGTTACTCAAATGAAAATGATATTTTATGTCAAACAGTAAAGATAAAGTTGTTTGGCATTGCAATGTGAATAAGAATGGCATACACTAGAATTAATATATATACAAAAGAAAAAGCATAGTGTGACCATGCCAGGTAGATTTTTATTTATTTATTTATTTTATTTGTTCAGATGTCTGGTGGGGTCCTCCCTTTAAGTCTTGAATGGCAAAAGTGGTCTTTCCTCCTTTAACATTAAAATTTTTAAATAATAAAATATCTATCTTCTCATGCTATCCATTTTGATTAAAAAGAATTTTAAATTGAGTTCAGTATAGAAGGTTATGAATTCGAGTACGTTGAAAGGCATTATCCTCCTAATTAAGAGTTAAAAAGAAATTTTAAGTAGTTTTAAACTTTATATATATTAAAAAAATAAAAAGTTATAAAAATCTATAACAAAATTAATGTTAAAAAACCTTTCAATTTTTTATAAATTTTAGTGGAATAAATTTTCAAAATTTCTTACACTTATATCCTTAAAAGAAGTTATTTTTGAAGTAAGGGGGAATTATTTTTTCTATAATCTTAAATTAGATGTTAATAGCATAAATAGTAGTTAATATTCTTTTCTGGTGGTAAAACTAGTTAGATAATTGGTTCATCATTTTGATTAGTTCCATCGATTTAATTAGAAAATTATTAAAATTTTATAAAAATAGGAAAAAATGATGTTTTGCTCGACTATTTAATCCGTACTAGTTCATTGGTCAATTGACTTAACCTCTTGTTTTGAACTAGTATCCCAGTTAATTTAGTTTTAAAAACCATGAACTTAACTTGGTAAGAAATAAAATTAATTGAGTAAAATTTTTAAACAATTTTAGTGTTTAATAATTATATTGGATTTTAATTAATTTTGAAATCGAACCGGATTTGATCCCTCAACAAAGAGCAAAAGCTTTTTTATTGGTGTTTTCTCCATCCACAAGAGAGGTGGAATTTTACTACCATTCAACTTAATAATAAAATTATGTAAAAAGGTTAATTGTAGCGTTACTTTTGGAGTGTGTTAAAAAATTGTGATAATTTTCTAATTTGTAGGTTTTGGGGGCTAAGATTTTTATTCTTTTATCAATGCTAACTAATAAGGATATGAGTAAGACGGAAATTTGGACTTGGTTGATCCTTTGGACTACTTTGGAAAGAATCCATGGAGTTTAGAGCTTCAAAACCCTTTCCCCTTTTAGTCATAAAACAACTAATCATCTTTATATCAGTCTTTAATTATAATTAAATAATAATAATAATAATAAAATGTAGGATCTAATGTCTTTGTTCCAATAAAAAATGGAAAAGGTCCCTGATAATCCAAGTCTTAGAATGTACGTAGAAGGATAGGAGGGGCACATGGTATACGCCACCGTTAAGGAAAAGCAAAACACATCATTATATTAATATATAATAACTTATCTCACCCTTCAAAATTTTATAAAAAAATTTAGTTTAACCCTCTATTTAATATATATTTTTTTTAAAATCACTCTAAAATAAATAAATAAATAAAAAGTTAATATTTAACTTTTGTTAACGTAGAATACACATTGATTGTTATGTGATGAAAATTATTTTTAAAATTTAAAAATTATTAAAATTATTGAAAAAGTATAAAAATTATAAATTATAAATTATTTGAAATTTTAAAAAATTAATTAAATAGTTGTTAAAAACGTTATTATATTAATAAAATTGTTGGATTAAATAATTAATGGTGTGGCAATGTATGCTTTAGTTGTTATTCTTTATACATGCTATTCTTGAAGAATACAAGTTCGCTTTATCAATACCCCTGACATAAAGCTTTGAATCAGATTACAATATTATTAATCTTATAATTTGAGTCAGATTAATCTCAGCTACTCATGACTTTGTTCCATTTTTAGGGTGAAGTAGCAACTGTAATTAACTGAAATCCCCACTTTCTAATTATCATCTTCTAAACTTTTACTTTTTCTACATTTACAGTACTCATCTTTGGGGGTATTATAATAACCTATGCAATTCACCCATTTTGATTAACTCCATAAATTTGTTGAAATGTGATTTTAAGTTAATTTTTTTTTAATATTTTGATATTTTGAAATAAATAAATAAATAAATAAATAAATACTCACTTTGTAATAATATAATGGAAATAATGATATTGTAATGAAGTTGAATTTAACAAAAGAGTTTTAACGATGTTAACAATTGAACATAGAAAAATTTATGAATTAAATTCTTTAAAATAAAATTAGGGACTAAATTCTAAATATACGAATAATATAAAAACTTGGAGTATATTTTAACCTATTATAATTTTACGGATAAAATCATGGTTGAAGTGATATATAAAATTATTTGTTGGTATCATTAATGATCAGGATCTAATTCGGATCGTGTGTTGGTACTATTAACTACAAAGACGTTAAATCTAGTGATTCGTGAAATTTAACAACTACTTGATACATACATTCATCTATAATTAAATAGTTTAATAAACAAATAGATATGTAAATACATATAACAAAGAGTAATTTATTTTATTCCTTGTTAAACTCCATATGAGATGTAATATATATTATATCTAACCGTTACATACCATTTTTTTAAGTTTACTTATTAAATCTAAAAACTCATATCTCCATTTATCAGATAATTTTAAGGTTAATTTCTATCACACTTTTACCTTAAACTTCAATTTATTTTATGCATTTGTGTATATATATAAATTGTCACACTCATAAAGTATATATAAACTTGAATTTTTTCTCAATTCTTTGGTTCAACGCTTTCAAAAATAATGACCGAAAATATTGCAAAAAAGGGGAAAAAAAATCCAAATCGAGATTTATCAAATCTTTAATTGTACCTTTCATAGGTATTTTCCTTTTCCAATGATATATATATATATATATATATATATATATATATATATTCAAAATTTGAAGAGTGCTCAACTTTTCCAACAAAGATGTGCTAATCATACATCATTAAAATGTCATCAACAAAACATGAAGCATAGTGAGTCTAGTTTTGTCTCTCTTCTTTTTTCTTTTTTTTTTCTTTTTTTATAATATAAATAAGGCCACATGTTGATAAAACCAAATTTAATAAGCCTTTAACAAAGTATATGATTATTAATAGCAGAGTTTAAAGTTTTAATGAGTTGTCAATTGCTTTAATAATAATAAGGTCCATAAATTAATGTCGGTATACATGTACGTACTAGGTAGGAATAATTAATTATATGCCAAGAGTACAAGGAAAGAATTGTACAATCCCCATTAGATTTTAAATTTTAGAATTTAGAATTTAGAAATGAATATTATTATACAATATTAAATAAATACAACACAAAGCGAAAGAAATAGTATAGATAAAATATAAATATATAAACATATAATAATATATAATAATTAGTATTATTTTATTGTTAGTGTAAAAAAAACATGAGTTTAAATGTGTTTAAATATATTTATCATTTTATTTAAAAATTAGAGAAGAAACATTATATCTCATAATATAATACTTTAAACATATTTATAATGCGTAAAATACACATAAAATATATTAAGGATCAAAGCTACCAACATTGTCTAAATATAATAAATTCATTTGAGCAAGAAAAATATAATAAACTCATAACTATTCGTGTGTTGCAAATCTAATGCAGATATTAACCATTCATGTATAGATATTATTTTAGTTAAAATACGTGGGATTTTTTTTACTTGTTTGATAAATCATTAAATTTTTTTATTTTATTGAAAATAAAAATTTTAACATTTAATATTTTAAAGGTACTTGATAATCATTTTAATTTTTAACTTAATATAAAATTTTTCAAAAAAAAATTCAATAAGATAAATAGGTAGATAGCTACTTAATAAGTTTAATAGAGAAAATATTAAGTTAATTTTATTTTATCATAAATTATCCCTTTTTCTTAATAATCTCATTATAGGTTTTTGATCATATCTACTATTTTTGACACAATATCTAGAACTACCCATAGCCTTTTCCCAACTCATAAATAGAAGGATCATGCGCTTCAGTACATTAGAACCCACGCCGCCTACATTGACAACAATGTTCATACCAATCAAATTAAGACTCAATCAACTAAATTATCTCTTTTTAAAAGAAAAAAAAAAGAAATGAGATATTCCAATTACCAAATTTGAAACATGAGTGTATTAATGACAAATATTAATGAAAAATATTAAAGAGGCATTTGATTCAAGAGATGGAAGATTACTACTAGTAATAATATTGCATTATTACTTGAATGTAGGATTACTTAATTAGTATATTACTGGGTATGTTATATTAAATTGTTTGATTTATTTGATTAGAATGCAAAATTTTATTATATGAATCACAAACTTGATATTACATTTAACATAGTATTATTATAATTAAAATATTAATTTTTATTTTAGGACAAACCTTATCCCATTAATTGAATGCATAATATTTCTTATTTTATTTTATTTTTGAAGGTAGATTTCTTATTTTTATTACTCCATGTCATTTTCTTTTTTATTAAAAAATATTTTATATAAATTTTAATGATAATTCGTGATTTTATCTATTTTATTAATGCATTAAGTTAAAATATCATATTATAATAATATGAAAAATATATAATATATAAAAAAATGTGATAAAATAAATACTAATGTTATGTAAGGAAGAGTTGATGTTGAGATTAAGTTTATAGTGGATGTATTGAAATATAAAAGGATGAATAATATTAAGAAAAATAGGATTATCCAGGTGATTTGTATCAAATACCTTTTAACAATGTTAAATATGGATTGAATTTTAAAAATGAAAATGTGATTTTGTTTTTTCAAAATTAAAAGTAGAACTATTCTTAAAATACAAGACATAATAAATAATAAAAATAATAGGTGTAGGCATAGGGGTATGTATAGGTTTAGTATTGCGTGTAGTAAGATATGGGGGGCTTAGTGGCCCACCCTACCTTTTTAGAGATGAACCCTGATTTTTGTTAGTATGTGAGCAGACAAAAGCAGAAGCTTCTTATCCTTCATATCCTCCCCCAATGGCTTTTCTTTTCACTTTTCTCACCATCTCACTTACATACAGAATCTGCCAAACCCTAACTTCTGATTTATCATATTCTCTTTGTTTCAACCCCATTTTAGTTAATGGAATTATATATTTATAAATAAAAAAAAAATTAAAAGAGTAAAAAGAAATTGATGTAAATAAAAGAAATACAGATAAATCTCGTTTTCTCCGAATCTTACTATATTTTGAACTGATTATGTAAAGCATGTTAAAGTTAGTGAAAAAATGCAAGGGACTAAAGTCTGGCCCCCTCAGATCACGTCCCATAATTACAATGTGAATCTAGGATCTTAAAATAGTGAAGAAAATGTTTTGTTGCCAGCTTGAATGGCAAGCATGTAATATAAGCGAACATCTATGGCCTAATTGTTTTTTGCCATTAATTATATTTGTAACAGTGGCCTCTCTATATAAATATAGTTGAACATGGTAGAAGCTAGTTAAATAGTGCATGTTCTGTTCTGTTCTGTTCTGTTGTATTACATTCTAAAATAAATTCCGTGTTGAGACACAAGTGCCATGGCTCCCATGACTCTCCCTCCTGGTTTCAGGTTTCACCCAACTGATGAAGAGCTTGTCGCTTACTACCTGGATAGGAAAATCAGCGGTCGCACCATTGAGCTTGAGATTATCCCTGAGGTTGATCTCTATAAATGTGAGCCTTGGGATTTACCAGGTATTCTATTATAATCATTCACTCATTCATGACCCGCTTCTGTGCTTTTTGCTGCCTTCTAACTCTTTAACATCGATTTTAAACCAACAGATAAGTCGTTTTTGCCCAGCAAAGACATGGAGTGGTACTTCTACAGCCCCAGGGATAAGAAATACCCGAATGGATCGAGAACCAACAGGGCAACGCGTGGCGGCTACTGGAAAGCCACTGGCAAGGATAGGGCGGTGCAGACGTCGAAAGCGGTGGTGGGTATGAAGAAGACTTTGGTTTATTACAGAGGTAGGGCTCCCCACGGCATCAGAACTAATTGGGTTATGCATGAATATCGCTTACTTCACTCCGCTTCTCCCACTGCTCCTTCCAGTCTAAAGGTACCTTACTACTACAATCCATATATCATATTCGACTTGTGTTTATGTTATTTATTCTTATTATACTATTGTTTCATGTTCATCTTGTATAACATTAGTATTCTTCACTAGGGTTTTAGTTCATTCATTAATTTGGTTATAAAAGTAGATCTGAACTTGTCAAAAGTAAATTTGATTTCAAGTCTTTTTCACTTTTGTTAAAACAAAATAAAATTATTAATAAACTAATATCAAGTGATCCAATGATAAGTAGGGTTTAGAGAAGATGCATGAATTTTGTTTTATGCGCAAAAACATTATCAAACATGTCTTTGTATTATGGTATTGAACAAACCAAATTCTACAAGGAAAATAATTCCTGAAATATAATTTCTTGAGTGAATATCAAATTACTAAATGTTATTTATGGTGAATAGTAAAAAAGTCCATAAGCTAGTAATTTATATTGATATTTATGATTTCCAATTTCAGTTTCTTTTGAAAAGAGTATAGCATATGTATTAGAAAAAAAAAATTGATTTTGTGAAAGAGTCTTTGGTTTTAATCTTGCACACTTTATAGGTATGTATAGCTGGTGATCTTCCTTTCTTTTAATTTATTCCTTTTTCTTTTTACCTCTTTCTAATATTCTTTTAAACGCTTCTGCATTTTACTGTTTAATTTTCTACATATCTGTTTATTCTAATTGATGTTGCAAATTGAGCAGGACTCTTATTCTTTATGTCGCATCTTCAAGAAAAACATTCAAATCCCTAAAACAAAAGAAGCTGCTGTTGAGAATAATCAATCATTTGGTGATGAAATCTCAAGAGGGAGAGAAGCTGAAGTTGATGATGAGAATTTCAATACTTCTTCCTCGGATGTCACTCAAGGGACCCCCAATGAAACTGGCATGCCCGATGAATATCAACCTCCATTTACCTCCGATGAAGCCAATAGTTCGGCTAATTTGTCTTCACTCGGCCCTGATTTTTCCTCCGATCTATTTCAGGTACGGTATTACATGTGTGTATGATGTGGAATGTGCATGCCTTAGGGCATAGGAATGGGCCATCCTATGATTCTTTATAATAATAATAATAATAAATCTGCTTTATACGATTTCTTTTTCTTTTTTTTTTTTTTAATGTTGAAGACATGATTATCTACTTTGCCAAACGCTGGATTTTTCACAGCAATATTCTGCTTTATTGGGTGCTTTTATCAATCACCAAAGGCTTCAAAATCACTCAGTCAGTCTTCCCCATCCCAACACTTGAAAGTACAATGAGCTGATGAAATGTGGGTTGGAACTGGCCCACCAAACACCCACTTTGAGTTGGCTTTTCATCTTAAACTAGCACAAAAGTTGGGACCAAATCAAACTCTCTCTCTTTTCCAAAAGCTCTCAAACTCAAATCCATGGCTTTTCTTCACTCTCTTCCATAACTTCTTTTGACTGAACCATCCATCTTTCTCCCTCATTTTCCACACTCCCCATTGTCACCAACCTCGATGACTCTTAGTCAGAATTTGCACAATTTTCCCATTCAAAAACCACTTCTTTTTTCTTTTTTCCTTATCAACTTATCTACTTTGGACCTTTCAAACTCTTTTCAGTTTGGAGTTGAATCACTTCATAAAAATACTCAACATTTTACTCCTTTCTAGATAATTCATCTGATTCACATGTGTATTTATGAATGAATGAAATGCAGATTCCAAGCTACACCAATCTCCATTATCAAGCTCCATATCCACCATTAGAGCTAGAGGACTTCCCACAGATAAATATTATATCAGAGACAAAGGCGTCCAAGGCGGAGATAATTGACGAATACATGATGTATGACAAGTGCAAGGACTACATGAACGGATCATTAGAAGAGATTTTCTCACTTTGTGCCTCTCAGGACAATTCCATGCCCCCCCTCTCCATGCATGATTAATCAAACACACTAACTGAACATCACTTTAACAAAAATTAATATACTTATTTTGTAATACTATAATTTTTTTTTCTTTTTCATTTGTAACACAAAAAGTAAAAGGTCGTGTTAGAGCAAATGATAAAAAATTAGAACATCATTTTGCCAAGTACAAGATGATAAGGCTACATATTATTGGTTTCCTTTTTTACCATTTTATTTTATTTTGTTTACATATTGTGGTTGAAAAGTTGTTTGGCAATTTTGAAAGGGAAGTGGATAAATCGTTTTGTTTCTTTTGATCAATCAATTAATGCATCAAATTTCTATATATTTAGTAGCTTTATGACCTCTGCAATGCATTAATTTCCCAGATACGGCATGCAAATTACCCAAGCTGGCGCACATTGTTTTAGATACGTAAGACTCGCTTTTCGAGAACCATGCGATCCTCCACATTTCCACCGACTTACTTCATTAGAAGATCGTCTTGGTTTCTCATCAACTCTTCATCTTCAAAGGTCTTATCCATGGACCTGTTAACCTCTTCATCTTCGTCTTGGTTTATCCATGGATCTTCACCAACTTCCAACACATGAACATGGAAGGAATAGTTACCACATTTCAAAATAAATCCTTTCACAAATTCTGTCCAACGTGGAGCAATAAACATTGCCCTATAATAAAATTCATATACTTAACTAAATTAATTAAAAGAAAATTATTTGTGTCTAGAATTTAAGTATTAAGTAATTGAAATTTCAAGTTTACTTTTATAATGTTTTAACAAGTAAAAATAATTGTCTTTCATATATCCCTTCCCCATAACTTAAACTCAACACCATTGATTAATTTATTGCTTTTTATCTAAACTTAACTTTACTACATTTCACCCATCCAATATAAATTTTATATTTTTTCTCTTTAAATATCCTTTTCATTTTTTTATTCTTTTTCTTCCACTTGATATTCTTCCTTTATAAACCCAATTTTGTTTCTCTGCATGATAACATTTCATGCGATTTACAAAATTATTTCACAAATTTGAAATTATTTTTATCCCTTCAATAATTCCCCAAAAATCATTCTAAACAAAATAGCTACAAACTCAAGTTGTTAATGGGCCGAGCTAGGTTAGGCCAAGGCCTGGTTCCAATTTTCATGCCCAAACCCTTTTTTGAGATAACTCGATTCGTCCAAAAAAACCTAATTTACTGTTAAAAAAATAATAAAAATATATTTAGCTAATGGTTCTGTTGACAAGTACAAAATGCGTCTAGTTACAAAAGATATTAATCAATGTCCAGGGATCGATTTTCCTGAGACATTTAGTCTAGTTATCAAACCAACCACAGTGCATTTGGTTCTTAGTTTTGCCCTAAGTAAACGCTAGTCACTTCATCAACTAGATGTCAACAATGCCTTTCTTCAAGGAACACTTTTAGAAGATGTCTTTATATCTCAACCTCCAGAATTCATTGATCGTGATAATCCTAACCATGTTTGCAAGCTTCACAAGGCTATCTATGGACTCAAACAAGGTTCGCGTGCCTGGTATCATGAATTATGCAAATTCCTGCTTACTTCAGGTTTTCAAAACTCTATTGTAGACACATCCTTGTTCATATTCAACACTAACTGAGTTATTCTTTATATTTTTGTTTACATTGATGATATTATTGTTACTGGAAACACCGATCAAGCTGTACATCATTTTATTCAGCAGTTCTCTACACACTTTTCTCTAAAAGATATTGGTGACTTACACTACTTATTGGGTGTTGAAGTGTGTTAGAGTATAGAGAATACTCTATTATTCTAAACTGTTAGTTTGTTAGTTTGGTGAATTCAAGCTGTTAGGCAGTTAGCAGTAGATGTTAGATAGCAGTTAGTTCATTCCTCTATATATATCTCACATGTACTATTCAAGAGTACACACGAAATAATATAGTTCAGTTTCTCAAATTTTTTAATCTTTATTTTTCAATATTCAGTCTAGCTTAGTTTCTTTATACCTGAGATCTCAACATGGTATCATTCGCCTAGCGGTGCTGGGACCTGCTCCACGTTAAAGGTGTTGAGATCTACTTCAAACTTTTTTCCATGAACACCATGGCTTTTGCTGAATCTGCTTCTGTCGAGCCTGGCTCTCAGGCTTTCACCAGTGCTTGGCTCATTTATTTGTTTCCTCGCCATGAAACGATAAAGTTAGATGATAACAATTTCATTCAATGGAAACAACATATTAGACTCCTCATTGAAGGATATGAGTTAGGTGAATTTTTGGACGGTACTGTACCTATTACGCCATGCTTTCTAACGTCTCTAGAAGGGTCTCTAGTGCCGAATCTAGATGCTTCGGTGTTCTTTCAACAAGACAAGTTATTAGCTTCCTAGCTCCTTTCAACTATTTCTCATTCGTTACTAACATCTTTTACAGAGGCTCGTTTGGCATGCGACGTGTAGAACACAGCTACGTGCCTTTTCGCAGTGATGACCGGCGTAAAGCTCTCTCGTCTTCATCACGACCTTTATTCTTGTAAGAAAGGTACTCTCTCGATTAAGGACTATGTTGCAAAGATCCAAACCACGTGTGCCTTGATTGGGGCCTCTGGCTCACGGATCTTAGAGGCAAAGAAGGTCAAAATAATTCTTGCAGGCTTACCTTCGGATTTCAATGCTGTTATCACCTTGGCTTCTTTCTCATCGGAACCACTACCGTTACAACTTCTCATTGATGTGTTACTGGAGTATGAAAACTGCCAGATCCGTGCGGTTTACGAAGTTCCTCTTCATGCTAATCTACTAGAGTCTGGTCTGTCACAGTTTGGTAATCAGATGTGTAGTGGTCGCCCACCGTCAAGAGGTTGTGGGCGTGGATTTCAATCTCGCCTACAGTGCCAAATTTATGGGCGGTTTGGCCATGTTGCTCAAAGATGCTATTATAAGTATATCGGGACTCAGCTAGACCGCCATAGGTGGATCGCACTAGTTTGGGCTTCGCCGCTGGTGGCTTCTCCGTTTCATTGCCTGCCCCTAGCCTGTTCGCTGATCTATTCACGGAACCTCTTTTGACTATATCGCCAAGACATTTTTCTCGTGAAAATCGGTGGCCCTATGCTGCACCGAATGTGTCTCAAAGGTCTAATAGGGTTTCTAACCTATTTTTTGGTTGTGATGATGGAATAGGTGGCTTTCATGGGGCCCATGAGGAGTCAACATTTCCTTTTGAATTTGGCAGAGCTTCAGAAGGACCACATGCGAGTGCTAACGCTAGTAGGCTGCTCATGCGTAGCCCGTCTAGTTTGGGTCCAAACGTTGGATCTGTCGAAGTTTTTTTTGGGCCACACGGTAATTCTATTCCTACTGGGCCTCAATCCAATCACGTCGATTTTGCTACCTCTTGTGGGCCTGGTCGCGGATTTGGGCCTTTTGGTATTGGTGACTATAATGAGGCTGGTCCGTCTGTTCTTTGGCGAACCAAACCAAGGGCTTGGGTTTACATTGGCTTCGATCCATACATTGGTCTCCCATGCATACCTGATATACATGCTTCTGATGTATCCAACACTTTAGCGTCTAATATGAATGTCACTCAGTCTGGGTCCAACTTTGCTGGTTTTGATTCTTATGTTCCTCTATCGATTGGTACTACTTCATGGTACCTTGATTCTAGGGTGACTTACTATGTATGTCGTGACGCGTCTACATTGAATGGTTCAACACCTTATTCAAGTAACTCTTCTCTTTTAATGGGTAATGACACTCCGACTAGGATTTTATCTGTTGGGAATTCAGTATTACCTACTCAACATAAATTGCTTCGTTTATCTAACGTTTTGTGTGTACCAACCATACGAAAAAATCTCATGTCCGTGTTCGAGTTTGCCACTGAAAATGATGTCTTTTTTTGAATTTCATCCGACTTATTGTGTTGTCAAGGACACTCGAACTCGATAAATATTACTGAAGGGCCACATTCGTGATGGACTATATCACTTTTCTTTGCCCATGATGCCTGCTTCATATCATACGGTTCCTTCTACTACTAATATTGGGCCTCCGACTCAGAACAATAGTAGCGACAAATTTACTCTCTGGCACAAGCGTCCATCTGCTTCTGTTGTTAAGAATGTTTTAGAAAAGTGTAATATTTCTTTCAATAAAGGTTACCTTAATACTATTTGTACCGCATGTCAAAAAGGAAAGTCGCATAAAATCCTTTTTTCACTTTTTAATACTGAATATAATAAACCTTTTGCCTTGGTGGTCTCCGATTTATGGGGACCTGCGTTTGTTGTTTGTGGCCGCAACTGGTACTATGTTTCATTTTTTGACATGTGCACTCACTTTACCTGGATATATCTTATCCGTCAAAAGTCTCAGGCAATCGATTGCTTCGTTCAATTTTATCAATTAATCAAAACTCGATTTGGGAAAACTATTAAACAGTTTCAGAGTCATTGGGGAGGAGAGTTTCGCGCCTTCACATCTGTGCTAGCAGCTCAAAGGATAATTCATTGCTTGTTATGTTCACATATGTTAGAACAAAACAGGATGGCTGAGTAAAACACCGGCATATTGTTGACATAGGTATCACGCTTTTGACTCAAGCAAATCTTTCTATGGATTAGTGAGGGTATGCGTTTTATTGTGCTGTGTATTTTATCAATCGCCTTCCTACCTTGGTTCTTAAAGGAAAATCTCTATTCAAGGTGCTGTATAGCCACGATTCTACATATGATCATTTACGCGTCTTTGGGTGCTGTTACTTTTCGTGTCTACGTCCGTTTTTACGTCACAAGTTAGATTTTAAATCTCAACCTTGTACATTTTTGGGGTATAGTTCTCAAAATAAAAGATATCAGTGTCTCACATCGGATGGCAAAACCATCATTTCTCATCATGTTGTTTTTTATGAACATAGGTTTTTGTTTCCTCTGAAAGACGTAGCGGATCCTCATCTTTTGGTCAATCTCTTTCTTCAACATCCGTTCCTCTTGTCAAGCCTATTCTTTCTCGACCTCTAGAATCTTCCTCTGCTCAAACTCCTGAGATATCAACACATCCTAGGTCCTGTCCCTTCCTTTCTCCCAATTCTCGGAATACAGTAGGTTCCATCCCTGAGCTTCATTCTGTTCCTTGTTTGCCTAGCGATGGTTGTAATGACAATTCTTCTATGGCTTCTTCTAGAAATGCAGCTCCTTCTACAAATCCAACAAATACTCATCCGATGGTTACACGATCAACGACTGATACTTTTAATCCCAAGACTATGACTATTAAAGCTATTGAACCTCTCTCGATTGAGATATGATGCTCTCATTAATAATTCTACCTGGGAACTTGTTCCTCTTCCTAAGAATTACAGAGTAATAGGATGTAAGTGGCTTTTTAAAGTAAAGAAAAATCCTGACAGTACAATAGCACGATGTAAAGCTTGGTTAGTAGCTAAAAGGTGTTCTCAGGTTTCTAGATACGAATTTAGGGAAACATTTAGTCCGGTGATAAAACCTGCTATTGTTCGAATAATGTTATCTATTGATATTTCTAAAGGTTGGCAGCTTCGTCTAGTGGATGTGAATAATGCCTTTTTAAATGGGGATCTTACTAATAAAGTGTTTATACAGCAACCTCTAGGGTATGTGCAATATGACTCTAATGGTAAACCTTTGGTTTGTCGTCTAAAGAAGGCTTTGTATGGACTACGTCAAGCTCCGCTGGCTTGGTTTAACAAGTTAAAGTCGTGTCTTATTATTGCTGGGTTCCTTCTCTCTAAAGCTGATTCGTCTTTATTTGTCAAAGTCATATCTCATTTTAGTCTTTATGTTTTAGTATATGTAGATGATATTATCATTACTGGCAGTGATCCTACATGCATAAATAGTTATGTTCAACAGTTGAATGAGCAGTTCTCTCTTAAAGATATGGGTTATCTCTATTACTTTCTAGGAATTTAAGTCACACGTTCTTCTACGGCTACCTTCATTTATGCCAAAAGAAGTTCATTCGAGATATACTCGACAGAAGCTTTATGACTCATGCCAAAAGTGTTCATACCCGATGATTAGTTCATCTCTTCTCTCTAAAGATGATGGCGAATGTCTTCTTGATCCTTTTGAGTATAAAAGTTTGGTAGGAGCATTACAATATATTATTTTGACTCGCCCTGATATCGCCTACGCAGTAAACTGTATATGTCAGTTCATGCACGCACCTACTAATATACATTTAGTTGCATTAAAACACATTTTACGGTATTTATGTGGTACAATTGATTATGGGCTTATTTTTTGACCGGTAGATCAACTTTCGTTAGTTGGGTATGCCGATGCCAACTGGGGGTTATATTTTGACGATCACCAATCTACAACGGGGTATTGTGTTTATTTTGGTCACACACCTGCCTCCTGGTGTTCTAAGAAACAACAAGTCATCTCGAGGTTCATGGCTGAAGCTGAATATCGAAGTCTTGCTACCACTACGAGTGATGTTGTCTGGTTGGTATCATTATTAAGTGAGCTACACCTTCAATTTATTGATCCCCCACTGTTTGGTGTGATAGTTCAAGTGCGGTTGCGGTAACTGTTAATCCTGTGCTACACTCCAAATTTAAACATGTTGAACTTGATCTGTTTTTTGTGCTCGAGCGAGTCACTGATGGTTCTATTGTGGTTGGCTAAGTACCTATGTGTGATCAAGTTGTTGACATTCTTACCAAATCACTCTCTGCTTCATCTTTTGCTCAATTTAAGAGTCTTCTTTGGGTTTTACCCGTAGAGAAGATGGGTGAATGTTAGAGTATAGAGAATACTCTACTATTCTAAACTGTTAGTTTGTTAGTCTGGTGAATTCAAGCTGTTAGGCTGTTAGCAGCAGTTGTTAGATAGTAGTTAGTTCATTCTTCTATATATATCTCACATGTACTATTCAAGAGTACGCAGGAAATAATACAGTTTAGTTTCTCAAAATCTTTAATCTCTGCTTTTCAATATTCAGTCTAGCTTAGTTTTTTTATACCTGAGATCTCAACAAAGTGCTTTCCCATGCCGATAGTCTGTTTCTTAGTCAATGAAAGTATATTGTTAGTCTCCTTCAAAAGACTCGTATGACTGAAGCAAAATCAGTCTCCATACCTCTAGCAATGAGTTTGTCTCTTACCTTGTATGTTGGTACTCCCTTATCAGATCCTACAAAGTATTGAACCACTGTTGGATGTCTCCAGTATTTCTCGTTGACTCGTCTAAATATTACTTACACGGTTAATAAGCTCTCACAATTCATGCACCAACCAACGACAAAGCATTGGATTGTTGCCAAACGCTTACTTAGTTATCTCTGTGGTACCTTAGATCATGGCCTAACACTTTGATGTCAATCATCTCTTACTCTTCATGCATTCTCCGATACTGACTGGGCAAGCAACAAGGATGATTTCACTTCAACCTGTGCTTACATCGTTTATCTCGGCCGTAACCCTATATCTTGGAGCTCCAAGAAACAAAAAATTATTGCCCGATCTTCAACCGAAGCTAAGTATCGATCAATCTCTGCCATGGCTACTAAACTATGCTGGATTTATTATCTCCTAATTGAAATTGGCATCATTATTCCTTATTAACTAGTGATTTATTGCGACAATGTTAGGGCCACAAACCTCTGTGCCAATCTAGTGTTTCACTCGCGCATAAAACACATTATCTTAGACTATCATTTCATACATGAGCAAGTTCAAAATGGTCTCCTCAAAGTCTCCTATGTCTATACTTCTTATCAGCTTGTCGATGTCCTCACCAAGTTGTTGTCTCATCACCAACTCATCATGGTCATGAACAAGATCGAACTTACTCCAACACTGTCCATCTTGTAGGGGCATGATAAGAATACATAACTGATTTTTTTAAATTTGAATTCCTAAAATCTAATAGCATATTTTTGTTTGAATTCCTCTAAGTTAGCTATGGTGGTTATAAGAAAATAGATCTACTAGGTTATGTTTTGTATATAAATACCATGGTCATCAATAGAAAGATATGTGAAGAACATTTTATAGCAAACCTTCTTTTCTCCCTTACCTTTATTCAGCATTATATTTATTAATTTAATATTTTTTATATTTTGAAGAATTTCTTTTTGTTAAATTTAGAATAAAGATAGTTTAACATATCTTTTGATGGTTACATTATAGTATTATATATAAATTATATACCATATAAAAATAAATATATATTATATTACATTACAAAGTATAAAAATGAGTCGGGCTCCAGCCTTGAATGTTTGAACCCAAGCTTGACTCATATTTTAAACAGGTCTAATTTTTTTGGCTCAAGACTATTTTTTAAGCCCTTAAACTTTTGTTAGAATTCTCTCATATTTCGGGCACACCTTTGAGCTTAGACAAATTATCCGATCCTTAAATAGGTTTATCTCAAAAAAATTATAAAAAGCACATAATTAGTAACTAAAATTTATCACACAAGTGAAAAGATTATATATTATATATAAGTTTACATTTTAAAAAATATTTCATAAATAAATTTTAATAACAATATTTTAATAAAAGGTGAGTATCTTTTTTATTTTTAATAATTAGAAGTTACAAGAATAATAGTTGGTACTTTACTTTTTTGACAGAAATAAATGGATAGATTTGATTGAGAAAATGATTTCCTACATAATTAGTTTAAGATATCTATAAAAATTCAATTTATTTTTTACATGTTTAAATTATATAATTATCTCTCTATATTTTTAAAAACAATAACTTCAACATTTTTGTACTTTTATCAACTGATTTGGTATCTTGTATCTATATATCTGGATTCGTCACTTGGATCAGATGTAATACGTTACTAATTCCAACTCAATATCAATTAAATTCTTTATAAATTCTTTTTATTTAATCTATTTCTATATTTCCTCAAAAATTAATTAAGCACAATCGTTGAACAATAATAAGTGTTGTATAGAAATTTTTGTAATGTTACACTACGTTTGTTGTTGTTTCGTGCAACTTCGTTATCTCTTCGTTTCTAGAAAAATCACTCCCATTTCTTTTTTCACCCTATTGTATGGCCACACGTCTCCTATATTGAGTTCCCATTTCCTCTTGCCTCTCCTGATTTTTTAGGATTTAGAGATATACTCTCTTCCAATAAGATGTTATTCCATTTAATCGTGCCAATGAAACACTAATTCGGTTCTCAAACATTTAACCTGTTCATGGCTCGTTGCACATCCATGAAGATGTCAACCACCCTACCATGGTATTGAAACAACAGACAAAGCTAATATTTTTTCTTTGGAAGATTATTAACAAAAAGAATCGTCTCCTATTTTCTTGAAACCTCAACCTCTCACGCTAGTTTTGCTTTGTATAATATAATGCATTTATGATAATCTTATATGTTCTTACATTTCATGAACCAATTCTCGCATAAGTTATTTCTTATAAATAAAATATTTTCTTTAATTTCAACGTATCATTTCATTCTTATTCTTTATTTGTTTTTTTTATTTGCTTTGTATACCAACTCTCGAACCTTGTTTAAGTTAAATTAGAAATACTTAACCATCGAGGAGTAGAGAAGAGACATTTATTTGTATTGTTAAATTTAATTTAGCTGTTGTTTTATGATATTATTATGAGATATTATATTTTAGCAATTTGATTCCTATGTAATTACTACTGTATAGATATATATACTATTAAGGTCTATCAATAAAATTCAAGAGATTAACCTATTCTTGCCATGGCATTTGAGCAAGGTTTTTGACACAAATTTTTTGTTTCTCTTTCATCATTCTAAATGGTTGGCGGCAAGACTAGTTCTCCTCCTCCACCACCACCACCTAAAATTGAACCTAACTCTCCATTTTTCTTGAGTCCTCAAGATCGACCAGGTGACTTTATTACTCCTATTCGATTAAAACTCGACAATTTCGATGATTTGGCTTATGCTATTCATGCCACTCTATCTTCTTGGAGCAAATTTGGATTTCTTTAATGGTACCATTACAGATTTTGTTCCTTCTTGCTCAAAGGATGACTGGGTTACCATCCATTGTATGCTTGTGTCCTGGATTCTCAATATTATCTATCTAGAGGTAAGATTGATACTTTTATGATAATGCAAAAAATTTGTGAGATGATTTACATGAACATTTTTCTATTGTCAACGATCCATGTATTCAACAATTAAAAGCATATTCGTCATTGTGAGCAAACCAATACTATGAGTGTTGCAATTTATTTCAGTAAATTAAAGGTTTTGTGGGATGAATTAGATAATCATGAATCTTTGATTTGTTGCAAGTGTGTACAATGTTTATGTAACTTAGGGAAAGCGCCTGAAAAACGTAGTGAGCATGATCGACTTCATCAATTTCTTCTTGGTCTCTATTCTGATTACTATGCCCAACTTAGGTCTAGACTGCTTTACCAAGATCCTTTGCCTTCCTTGAATCAGGCATTCTAGCAAATTATTCAGGAGGAATGAGTACAAAAAAATACATAGGTCAAGGAAGAGAAGACCGAAATTATGGGCTTTGTGGTACGCACGAAGGGTCGTAACAAAGGCCGAGTTGATCATATTGATAAGTTCACCTTGTTATACATTCATTGCCATCGTAAGGGGCATGAGGTGGCTACCTAGATTGGTTGCTTGAGAAGTATGGGAAGCCGAAGATGAAAAGTGATGGTTGCGGTGGCAAAACATGTGTCGCATCTTATACGCAGCAAGTTTCTTATGGCAAAGGCAGTGTGTGAGCCAATGCTACTACAATAGATACCAACCATGGAGCAACACCAACGCAGAACACAACAAGGGCAATGCAAGTGTCAGGGGTGACACTTCTTGGTTTTACCGTTGAGCAATGATAGTCTCTTCTGGCAGTGTTCTGTAATAAACAATCAAATTCCACTCAGTTGAATGGTAAGTCCAAGAATAATTAGATTATTGATACATGGTGTTCAAATCATGTTACAGATGATCTTCTGTGTTTAGTGAATATGAGTGATGTTGTAGCATATTTCGTAGGACTCATTAATGACCAAACAATGGTGGCTACCAAAGAAGGAATAATTAAATTGATGGACAAAATTCACTTAAAACATGTTCTGTACCCAATTCTCATCATGTTGTGTTAATAAACAATCCGATCCACAACATTTGTGTAGTCCCCCATATGTAAGTTTGTAACCTCCATAGGCTCTCCATTTCAGTGCCTTGTTTCCCAAATATTTTGATAAATGGTCTTTTTATCTTAGGAAAATGGATATATTGAATTTGAAAAATTAGCAAGTAAATAAATTTTATGAAAAATCAATTTTTATATTTATTTATTAAAAATTGAACCAATCGATTAATTATCAAAATATTCTAACTTAAAATGCTTCCAACATAACACAAATTCGAAATAAATTAAAATAAATAATTTGAACATAAAATATAAAAAATAATTAGAATCGAAAAGGATAATGTAAGGCTAGAAAGAAAATTAGAAAGAAAGAAATTTGAATAACATCAAACATAATCAATAAATGAGTAGAAATGATTTTTTTGTTAATTGTTAATTGAGTTTGCGTTATTTGACTCACCACACTAAACATAATCAATAAATTTATATTAGTAAAGATTAACAAAGATTTTTTTTTTTTTTTTTTTTTTAGAAAATTCACATAAAATTTTTTTTCTTCCCATGAATTACAGTTTGGGAGATAAGAAAGGAAAAGAGAAGATGAAAAACAAAATTCTATGAGATTTCATATTTCATTTGCAGTATACAATGTAAACTTTTCCTAAAAAAAGAAGTAAGTGGTACAATTCCCTTTAGATTTCAAATGATAAAATTTAATTTTCCTTTGCCTCTTTTTTATCTTCTTAATTTTCTGTTCAAGCAAAAGTTTTAAATCTCTATCCCTAATTAATATAAATATTTTTATTAAAATTTAATATAAATAATGAATGAGGTTTTGGTTGAATGGTAAAATATAAATGTTAAAAACTATAGAGGCATGATTTCAAATTTTATTATCTGTATTTATATTTATATTTCTATATAAAAGATATAAAATTAAAAAAATACTCTCAAAATAATATATTTCTTTTGTAAAGTAATATTATTTTTGTCATTATCCAATTGAGTTGGTGACTGGTTGAGTCGTGACACCAAACAAGGGCGAAGCCAGGGGGCTGGCATGGGCCCCAACCCCCCTAAAATGTAAAATTATCTTTTAGGCCTTTATTTTTTAAAAAAAATTTTAAATTAGTAAAGATAAAATTACACTTTGGCCTCCCTAAAATTATAAAAATTTGATTTAATCCTTTACAAATTATAAAGATATAAATTATGAAAAAATAAAATTTTATTCGGCCCCCTAAAAAATATTTCTGACTTCGCCCCTGATACCAAACTTAATAAATAATTTAATATTAATAAAAATAAATTGGCAAAAAATCCTCAAAATAATATAATTTCTTTTGTAAAGTTAGTATTTTTATTATTACCTAACTAAATAATAGCCCGTTTGACTCGTGACACCATACTCATTAAAAAATTTAATTATATTCTATATAAAACCAACTTCTTTAGACGCGATTAGGAATTATTAGGGTTACAATTGTCATACTTTTAATATATTAAACTTATTACCTTTTCTTCTTCTCTCATTCTTTTTAAAAACATAGCAACCTACGTTTAAAAATTTTATACACTAGAGCTTCGTTATTAAATTTAATAGAGTTATAATTGACATTTACAATTCTAATATTACACTGCTTTTAATCTATGAAAAATATTTATTTCTCAAAATTTTTTAAAAGAATGTTATTTAAAAATTTTAAAAGTTAGAATTTATAACAAAATATTTCTAATGTATGCTTTATGTTTTAGTACATGATACTGATATTATTAATTTCCTAATTAATACTATAAATACATGCCTTAATTATTATTTTTTATTTTATTTTTTCGAGTTACAAAAACTTATCATTGCAAAAAAAAAAAATTCAATTATTGCAATTTCAGTTTCAAGTTTTTTTGGATATATAAATACTTATAATTTGTGTGTATTTAAAGGATTATAAGGAAAGAACATGGTAAGAAAAAAAAGAAGAAATAAAAATCAATGGTGGGTTCTTCTCAAGTAGATACATTATGGTTTTTTATGGTTTTTTGCTTTTCACATTTTTCTTTTGTGAAAATAAAATAAAATAAAGAACACACAAATTTTACGTGGAAATCTTTTCGGGGAAAAATCACAGGTAGAGGAGAAGAAAATTTACTATGTTGAATTCGAATGAATACAAGAGAAATAGACTATGTCTATTTATAAGCTTGTAAAGCCATATTCTAGTGTCACGGGGCTAGACCTTTCGTCTCTCAATCCGTGCTGTCTTAGGCGATTCGCTAGTCCAAACTCGCCTAAGTCAGCTTTTACTCAAGTGAGGATTCCTTAAGAACTCCTCCAAGGCACCAACTCGTATAGCGGAACCGATTTAATGCCAAAAGAAGCAACCAAAAGAACAACAAAAAGGGACACTCGCAAAGTGTTTGAGTAAATGCTCTCTATTCTCTTATTCACAAAGAATAATGAAACAATGAATGGAGTGAGTACAAATGAGAGGGAGGCTCTCTCTTTATACTTGAGCTCCCCCAAAACCGACGATCAAGATACATTTACATCGACGAACGAGATTAATCATATCCCATAATTTAAGGGATTTACAAGATATTGTCATATCAAATTCTATCTGTTATAGGCCAATTTTGGGCCATTCATAAATTACTCAGCCCAATTACAATTAAACCCGGATGGCCCATTTAATAACCCCCAAACCCCTTACAAACCCAAACATAAGAAGCCCAATATCCCTAACCCACTAACCTACCCAATACACAAAACCCATCAAGCCCAAATATCACCAGCCCAATACCCAATTAAAATAGCCCAACATCAAAAACAAAAAAACAAAAAGGCAACCCTAGCCCCCTAAAGCTACCTGTAACGCCCCGTACCTGAGACCATTTCCGGAGTCGAACACGAGGTGTTAACAGACTTAATTCATTGCTTAAACAGCTCAAACAATTTAATTTTAGAAATTCCAGACAAGCTGGCTAACTGCGTCATAGTCGCTTAAAAATTCATATCTCGAGTTCTGAAACTCAAAATTCAATTCCGTAAATTTTCCCTAAAACTACACTCACATATCTATTTAATAATTTTTTTATAGAATTTTTGGCAAGGCAAATTAGTACAGTTTATTAGTTAAAGTCTTCCCTATTTTAGGGTTCGACTGCTCTGACCTCTGTGTATTACGAATCAGATATCTCTCTGTACAGAATCTCAATGACTATGAAGTTTGTTTCTATTAAAACTATACTCAATAAGAAATCTGTACATATAAATTATGACTTTTAATTATTTTTATACAATTTATGGTGAATTTCCAAAGTCAGAACGGGGGATCCAGAAATCGCTCTGGCCCTGTTTCACAAAAATTTAAACATCTCATAAAATATAACTCATATACCTGTTTCGTTTCTTCCATATGAAAATAGACTCATAATTCTTCAATTCCATGTTTTTTTCATCATCTAATTATATCTCTACTATTTTTAATGATTTTTCAAATTCACATCACTACTGCTGTCTGAATCTATTTTATGGTAAATTTTACCTATTTCATGGTTTCTATGGATTAACTAGCAATTTGACATACATAACACCAAATATGATCATAATTAGCCATTTCAATGGCTAATCATTACCAAGCATTTTTATACTACTCAATAACCATATCATAAGACCATATATACAAAATGATTATAATGCTATACATGCCATACTCAAAATATACAAGCCATTATGCCAAGATGGTATACGGATAGTGTGAGCGTGCCTCCGACCGTTCCCGATTTCCGAGCTGGCTTGTTAACACTACAAGGAATGAAAAGGAGGGAGTAAGCATAAATGCTTAGTAAGTTCACATGCAAATAGCAAGTAACATAACCATATAAGCAAACATAAAACATCATTTGCATAATCATCACCAAGACATTCATATCATATTTTCATTTATCATCTTACCATATTGTTGTTATATCGATTTTTCAACCCGAGGGTTAAGTACATACCTTCAAAGTATCCACTTCACAACACTTACAAATACGTCCCTTTCATCTTGAGTATTCCTCCATTTGAGTAGAACTTTACCCGTTGAACACATCGGAATATAATTCGGATACATGGAAAGTTTGCACATAAGTGCCACATATGTAGCCAAGCTACTATGTAACCCGCCCATAAGCGAACTCGGACTCAACTCAACGAGCTCGGATGCCTAGTTACATCTCACGAACTCGGACTCAACTCAACGAGTTCGGACATTCGCATCCATAAGTGAACTCGGACTCAACTCAACGAGCTCGGATGCCCAAATATCCCAGTGACATGTCACTTGTATCCTAATCCATTCCTAAGGTTCAACGGGACCTTTTTCCCAATCATGTGTCTCAACCATCTTCTACGGAATACCGATACCGATATTCGGTAGTATTTCACATTTTCCAAGTATATCACATAATTTGACATATTATCAAACAATTATCACGAGTATAATATTTCATAATAATTATCATATCATTTAAATAACATAAAAACATTTAAAATAATAACTATGTTACCAACATTTACATATGAACTTACCTAGTATGCGAAAATGGCTACTTTTACCATTTCGTCCACAACTTGGTATTTTCCCCATTTTAGCCCGAATTTCAATTTTCCTTGCTCTATAATTTAAAATATAGTCTAATTAGGACTCACATTATTCAAATTGACCCAAAATCATATTTTGGAAAAATTACAATTTTGCCCCTAAACTTTTGCATATTTACACTTTTTCCCCAAAGCTCGCAATTAAACTTCAGCCTATTTTCTTATGTTTTATGACATGCTGATCATTTTTACCTTCTATGGCAACATCAAATTCTCACTCTAACATGTACTTATGACTATTAGGTATTTTTACCGATTAAGCCCTTTGGCTCGTTTTCACTTAAAACCGAGTAGCACAAGTTGTCTAACATAATTTAAAACCTCATATTCTATCATAAAACACCAAAATACATAAATTTCACCTATGGGTATTTTTCCAAATATAAACCCTAGGTTAAATTATTGCTAGCATAAGCTAAATCGAGCTACCGGGACTCCAATAAAGTAAAGAACTTGAAAAACGGGGCTAGAATGGACTTGCAATCGAGCTTGAAAGCTTGAAAAACCCTAGCCATGGTTTCTCCTTGCTATATTCGGCCATGGGGTTGAAGATGAGCAAAATTGGCTTTTAATTTTGTATTTTAATTCATTTTACCCCTAAATGACCAAAATGCCCTTACTACTAAACTTTCCAAAAATTCCATCCATGTCCAATTTTTGTCCATAAACTTAGAAATTGGTAAAATTTCTATTTAAGACCTCCTAATTAATATTTCAAAACAATTTCATACTAGAAACTTCTAGAATGCAAGTTTTGCAAATTATTCGATTTAGTCCCTAACTTCAAATTAAGCATTTTATGCATAGAATTTCTTCACAAAATTTTCACACAATCATGCAATCATATCATAAACATCAAAATAATTATAAAATAATTATTTCTATCTCGAATTTTGTGGTCACAAAACAACTATTCCGACTAGGCCCAAAATCAGGATATTATAACTCTCCCCCCCACCCTTTAGGGATTTTCGTCCCCGAAAATCTTACCAGAAAAGTGGTCTTCACTTTTAGTCTCATATTCGGTGCCGAAGAACTTTCACTTAGACTGTACCTCCAATACATCTCTTTAATTTCTCATATGATCTAAAAGCTTACATCTCAACTCTCAACTGTTCTTAAATTTTCAACCCTTCTCAGTTTCCCATGATATCATGACATAAAACCCAGATCTTAACTTAATTAATGGAGACCGGAATTCCAAGAAATCCAACAATCACAGAGACCTGAATTTCCATGAATCTGATGAGTAGGAATTCATTCAATACAGATATGATTTATAGATCTCACCAAACATTTAACAATAGGATACATCACATTTTCCTCTTTCTGCCATGGAAATAATTCTGATATGGCCTCAAGAATAATCCTTCTCATTTCCATCCCAATATCAACACTGACAAAGATAATTTTGATAGATCCCAATGCTCGGCTTTAACCCCTTTAACAACTCCGATTTTATGTAACATCGAATGCTCTAAACTATCACATTACCTCACTGTCTTGAAACACATCATAATTCATACAACAATACATTACTGAAAGTCAGAAAGTCTTTACTCAATGTAGACTAGTCTAGTTCAGATGCTTCGGTTACCAATATTCTCATCTATCCGAACTTTGTCAACATGTAATAAACTTTTCAGCTTTCACAAAATGAAAACCTTATCATTCGTAGTGACTTTAACTAATATCAAACTTTTTGTAATAAATATACACTTTTCGTTCAGACTATTTACTCTTTTATCCATACAAAATGAAATTCTATTATCAGACTTGGGAAAAATAATCCTGAAATAATTGTCGCATGAAATCTTTCAAATAGATAATTCATCATACCGACTGAAACTCGTGCTTTTATCACTTATGCCTTTACTAATGTCAAATCCTTGCACAGAAATTAGAAAAAAAAATCCAATACTAAAATCACCACATTACCAAGATCAAATTAGAAGTATAGTCATATTTGACATGATCATCACGGGCTGAAGAACTCACTTGGAACACGAGTCATAATTGACAAATTATGGAATAAAGATAACAAGAAAACCGAATAAAGAAATCCAAAATAGAGAAATCCAAAATAAAGAAATCCAGAATAAAGAAACCCAAGATACGATACTATGCTGGAGAATCAAAAACCAAGCCGGAGAATCGAAAACCAAACTCATAGAGAAAATACGGAATACCCCGATAATTCTTCAAAGAAAGAAAGTCCAAAAGAAAACATCATTTAATCCCACTGGAATCAAATATAACAAGAACAATATATCTTCCCATACATATATATCAGATGAAGCATCAAGTAGAAGGAACAGAATCATAACATCATATGTATTCTCTCATCAATTCTTATCAGACTAAATGAAATAGAATACTCGATGAAATAGAGCAATATAAATTATAAACCAGTCAGACTACCAATGCTTTCATCCAACACCAGGATTAAAAGACATTCCCATATAACAAGAATTTTTTCAAAAGATCAATAGCCATAGAAATATTTCTGAGAACGGGTAAACACATAGAACATCTCAAAAGAGATCACTAAATCTGTCCCACCATAACTATCACACTCAGATAGTTCACATTTCAAATGTCATTTCCCCAACCAGTTCTGCCATCACAAATTTCATATTAAACCATTCACTAAAGAAGGCCAGTTCTGAATAAATTTCGATTTACACTTTTCTCGACCTTGCACCTGAGTAATTCGGTTTACCAAGGAGAATTCCTTTTCTAATCGGGACAATGCATATATTCCAATAATCTTTACGTCAATCCGATGCTTTATTGGCTCGACTTTACTTATCAGCTCATTTTCAATCTCTGATCATACTTATAATTATTCTATCATCAAACTTTTGGGTTCTCAACCGGAAACTTATTCAATACAAATCTCATGAAATTCCATTATAAGTACCATTTCAGTAAGGGGGAGGGGTTGTAGGACCTCTGACTCGACTTTCTTATACATACACATATGACACAACTTCCATCATCATAACAACATCATCAAAATCATGTCATTCATTCATGTTGGCTTACACCAATTTTCCTATTGTCCCATTTAGACAATATACTTATGCATACATACATTCTATGTTTTCTAGATAGCTTTACTTATCCATTCATTTAATTAAATTAAGTCATGCTCATGACATCATATAAGGCCAAACAAACATAGATATTTGCACCACAATCATAACTTTAATTTCGTGTATCATCATGTACATATCATTACAATCATATAATTCAGTCCAACAATTTAACATAAATAAGTTCATTTCATTATAATCCTTTATCTCATAAAAATTATATATCATTAGCATTCATCAACATTCGACGTCCAAATCAAAACAATGACATTTTCATTCGTATCATAATATTATGACTTTTATTCATACCTCTACTACTTTCTATTTATTCCGTTCATCTTATCAAGTAAGTCATATACACTACATCATATGAGCATTAAGCAAATATGAATATTTATCACATATGTATCATAAACCTTTATTCATACTTTTCTGAACCGATACTTATCATAATCATAATTTTACTCAAATACCTTCACATAACATTGAACATGGTCGGCGCAGTTCGGTTGGAGAGTACCCTGTCTAAATAAGACGGTACTCATACGCGTCGGAAGACATCACACTATCACAGATCAGTGGCATGTATAGCTAAACTTTTACACATGCTAGGTTAGTCCGAGAACCGACTAAACCTGCTATGATACCACCAAATGTAATGCCCCGTACCCGAGACCATTTCCGGAGTCGAACACGAGGTGTTAACAGACTTAATTCATTGCTTAAACAGCTCAAACAATTTAATTTTAGAAATTCCAGACAAGCTGGCTAACTGCGTCATAGTCGCTTAAAAATTCATATCTCGAGTTCTGAAACTCAAAATTCAATTCCGTAAATTTTACCTAAAACTACACTCACATATCTATTTAATAATTTTTTTATAGAATTTTTGGCAAGGCCAATTAGTACAGTTTATTAGTTAAAGTCTTCCCTATTTTAGGGTTCGACTGCTCTGACCTCTGTGTATTACGAATCAGATATCTCTCTGTACAGAATCTCAATGACTATGAAGTTTGTTTCTATTAAAACTATACTCAATAAGAAATCTGTACATATAAATTATGACTTTTAATTATTTTTATACAATTTATGGTGAATTTCCAAAGTCAGAACGGGGGATCCAGAAATCGCTCTGGCCCTGTTTCACAAAAATTTAAACATCTCATAAAATATAACTCATATACCTGTTTCGTTTCTTCCATATGAAAATAGACTCATAATTCTTCAATTCCATGTTTTTTTCATCATCTAATTATATCTCTACTATTTTTAATTATTTTTCAAATTCACATCACTACTGCTGTCTGAATCTATTTTATGGTAAATTTTACCTATTTCATGGTTTCTATGGATTAACTAGCAATTTGACATACATAACACCAAATATGATCATAATTAGCCATTTCAATGGCTAATCATTACCAAGCATTTTTATACTACTCAATAACCATATCATAAGACCATATATACAAAATGATTATAATGCTATACATGCCATACTCAAAATATACAAGCCATTATGCCAAGATGGTATACGGATAGTGTGAGCGTGCCTCCGACCGTTCCCGATTTCCGAGCTGGCTTGTTAACACTACAAGGAATGAAAAGGAGGGAGTAAGCATAAATGCTTAGTAAGTTCACATGCAAATAGCAAGTAACATAACCATATAAGCAAACATAAAACATCATTTGCATAATCATCACCAAGACATTCATATCGTATTTTCATTTATCATCTTACCATATTGTTGTTATATCGATTTTTCAACTCGAGGGTTAAGTACATACCTGTTCAAAGTATCCATTTCACAACACTTACCAATACGTCCCTTTCATCTTGAGTATTCCTCCATTTGAGTAGAACTTTACCCGTTGAACACATCGAATATAATTCGGATACATGGAAAGTTTGCACATAAGTGCCACATATGTAGCCAAGCTACTATGTAACCCGCCCATAAGCGAACTCGGACTCAACTCAACGAGCTCGGGCGTTCGCATCCATAAGTGAACTCGGACTCAACTCAACGAGCTCGGATGCCTAGTTACATCTCACGAACTCGGACTCAACTCAACGAGTTCGGACATTCGCATCCATAAGTGAACTCGGACTCAACTCAACGAGCTCGGATGCCCAAATATCCCAGTGACATGTCACTTGTATCCTAATCCATTCCTAAGGTTCAACGGGACCTTTTTCCCAATCATGTGTCTCAACCATCTTCTACGGAATACCGATACCGATACTCGGTAGTATTTCACATTTTCCAAGTATATCACATAATTTGACATATTATCAAACAATTATCACGAGTATAATATTTCATAATAATTATCATATCATTTAAATAACATAAAAACATTTAAAATAATAACTATGTTACCAACATTTACATATGAACTTACCTACTATGCGAAAATGGCTACTTTTACCATTACGTCCACAACTTGGTATTTTCCCCATTTTAGCCCGAATTTCAATTTTCCTTGCTCTATAATTTAAAATATAGTCTAATTAGGATTCACATTATTCAAATTGACCCAAAATCATATTTTGGAAAAATTACAATTTTGCCCCTAAACTTTTGCATATTTACACTTTTTCCCCAAAGCTCGTAAATTAAACTTCAGCCTATTTTCTTATGTTTTATGACATGCTGATCATTTTTACCTTCTATGGCAACATCAAATTCTCACTCTAACATGTACTTATGACTATTAGGTATTTTTACCGATTAAGCCCTTTGGCTCGTTTTCACTTAAAACCGAGTAGCACAAGTTGTCTAACATAATTTAAAACCTCATATTCTATCATAAAACACCAAAATACACAAATTTAACCTATGGGTATTTTTCCAAATATAAACCCTAGGTTAAATTATTGCTAGCATAAGCTAAATTGAGCTACCGGGACTCCAAAAAAGTAAAGAACTTGAAAAACGGGGCTAGAATGGACTTGCAATCGAGCTTGAAAGCTTGAAAAACCCTAGCCATGGTTTCTCCTTGCTATATTCGGCCATGGGGTTGAAGATGAGCAAAATTGGCTTTTAATTTTGTATTTTAATTCATTTTACCCCTAAATGACCAAAATGCCCTTACTACTAAACTTTCCAAAAATTCCATCCATGTCCAATTTTTGTCCATAAACTTAGAAATTGGTAAAATTTCTATTTAAGACCTCCTAATTAATATTTCAAAACAATTTCATACTAGAAACTTCTAGAATGCAAGTTTTGCAAATTATTCGATTTAGTCCCTAACTTCAAATTAAGCATTTTATGCATAGAATTTCTTCACAAAATTTTCACACAATCATGCAATCATACCATAAACATCAAAATAATTATAAAATAATTATTTATATCTCAGATTTTGTGGTCACAAAACCACTATTCCGACTAGGCCCAAAATCAGGATATTACACTACCAGCCCCCGACCTAACCCCCACCTGCCCCTGACACTGCTGCGGCCACCGCCCAAGGTCACGTCCACCGCCATTGTCTCCATCAGCAACCACCCTACAAACAAGAAAGAAGACAAGACAGATATAATAGAAAATAGGTGTAAAAAGGATATAAAAACACAAATCAAAAATTTTAAAAGCTCTTTTTTTCGGCAGTTCAAAAAAAGGAAAAAAAAATACAAAAAACATTCATAATCCAGAGCAACAATAGCAATTCCATCAATATATTTAGATACAAAGATAACATCAAAGGTTCGGGGAATTTTCAAAAGGTAAAAAAAACTTAAGGTAATTTTTTCATTTTTAATTGCTGTTTTATGCCATTTTTTACATAAACACTAAAAAAATAAAAAATACATAGAAAGATATAAAAATAATATATATAAAGAAAATAAAAAAAGGAATAAAAAAAGGAATTTTTTTTTACCTTCGGCTTCGGTGGCCGGCGCCGGCGCCAGCGACGGTCCGGCGACCGGACCGGAGCCTTCCTGGCCGAAAATCGCTCCGGGCTCTCCTCTGCCCTCTCCCTTTTCTTTTTTTTCCTTCAGCTACTACAAATGCCTTTTTTATAAAAATTTTAACTTTTATAGGGGGTCAAAACGCACCGTTTTGGACCCCCGGTTTTGATGAACAAAACGACGCCGTTTTGAAGACCCGACACGAGATCTGACCCGAACCCACCTAGGATCCGCGTGTTTCCAACTCAATGGGCTAATTGCACGCGCAGTACTTCCGCTTTTTCAGGCATTTACAATCAAGTTTTTTCGCTACTTCAATTTTGGCCCAAAATTTGTTGCGTTTTGCAATTTCGTCCCCATGTACACGCTGCGTTTTGATGAGAGGGGATATTTTCTGTTTAGGTCCTCCCATGTTGCGCGCATATTGCAATTTCGTCCTCTTCCTTTTATTTTTATTTCAAATCGGCCCCAATAACTAGTTTTTCAATTCAATTTCGTCCTTTTTTTCATTTTTTTCGTTACTCTTCTTTAGTTTTATTATTTTTATAATTTTATCATTATTATTATTATTATTATTATTATTATTATTAGTATTATTATTATTATTATTATTATATATTAGTATATACTCTTACTATACGCGTATATATATATGTATTTATATTTAGCATTTTTTATCTACTTTGTTCTAATATTTGAATGCTATGCTTGCTTTTACATTTCAATATTGTTATTACCATTATTATTGTCAATATATGTCTTAGTATATGTATATATCTATTGTGTACGTATAGACTTATTTTCATTACTTTATTTCAATATATTTATTACATTTGTTTTTGTATTTCAACATTATTATTACATTTATTATTATTACTATTATAATAGTGTATATTTCTACTTATGTACATAGATTTATATATATATAGTATTTTTGTTATGTTACATTATTTTTTTTTGTATTTTAATACCATTATTATTGTAATATAGTGCATGTTTTGTTATATACATATATATTATGTGTATTTTATATATATTACGTATATTATTATTTTATATTACGTGTATATTAAATATCATGTTACCCATGTATTTTATTATATGTGTGTATATCTTTAATATATATTTATGTAAGTATATCTTTACGTAATATTAGTATTATTATTAATATATTAATGTGCTTTTAACATTGTAATTATGTATGCATATATCGTGTAAATGTTTTAATATTATATTATATATGTTTTATATATTATGAACATGTATTTTCAATATTGTTAGTTAGATATTTTTGTATGTATTATTTTATGTACACATTTCCATATTATCCCATGTATATATATATATATATATATATATTAAATTCTATTATATGTGTATGTTTATTTTTTACCACATTTTATATATTATTACTACATTTGTTTTATTCCTACTATATTTATTATTAATATTAGTACACATATTTCATTGCACATATATATATATATATATGCTTTTTATTAGTATTATTTTTGTATATCGTATTGTTCATTATTATACATGTATATATATATATAGATTTTTAGTATTTATTATAATATTTTTCTTATTATTTATATATGTTCTTTAAAATATCATAGTCTTCATGTATTTTATTATATATATGTATATTGTACGTGTTCATTTTAAATATATTATGTATATATATATATATTAGTACTTCTATTTAGTATTATTATGTAAATATCTTTCATCCCTATATACATACATTCTTCATAAGTACATACTTTAACATTAATAGTTACGTATTTTTCTTATCACTTCATAAATATTTCAAATGTTATATGTAGTATATTTCCAACATTATTACTATATATATATGTATAAGTATGTATATTGTGTTCTCGTATTTGATACTATTGTTATATTTAATATCGCATGCATTGTCATGGTCTTTAATATTATTGTCATATGTATTATGTGCCTTGATGTATTTCCAACTATTATCTTTCGTTTCCCGCCCATTCTTATATATTACCCCGTTGTCCATTATTTTAAAACGTTGATTCGTGTCTTTATTTACTTCGATAATCAAGGCAACGTATCGATTTAAACACTATGTCATCGATTTCATCGCTATGTTGGGTGAATATCAATCGACTCGTGTTAAAACGGTATGACCTTCTAAAAAAAATTAAAGATTTCTCGTGTTTCGATTGGATCACGATTCAATGTTATCTTGAACTTGCAATTTTGAAAAATTAAGACAACGCTTGTTTAACAAGATACCAATTTTGGGCGTCGCGAGGGTGCTAATACCTTCCTCGCGCGTAACCGACTCCCGGACCCTACTTTACTCTGATTTAGACGTAGACCTAAACTCGGTCTTCTTTTGCTTTAAAAATAAATTTAGTAAGGTGTCCGATCACACCTAGGAAAAGATCGGTGGCGACTCCCTGTTTATTTCAAATTCAAACTTCAGTTTTCAAGTTTTTAATAAATCGCCACAATTAGCGGCCAAAGCTAAATTTTTATGTCGCTACAGCTGGTGACTCCGCTGGGGACCCATGTTTGAGAGTCGAGTCTGGAATTAAACTCGCGTTGTCAAAATTTTCAAGTTCCTTGTTCAAATTAATATTTAGTCGTGATCCTCAATTTGTGTTTTCAAAATATCATGCATTCGCATTATGCTGTAAATGTTTTTTTTAAGCTTTAAGATTTTGTGGTTTTAGTTTTGGTTTAGTTTTTAAATAAACGTAAAGGTTTGTGAGTTTCTCCCCACACACCGTGCACTTGCATTTTGCATAACATGAGCTCTCTACCCGGGCTCCGTCTGTTTAAGTGAAAGTAAATGCTACGCCTTCGTGAGTTAACTCGTCCCTCTCAAATGCAAAGTGCTAGTGAATACTTTCGGTTGCATATGACTTATGCTTTCGTGAGTTAACTTGTCCCTCCGCATAGGCATAAGTAAATGTAATCCTCGAATTGAACTCGTGAGCTCGTGATGGGCTACTGACCGAGGCTTGAACTAGTCTTAGTAGACGATAGTACGAACAATTCGAGTACTGCCTAGAATCGAAACCACATATAGTAAACCCGCATTTGAGCCACCTAATTAGAGCCATGCCGAACCTCTGCCCGTTAATAGTCACCAAAATAAGTGCACGGGAGGAACGCCTCTTACCTTTTACATTTTCACTTTCTATACAAAGGGGATAGGGTCTGTTTAATAAATTAGTTCGAATTGTTGAATTTTTCATGTTTTTCTGCCTGTATTTAATTACTAATCAAGGTTGTTTGTCTTTGCCTTATTGTTTTTCATCATGCATTATAGGCATCATATTAGGAAGGTGTTGACTAGAGATTGGTTGCCAAAAGAAATGGGTTTCTAAATGGAAGAGTCAATTATACAAACAGTTGAGAAGAATGCCATGGTTCGGGACTGGTCTCTAAGAACTCAGAAAGAAAAAGGGGATAGTCTAGTGGAGGGATGTTTTGCCAATCTGCCCGAGCACGTAACTTCAATGTTCGCCAGAATAACCTTGAAGACTTGGTTCGGATTTGGAATCAGTGGGACTCGGACATTAAGGGTATATTCATTGAGAAGTACGGAGATATAGCCCACTTGATCACTATCAACATAGATGAGCGTTTGATTTAAGCCATAATCAGATTTTGGGATCCGGCCTACCAATGTTTTACTTTCAATCAGGAGGACATGACCCCAACTATAGAGGAGTATACTGCTTTGCTTCGTATTGATAATGTACAACCCTATAAGATATATGTGAAAGAGCCTAAGCCAATGATCTTCAAGAAAAAGCTAGTGAGATTGATGAGATATGACGACGCGTGGTGGGGCGCGATATAAAAGAAGAATGAAGCCATTTGCATTCCATGGTGTTCCCTACGAGATTTGGTTCTGAACCATCCTGACATGATGGAAAGGGTGAATCTATTCGCTTTGGCCATCTACGGTTTGATCATCTTCCCAAAAGTTCTCGGACATCTTGAAGTTACGGTAGTTGATTTCTTTGAAAGATTAAAACAAGGAATCAACCCTGTCCCGACTATCCTAGCCGAGACCTTCAGATCCCTGAGTAGTTGTCGAAGAAAAGGGGAAGGACGATTTATTAGATGCGCGCAGTTGCTCAATGTTTGGATTTTGAGCCACTTCTGGAAAGTAGAGCGCACTCCATTCCACATGTTTTAAAAAACATTCGCCCCATTGGAAGCCTATCTCAAGAAAGAATGGCCCAAGGAAGTCATCGAGCAATATTGGGTCTCAGTTTTTCAGAACCTTCGCGCCGAGGATATAACATAGAGAGCACCGTGGATACGCCCTTCGGTTCTGCTGTATAAGGTCGGAGATCAAGACTGGGTGCCACTACTTGGCTTATGGGGAGGAGTTGGATATGTCCCGCTATTAGTCCAAAGACAACTTTCTTCGTGACAATTCATACCCGCCACTGGAGGATTAGCATAGTCCGAGTTCGCTTTTGCGGGTGAGGGATATATGAAGAGGGTCCGAAGCGCTGTAAAATCTTGGAAAGAAGTTCATCTGATGACTCTCACTCAAGATTATGACGTATGGAGGATACGGCGGATAAATAGTCAGCAAGTTTCGTCAATGAGTTGCGCCTTTTAGAATCCCTTCCTAAAAGAATTACCGTCCGAGTTAGAAATGGCAAGGCAAGAGTTTGAACGCGAAAAGACCAAGATGTCAAGGGATCTCAGTACTCTGCAAGAGGAAAACTACCAGTTAAAAATTGATGTTCAGATTGAAGGTCCAAAACCGAGAAAGTGCAAAAAGAAGTGGAAATTGTAAGAAATGATTTAAGGGACCTTCATCTGGAAAACAAGAAATTGAGAGTCACTATCAAGAATAGTGGGTTAGACAAATCATCATCGGAATGGAAAGAGGAGATAAGCAACATCAAAGGGGGGATGGAGTTTTGGAAAGAAAAAGCGAAAAAGAAAGAGGAAAAGGCCGCACGGGCTATGATAGAGCTAAGGAAGAAGAACGCAGAATATGAAGTTGTGTCTGCCAAGGTATTGACTAGTCGATCTAAATTTCAAGAACTAAAAGAAATGATACGGGCTTTGGAAGATATGCTGCAAGATCGTCAGCAACAATTGGATAGTCTCTTAAAAGCCTTGGAAGAAAAGAATGATCAATATGATAGAGACATTTATGCTTATAAGATGGACCTTCAAGGAAGAGAAACACAACTTGGCTTCTTGATTAATAAAATCCGTGAAGCGGCCATACATATGGTACAACTATCAGATGAAGCAGAGGATCTCAGCTGCCAATTCTAGCCGAGTCAACGATCGAGCATATCAGAATTCTTAGAGCGAGTAAAGAAATATAGCGATATAGCTAGAAAGTTCGTGTAATAGTCGAATCAAAATGGCGAAATGTTTTTGTAATGAACTCTTTTGATGAATGAAATGCCTAAGTAGGGGCTATCTTGAAATCAACACCAAATTCTTGCATATTTATTCATAACTAACATTCATTCGTCATTTATTCAACATTTATTTGTCATGCATTCATCTCATTCATTCATTCATTCATTGCATATTCCATAATCGTTCGTTAAGGTTAGGATCATATAATTCGCAGTTGCAATACTTCAAATCTGGAACCACGCCACTCGTATAGAACGCGTCGACAAGCTAGAACAATGGAGGCTGAATTCAATGAAAGGATTGAAAGAATGGAAAGAATCCAAAAAGAATTACAAGAGCAGTTGGCTAGGTCACAGCAAGAGACGAGAGACTTAATGGTGAGATCACGAGAAGAATCGCTCGAATAGAAGGATCAAATGGCCAAGATGATGGAGATGATGTCAGCTTTAGTTAAGGGAAAGGGACCCATGCAGAGCCCTGACATCGAGGAACCTCAGTTAAGAGTTAATCACAATCAAGACCCGCTCTATCCCCCCAGATTCACTCCACCACACGCCCACGCAGCACAAAGAGGGTACACCCAAGGGGAAACCACAGACCCAGAGCAACGGCCGGTGCCATCTGCTCATTTAGGGCAAGGAATATTTATATCAAATCCTGGAGCTAATCCTGCCAATCCAATTGTTCCAGATTTGGACGATCCAGCGAAAATAGCCAGGTTGAGAATGGAGGATCATGAGGCTCAAGAGAAGTATAAGAGCTTGGAGGAAAGACTTAAAGCAATCGAAGGCACTGAAGTCTTCTCGGCACTAGGTGCTAAAGAACTCAGTTTGGTACCCGATCTAATTCTGCCTCCGAAGTTTAAGGTACCGGATTTTGAAAAGTACGATGGGACAAGATGTCCAAAAGTGCATCTTGTGATGTTCTGCCGAAAGATGACTGGCTATGTGAATGAAGATAAGCTGCTCATACACTGTTTTCAGGATAGTCTAGTAGGATCGGCTCTTCGGTGGTACAACCAGCTTAGTAGGGAAAAGATCCGATCTTGAAAGGACTTGGCGTCAGCATTCTGCGAGCAGTATAAGCATGTATCGGATATGGTGCCTAATCGAATGACTCTACAAATGATGGAAAAGAAATCAACAGAAACCTTTAGGCAATATGCTCAAAGGTGGAGAGATATCTCGGCTCAAGTGGAGCCACCACTGACTAAGACTGAGATAACAGTCCTTTTCATCAATACTCTGAGAGCACCATTCTATGACAAGCTGGTGGGGAGTGCTACGAAGGATTTTTCGGATATCGTAATATCCGGAGAACTTATTGAGGGTGCCATCAAAAGTGGGAGGATGGAAGGTTCAGAAAGTTCAAGAAGGACAACACCCATGAAGAAGAAAGAACCAGAAGCCCATATGGTGGGAATGGGAAGCCGTTATACCCTTAATCCATATCCAAACCAACCCCATCCTCGAAATTATCCACCTCCAAATTTCTATTATCCCCCTCAAACACCGTACTACCAAGCACCACTTTCTTCCTACCCCGTATACGCCACGAACAACCAAAGACTCGTCATCACATTCCCACAAAACACTGTACCCGCTCAAAGCTAGCCAAGAAACGAACCAAGACCAGTAAGGCCTAACCCCGAGAGACCACAATTTACTCCCAGCCCTGTGTCGTATGGGGAATTATACCCAAAACTTTTGGAGAAACAGTTGATTTCTCCTCATTATATGGCACCCCTGAAACCCCCGTATCCGAAATGGTACGATCCAAACACTAGTTGTGCATACCATGCAGGAAACCAAGGGCATTCCACGAAAAACTGCCTTGCCTTCAATTGATCCTGGATCTACGCATTCATGTATTTGCACTGCATTAGTGTTAGAAAAGAAAATGACTGTTGAGTCCACTGACCTTGATATACAAGTCACTAATCCACTAGGGCAAAGTGTGTTAGTTAATTTAATATGTCAGAATTGTCCACTGAGAATACAAGGCTGTGAATTCTCTGTTGATTTAATGTTGTTACCTTTCCGAGAATTTGATGTTACTCTTGGAATGGACTGGTTGATTAAACATGATGCCATAGTGAATTGTAGAGAAAAATAGATTGATTTAAAATGTCAGACAAGGGAAATAGTTTCAGTTGAGTTTGGGGATAAAAAGAATAATGTCAGAATTATTTCAGCCTTTGCAGCTCGAAAATTGATTCGGAAAGGTAATGAAGCATTTTTAGCTTATATTTTTGATACTCGGAGTTCTGAATTTAAGATGGAGCAATTGTCAGTTGTTAATGAGTTTATTGATTTGCTTCCTGAGGAATTACCTGGTTTACCCCCAGATCGTGAGGTTGAATTTGCAATTGATGTAATTTCGGGTACAGCTCCGATATCAATAACACCGTATAGAATGGCACCGGCTGAGTTAAAAGAGTTGAAGACACAGGTGCAAGAGTTATTGGATAAAGGGTTCATCAGACCGAGTACATCACCTTGGGGTGCACCTGTCTTATTTGTGAAAAAGAAAGATAGCTCGTTGCGATTGTGTATTGATTACAGACAGTTGAACAAGGTAACAATTAAAAATAAATATCCATTACCTCGTATCGATGATTTTTTTTGATCAACTGAAAGGTGCTGCAGTGTTCTCAAAGATAGACCTTAGATCTGGGTATTATCAGTTGAAGGTTAAAGAGTGTGATGTGACAAAAACTACTTTTCGAACTCGGTATGGTCACTACGAATTTTTGGTAATGCCTTTTGGTTTAACAAATGCCCCTGCTGCATTTATGGATTTAATGAATCAAATTTTTCAGTCTTATTTGGATAGATTTGTGGTGGTATTTATTGATGACATATTGGTCTATTCAAAGACGGAATTCGAACATGCACAACACTTGAGAATTATACTACAGATTTTGAGAGAAAAGCAGTTATATGCAAAATTTAGTAAATGTGAGTTTTGGCTTCATGAGGTTGGATTTCTGGGTCATATTGTATCAGCTGAAGGAATTCGTGTGGATCCAAGTAAAGTTTCAACAGTGGTGAATTGGAAAATGCCGAAGAATATAATTGAAGTACGAAGTTTTCTGGGATTAGCAGGATACTATCGTCGTTTAATAAAGAATTTTTCCATGATTGCTTTACCAATGACTCGTTTATTACAGAAGAATGTTGAGTTTGTGTGGTCTGATGAATGTCAGCAGAGCTTTGATCAGTTAAAGAAAATGTTAACAGAAGCTCCAGTTTTGACTCAACCAGAATCAGGTATACCGTATGTTGTGTACAGTGATGCATTTTTAAATGGTTTGGGTTGTGTGTTAATGCAGTCAGGAAAGGTAGTGGCTTATGCTTCATGGCAGTTAAAACTAAGTGAAAAGAATTACCCTACACATGATCTTGAGTTAGCTGTAATTGTTTTTACTTTAAAATTTTGGAGACACTATTTATATGGTGAGAAATGTTATATTTATACGGATCATAAAAGTTTGAAATACTTAATGACTCAGAAGGAACTGAACTTAAGACAGAGACGGTGGTTAGAGTTGCTAAAAGACTATGATTTGGTTATTGACTATCATCCAGGGAAAGCTAATGTAGTTACTGATGCACTTAGTCGAAAGTCATCCCTGTTTGCACTTCGGGCAATGAATGCTCATTTGGTTCTTAATGAAGAAAGGTGTTGTATTAATAGAATTGAAAGTAAAACCAATGTTCCTTCAACAAATTCAGAAGCTGCAGAATGAAGATCCAAAACTGGTGTTGAAACGGCAAATGGTTTGGGATAATTTAGATTCAGAGTTTAGTATTGATGATGGAGGTATGTTGCGTTATCATAATAGGATTTGTGTTCCAAATAATTATGATTTAAAGAATGATATTCTTTCTGAAGCATATAATAGTATGTATTCTATTCATCCGGGTAGTACAAAAATGTATAGTGATTTGAAAAAGACATATTGGTGGCCTGGTATGAAAAGAGAAATTTCAGAATTTATTGCAAAATGTTTGATTTGCCAGCAAGTTAAAGCAGAGCATCAAGTGCCAACGGGTTTATTACAACCCATTATGATTCCTGAATGGAAGTGGGAACATATTACAATGGATTTTATGTCAGGATTGCCTATGACTCCAAGAAAGAAATATTCGATATGGGTGATTGTTGATAGATTGACAAAGTCAGCACACTTTATTCTAGTCAGAACAGATTTTTCACTTAAGAAGTTAGCAGAATTGTATGTTTCAGAGATTGTAAGACTACATGGAGTTCCAGTATCTATCATTTCAGACCGGGATCCGAGGTTTACTTCAAGATTTTGGAATAAATTGCGAGAAGCTTTAGGCACCAGATTGAATTTTAGTACAGTATTTCATCCTCAAATGAATAGACAGTCAGAGCGAGTGATTCAAATTTTAGAAGATATGTTAAGATGTTATATACTCGAGTTTGGTGACAGTTGGGAAAGGTATTTACCGTTGGCTGAGTTTGCTTACAATAATAGCTATCAGTCTAGTATAAAAATGGCACCATTTGAGGCTCTTTATGGTAGAAAATGCAAGACTCCATTGTGTTGGTCTGAATTGAGTGAATCAAAAATAGTTGGGGTTGATTTGATTCGGGAAACCGAAGAGAAAGTCCAGATTATTCGAGATAGCCTAAAAGCTACTTCAGACCGTCAGAAGTCATATGCGGATTTAAAACGAAGAGACATAGAACATGCAGCGGGTGATCGAGAATTTTTAAAAGTTTCACCATGGAAAAAGGTGTTACGATTTGGTAAAAAAGGAAAATTAAGTCCAAGATTCATAAGGCCATATGAAATTGTGGAAAGGGTTAGTCCTGTAGCTTATCGGTTGGCTTTACCTCCGAAACTTGAGAAGATTCACAATGTGTTTCATGTGTCTATGCTAAGGCGGTATAGCTCAGATCCTTCACACTTCCTCATACTGAAATTGAGCTTCAACCAAATATGACTTATTCAGAAGAACCAGTGAAGATTTTGGCTCGTGAAGTTAAAGAATTGCGGAACAAAAGAGTACCATTAGTTAAAGTATTATGGCATCGACATAGTATCGAGGAGGCAACCTGGGAAGCAGAGGAGTCAATGAGATCATAGTATCCAAATCTATTTTCAGGTAACAAATTTCGAGGACGAAATTTTTAAAGGGGGGAGAGCTGTAACGGCCTAATTTTCAATGGTGTCAAAAATGGTGAATTGAGATCACTAAATCCGACAAGTAAGATTGAACAAGATAGTAATTAAATATTTATGAGTCAAGTAAGAATTTAGAAGAATTTATGAATTGGTGAATTAAAAGAATTTATTAGGTCAAACAGGTCAAAAACGAGGTATCTAGACCTCGAATTTAAAAATCGAGCTATAAATATTTTTATAAATATTTATGAAGTGTCATTTAGCTAGTATTAAAGTTTGGTTGAGAAATTTTAACGTTTGGGTAGTCAATTAAATAAAAAGGACTAAATTGTAATAAAAATAAAATTTGCTAAAAGGATTAAATAGCTCAAGTGTTAAAAGAAAGAGGATTTAAATGGAAATTAAGCCTAAAAGTGAATAGGCTGGACGGCAAGGGCAAGAAAATTAGCAGAAAAATAAGGGAAATAAGGGCAAAATTGGAAATTTTACAATTTTAACATATAAAATAAGGACAAAATTGAAAGATCTAGAGATCTCTTCATATTTTCTCAGCCAAAACGCCATAGGAGGTCTGGAGAAAGCTGATTTTTCATATTTTTACATCATGTGAGTTTAATTCTTGCTTTTTCTTGATAATTTTTATGTTTTTATGACTTTTACAAGTAGGTCCACTTATAGAATTCATTAGTTTTTGATTTTATGGGTGAAATTGGAAGTTAACCTGGGTGGGTAAGGGAATTTTATGATGAATTATTATGAAATTTAAGTTCTAATTTCATATTAAGGTGGTTTTATTAAGTGATTTTGATAGAAAATGGTATTTAGGACCTAATTGTGAAAAAGTTGTGAATTGAAGGTTGGTGTTGAAATTCAGAATGTAAAAGGTTTTGAAATAGTTTATAATGATAAAATAAAGTGTTAATTGAGAAAATTTGGTTCAATTGATGGGTGAATTGAGCAGGGACTAAATTGTAAAAACTAAAAATTTTGGGGTAATTCAAAAGTTGAAGAGCATGAATTGTGAAGTGAAATAGAAATCAAATAAATTCTAATGAGTGAAAATATTTTATATTATAGATCAAGAATCCAAAGAAGAACGAGGAAAAGAAAAAGTTGCGAAATAGTCCCTAAATTTTAATATCTTCTACAAATTAGCCGGGTAAGTTCATATGGTTGAATTTAGATGTTTATTTGTGAATAATTGAATGATATAATGTGTTATTATATATAAATTTGTTGTGGGATTGTGAAAATTTTGTTCATGAAAGAATAAATGTGGAAATGCAAATTAGGAAAAACGCAGGATTGAGTACGTTCGTATTGTGACATGTGATGAATTGACAGATAAGACCATGGTTGTTCCATGGCAAAGTGTGAAATGTAGGTATGGTATCATCCATACTAAGTTGTGAAATGTAGGTATGGTATTATCAAATCCATACCGAGTTAAGAAACGTAGGTATGGTATTTTCCATACCGAGATATAAAATGTAGGTATGGTATTTCAATGAGGAAAACCATACTGAGTTATGAATCGTGGCACTGAACGACGACGTACTCAAATTCGTAAGCCGTTTCCTAATTTGATAATAAGAAATACAAGAGAAGTGAACCAAATGAAAGAGATTGAATAGTTGTTAATGTTGAGCTCAACTACGTGAAGTATTATAACAGTGGTTGTGAATGGCAGGAAACTTTTGTGAATGTTTTGGTATTGTTTGGAAATATTATGTTTGGTAAGCATTACTTTTAAACCTATGAACTTACTAAGCTTCAATAAGCTTACTTGTGTGTGTTTGATATTTTTATGTAGATTGAATTGAAGTGAAGTTGGTAGATCGGATCAACACAACAAGACACACTATCTAGATCAATTCCGGTAGCTTTTGTTTTATGTTTAAAGATTTATATGGCATGTATAGAGTTTAAATGAATTGAAGTAAAGATGTTATAAACTAGTTAATAATATTTTGTACTAAAACAGTTTTTGGTTAGTAGAAGTAGTTGGATTTGAAAATTCACCATAAATTATGAAAATCCAATTAGAGGTTGAATAAAATATGGAATTAAAACATATTGAATTTAGTTTCACATAGAAGAAACGGTGTAAGCAAAAGATTTTCATATCAGGAGATATTTGAATTTTTGTGAGATAAGGTCAGATTGATTTTAAGCTCCCCTGTTTTGATTTGTAAAAATCATTAGAAATTTTAAAAAAATAATTAGGAGTCATACTGTATATGTATGGATTCCTTATTGAGTCTATTTTTAAAAGAAACAAACGACATAGTTATTTGTATTCTGTATAGGGATAAATTTTATTCGTAGTGCACAGGGGTCAGAGTAGCTAAACCCTGAAGCAGGGGAGACTTTAACTAATAAACTGTACTAATTGGCCCAACCAAAAATTCTAGAAAAAAATTAGTAAGTAGTTATATGAGTCTAGATTCGGGGAAAATTTACGGATTTTGATTTTTAGTTTTGTAACTTGAGATATGATTTTTTTAGCGACTGTGACGCAGTTAGACAGCTTGTCTGGAAAGTATGATATAAATTGTTTGAATTTATTTAAGTGCTCAAATAAGTTTAGTAATGCCTCGTGCTCGACTTCGGCGACCATATCTCCTCTAAAAATTTATCAGTCAATGCTCGATGAGGAGATCGATTCACCGAATGACTTGCCAGGTTTAAGGCTTCGTCCCAAAACTCCTTCTTAAAACATGCATTAGAAAGCATGCATCGGGCCTTTTCGAGTAAGGCTCTGTTCATTCTTTCAGCAACTCCATTCTGCTGCAGAGTTTCAACTACGGTTCGATGTCTTTCAATTCCATCATGTTTGTAGAAATTGTTAAATTCTGAAGAATAGAACTTAAGGCCATCATCCGTTTTCAACCGCTTCACAAATTTGAGAGTTTGTTTTTCTAACTGTGTTTTCCACTATTTGAATATTTCGAAGACTTCGCTTTTTCGCTTTAAGAAATAAACTCAAAATTTTCTAGATTGATCATCAGTAAGAGTTAGGAAATATTTATAACCTCCATTTGAGATGACAAGAGAAGAACCTTATAAATGTCTATGTATTTCTGAATCGAAGGTGAATCGAATTTGCTTCCAAAAAATACAACGCTCGTAGAAACCTAACATTCCAACTCTAGTGTCTTTGAAAAGACCTCTATTGTACAAAACTATCATACATTTCTCACTCATATAACCCAACCACATGTGCCAAAGTTTGACTGAATCGAAATCGATGGAGAAACAATCATGTCCCGTTGTCGTGACGTCATGTTGGTTCTCATCACGACGCGGTGACTATTTCAACTCTTCTTTGGAAATTGCAACAGCACCAGTAACTATTGACCTTTGCAGAACATATAGGCTACCTTTTTTTGTCCTCTCACTATAATGAGAGCTCCATGAGAGACTTTTAAGTCTTTTGATTCAATGACTATCCTGTAACCATTAGAATCCAAAATTCCCAATGAGATGGTATTTTTCTTTAATCCAGGTACATACTTGACATCTGAAATTATTCAAATAATTTTTTCTTGTATCCTAATTTGTACGGTTCCTATGTCGGTTATCTTACATGGAGAATTATTCTCCATTAACACAATTCCACCTTCAACTGAAATATACGTGCAGAATTAGTCCCTATTGGGACACAAATGATAGGAGCACCCTGAATCTAAGATCCATTCAGAAGTAAGTTTGAAGCTTTCGCTCATTGACCCTAATACGAAATCATCATCTCTTTCTCCGGCCATACTGGCATTAGTAACATCTGCTTTACCTTTCTCATCGATTTCGGCATCCTCTTAATTTTATTTTGAAGTTTCTAGCATTCTGCCTTAAAGTGACCCATCTTTTTGCAATAGCGATAATATTTGTCATGATTCTTAGATTTAGATCTTGCTTTAGACCTGTTCTAATATGAATTTTTAGATTGTTGTCAGCTTCTTGAACATTCTGAACATGTAGAAACGTTATTTTAACACTAACCTGTTGGCCAAGGATTTCATCATGTACATGACTTCCAGTTTCTTCCATAATGTAATCATTGTTTTCTCCTTCAAAACCTCTTGTAACACATTATTAGTTAAATATAATTGAATTGTGGATAGAGCTTTTTTTTCTAACCTATCCCATTCTCACTGTTCCATGTCTACATGTTTTCTTTCTGCAAGGATCCTCTCAAGATCACTCTGGATCAGTATTACTGACACGCAAACTTGCCACAGACTGAAATTTGCGATGTCATCGAACTTGTCAATATCAAACCTTGATGTTGCCATCTTTGGACGAGTTGATTTGCAGAGATCAAACTAGCTATGATACCAGTTTGTAGGGAATTAACATGTGTTATGCAATGAACAAGTAAATAAACTAAAATCGAGAAGATCAAACACATAAATTTTACATGAAAAAACTCCTCAAAAGAGGATAAAAAAACCATGAGCAAAATAAGATTTCACTATAATAAAGGAGAGTACAAAAGATGGAGAGAATTAAAGGAAAACGAGAATCCCCAAAAGAATAAACCCTTCGAAACAAAGAAGAAAATTCTCTCAATCTAAATATTTCTGTTGTTTTTAAACCTAGAGTGACTAAGGCCTATGTATAGCCTAAAATTTGTAGCATATATGACAACAATAACAACTTTAGTTTAATCAGAGTTTAAGTGAGAAACTAAAAACATAGTTTAATTGGGAGAAGAAAGTCGAAAAACTTGAAGTGCACTTTGCCACGTTGTAACGAAGAAGGATTGTATTGTCGAGACGAGGGCTTTCTTCCTGTCGTGGTGAAGAACACTTTCTTATTGCGATGTCATACATTATTTGGTCAAAAATGCGAGGCATAACCCACAATATATAATAGGTTTAAATTAACCAAAATACATGCATAAATACATTTAAAATGGTGTGATTTATCTATCTATTTTTTTTCTTGTTTATTTTCCTTTTAAATTTAGTTGAGGTTTCATTGAAACCAATTTATTAAGAAAACTAATGCATAAAAGATGTTAGAATTAAATAACCCGAATCCTTATTTAAATAAAATACAGTGGTAAAATAAAATAAAAGTAAAATCCATATAGAACTACACTTCTTTTATTTTATTTTAGAATAAGGTTTTTTAAACCTTATTAAACTCCATATATTTTATATTGATTAGAATAAGGTCTTTCAATCTTATTAGAATATGACTTTACAAGCCTATAAATAGACATAGTCTATTCTTCTTGTATTCATTCGAATTCGACATAATGAATTTTCTTCTCCTCTACTCGTGGTTTTTTTCCCGAAAGGGTTTCCACGTAAAATATTTGTGTTCTTTATTTTATTTTATTTATTTTATTTTCACAAATTGGTATCCAAGCTTCCGGGTAGTTCATCTCGATCATGGTAATGACGTCTTTGAAGTATGAAATTCCACTGTTGGATCGCAACACCAAATTTACGTTGTGGCAGATTAAGATGCAAGCAGTACTTGCGCATATGGATCTGGAGGATGCCCTACTAGGGATTGATAAGATTCCTTCGACATTAATAGGTGAAGAGAAGAAGCGTAAGGATCGAAACGCGTTAACATAATTACATCTGCATTTGTCCAATGAAATTTTGCAGGATTTGATGAAGGAGAAGACCGGCATTGCATTATGGAAGAGGCTGGAACAAATATGTATGTCGAAAACTCTAACAAGCAAGTTGCATATGAAGTAGCGTCTTTATGCTCATCGTTTGGAGGAAGTTGCGTCTATACACGAACACTTAACAGTGTTTAAAGAAATTCTCTCAAACTTGGAGGCCATTGAGGTTCAGTATGATAAGGAAGATGTAGGGTTGATTCTACTTTGTTCGTTGCCCCCGTCTTATTCAATCTTTAGAGACACGATTCTTTGATGGGGGCAACGAATTAGGTGGGTGAGGAAGATGTATGGTGAACTTTTAGTCTTATTCAACGAATTAGGTTTAGTATGATAAGAAAGATGTATGGTGAACTTCTAGTCACTTCTGTTAACAATTCTAAAGTGGGCGAGGAGTGGCTACTTGATTCAGGCTGCTCTTTCCATATGAGTCTCAATCAGGATTGGTTTACAACTTACAAAACAGTGTCTGAATGTGTTGTTTTGATGGGAAATAATACTTCATGTAAAACCGTAGGTGTTGGAACAATTAAAGTTAAGATGTTTGATGGAGTTGTCAGAATGCTTAGTGACGTACGACATGTTTCAGAATTGAAGAGAAATTTAATTTCTTTGAGTACTCTTGATTCAAAAGGGTATAGATACATAGCTGAAAGTGGAGTTTTAAAGATTTCTAAAGGTTCCCTTGTTGTGATGCAAAGGTAGAGAAAGACTACCAAGTTATATGTTTTGTAGGGTTCTACTATTACTGGTGATACAGCTGCCGCTTCCTCTTCCTTGTTAGATGATGATATTACTAAACTTTGGCATATGCACTTAGGGCATATGAGTGAGAATGGCATGGCAGAATTGAGCAAAAGAGGACTTCTTGATGGGCAAGGAATTTGCAAACTGAAGTTCTGAGAGCACTGTGTTTTTGGGAAGAAAAAGAGAGTTTGATTCACCAGAGGAATCCATAACACGAAGGGAACATAAGAGTATATTCATTCTGATCTGTAGGCGCCATCCAAAATGCCTTTGAGAGGTGGAGCTAATTATATGCTAACTTTTATTAATGATTTTTCCAGAAAAGTTTGGGCGTTCTTCTTGAAGCTGAAAAGCGATGTGTTTTCCGCATTTAAGTCTTGAAAAATTATGATTGAAAAATAGACGGGAAAATAAATAAAATACCTCCGTACAGACAATGGCGTAGAGTTCTGTTCTGATGAGTTTAATAGACTGTGCAAGTCAGAAGGGATCGTGAGACACTTAACAGTTCGTCATACTCCATAGCAAAACGGCATTGTAGAACGAATGAACAGAATGATCATGGAGAATGTTCGATGTATGTTGTCAAATACCAACTTACCAAAGTCGTTTTGGGCAGAAGCAGCCTCTACTACATGTTTTTTAATCAATCGATCTCTATCCGTTGCCATTGAGAAAAAGACTCCACAAGAGGTATAGTCTGGTAATCCTGCTAATTATTCTGACTTAAAGATCTTTGGGTGTCCTACGTATGCTCATGTTGATAATGGAAAATTGGAACCGAGATCCATTAAATATGTTTTTCTTGGTTATAAAGCCGGTGTAAAAGGGTATAAGTTATGGTGTCTTAAAAATAGAAAAGTTGTGATTAGCAAAGATGTCATTTTTGATGAAACTGCTATGCTACCTAACTTATCTCTTAAAGATTCTTCCAATTAAGAAAATCAAAAGCAGGTGAAGCATCAAATTAATACAGAGTCGACTCCTCAAGTCAATACAAAAATTAAGAATAGAGTTTCTTCTTCACCACAATACTCTATTGCCAAAAATAAAACTAGAAGAGAAATTAAACCTTCAAAGAAGAATGCCGAGGCTGATCTAGTTGCTTATGCTTTAAATGTGGCTGAAGATATAGATGCAAACCGAAAGCCATCTAATTATTCTGAGGCAATTAGCTATGAAGACTCAGAAAAGTGGAGTTTGCTATGCAAGAGGAGATGGAACCACTCCACAAAAACAGAACATGGGATCTTGTGAAACTTTCTAAAGGTAAAAAGACTGTTCGTTGTAAATGTGTGTTTAAAAAGAAAAAAAAGGGACTCCAGGAGTTGAAGAACCCAGATATAAAGTAAGGCTTATTGCAAAGGGTTACAGTCAAATTCCAAGAGTGGATTTCACAGATGTGTTCTCCCCAGTTGTGAAGCATAGTTCGATTCGAGCTTTGCTTGGTGTTGTGGCCATGCATGATTTGGAGCTTTAGTAGTTAGATGTAAAAACTGCATTTTTGCATAGAGTACTTGAGGAGGACATTTACATGCAACAACCAGAGGGTTTTACAGTCTCAGAAAAAGAGGACTATGTTTGTTTGCTAAAAAAGTCCCTTTACGGTTTGAACCAGTCACCAAGACAGTGGTACAAGAGGTTTGGTTCCTTTATGACTTCTCATGATTTCAAAAGAAATAGTTTTTACAGTTGTGTTTACTTTAAGAAAAACAGTGATGGTTCTTCCGTGTATGTACTTTTTTATGTTGATGACATGTTGATAGCAGCAAAAGATAAATGAAAGATAAGAAAGGTTAAAACTCAACTAAGTGAAGAATTTGAGATAAAAGATATGGGACTAATAAAGAAGATACTTGGTATGTAAATTCTCAGAATAGAAAAGCAAGTAAATTGTACCAAAGTCAGAAGGGGTACATTGAAAAAGTTCTTTATAGGTTCAATATGCAGAGTGCTAAGACTGTTAGTACTCCTTTAGCAGCCCATTTCAGACTTTTATCGGCTTTGTCTCCATAATCAGATGAAGAGATTGAGTACATGTCACATGTTCCATACTCTAGTGCAGTGGGATCTCTCATGTATGCTATGGTTTGTTCACGTCCAGATTTATCATATGCAGTCAGTGCAGTTAGCAGATACATGACGAATCCTGGTAAAAAACATTGGAAAGCAGTTCAGTGGATTTTAAGATACTTACGAGGTACTACTGATGTCTGCTTACAGTTTGGAAGAATTAGAGATGGAGTCATTGGGTATGTTGATGCTGATTTTGCTAGAGACCTTGATAGAAGAAGATCTTTCACAAGTTATGTCTTTACTATCGGAGGTTGTGCAATCAGTTGGAAAGCCACTTTGCAAACTACAGTCGCTTTGTCTACCACTGGAGTTGAGTACATGGCGATTACTGAGGCTTGTAAAGAAGCTATTTGGTTGAAGGGACTCTTTAATGAACTCAATGAAGACCTTCAAATCAATACAGTATTTTGTGACAGTCAGAGTGCAATCTTCCTTACAAAATATCAAATGTTTCATGAGAGAACAAAACACATTGATGTTCGGTATCATTTTGTTCGTGATATTATTGCTCGTGGTGATATTGTTGTGAGCAAAATTAGTACTCATGAAAATCCTACAGATATGATGACTAAGTCACTTCCTATAACTAAGTTTGAGCATTGCTTAGACTTGGTTGGTATTTATTGTTGAAGTTAAACCCATAAGGGGTTTTATGGAAGAGGTGGAGAACTTGTTCGTTGAGAGTTCGTGATGAAGAACTTGTTTGTTGAGAGTTCGCGATGAAGAACTTGTTCATTGAGAATTCGTGTCAAGGTGGAGATTGTTAGAATTAAATGACCCGAATCCTTATTTAAATAAAATACGGTAGTAAAATAAAATAAAAGTAAAATCCATATAGAACTACACTTCTTTTATTTTATTTTTGAATAAGGTTTTTTAAACCTTATTAAACTCCATCTATTTTATATTAATTAGAATAAAGTGTTTCAATCGTACTAGTGTCACGGGTCAGAGTTCAAAGCCCGTGATCATTGTACCAAATGCATCTAATGGGGGTCTATTACTTAGATGGGGATCATTTGGGCCACGAGAGCTGGCCCAATTCAAGGAACTGTTGGAGAAGCCTGTCAGATTGAATCCTGGTTGGCCCGATAGCGAAGATATGGCAACTTAGGCAACTATGGTAACTAATTTTAAAAGATAGAGGGAATCATATCTTGTAAAGATTAGATAGTGTAGCGACGTAAAAATTTAGCTTTGGCCGCTAATTGTGGCGATTTATTAAAAACTTGAAAATTGAAGTTTGAATTTGAAATAAACAGGGAGTCGCCACCGATCTTTTCCTAGGTGTGATCAGACACCTTACTAAATTTATTTTTAAAGCAAAAGAAGACCGAGTTTAGGCCTACGTCTAAATCAGAGTAAAGTAGGGTCCGGGAGTCGGTTATGCGCGAGGAAGGTATTAGCACCCTCGCGACGCCCAAAATTGGTGTCTTGTTAAACAAGCGTTGTCTTAATTTTCAAAATTGCAAGTTCAAGATAACATTGAATCGTGATCCAATCGAAACATGATAAATCTTTAATTTTTTTTAGAAGGTCATACCGTTTTAACACGAGTCGATTGATATTCACCCAACATAGCGATGAAATCGATGACATAGTGTTTAAATCGATACGTTGCCTTGATTATCGAAGTAAATAAAGACACGGATCAACGTTTTAAAATAATGGACAACGGGGTAATATATAAGAATGGGCGGGAAACGAAAGATAATAGTTGGAAATACATCAAGGCACATAATACATATGACAATAATATTAAAGACCATGACAATGCATGCGATATTAAATATAACAATAGTATCAAATACGAGAACACAATATATATACTTATACATATATATATATATAGTAATAATGTTGGAAATATACTACATATAACATTTGAAATATTTATGAAGTGATAAGAAAAATACGTAACTATTAATGTTAAAGTATGTACTTATGAAGAATGTATGTATATAGGGATGAAAGATATTTACATAATAATACTAAATAGAAGTACTAATATATATATATACATAATATATTTAAAATGAACACGTACAATATACATATATATAGTAAAATACATGAAGACTATGATATTTTAAAGAACATATATAAAGAAAAATATTATAATAAATACTAAAAATCTATATATATATATACATGTATAATAATGAACAATACGATATACAAAAATAATACCAATAAAAAGCATATATATATATATATGTGCAATGAAATATGTGTACTAATATTAATAATAAATATAGTAGGAATAAAACAAATGTAGTAGTAATATATAAAATGTGGTAAAAAATAAACATACACATATAATAGAATTTAATATATATATATATATATATATATATACATGGGATAATATGGAAATGTGTACATAAAATAATACATACAAAAATATCTAACTAACAATATTGAAAATACATGTTCATAATATATAAAACATATATAATATAATATTAAAACATTTACACGATATATGCATACATAATTACAATGTTAAAAGCACATTAATATATTAATAATAATACTAATATTACGTAAAGATATACTTACATAAATATATATTAAAGATATACACACATATAATAAAATACGTGGGTAACACGATATTTAATATACACGTAATATAAAATAATAATATACGTAATATATATAAAATACACATAATATATATATGTATATAACAAAGCATGCACTATATTACAATAATAATGGTATTAAAATACAAAAAAAAAATGTAATGTAACATAAAATACTATATATATATATAAATCTATGTATATAAGTAGAAATATACACTATTATAATAGTAATAATAATAAATGTAATAATAATGTTGAAATACAAAAACAAATGTAATAAATATATTGAAATAAAGTAATGAAAATAAGTCTATACGTACACAATAGATATATACATATACTAAGACATATATTGACAATAATAATGGTAATAACAATATTGAAATGTAAAAGCAAGCATAGCATTCAAATATTAGAACAAAGTAGATAAAAAAATACTAAATATAAATACATATATATATACGCGTATAGTAAGAGTATATACTAATATATAATAATAATAATACTAATAATAATAATAATAATAATAATAATGATAAAATTATAAAAATAATAAAACTAAAGAAGAGTAACGAAAAAAATGAAAAAAAGGACGAAATTGAATTGAAAAACTAGTTATTGGGGACGATTTGAAATAAAAATAAAAGGAAGAGGACGAAATTACAATATGCGCGCAACATGGGAGGACCTAAACAGAAAATATCCCCTCTCATCAAAACGTAGCGTGTACATGGGGACGAAATTGCAAAACGCAACAAATTTTGGGCCAAAATTGAAGTAGCGAAAAAACTTGATTGTAAATGCCTGAAAAAGCGGAAGGACTGCGCGCGCAATTAGCCCATTGAGTTGGAAACACACGGATCCTAGGTGGGTTCGGGTCAGATCTCGGGTCGGGTCTTCAAAACGGCGTCGTTTTGTTCATCAAAACCAGGGGTCCAAAACGGTGCGTTTTAACCCCCTATAAAAGTTAAAATTTTTTTAAAAAAGGCATTTGTAGCAGCTGAAGGAAAAAAAAGAAAAGGGAGAGGGGAGAGGGGAGAGGGGAGAGGAGAGCCCGGAGCGATTTCCGGCCAGGGGGGCTCCGGTCCGGTCGCGAGACCGTCGTACGCCGCAGCGCCACACCACCGATATCTGATGGTGGAAAGGTAAAAAAATCATTTTTTTATTCCTTTTTTATTTTCTTTATATATATTATTTTTATATCTTTCTATGTATTTTTTATTTTTTTTAGTGTTTATGTAAAAAACGACATAAAACAGCAATTAAAAATGAAAAAATTACCTTAAGTTTTTTTTGCCTTTTGAAAATTCCCCGAACCTTTGATGTTATCTTTGTATCTAAATATTGATGGAATTGCTATTGTTGCTCTGGATTATGAATATTTTTTGTATTTTTTTTGCCTTTTTTTGAATTGCCGAAAAAAAGAGCTTTTACAATTTTTGATTTGTGTTTTTATTTCCTTTTTACACCTATTTTCTATTATATCTGTCTTGTCTTCTTTCTTGTTTGCAGGGTGGTTGTTGATGGAGACAGTGGCGGTGGACGTGACCTTGGGCAGTGGCCACAGCAGTGTCAGGGGCAGGTGGGGGTTAGGTCGGGGGCTGGTAGCTTTAGGGGGCTAGGGTTTCTTTTTTGTTTTTTTGTTTTTGATGTTGGGCTATTTTAATTGGGTATTGGGCTGGTGATATTTGGGCTTGATGGGTTTTGTGTATTGGGTAGGTTAGTGGGTTAGGGATATTGGGCTTCTTATGTTTGGGTTTGTAAGGGGTTTGGGGGTTATTAAATGGGCCATCCGGGTTTAATTATAATTGGGCTGAGTAATTTATGAATAGCCCAAAATTGGCCTATAACAGCTGCCCCTCTTTGCTCATTATCGTGTAATGGAAATAGGGCAAAGACACAAAGAAAGGCAAATTTTGCCTAGTCTTGCCGAGTCTCGACTTCATTGGTACTCTTCTTGTTCAGATAGTCTCCTTTCAGTCCACTGCATCTTGTAGCTTTGGTTCAACCCACTGCACCTTCTGATATACGTCTTGTAGCTTCGACCTTCTCCAATGTAACTTCAAGAATATGATATTCGTGGCCTCGATCTGCTTCCATGCAGCTTCCTAAAGATCAGGTCTACATCTTCAATCCGCTTCTCTATCGCTTCAGTGAGATAGGGTTTGTGGTCTTTTCTTCTGCTCCACTGTAACTTCAAGGAGGCCAAATCTGGCGTCTTCAATCAACTTCAATCTTTATTCTTTGCTCAGCATGATCTTGAGCTCAACTCATTTTTCGCAACATGAATTAATTCTTTAAAACAGAAAGTAAAAATAGAAATTGAAAATAGCTCAACACGTGAGCCAAAGCTTAACTCACCTCTCGCAATATGAGTTGGTTTTTGAAACTTAAAAGCAGATTTTGAAAATACCTCGACATGTGACCCGAGGCTCAACTCACCTCTCGCCATATGAGTTGATTTTTTAAAAGCATAAATTGAAAAACAGAAATTGAAAATACCTCAGCGTGAGCTGAGACTCAACTCACCTCTCGTAATATGAGTCGATTTTTTTTTTGACAAACAAAAATTGGAATTACCTCAGCATGGCCTGAGGCCCGACTCATTTCTCGCAATATAAGTCGATTTTTAAAAAAAATAGAATTTACAAAATAGACTTCGAAAATAACTCGGCATGTGACCCGAGGCTCAGCTCACTTCTCGCAATATGAGTTGATATTTTGAAAAACAAGAATTGAAAATACCTTAGCGTGTCCTGAGGCTCAACTCACCTCTCGCGATATGAGTTGATTTTTTTGAAAATAGAAATAAAAAGATCCAAAATACCAAAAGATGTCATCTGGTGGAACTCATGTGTCTTTTCCTTTTATTCAATACAGCTATCACCACATCCTCTTGCTCTATTGGAGTACCTGTATATGTCATGCATGATGCTATCATGATATGCACATGTTGGTCTTAAATGCCTTTATGCCTACATGATCATGCTATGCGCCTCGGGCTTGTTTGTCATATGCCCCTATCCGTCATGATTTTTTTTTGATGATCTGCGTTCATTGCTTTGACTCTTGACTTTCTCTGCAGGCCCTGTACCCGTCCTCAAACTTCATGATCAATCTACGTTTCTCAGATATCACTCTTTGCCCCCGGTTGAACTTTGTCCTTGCTTTGAGGCTCTTGTACTTATCAAGTTCTTATTCGGGTAATGCTTAACATTTCTTTTGTTTAGAGTATGTAATTTCACTATTTATCATGTAAATGAACCACATAATGAGATACATGAAAATGGTCAGGTAGGGACAAAAGGATACCTCACATTTATTCATTTCAAATGTAGCAAACAAAGAAAGTCAATCAAATGATAGTAAAAATGTCACAAAGAGAAAAGGAATAGCATTTCGACAAATACAAATGCTCTAGATATTCAACGCATGAACTCTTCTACGTTCCTCGGTCGAGAATCTTTTTGAGCATGGCTTCTTGTGTGGAAAATTTTGAGCTTTCAGAAATGCTTCAAATACTGTAGTCTCACTATTTGACCCCCCGTTCAAACGCCTTACTCTTTAAGCCAGTGCTTGCTTAATTAGAACGCCCTCTCGGGTTTTCATCCTAATTTTTGTGTTAACCAAGACACCCTTTTCGGGTTTTCACCTTGACCCTTTTTTTTTCTTTTCAGGCATAATATTTCTTCACAGCATCTGAATTGACTGGATTAGGTAACTCCTTCCCATCCATCTCAGTGAGAATCAAAGCTCCACCTGAGAAAGCCTTCTTCACAACGTATGGTCCTTCCCAATTTGGTGCCCATTTTCCTCGCAAGTCTTTTTGTATTGGGAGAATCTTTCTCAGCACGAGTTCTCCTTCATGGAATTCTCTTGCCGTATTTTCTTGTCATGGGCCGCTATCATTCTCTTCTGGTACATCTGTCCGTGACAAATTGCCTTTAGACGTTTTTCCTCGATGAGGTTTAACTGATCATATCAAGCTCGAACCCATTCTGCCTCCTCTAGTTTCGATTCCATTAAGACTCGTAGAGAAGGGATCTCAACTTCGATAGGTAGCACAGATTCCATTCCATAGACCAGAGAGAAAGGAGTTGCACCCGTAGATATCCGCACAGACGTGCGATATGCATACAAAACAAATGGTAGCTTTCCGTGCCAGTCTTTATATATCTCGGCCATTTTCCCAATGATCTTCTTAATATTTTTGTTCGCTGCTTCAACAGCTCCATTCATCTTTGGGCGATAGGGCGAGGAGTTATGATGCTTTATTTGGAATTGCTCACACACTTTTTTCATCATCTTGTTGTTCAGATTCAAGGCGTTATCTGAAATGATTCTTTCAGGCAAACCATATTGACAAATGATTTCCTTTTTCAAAAAGCTACAAACTGCAGTCTTCGTCACATTGGCAAACGAAGCGGCTTCTATCCATTTTGTGAAGTAATCAATAACCACAAAAATGAATCGGTGTCCGTTAGAAACTTTTGGGAAAATTGGCCCTATAACATCCATGCCCCACATAGAAAAAGGCCATGGGGAAGTCATGATATGCAGGGGCGAAGGGGCTGCATGAATTTTATCGCCGTAAATTTGGCATTTGTGGCATTTTCTTGTAAAGCTAATGCAGTCGCTTTCCATCGTCAGCCAGTAGTAGCCGAGTCTCATAATCTTCCTGGCCATAGTGAAGCTATTGGCATGTGTCCCACAAATTCCTTCGTGGACATCTTCAAGTATTTTTCTAGCTTCGACAGCATCTACACATCTTAGGAGCACCTGATCTTTTCCTCTTTTGTACAGGATGTCTCCGTCAAGAACAAATCCCGCTGCCATTCTTCTAATTGTTCTTTTGTCGTTTTCATTTGCTTGTTCGGGATATTTTTTATTCTTGATATATTCTAAGACATTATGGAACCATGGTCATCCATCTGGCTCTTTTTCAATGCTGAAACAATGTGCAGGGACTTCATATATGCTCATTTGCAGATGCATTATTTCTGTTTCTCTGTTTGCTTTGAACATTGAAGCCAAAGTGGCTAGGGCATCAACCAATTGGTTTTCTTCTCGTGGGAAGTAATTAAAAGTTATTTCTTTGAATTTTTTAATCAGTCCAGCCACTAGATCGCTGTATCTGACTAATTTTGAATCTCTCACTTCCCAATCTCTACGGATTTGGTATATCACCAATGCTGAGTCTCCATATACCTCTAAAGTTTTGATGTTTCGTTCAATAGCTGCACGAAGTCTCATGATACAGGCCTCATACTCTGTTATGTTATTGGTACAGAAGAAATTCAGCCTGGCAGTGAACGGGTAATGATTCCCTTCTGGCGATACCAAAACTGCTCCAATCCCATGCCCCAACGCATTCGATGCACCATCAAAGCTTATCTTCCATGGCTTCTCATTTGATGACTCAGATTTCTTTTCTGTGATACACATTGAGTCTTCATCTGGAAAATCGAACCTCAAGGGTTCATACTCCTCTGTTGTTCGAGCTGCTAAGAAATCAGCTATTGCACTTCCTTTTATCGACTTTTGACTCACATAGACGATGTCGTACTCTGATAGTAAGATCTGCCATCGTGTCATTCTTCTTGAGAGTGCAGGTGATTCCATCATGTACTTTATTGGATCCAGCTTCGAAATTAACCATGTCGTATGATACAACATATATTTCTTGAGTCTCCGAGCTACCCAAACTAGAGCGCAACAGTATTTTTCAATGGACGAATACTTTGCCTCATATTCAGTGAACTTTTTGCTGAGGTAGTAAATCGCCTTTTCTTTCTTTCCTGACTTATCGTGTTGCCTTAGTACGCAACCCATTGAATTATCGAACACAGTTAAATACAATATCAGTGGTCTTCCCGGAATTGGTGGTACTAGCACTAGAGGACTATTCAAATACTGTTTTATCTTATCAAAGGCCACCTGGCATTCTTCGTTCCATTCTCCCGGATTATGTTTTCGGAGAAGCCGAAAGATCGGATCACACTGGTTGGCAAGTTGAGCGATGAATTGGGCGATGTAGTTTAACCTCCCTAAAAATCCTCTGACTTCTTTTTGCGTGCGCGGAGGTGGTAACTCTTGAATGGCTTTTATTTTATCTGGATCAACTTCAATGCCTCTTTCGCTGACGATGAAGCCTAGCAATTTTCCCGAGGTAGCCCCAAACGTACATTTGGCCAGATTGAGCTTTAGTTGGAACTTTCTCAATCTATCGAACAACTTCTTCAAGTTCACTACATGCTCTTCTTCCCCTCAGGATTTAGCAATCATATCGTCGACGTAGACCTCTATTTCTTTATGCATCATGTCATGGAATAACGTTACCATAACCCTCTGATATGTTGCCCCGGCATTCTTCAATCCGAACGGTATTACCTTGTAGCAGAATGTTCCCCACATCGTTATGAAGAAAGTTTTCTCCATATCTTCCAAAGCCATCTTTATTTGATTATAACCTGAGAATCCATCCATGAACGAAAACAATGAATGCTTGGCTGTGTTATCCACCAATGTATCGATGTGTGGCAAAGGAAAATTATCTTTAGGACTTGCTCGATTCAGGTCACGATAATCCACGCACATTCGTACTTTACCGTCTTTCTTTGGTACCAGGACTATGTTAGCCACCCACTTAGGATATTTGGAGGTTTGTAGGAAGCCAGCGTCAAATTGCTTCTTGACTTCCTCTTTTATTTTCAACAACATCTCAGGTCTCATCCGTCTTAGCTTTTGTTGAATGGGTTTGCATTCTGGCTTTAATGGGAGTTTATGGATCACCACATCTTCATCCAATCCCGGTATGTCCTGATATGACCATGCGAATACATCTTTATACTCACGGAGCAAAGTAATCAAATTATGCCTGGTGTTCCCCGAAATAGAGGTCCTAATCTTCACTTCTTGCTTCCTTTCTTTAGTTCCCAGATTTATTGTTTCAACTGATTCCTGATGAGGCAAAATCTGTTTATCCTCTTGTTCCACCATTCTTAACAAGTCAGGAGACGAGACATAGTCTTCAGCATTTTCTTCGGCTTCGAATTCTCCTAAATAAACAGCCTTCTCAAAATCGACTTCAGGACTCGTAACGGGTTCATTCATGCCGTTGATATCTGAGCACCTGAAAGTTGAATGGAAAGGAAACTATAGAGGGGCATCTAAGTATTGGAACCAACAAACGAAATGTTATGGCATGGCATGAGGCAGATGTAAGGGTAGGCTATGAAATGAGAAAATGATTATGAAATTAGTGATAATGCGAAAGATCGTGACAAAATGCATCTTCATTGATATTCATTTGAATGATAAAGAGCGAATGCCAGCTCTTACAAAAAAATTCTATTATATCTAAGGACACAATAGAGTTAATGTTTGAGCATTACTCTGAAGACTTATAAACTACAAGAAGGTCTTCAGCAGTCCAATTGTTCAACATGAAGCCCGGGGGACAAAGGCGTATCCTTGAGATGTCTTTACTTGCGTCAGCTCCTTTGTCAATGACATTTATACTAATATTCTAGAGACCCCTTTCAATGATTAACAGTGTGCTTCATGTATTGTCTTGTTCAGGGTACATCGTTCCTGCAGACGTAAATGTTTTTGACAAAGGAGGGTATGCTATGGGCTCCCATTCTATTTCTCGGCCTAAGGTTCTTGCGATCCTTCTTTCTTGATCTTTCTTCCATTGTCTCCTTCTTTGACATATGTCTGGCTGAAAACCTAAACTGTATCTGGCCTTGTGGTGTACTGGCTTCAGAGCCCTGACTATTCCTTGCAGATATCTCCCTAAACCTCTTCTTGCTCGAGCCCCCCTTCCTACAGTCAACCTGATACCCATTTTGGTATTTCTTGACAGTTTTGGTACAGGAATTCTGTTTCCCTCGGCGGCGAATGTGGCATTGACAAATTCAAAGGATCGAAAGGAACATTCCACAGCATCCTTATTCACTTCAATATATGGTGTGTCGATAGAAATAGATGCTACAATGTCTTCTTCTCCCTCGACGGTGACCAAACAGCCATCCATAATAAATTTCACCTTTTGATGGAGGGATGATAGGACTGCTCCAGCAGAATGGATCCAGGGTCTTCCCAAGAGGCAATTGTATGACGGTGTAATGTCCATGACTTGAAATTCAAGATCGTATATATACGGGCCCACTTCCAGAGGGATTTCAATCTTTCCCATGACTTCACGCCTCGTCCCATCGAAAGCCCTTACCGTGGAATGACAAGGCCTTAAACAGGACAGATCTATCGGAATCCTGGAAAGCGTGGCCAAAGGCGTGACGTTGAGTGCCGACCCATTATCTATGAGCACGTTCGGTATTATGTAGCCCTTGCAGCGAGTCGTAATATGCAGTACTTTCACTAAGCCTCTACCGTTTGGCGGTATCTCATCGTCACTAAAAGAGATGAAATTGTCCGCGTTCAGATTATTTACCCACCTATCAAGCTTCTCAATAGATATGCTGTTTGCTACGTAAGCTTGATTTAGCACCTTCAGCAAAGCGTTCCGGTGTGGCTCTGAGTTTAATAGTAGAGATAAAACTGAGATTCGTGCTGGCTGCTTATTCAATTGTTCCACCACATTGTATTCACTGTGCTTGATAAATTTCAAGAACTCCTGTGCTTCCTCCTCATCTACAGGCTTTTTGGTTTCTTGCACTGGTGGAGTTTCCTGCTCGACTTCGGTTTCATACATTATTACCTTTCCTTTTTGCTTCAAGTCACTATTCTTCTTTGTTGGTTCGACTTCTTTAGAATAGCACCGCCCACTTCGAGTAAAATGACCTACCTCCCCAACATCTCCAGTTACGGTTTCGGACTTTCCACCTTCCGGTGTGATGATATTGATGTCATATTTCCATGGTATGGCTTTGTTGTCCTTGTAGGGGAAAGGAGATGGTACTTCAATGATTATCTTTGGTTTTACCGGCTCCTTCTTCGCGTCATAATAAATTATTAACGGTCGATCGGTACTATACAGGAAACCTGACGATTGACTGTCAGAGGCGCATATTTCTCCTCTATCTGTCTCTTCGCCTTTATAAAAGATCTCGATCTCCTTATTATCCATCATATTTTGTAACAATCTCCTGAACTCTTCGCAGGACTGAACGTTGTGCCCTTCAATACTATGAAATTCGCAAAAACTTTGACTTTTTACAATTTTTCCTTCGAACAATCTGTTAGGCCGACAGAGCAAACTCTTTTCAATTAGTACCTCCCAGATTTTCTGCAGAGGTGCTCTTATTTCAGAAACCCATCTTCTACTTTGTCATTTGTCCTTCTCTCCCACTGCACTCACATTTCCTTCGGTGTGGTTTGGGAATGGGTTCCCGGCCGTACTGCCAGTACTGTCAAATCCAGAATACCTGCATCGATGAGTCCTTGAAAGCATACACAGAATCATCAAAAAGATAGAAATTACCAGCTATCACATCTGGAGCAGAAGCTTCATCCCTTGCCCGGATAACATATGTACGTGTAGGTGCTCTTGTTTCTGATTGGGCTGCAGTATCTCTCGTTCCCAAACGAACAGTCCCAGTAGCACTGCTTTGACCTGAACGTTTACTTTTCTGAGGAATATTTGCTTGCTTCTCCCCTTGTTCTCTGTCTTCTTTTAACAATTGAGGACAGTCCCGAATAAAAGGATCAGTTCCACCACATTTATAGCAAGCTCCGGTTCTTCCCCAACATTCACCAATATGAAATCTACCACAATTTTTGCATCTCGATCTCAAAATATTTTGCACACTAATAACACTAGCTGTTGGTTTTTTAGTTACTCCGACATCTTGTTGAGTTGTTTTACTTTTATTCGATCATTCCAGAATTGTAACAGGTCGACTAGAATCGTCTCTGAACTTTTTAGCCGGAAAAGTCGAAGTTAGTCTAGAGAAACTTCTTTTGTATACGTCTTTACCTCTTCTTTCTCTTTGCATCTTTCTGTTATACACTTCTTCCATCTTTTGAGCTCGATCAGACAGAACCACAAATTCTCAAATCTCTGTGCCTCCAATCATCATTCTAATTTCATCATTAAGCCCTTCTTCAAATCTAATGCACATTTCTTCCTTTGTTGGTACAACATCCCGAGCATATCTACTGAGATACACAAATTTTCTTTCATATTCGGCCACTGTTTTATTCCCTTGTCGAAGATCAAGAAATTCCCTCTTCTTCTTATCTAAATATCTCTTTCCCACATACTTCTTTTTAAATTCATTTTAGAAGAATTCCCAGGTAAGTTTATCTGCAAGCATCACTGCCTCAATAGTTTCCCACCAATTATACGCTTCTTCTTTCAATAACGAAACTGCACATCTCAGATAGTCCTCCGGAGAACACATCATCTGTTTAAAAACTCTCTCCAAACTCTTTAACCAATACTCTGCTTTAACTGGATCATCGTCCGATCTCCCTCGAAATTCCTCAACTCCGAACTTTCTGAGTTTTTCAATCGGTGTTCTTTTGCTAGATTCATCTATTGAAGGAGGAGCAATCAATCAACTGAACTAGTGGTACAAAGAGGGGAGAGGAGGAGGTTGTTGTGCTGACTTCTTCCTTGTATTGTTTCACGATACCACTAATTCATTAACCCGTAAATCATATTTTTAAGTTCTTCTTCTCTCATTAAAGAAATCGGAACATTACCACCTGTTCCCTGCTCAGAAGTCTGTATTCTACTATTAACTTCCTCTTCTTGACCAGCACCTCGTGTCTATCGGACATCTTTACAATCTATAACAAAAATTAGTAGTTAGATCGGATCATTCACATCACACTATCACAGATTTATATGGCATGTATTTCTAAACACTTTACACATCACATTTGTTCTGAAAATTGGCTAAACCAAGCTCTGATACCAATAAATATAACGCCCCCTTACCCGAGACCGTCGCCGAAGTCGAGCATGAGGCATTACTAAACTTATTTGAGCACTCAAATAAATTCAAACAATTTATATCATACTTTCTAGACAAGCTGTCCAATTGCGTCACAGTCGCTAAAAAAATCATATCTCGAGTTACAAAACTCAAAATCCAAATATGTAAATTTTCCTCGAATCTAGACTCATATAACTACTTACTAATTTTTTCTAGAATTTTTGGTTGGGCCAATTAGTACAGTTTATTATTTAAAGTCTCCCCTGCTTCAGGGTTCGGCTACTCTGACCCCTGTGCACTACGAATAAAATTTATCCCTGTACAGAATTCAAATAACCATGCCGTTTGTTTCTTTTAAAAATAGACTCAATAAGGAATCCATACATATACAGTATGACTCCTAATTATTTTTTTACAATTTCTAATGATTTTTACAAATCAGAACAGGGGAGCTTAAAATTAATCTGACCTTATCTCACAAAAATTCAAATATCTCCTGATATGAAAATCTTTTGCTTACAGTGTTTCTTCTATGTGAAACTAGATTCAATAAGCTTTAATTCCATATTTTATTCAACCTCTAATTAGATTTTCATAATTTATGGTGAATTTTCAAATCTAACTACTGCTACTAACCAAAAACTGTTTTAGTACAAAATATTGTTAACTAGTTTATAACATCTTTACTTCAATTCATTTAAACTCTATACATGCCATATAAATCTTTAAATATAAAACAAAAGCTACCGGAATTGATCTGGATAGTGTGTCTTATTGTGTTGATCCGATCTACCAACTTCACTTCAATTCAATCTACATAAAAATATCAAGCACACACAAGTAAGCTTATTGAAGCTTAGTAAGTTCATAGGTTTAAAAGTAATGCTTACCAAACATAATATTTCCAAACAATAGCAAAACATTCACAAAAGTTTCCTGCCATTCACAACCACTGTTATAATACTTCACGTAGTTGAGCTCAACATTAACAACTATTCAATCTCTTTTATTTGGTTCACTTCTCTTGTATTTCTTATTATCAAATTAGGAAACGGCTTACGAATTTGAGTACGTCGTCGTTTAGTACCACGATTCATAACTCAGTATGGTTTTCCTCATTGAAATACCATACCTACATTTTACATCTCGGTATAGAAAATACCATATGGATTTGATAATACCATACCTACATTTCACAACTCAGTATGGATGATACCATACCTACATTTCACACTTTGCCATGGAACAACCATTGTCTTATCTCACAATTCATCACATGTCACGATACGAACGCATTACTCAATCTCAAGGTTTTTCCTAATTTGCATTTCCACATTTATTCTTTCATGAACAAAATTTTCACAATCCCACAACAAATTTATATATAATAACATATTATATCATTCAATCATTCACAAATAAACATCTAAATTCAACCATATGAACTTACCCGGCTAATTTGTAGAAGATATTGAAATTTAGGGACTATTCCGCAACTTTTTCTTTTCCTCGTTCTTCTTTGGATTCTTGATCTATAATATAAAATATTTTCACTCATTAGCATTTATTTGATTTCTATTTCACTTCACAATTCATGCTCTTCAACTTTCAAAATTACACTTTTACCCCAAAATTTTTAGTTTTTACAATTTAGTCCCTGCTCAATTCACCCATAAATTGAACCAAATTTTCTCAATTAACACTTTATTTTATCATTATAAACTATTTCAAAACCTTTGACATTCTGAATTTCAACACCAACCTTCAATTCACAACTTTTTCACAATTAGGTCCTAAATACCATTTTCTATCAAAATCACTTAATAAAACCACCTTAATATGAAATTAGAACTTAAATTTCATAATAATTCATCATAAAATTCCCTTACCCACCCAGGGTAACTTCCAATTTCACCCATAAAATCAAAAACTAATGAATTCTATAAGTGGACCTACTTGTAAAAGTCATAAAAACATAAAAATTGTCAAGAAAAAGCAAGAATTAAACTCACATGATGTAAAAATATGAAAAACCAGCTTTCTCCAGACCTCCTATGGCATTTTGGCTGAGAAAATATGAAGAGATCTCTAGATCTTTCAATTTTGTCCTTATTTTATATGTTAAAATTATAAAATTTCCAATTTTGCCCTTATTTCCCTTTTTTTTCTACTGATTTTCTTGCCCTTGCTGTCCAGCCTATTCACTTTTAGGCTTAATTTCCATTTAAATCCTCTTTCTTTTAACGCTTGAGCTATTTAATTCTTTTAGCAAATTTTATTTTTATTACAATTTAGTTCTTTTTATTTAATTGACTACCCAAACGTTAAAATTTCTCAACCAAACTTTAATACTAGCTAAATGACACTTCATAAATATTTATAAAAATATTTATAGCTCGATTTTTAAATTCGAGGTCTCGATAAATCATTTTTGACCCGTTTGGCCTAATAAATTCTTTTAATTCACCAATTCACAAATTCTTCTAAATTCTTACTTGACTCATAAATATTTAATTACTATCTTGTTCAATCTTACTATTCGGATTTAGTGATCTTAATTCACCATTTTCGACACCACTGAAAATTAGGCCGTTACAAAAGCCCTCGTCCTGATGACGCGATCCTTCTTCGTCCCGACGACGTGATGCCACGTTGTAACGTGGTAATGTGTACTTCAAGTTTTTTAGCATTTTTCTCCTAGTTAAACTCTATTTTTAGTTTCCCACTTCAACTTTGATTAACCTAGAGTTGTTGTAGTCATATATGCAACGAATTTCAGCCTACAAATAGACATTAGTCACTTTAGGTTTAAAAACAACAGAAATATTTAGATTGAGAAAATTCTTTTATTTGTTTCGAAGGACTTATTCTTTTGGGGATTTGGGTTTTCCTTTAATTTTCTCCATCTTTTGTACTCTCTTTTATTATAGTGAAATCTCCTTTTACCCGTGATTTTTTATCTTCTTTTGAGGAGTTTTTTCACGTAAAATTTTCGTGTTCGATCTTCTCGATTTTAGTTTATTTGCTTGTCCATTGCATAACACGGGTTAATTCCCTACATAAATGATGCCTTTTGTATTTTATGAAACATTTATTGTACAAAAATTGTATTATTCCTTTTATTGTTTCCTTCTCACAATAGGGGAAATAAAATGTTAGCAAATCAATTAGTTTTCTTTTGAGGCTTGTAGCTGGTGAAGGGAAACATTGTTTAATTTGTCAAGTCATCATCAATATCTTTAATAAAGTTAATTGAGTTGAAAAGTAAAAATATTAGATTTTGACAATGAAGTCTCTTGGTTTGGTCTAATAATTTTTATTCTATTAATATTATAATAAATTTTGTAATGAGTGAAATTTCATAAATGTGTATTCATAAATATAAAAATTAGAATTTGACAATGAAGTCTCTTAATTTGATGTAATAATTTTTATTTTATTACTATTATAATGAATTTTATAATGAATGAAATTGCAAAAATATGTGTATTTCTAAGTACAAAAAATGAAGTTTGATAAAGAAGTCTTTTGATTTTGGTCTTGATTATACTCAAGTAGAGAGGATGTTATGAGTCTATACCACTCATCATCAAGCAAAAATTGAATGTACGTAACATGGTAACGAAAGTGTATTATTGATACTTATTATACGCATCAAATGAAAATCACTCCTTAAGAATGGTATAGAAATTAAGATGTTTGCTCCTTTGTTCTCGACTTGTTTTATCGAGGGGAATAAGTTTGGGTTGGAACACGAGATACACAAAAAGAGTAGTTTGTTTCAATGCAATCTCTAGAAACAATAATAGTTTGATATTTGATTTAGAACTACATCAGGAAGGATCGTGCAGGCATTGTTGGGTTGAAGCGCAAAGGTATGAAAAAGCTATAGCGCAGGTGAGGATCGTGCAAGCTGCTAAAGGTGGCAAGGGGAGGTGCATGCCACCGAATTAATGGGTAACGGTGAATGTTGATGCTGCTGTTGACTTGGGCTCCGATGAAGCTACTGTGGGGGGCTTAACCTGAGATTCTCAAGGGATGTGGCTTTGCGGATGTGGGAGGCGTATTGGAGTAGTCCCTGTACCATTTGATGAATTGCGAGCCATTCTTGAAGGCTTAAGGGCTGCTTGGGGCAGAGGGTTTCGATAGGTAATTTTAGAGAGTGACAACCTTGAAGCGACACAGGCGATCAACGAGGAGCCAGCTGATGTGTCTTACCTGCACTACGTTGATGCATTAGGGAACACTGAGCAGTTGTTATGACAGGGGCTGCTATGGTACATGTCGATAGAGAGAGCAATAGAGGTGCTGATTTTGTTGCGAAGTCGTTTCGTGCAGGGGATGCTACTCTTACGATGCTAGAGGCCCCCATACCAAGATGTAGCGTGTACCGGAACGTAGTGAGACAGGTTGGAACAAATTATTTGTTCATGTACAAAAAAATAAAACACAATTAAGTAAAACATGTCTGAGAAAAAAAGAGAGTAAAATATATTATAATAACATTATAAGAAAATTATTTACCTAAAAATTTATTAGTTACATTTCCAGTAATATGTATGTATCTAAAAAATTATTAATTTTTGAAGGACACATTAGTCTTTATCATATTAACCATTAGACATTTTCCTATAATTTAGGATAAACTATCAAAATAGTCATTTTTGTTTGCCTCATATTACATTTTAATCACTTATATTTAAAATGTTACGTTTTAGCCACTTATGTTATTGTATTGTAACATTTTAGTTATTCAGTTATTAATTGTTGTTAACGGTGTAACGATAACGTTAAACCATCATTTAAAAAAAATTAGGTTAAATTCTACATTGGTACATATATTTTTTCATTTTGAGCAATTTAAATTTTTTTTTATGTTCTTTTAACTTTCCTTTTTTTTTTCTTTATTTTCCATTCTCTTCTATGTCTCTTTTGTTTTCCTTCATTTCTTTTAATTTAGTTTTTCTATATTTTCCATTTGTTAAAACTCATTCACAAACTCGCCTCACTCAAAAAAATTAAATTGATAAAAAAAGTATAATGACTAATTTTAACAAATAGAAAATATAGAAAATATTAGAAGTGTAATAAAAAAACTCAAATACTAATTTTATTACACACAAATAAAACTCAATACAAACTTTTTTTTTTCTTTCTATACTAGCTGCTACTAGTTTTTCTTTTATAACTCACACACACTTCTTTTTCCTCTCAATCTCACTAATATTTTCCAGCACATACACACACTTTATAAAACTCTACTTACATATATATATATATATATATATATATATATATATATATATATAGTAAGCCTTAATGATTGCTTATCCCTTAAGTATATCATAAATGATAATACTTATCCATTGTACATGACTTGCCTTGTAAGACTTTTCAATGTTGCTACCATCTTGATTTTTCATGAAATTTCCAACATAATAAGCTTTATCATTTTCATGAGGTGAAAGCCAATTTGGATACAAACTCTTTGGTTGAAATTTTTGACTCTGAAAAGTTGGTTTGATTTCTAACACTCCCCCTCAAACTGAACTTTTCATTCCAAGCTTTTCTTTGAGTTTATGGAATATGTCTGCTTTCAATGGCTTCGTAAAAATGTCCACCAAATAATCTTCTGTTTTGCAGTAAACTAACTCCACATTTTTATTTTTCACTTGCTCTCAAATAAAATGATACTTTGTATCAATATGCTTGCTTCGACTATGAGACACTGGATTCTTTGCAAGAGATATTGTGGACTTGTTGTCAACATAAATTGTAATTGGACCTTCTTGTATAATAGATAATTTACCCAAAATATTCTTCAACCAAATTGCTTGACACGTGCATGTTGCAACAACCATGTATTCTGCTTCGCATGTTGAAAGGGCTACTGTTTGTTGCTTTTTCGATGACCATGAAAATGCTGCGGAGCCAATATGGAATAAATATCCGGATGTGCTTTTGCGATCATCCAAGTCACCACCATAATCACTATCTGAGTAACCAACCAATTTTAAACTCTGTGAGTATGTATAAAATAAACCCTGATCCATCGTACCTTTGATGTATCTCAAAATTCTTTGTGTTGCAATCAAGTGATCTTGTTTTGGCTTCTCCATGTATCTGCTAACTATTCCCACTGCGTACATGATGTCTGGCCGCGTGATAGTCAAGTACCTTAAACTTCCGATGATACTTTTAAACAACATTGGATTTAACGGCTCTCTGGATGAATCGACACTTAATTTCATGCCTGGTTCTGCTGGCGCGGCTACTAGCTTGCAATCTTTGATATTGAATTTTTTTAAAATTTGTTCCGCATACTTCTTTTGAGACACAAATGTTCCATTTTTCATTTGTTTCACTTTGACTCCAAGAAAGTATGACATTTCACCAATATTTGTCATTTTAAATTCTTTAGTCATAGCTTTCTTAAAGTCATTGAACATACATGGATTGTTTTCTGTGAAAATCATATTATCCACATATAAGCACACGATCATGATGTCACCAACTTCATTTTTCTTTGTATATAGAGCATGCTCGTATGGGCTTTTCATGAACCCGTTCTTCTGAAAGTATTCATCTATTCTTGTGTTCGATGCTCTCGGAGCTTGCTTTAGCCCATATAAAGCTTTCTTCAAGCAATAAACTTTGTCCTCTTGTCTTCATTTGCAATATCCATGTAGTTGTTTAATGTAGACTTCTTCTTCCAGGTAGCCATTAAGGAATGTTGACTACACGTCCATCTGATAAATTTTCCATTTATTTTGTGCTACAATTGCCATGAGAAGCCTTATAGTATCAATTCTGTAATTGGAGCAAATACTTCATCATAGTCTACACCATATCTTTGCTTGTAGCCTTTTGTAACTAGTCTTGCTTTGTATTTTTTCCAGTTTTCCTTCTTTGTTGGTCTTCATCTTGTACACCTATTTATCTCCAATTGGACTATGTCCTTCTGGTAGACTTGTTAGCTCCCATGTGTCATTTCTTTTTATGGCTGCAATTTCTTCATCCATTTCATTCTTCCATCTGACATCTTTAATTGCATCTTCATATATTATTAGATCACTTTCTGTCATTAAATAGAATAATGAATAATTGAGTATTGTTTCTATGGGTTCTGTAACCTCATAGATATCGCGTAAACTATTCATTCTTGCAGGAGCTTCCTCTGAGTTGCTGGTATTGCTGCTGGTTGGTGGTGATGATATTGTAGGAGTTGTTGCAACAGGACTTGGAGGAGGGCTTTGATCGTCTCCTTGTTCTTGATTAATGAAGTCGTCATCTTTGTCATCACTGAAATATAATCCTTCAGTTTTCTTTTCTTCTTCGCTCCACCTCCAATAATCAACTTCATCGAATTCAACATCTCTTGAAATAATAACTTTCTTGGTGAGAGGGTTGTATAACCTATATGCCTTGCTTCTCTTTTCATAACCAATAAAAATACATTTTACTCCTTTATCGTCAAGCTTTTTTCTAGTCTGGTCAGCAACATGAGCATATGCAATGCATCCAAAAATCTTGAGATGTCCAACTCCTGGATTTTGATTGCTTCAAGCTTCGTTTGGCATCTTGTATTTCACACTTTTTGTTGGACACCGGTTCAACAAATAAACAACACATTGAACAGCTTTAGCCCAAAAAGTTCTTGGTAAATGCTTACCTTTAACCATACTTCTTTCCATATCAAGAATAGTGCGGTTCTTTCTTTCAGCGACTCCATTTTGTTGTGGCGTGTACGCAGTTGTCAACTGGTGAGTAATTCCGTGTTCTTTGCAAAAGCTTTATAGCTTTGAAGTATACTCACCACCTCTATCAGTTCTGAATATCTTAATGAAATGTTCACTCTATTTTTCTACCATGGCTTTGAACTCGATAAACTTGTCAAATGCTTTTGATTTTGTTTTAAGAAGATATATCCAACTTTTTCTACTAAAATCACTAATAAAAGTAACATAGTACCTGTTTCCACCAAGTGATGGTATATCAAAAGGACCTGTTATGTCGGAGTGCACGATCTCCAATGGTCTCTTGGCTCATCGAGTTCTTCCCATTTCAAAACTCTGTCTATGTTGTTTTCCTTTAATGCAGGCTTCACACAGTTGATCAGGAGGATTAATTTCTGGCAACCCATTCACCATATTTTCTTTTGACAATAGCTTCAGACTTATCCAAGATACCCGAACCTTAAGTGACACAACCATGAATTATCTTTAATTGCATTCTTCATACATTTCACTTCTCCAGATTCAATGTCAATAGTAAATAAACGATTACGCGTCATATCAACTTGGGCAATTAATTTACCACTCTTATTTTTTAGGGCGAGCATGGAATCTTTCATATGTACTTCATATCCTTTTTCTAGAAGTTGTCCAAAGCTGATGATGTTGCTTTTCAAAGCTAGTATGTAATAAACATTTGAAATGAACTTCTTTTCTTCATTCTTTTGTGTAATAGTGACTTTGCCTTTGCCTTTGACCGTGGCATGCGCTTCATCTCCAAACGTTACTTGTCCATGAATATTCTTATCCAACTCTTAAAATAAGTCTTTTCGGCCACACATGTGATTGCTGACGCAATTATCAAGATACCAAATATTTTTTCTTGATTTTTCACTTTCTTTATAAGTGAGGAATACACTAGATTTCACGTTTTCTTCTTCTTTAACTGCTGCTACATGATTTCTCTCCTCCATCTTGGGATTTAATCTACACTCGTAACTATAATGGCCATATTTATTGCAATTATAACATTGTACCTAAGATTTATTTCCTTGTTGAAATCTACCTCTACCTCTGCCTCGACCTCGGCCTCGAGCTCTTTGTCCACGACTTGATATTTGATATTCGTCACTTGTTTGGACTTTACCATATGATTGATTGCCTCGTCCACTTGTTCCTCATCCACCTCTATTTCTGCCTCTATATCCTCCACGGTATCCTCCATGATTGCTCATACCTTATCCAAAGTTATCCCTAACTCCACTTTCGTTGAAGGATAACTTGCTTTGCAAGACTTGGTCTGAATTTCCAGTATCATCATTTTGCTTTATTTTATGCTCATGGGCTTGAAGAGAACCCACGAGTTCGTCGATTGATATTTGTGATAAATCTTTTGACTCTTCAATGGCAACCACCACATAATCAAATTTGCATGTCAATGACCGCAAATTTTTTTCCATTACTCTGGCATCATCAAGTGTTTCTCTATTCCTTTTCATTTTATTTACCACCACTTTCACTCGGATGACATAATCATCAACGTTTTCTGAAGGTTTCATTTTCAACGTCTCAAATTCAACTCTAAGGGTTTGTAAATGTACCTTTTTGGCCTTTTCCGCTCCTTGAAGGGATTTTTGCAAAATTCCCCATGCTTCCTTTGATGTCTTCACATTTGAAATTTTTTTAAAGGTTGATTCATCAACACCTTCAAAAATAAAAAACAACGCCCTTTTATCCTTTTTACAAGCTTCTTTCAATACCCTTTTTTCTTCGTTTGTCAAAGTCACTTCGGCAGCTGCATTTTCGAGCTTGACATATCCTTCTTCGACAACGTCTCAACAATTTTGAAAGCCGAGAAAAGCCCTTATCTGGATGCTCCAGTTGCTATAATTTGTTTTTGTTAATTTCGAGATCTACAGTTGAATCATGTTTGCCATTGTGACATCAACACAAAGCTAGATCTGATACCACTTGTTGGAAGCGTAATAAAAATAACTCAAATACTAATTTTATTACACACAAATAAAACTCAATACAAACTTTTTTTTTCTTTCTATACTAGCTGCTGCTAGTTTTTCTTTTATAACTCACACACACTTTTTTCTTCTTCTTTTTTCTCTCAATCTCACTAATATCTTCCAGCACTTACGCACACTTTATAAAACTCTACTTACATACATACATATATATATATATATATATATATATATATATATATATAGACCTAGTAAGCCTTAATGATTGCTTATCCCTTAAGTATATCATGGAATTTCCATCATGATAAGCTTTATCATTTTCATGAGGTGAAAGCCAATTTGGATACAAACTCTTTGGTTGAAATTTTGACTTTGAAAAGTTAGTTTGATTTCTAATAGAAAAACTACGTTAAAAGAAATAAAGGAGGGAGGAAAACAGACGGAGAAGCAAAAGATAATAGAAAATAAAGAAAAAAAGTAAAGTTAAAAGAACATAAAAGAAAAAAAATTAAATTGCTCAAAAAAATATAGGGACTAATTTGGCATTTTTTTCTTCCAATTTGGTACTTTAAATTGACACGTTTTCATAATTTGGTACCTGATCTTTTTTGTTCAATTTGGTACCTAAACATGTCAAATGTTATACAAATTACCCAAAATTAGTGTCAGTTTTTTTATGAGGAGACCGTAATAGTTAATGTATGATCGATATTATCGAAACCATTTTTTTGAAAATGGGGTCGACTTTGGTTTTGAAAATGAAAATGAAGTTACCACCAATCCTTTTTATTTAGGTGTGATCGGTTCACCTAGAAATTTAGTTGTTTCAATAAAATATTTCGATTTATTAAAACAAATAATTTTGGTCTACGAAAATTGAGACAACAGGTCCGGGAGTCGGTTACGTGAGAGGAAGGATTAGCACCACCGTCACGCCTAAAATTGGTACCTAATCGATTAATTAACGTCTTAATGTCGAAAGTTGAAAAGATTTTAAAATAAATTTTAAAATACGACCCCTTCTCATGAGTGCTAATTTTAAACCGCCTAATTACGTTGAAACGAGCATCAAAGACTTACTTGTCCCGAGATAGTAAGGTGCCACATCCCGTAAGTTAGGACGCGGCGTTTAAATCTTCGGGAGCAAGTTTACCTTTAATCTTTATCGAAAATTTGTGTATTTTGAAATCTAAAAAGATATTTGGCTTTTTAGGTTTAACAAGAAAATCGAAACCCAATAAGTTAGGGTACGATTTCTTGAATTCCCAAAACGCGAAATATTGCCTTGCTTTGAATAAAAACGAATGCGACATTTAGCAATGTGCATTTATTTTGTTTGGAATAAAACGGCCCATATTTGGATAAATACACTTGAGGTTAATGTGCGATGCGATGACATGAAATAAAAATATAGTAATGAGCATAGAACAATAATACATGAATACAATATTATACAAATGAATGACAATGAATGAAAATACGAATGAACGAAGCATGATATACACAATGGCAACAATCACGTAGAATATATCACTTAAATACCAACATTAATAATCAAAAGAATAAAATAAATAATATAAAACAATTTAAAATAAATAATGAGACAATTTTAAATAAATAATAAAAAATAAGTTTAATATAGATATTATTAAAAAAACAATTTAAAGTGAATAGTATAAAACGATTTAAAATAATTAATAGTATAAAACAATTTAAAATAATCAATATACAAAACAATTTAAAATAAAATGAAGCAACTTAGAAAAAATAATATACAACAATTTAAAATAACATATCGAAAGTCCAAAATAGATAATGTGTAAAAGAAATTTAAAATAAATAATATACATGAGATAAAAAATAGTTTAATATAAATAATATATAATAAAATAAATAACGTATAAAAGAGTTTAAGGTAAACAATATATAAGAATTTGAAAATAACTAATCTACGTAAAAAGGAGTTTAAGAATAAACAGTACATATAAGTTAATAATAATAAAACAATCCCAAAGATAATATATAAAAAGGAGTTTAAAAATAAATGTTGTATAAAAATATTAAAAAGAATAATATGTAAATCAGTTTAAAATGACTAATATAGTAATATATATAAACTTAAGATGGATAATAATTTGAAGTGATTTTAAATACATAATACATGAAAGACTTTAAGTAAATAATAATAATAAAATAACTTAAAAGAAAAAAATGTATGAAAAGAAAGGCTTTAAAATAAATAAATAAGTAACAAATTTACAAAATGAATTGAAATCAAACATATTTGGGATTGAATTGAGATAAAAATGAAATTACAAGTATAAAAATATGATAAAACGAACAAGTGAGGACTAAAATTAAAAAACGCGAGAAGTCCGAGGGTTAAACGGGCAAAATGCCCAATATCTGGACATATGTCCGCGTTCCAGCGTGCTGATGGGTTAAGGACCCGATTGAAAACTAGGCAAAATCTCGCGGACAAATTTAAAAAAAAAAGAAAAAATTAACAAAAAGGACAAAATTAAGACGAACAGAACTTGGAGGGACCAGGGTTGTAAATAACCCATTTAATGGAAACACGCAGATCCTGGCTTGCGCGGGTCGGGTCGCATGCGGGTAAAGGGGCTGAAACGACGTCGTTTAGATGTAAAAAATTTGGCCCTTAAACGGTGCCATTTTAAGGTTGTATAAAAGCAGAAATTTTTTTTTAAAAAAATTCATTTCAGTAGAAAACTTAAAAAAAAAAAAACTCAAAAAGCTTCTTGTTTTCTCTGATGGGGTTTTTGCTCCAGCCATAGGGGACCATCACCGTCCGTCATCGATGGCCACCGTACGCAGTGGCCGGAGGTAAGAAACTGGCCCTTATTTGACCCTTTCGCTCTCCTCATGCTAGATTTGAGCCTCAAACATGCAAAAACTCTCTAGAAAATCAGAGAGAGCCAAAGGAACCTTTCAGTTCTGACTTCCCCGACCCGAAGAAGGTAAGAAGAAACGTGTGTTTTTTTTATATATATGTATATGTATGCATTGTGTTTGAAAATAAACTTGCAAAGGAAATGAAAAAAAATGGAACGAAAGACCACCTTAACCACCTTGATTCTTTTTTTGTATTCGATTGCTATTGAAAAGTGTTCGTGTAATACCACGTTTTTTGTATTCCAAAAACCTCCTTTTTACATTGACAAATCGTGGCTCTTTATAGCCGATTGTGTTACAGTTTAGTCACTATATTCTTTTGGTTTCTACTGCTGTGTTTTTTTCTCTGTTCGCTGTCGTTCTTGCTATTTTCGTTGTCTTTGTAGGCTGGACGGAAGCGATGGGACGTGGTAAAGGTCTGGTCATTTCGATGTAAGGCTGAGCAGAGGGGATCAGGCCTCAGGACAAGGCGAGGACGATGCGCCCAAGAAGGGAGCTGCGCACATGAGCAGCGGCGCCTTAAACCCTAAGGTTTCTGGTTTCTGCCAAAATTTGTTTAGGTAGTGGGCCATAGAATTTGGGCTTTATGGTTTTTTTATTTTGGGTTTAAGTTGTGGGGTTTTAAAATTTGGGTTGTAATGGACTGTTAATATTGGAATTTTATTTGGTTTTATTATTTTTTAATTTTGGTTTATAACGGGCTGGACAAATTGGGCCTGTTACAGGTGCCTCTCTTTGCTCGTTATCGTGTAACGAGAATGGAGCAAAGACCTTAAGAGGGCCAAATTTTCCTGGACCTGTCGAGTCTCGACTTCTTTTGATGCTTCTTTCCTTCAAGTAGCTTCATTCCAACCCACTGCATCCTCAGAGGTATAGGAACTGTTGTTTTGATCTACTCCACTGCGACTACTTGTAGCCTTAATTTGTTCCACTGCAACTTCAGAGGTATAGGATTAATAGCTTTAATCTGCTCTACTGCAACTTCAGAGAGATAAGATTTGCTATCTTCAGTCTGCTCCACTGCAACTTCAGGGAGATAAAATTTGCTATCTTCAGTCTGCTCCACTGCAACTTCAGGGAGATAAAATTGGTTTCTTTAGTCTGCTCCAATGTCATTTCAGGGAAAAGAGATTTGTAGCCTCAATCTACTCTGCTGGAACTTCAAGGAGATACGAACTGTGGCTTTGAGCCGCTCCAATGCCATTTCAGGGAGAAGAGATTTGTAGCCTCGATCTACAACGCTGGAACTTCAAGAAGATACGAACTGTGGCTTCGAGCCGCTCCAATGCCATTTCAGGGAGAAGAGATTTGTAGCCTCGATCTACAACGTTGGAACTTCAAGAAGATACGAACTGTGGCTTCGAGCCGCTCCAATGCCATTTCAGGGAGAAGAGATTTGTAGCTTCAACCTCCTTCGTTGGAACTTCAAGGAGATACGAACTGTGGCTTCGAGCCGCTCCAATGCCATTTCAGGGAGAAGAGATTTGTAGCTTCGATCTACTCCACTGGAACTTCAAGGAGATACGAACTGTGGCTTCGAGTCACTCTAATGCCATTTTAGAGAGAAGAGATTAGTAGCCTCGATCTACTCTACTGGAACTTTAAAGAGATACGAACTGTGGCTTCGAACCGCTCCAATGTCATTTCAGGGAGAAGAGATTTGTAGCTTCGATCTTCTCAGCTGGAACTTCAAGGAGATACGAACTATGGCTTCGAGCCGCTCCAATGCCATTTCAAGGAGAAGAGATTTGTAGCTTCGATCTTCTCCGCTGGAACTTCAAAGAGATACAGATTGTTGATTTCAACCTGCTCCACTACTACTTAGGGAGATAGAATGGTGGCTTAAATATGCTCTACTACTGCTTAGGAGGACAAGATCCGCCGTCTTCGATCTACTCCACTACTGCTTAGGGGGATAAGATCTGTAATCTTCAGCCTACTCCACTACTGCTTTAGGGAGATAGGATGGTGGCTTAAATCTGCTCCACCACTGCTCAGAGAGACAAGATTCGCCGTCTTTGATCTACTCCACTATTGCTTAGGGAGGTAAGATCTATGAATTCACCGATGTTGCTACACAGTCCTCTAAGGACATGATTTGTAGCATTGATTTACTGGGCCTATGTTTATGCCAAATAATTAGGATGTCATGATCAGAATGAGTCAAATGCTCCTAACTAGATGAATGATATGAATGTAGAAATGTCATGAGAATGATTCCTTTTTAAGTACTTAAGGTGTCATCGCTCATAGTTCATCAGGGCTTTATCACTGACATATTATGCAGCCATCTTGTTTGGCTGGTATTCTTGACAAACAAGTTAAAGAAACAATCACATTCTGTTCAGCAGGTTTGCCCCATTGTAACTTTAGGGAGTTTTTTTCTTTCTTCTTCTTTTTTTATCCAACCCACTGCAACTCAGGGTATAGGATTTGTTTCATATTCAATTGATCTATCACACCCCTCTCTGGGTAACATGACTAGATGGGTATACAAAATGACAAATTTTCAAGAATGAACCCCTTTTAACGCTTGGATTAACATTCCTTGCTGTTCATTGAGGTTGTGTCACCAACACAATACCCTATTTTTTCGTGCAACTGATATCTTTAACAAAGAATCTAGAGAGATAGCCATAATTTTAGACTCATCTCTCTCAAATATTTCCAAACCTCAGGCTTGATGAGTTCTAAATAATGATCCTGTTTCAGGTTCTTGTACTATTTAGAAGCTTCCAGATTAATATGCAGAACTCTTTTTGTGAAAGTATTATTAGTCCATTAATCGTTATTTCAATGCGAAATGCTTGAAAAAGACTGTAACAATGGACAAGAATGAAATTAATTGAGAGCATAGCTCGAAACAAATAAGTTAACCAAGGATAGCAAATGCAATTAAAAAGAGAATTTATCGAAAGCATATCTTGAAAAGAATAAGGTAATAAAAAATAGAAAATTCAAAATGGGTAAAATGGAAAACTAGGTGCCTCAGATATCGCAGCTTGAGTTTCTCTGTACCAACTTCTTGAGGATCATTTTGAGCTCAATCTGTGTTTAAGGGATCCGGAGTACTTTGTCGATGCCCCAAGACGTAGCATACTTCTTTATTGTTAATTCAGGCATAGCAAGACTATTGTATGCCCCACTTTAATCTAAATTTGAGCTGCCCTTTTTGGGTTTTCAACTCAAATGCCCTTCAGTCTCAAAGCGGCCTTTGCTGGTTTTCCCCTTGGCCTCTCATTTTTATTTTTCCTCTCTTTTTTTTTGTTTTTTAAGATTTTTTTTGTGGTCTCAAGACGTCCTTTATAGGTTTTCACCTTGGCCTCTCCTTTTAGGTAGAATATTCCTTGACTGGATTTGAATTCACCGGATTGGGCAAATCTTTGCCATCAACACTCCTCTAGAATAGGCCTTCTTTACTACATAAGGTCCTTCCTAGTTTGGCATCCACTTTCCTCTGAAGTCCTTTTGTATAGGAAAGGTCTTCTTCAATATCAAGTTTTCCTCATGGAATTCTCTAGGACGAACCTCTTTATTGTAAGCTCACATTATTCATTTTTGGTGCATTGGACCACGACAGATAGCTTTCAACCTCCTTTCTTCAAATTCAACTATTCATATCTGGATTGGATCCATTCTGTCTTATCCAACTTCAGCTTTGACAAGACTCGGAGAAAATAAATCTCGTCTTCAATGGGCAAAAGCGCTTCCATTCCATAAACTAATGAGAAATGTGTTGCCTCGACGAAGGTTTTGGGTGACATTCGATAAGTATAGAGGGTAAATGGTAACTTCTTTGTGACACTCTTTACAAGTCTCGGTCATTTTTCGTATGATCCTTGTTTAGTTGTTTTTATTCTTATACATTTTGGCTACCTCTACTGTATTGTTTATTTTTGAGGTGATGTGGCGTCTGTTCTTCGAACAGACTGCGAACTTTTGGCATTGTACAGTTGGATATGATCTTTTTTGGCATTTATTATCAGCACATGATTTCTCTCTTCTTTTTTTTGGAATTCTGATGACTGTCGACTTTGTAACATTAGCATATGAGACGACTTTTACTCTCTTGGCGAAGTAATTTATGCATGCTAGAAGTTTTCAACGAGATCGACCCAATAACCTCCATGCCTCACATAGAGAAAGTCTAGAAAAAAATGAAGGGACACATGAATCTTGTCTCCATAAATTTGGCATTTACGGTATAATTGATGCGATTCCCTTCTATGGTGGACCAGCAGAACCCGAATCTCATGATTAGCCTGGCCATCGTATGCCTATTAGCATGTGTCCTTTTGACATACTTAGGGACCTCTTTTAACAGCATCCACAGGTCTTAGTAGCCCTAGTATATCTTGATATGGACACTTCGTTTTATCTTTGTGGTGATGCAAACTTCGATTCTTGCCTTTTTCTCTTCTCTTAGGCTTACTGTCCATTGACTTTTTGTAAAGTGATATATGTTTTTCATCTTGTTCTACCATCCTTAACAAATCAGGAGGTAGGTTACCATCTCTGTCATTTTCAAAGTGTTGAGATCCCTTTAGGCCCATATTTTGCTCAAAAGGAGACTCGGAGTCAGTAACAGCGTCGCTCACGTCATTGATATCCGGAGACCTGTTGTAGGTACGAAGGCAGATTCCAAAGAATAAATGATTCCAAGGATGATTATTTGTATGGTATGATCACGAATGAAAAATATTCGAAAGAATGTCCAAAAAAAATAAAAGAATTTAAGAATAATTGTTTGTACGGTATGAAATGGAAAGAATAAAAGAATATTTACTCAAAATGATAACAAACATGTATTTTATTAAAATAAAGATTTTGGATATAAGCCTATTTCACAAAAGGATTCTTGTTGCTTCTAGGCTTAAAGCAGCAAGCGTGTTTTGAATGTTACTCTAGATTAGCTCTAAAGATACAAGGGTCTCTTCCACAGTCTCATGGTTCAAAACACTCCCAAGTATGTAAGGGTAGATGCTCGAAAAAATTCTATTCCTGGGTTCCCTCTTCTGATACGTGTCGAAATTATTTTTTATTTTGGAAAAAACGAGGATCGACTTTTAAAATCAAATGTGGAGTCGCCACCAATCTTTCTGTTTTAGGTGTGATTGGATCACCTAATAAAACATTTTGTTTCATTTAAATTAATTTTGGTCTACACAAGTTTAAAAATGGGCTCGGGAGTCGGTTACGCGTGAAGAAGGGTTAGCACCCTCACTACGCTCAAAAAATTGGTACCAGATTGATTAATTGTTGTCCTTATGTCTAGGGTTTTTCAAAAAATTTGAAATATGATTCCTTTTAAAGTGTTTGAGTGGTTTAAGCTGGTTGTCAAAACTTTCTCGTTTCAAAGGTATAAAGCATCACATCCAGCATGATAGGACATGATCCTTTATACTTTTAAGAACACGATTGAGTTTTGACTTCCAAAAGCTTTTAGGTCGAAAATTATAAAAGGATGTTCAAACATTTAGTCCAACGAAAAATAGGAACCCAGCACAGTAGGGCACGATTTCTCGAATTTCTAAATATTGAACACTACCTTGTTTGAAAGAAATTTTAAATAAATGATTATAAACTAGCTCAAAACACCTTAATTTGAAATAAAATGAAATGATTGATTTTAACGAGTTGAAAATTTGTAAAGCAACATTTGTAAACCAAAAGAAAAATAATAATCATGGGATAATATGCATGCATAAAATACAATACTTGGTAATGAAGATAACATAACCTTATTTAACCAATCAAATCAAACAATTGAACATAACTAATCTAAGCAAAATGAAATCAACTTTCCAAGCATGTATAGAGAACAATTGATATAATAATAAGGAACAAAAAATAGTATACAACTGTAATAGGCCCATTTCGCCCGGGCCCATAAAAAACAAAAAAAACCAAAAATAAAAATATATTTATAAAACCAAACAAAAATAAATAATAGACCAAATTGTTTATAGGGCCAAAGTCTATTTACAAAACCCAAAACTAAAATGAAAAAAAAAAAACAATACAATAAGAGTCCATTAAACTAAAATAACCCGTGACCCAATTGAATAAACCCTAAAATCCAATTCCAATAGCCCAAACCCGAGGCCCAATATACCTAAAAAGAATCTCAGCAGCCTGAGAATGCCAAAAACTTCTAGAATAAACTAGATGGTTGGCTTCCCACGAGGGATTCTCACGCACGACTGCCTCCGTACATCCCAGGTGCACCTCCATACATCCATGTCAACAGAACCTACGAGAAGGAAAAATAAACAGCAAAGGAATGCACGAGAAAGAGGCTAACAGAATTTACAATGATTGACAGCAAGAAAATGTAATTTTATTTTTTGATTTTACTCTGTAAATCCGGCTATAAAAGCCGACGAATGTACCTGCAAAAAACTTACGCACACTAAAGAAAAAAGGAGAGAATCAAAAATTATTCTAAGGTGATTTCATATCTTGCTTGTTTTTTTATTTTACAATTTTTTTTATTTTATAAAAAAATAAGAGGAATACCTGAAACGATGCCCATGAGAGCCCAAATATCTCAAAAAATATTGAGATATAGGCGAGGATCGAATGGTGTTCTTCAAGTTTTGCTACATTTTTTTTCTTGAAAAAATAGTATTAGATCTAAAGTCTTTTTTAAAAAAAAAGAAAGAATAGCTTACCAGATTTCTTTGGGCATGGCATTCGTCGACAGAATCTAGTCACCGTTGGGGCACCATTAAACACCAAATAAAATGATGGATTCAGCGTATGATAGAAACCCTTACAAATTGATTTTAGGGTTATTGTTTTCGCCAAAAGAGTAGCTGCATTTGGAAGGGAAAAAGGCTTTAAATCATTTATTAAAAAACGGCCACGTTTCAAAGGGAAAGGGATCTACGCATAAGACTGATTCGCTGCCCGAATCCGTGTCTTTTTACCTTGAATGGTCAATTTGCGCACGTGGTCCTTTCACTTTGTTAAGCCATTCAATCGCGCCTTAATGTCTTTTTTTGATTCTTCTAAATTATCCCCGAAATCTACGCGTTTACTCATTTTAGTCCGTGTTTTAAACGTTTCGTTTGGAACATTAGTCTATTTTCATTTTAGATCCTCGGTTGTTTGCATACGTTTAATTTTGGTCCTTGATTCTGTTGTAATAATTTGATTTATTTATAAATTATACTTTTAACTTTGTTTTTATTCCAATTAAGATTTTAGTTAATATCTTGTGTTCTTTATAAATTATGTGTTATTTTTTAATATGTTGTTTTTAATGTATTATTTTTATTGATCTCATATTGTTTTAGTTTTTGTATATGTTCTCTTGTATATTTTTGAATTGTTTTATGATATAATTCATTATGTTAAAATTTTCTCTATGTAATCTTATGTTTAAAAGGACTTATAATATTTATCCTTATACATTGATATTTATATATACACATGCATAATTTATATCGAATTATTTATTTAAATCCCCTTTCAAACATGTTCATATACTTTTCTTTTAATTTTATTCATATATTATTCATTTTTTTAAATCCAATTATATATTTTATTTGATTTGATCTTACATATTTTATTAATTCCGTGTTATTTTTGTGTTTCTAAATTTATCTATATATATATATATATATATATATGATTTGTAAATCTATTATTGGCATAATTTATTTCTTAAGATTGTATTTCATTAATATATTTGTATTATCTTTTCATACTTTCTATACACAATTTAAATTTCCCTTTTATTGTATGTAAATTGTCAATTTTAAACCAATATTCTTTAATCTTATGTGTAAACGGGCCAATTTGCCCGGTCCGTTATAAACAAAAAATAAGTATAAAATCCAAAACTTATAACAGTCCAAAGTCCAAAATTATTACAATGGCCTATAGCCCATTTATAAATAAACCCAGACCCAAAGTTATAAGGCCCAAATGGCCCAAAAGACTTTAGAAACAAAAACCCTAGGGTTCCTCTCCCTTGCGCCGCAGCCTTCAGCCGCCGTACAGCACCAACGTCGCTCGTGCCTCCACATCAACAGGCCGTACGCCACCCTCACGCCTAGTGCCAGCACACGCTCCGTACCTGCGAAAGAAAACAAGAAAACAACAGCGGAGTAGCAGCCAATAGGAGAACAAAAATTGTTGTTTTTTCTTTTGATTATTCGGCTATAAAGCCTTTTATTTTCGATTGTAAATGGCTTCTTTTTTTTTTCCTTTTTTTTTACACACATATGCAATAGATAGCCACCAAATAGAAAGAAAACCGAAAAGGTGATTTCGTGCACCTTGTATTTCTTCTTTTTTGAATCTGTTTCATCTTCGTCTTTGTTTTGAATGTGTTTTCTCGATATAACAAAATAGAATAGAGGGACTCACCTTGTCATTGACCCTTGAATCCTCGCCGACTTCGTAACAGTTGAAGTATAAGTGAGGATTTCGTGGCCCGAGGACAGTGAAACCTTCGGGTACGCCTTTGAATGAGGCAAGCCATGCCTTCATTTGGCTCGATTCACCGGAGTATAGAAGCAAAACGGTGGTGGGGCGAAGAACCATCTGGTTCGGCCGCAAAAGAGAAATAAGAAACTTAAGCCTTTGTTTTTTTAATTTGTTTAAAATAGGGGTTCATTTTTAGGGTTTCTTTTTGTTTATATGGGGTATAGGGAGTGACGTCATTTTGAGCTAGTCTCATTAGCTTTGAAACGACACCGTTTGGCAGCCTCAAACCCAATGACCCGACCCGCGCCAAGCTGAAACCTGCGCATTGGGTCCTTGAGGGTTAATTATGCATTTGGTCCTCTCTATTCGCACAATGGTCCAATTGTCTGCTATTTGCTTTATTTCTTTTCTAATTCAGCCTTTATAATTTACGCACGTTTTTATTTTGGTCCACGATACAATGATGCGTTTTGGACTTGGGGATATTCCCAATTCTAGTCCTCACATAGTTGCGTGCGCTATACATCGGTCCTATTTCGATTGTTTATTTGTAAATTATCCCTTTATTTTGGGTCCAATTTTAATTTGGTTTTTCACTCGTACGGTTTGCTAATTTAAAATGCGTTTATTTTTTTTTTTGTATGTATTAATCCATTAATAATTTTAGTTTGTGTATATTTGTACAATTGTCTTGAAATTTTTTATTATTATTATTTTTACATTGTGCATCCTATTTCTTTAAAATATTTCATACATATTTGCTTAAACATCGTTCTTATTAATTTTTAATTTACAATAACTATTATGTCGAAGTTAACCATATACTTTTTTTTTTGACAAAATCATCGTTTTAAAATTCTTTTCACATTAAATTATTTTAATACCTTATTATAAGGTGTTGTTTAAATTTTTTTTGTATATGTTGATATAAATTATTTTAATAGAGTTATCCATTTAAAATACTTCTTGATTTATGATTCATTTAACATTTTATATATATGACACCATTTTGAGAATTTCATTTTCATGTTTATAAAATCATTATTTTTAAATCTCTCTCTATATTATATTATCTTAGTATCTTATCATGTATCCTACCATTCTTTCATATTTTTTAAGTTATTGCGTATATTATCGTTTTTTTAATGAATTTATGTTGAAAATATTTCGCATACCATTTAATTCAAATAATTTATCCTACAATACTCATTTCAATGATTACTTATATAGCATATATATTGCGTGTTCATTCATCTATTTTGAAATTGTCTTGTACCAAATTGACTTCTAAATTCCATTTTGTTTTGTATATGATTTGTTGGTTGATTCATATTGTGCCATATTTATTATTGTTGTATATCATTTAGTCGTTGTTTTATTTGTTATATTAATTGTTTGTCATCCATGCTTGCGAGTCTGATTATTTTTTTTTAGATCAATTATGCTTAATTATTAGTTTGTTAATTGATTGTATCTCATTTGTGTCTATTATCTCATATCATTGTTTTCCACTTGGTTTATGAAATTTGATTTTGTAAGGTCCAAATCTTTAAGATTAATTTTGTTTTATTTCAAATCGCATTAACGCGTTTTAAGCTATTTTTATAATTATTCATTTAAAAATTCTTTAAAACGAAGGCAATACTCGGTGTTTGGCAATTCGGGGAATCGTGCCCTATCGTGCTGGGTTGCTATTTCCTGTTTGTTCAAAATAATCGAATATTCCTTTAGAATTTCACTCATGTTCTCTAAATTCTAAAACAATGCAATATCTGATGTCTAGAAATTCGAGGAGTCGTGCCCTACCATGCTGGGTTTCAATTTTCTAGTGGGACTAAATAATCGGGCATCCTTTTGCGATTTTTGACATATAAACTTTTGGAAGTCGAAATTTATCTTGTTTTCGAGGGTATAAAGGATCGTATCCTATCGTGCTAGATATGATGCTGTATTCCTTTGAAACAAGAGAATTTTGACGACCAACTTGGGCTATCCAAATGTTTATAAAAGGAACCACATTTCAAAAAACATTTTTAAATTTTAGATATAAGGACAGTATTTAATCGATTTGGTACCAATTTTGGGCGTAGTGAGAGTGCTAATCCTTCCTCATGCATAACCGACTCCCGAACCCGTTTTCTCATATTTTCGTAAGACCAAAATCTTTGTTTTAGTAAAAAGAAATATTTTATTAAAATAACCAAATTTCTAGGTGATCCGATCACAGCTAAACAAAAGATTGGTGGCGACTCCACGTTTTATTTTCAAAAAGTCGGTCCACGTTTTTATTTCCAAATATAAAAATAGTTTCGACATTATATATTTATTTGATTTAAAAATATTCATTTTATAGCTTATTTTAACTATTATGTAATGTCCCATTTAAATATTTTTGTATCATATAATATTTTAATGACTAAATCATTGTTCTAAAATTCATATTTTTGTTTATAAAATTAGTGTTTTGAAGTTCTTTATATCATATTCTTTTAATATGTTATATAGTATCTCATTTAAATGTTTTTTTATATATCTGTACATATATAACAAAATTAATTAAATCTTGTATGCACTTTTATGTTTTTTTTATTAACAATTATTTCTATTCATATATACATGTTTTGTGAATTTATTATGTACATTATATCTTATCATGAATTTTAATTATTTTTTATCTTAAATATTATTTAAGTTATTGCTTATATTGTCAATTTTTAAATAAATTTGTGTTTAAAATATTTTGCATATAATTTGATTCAAACTTTTATTCTATAATATCTATTTCAATAACCATATATCCATTTTATTTTGTGCATGTTTTGTAGATCTTTTTATATTGTGCCATATTTATTATTGTTGTATATTATTTAGTCATTGTTTCATCAATTGTTCTCCATCCATGGTTAAGAATTTGGTTACATTTCACTTAGAATAATTGTACTCAATTGTTGAATTATTAGTTGTGGTTTATTATACTTTATGTGTGCACATCATCTCATGTTTATTCATTCCTTTTTACAAATGTTTTCTTATAGTACCTCACATCTCATTTTAACACAAATGAATGTGTTTTAAGCTAACTCTTAATTACCCTTATCACTCAAAGGTTTTAAAATAAGGCAATATCCGATATTTAGGAATTCGGGGAATCGTGCCCTATTGTGCTGGGTATGATTTTTCGTCGGACTAGGTATTGGGATATCCTTTTATATTTTTTGGCGAACAAGCTCTTGAAAGTAAAATATCAATCGTATTTTTGAAGGTATAAAGGTTCGTGTCCAATCGTGCTGGATATGATACTGCATACTTTCAAGATGAGAGAATTTTGACGACTAATTTGAACTATTTCAATGTTTTAGAAAAAAGAAGTCATATTTCAAAATATAGTTTTTTTCCCCTTCCCTAGACTTAAGGATAACACTTGATCAATCTGGTACCAATTTTGGGCGTAGTAAGGGTGCTAACCCTTCCTCATACGCAACCGACTCCCGAACCAATTTTTGAACTTGCGTAGACCAAAATTGATTTAAATGTTTATTAGGTGCTCCAATCACCCCTAAACAAAATATTGGTGGTGACTCCACATTTGGTTTTTTTTTTTTAAAAAAGGGTCGATTCCCGTTTTTTGTGCAAATAAAAAATGGTTTCGACAACAACAATGATCTATAACTTAATATAGCACAATCAAGATAAAATGTACAAAACAAAATGGAGATTAGGAACCAATGTGGTATAAGACAATTTTAAAATAGTAATGAATTAATGAACACATAATATATATAATAGATGAATTGATGATTTTGAAATAATTTGTATAAAAACTAGAGATATATACAATCATTAAGCTGAATATTGTAGAATGAAGACATTTGAATAAAATAACATGCAAAGTGTAAAAAATATTTGTTTGAAACTAACAATACACACACAATAAAAGATAATTTAAATAATACATAAAATATGATAGGATAGCAAAAAAAAGAAAAAAATGTGATCTTAAGGAATGAACTATATACAAAATAGATTTTAAAAACATACATACATATACATAGATAGATTTAGAAGCAATTATATGTAAAAATAACACGGAATTAATAATGTATGTAAGATCAAGTTAATTTTACGCCCCCTAATAAAATATATAATACCAAAATTGGATTTAAAAGAAATAAATAATATATAAATAAAATTAAAAGAAAAGTATATGAACATGTTCGAAAAGAGATTTAAATAAGTAATTCGGTGTAAAATATATAATAAATATGCATCTATAAATATGAATGTATGAAGATAAATATTGTATAAAAAGAAAAATTCAAGCATAGAATTACATGGAGAAAAATTTAAAATAATAATTTATATAATAAAACAATTCAACAATATATATAAAAGAAAATTAAAAAAACTAAAATAAAACCAAATTAAAAAAATAGTTCAAAATAATATGTTAAAATAATAGGTTTTTTAAAAAAAATTACATAAATAACTAAATAAATAAATCCAAAAGAATATAAAACATAAACTAAACTTAATCGAAACAAAAACAAAATCAAAAGGATAATTTATAAAAAATAACAAATCATTAAAACTGAGCTGAGGATCGAAATAGTATGCGCACGAATGATCGAGGATCAAAACTTAAAATATACCAAATTGATGCGGTCGTTGAGAGTACCAAAAATATCCTATTCCCTGTAAAATAGTAAAAATAATAGTAAAGGAGAAGTAGGGTCGAATCCTCAGGGACCGGATTATACGAATGCTTATTTTTTGAAATCCTGGGCAGAACCGTGCCCAAGAAAACCTGCGTGACAGAGGAAAAATAAAAATAACAGAATTAAAGATTTGATTTGGAAAAAAATGAAAAAAAAAACAGAATCTAAAGTTGACTGAAATTGTGATTAAAAAAATAATAAAAATAATAAAGAGAGTTGAAGGAAAAGAAATTCTTATTGGTAGATTCCAGCCTCCAGTTGTCTCATTCCGCCTTGGGTTCAACCCTCGGCTTTTAAATAATCTTTCTCAACTCAAGTAAGCCAGTTATAGTGGAAGAGGACGCCTACGACCACCAGCTCCAAAGATTAGACTTACGATTTTTAGGGAACCTGACTCTAGCTAGTAATCTATGCTAGATCAACGCTTCTCAATGGCGAATCTCACGCCATTTTGTCTCTTTGGCTCGCCAACCTCTGACGTAGTAAGTTAACGAACCGACTGTGCAATCCTTCCAAAACATATAAAGCGGTCGCCTTTGCATATGCTAAAAAGCTTACTTCTTAAGGGCCATGGATGGAAGCGTCAGCCCGTAGTGCAGAGAAACGATGAATACTTGGCGAGAAGGCTAAGTACGGTTTCTAGGCCTCAAGAACCCTTTTTGGGGAATATTGACAACTTTCGGCTAGATAGGTTTTAGTGGCTCATGATAATGGTGGAAAAGAAAATAAATATAAAAATAGAAAAGGGAATTTTATTGAAAGAAAATATGAAGAAACAAAAGCCTAGACTTTCAAGGGGAGAGTGTTTACAGAAAAAGATGAACCCCCAAATATAGTCACTTCACCCCCTATTTATAGTGCTAGGGAGATAGTCCAATTGAACTTAAATTCTAAAAAGATAAATACATTTAATTAAAGATAATTAAAGATAATTAAAATGAAATCTTAAATTTGAATAATCCTAATAATTATCTTAATATTAATTATCCTAATATAAATAAAATGAAGTCTTATAGAATAAAATCTCTTCTTTTTGCGTTTTTAGTCCTTGTGTCTTCCATGCTCGCACTTCTGGCACAATTTTTTCCTGTGTCGCATATCAGCCCTATGTGTCTCCAAATTCGCACTTTTGTCCCTTAATTTTGCTTTTGCCTCCAAATCAGTTCCTAAAAGATAAAAAGACATAAATAGCTCAAATTAGTAGGATCAAGCTCAGAATAAACACATGATTAATACATAAAAATACGTTATTCTAGAGCATTATCAAATTCCCCCTACTTAGCCCATGCTTGCCCTCAAGTATGGTTCTTGTCTACCGTGAAAGTTAGATTCTGCCATAAAAGAAATACCACTCCAAAGTTTTTATAAGAATTAGTTAAAAATGCATATGAAAAATAAAGAGAACCCTAAGCTTGCTTTAGGTAAAATAGAAAAAGTTTTTCAATTAATACACACAGAAATTAAATCGATTTGAATTATTCCATAAAAATTGGGTGGATTACTAAACCTACCAAGACACCCACTTTGTTTCTTCCTTTAGTCCCAAATTTTATTTATTTACATATATATTTTTCTTTTTCTCTTCTCTTTTATTATTATTATTATTATTATTATTATTATTATTATTATTATTATTATTATTATTATTATTATTATTATTATTTATGTACGTATGTATGTTGACCCTTTTGACGCGAAGAGTGATAACAGCCAAGTACCAAACCCCGGTTACTTAGCCCAACATACTTTTTATTTTTTATTCTTCCTAAGAACATGTCGAACCTTTTGACGCGAAGAGTGATGACAGCCAAGCACCACACCCCGGTTACTCAGCCCAACGCGTTCTTAAGAATTAATTCCGGTTAGCGGAGCTTTAACTATCACGTCACACAACCTTTTGACGCGAAGTAGAATGACAACCCAAGCACCCTACCCCGGTTACTCAGTCAGTCACGTTCTAAGCTATACTCATAACCACGGAAAAATTTATTAACAATGAAATTAAAATTTTGAAAAACTTCAGGAAAAACAACTTAAGTGTCAAGAACAAGTTTCAATAATCACCTAATAGCCACGAACATTAATTAAGCATGCAATCATTTTAAGTGTTCACTTTATATCAAACTTGATCAATTTTACGAAAAGCAAGATAGAGTTAACTCCATTAATCATAATTATTTTTAGCCTAAAAGAAATAAAACAATGGAGACGCAACCAAACAGGCAAAATCATAATTAACTCAGTAGACAAAAATCATGCATGTGGGTCAAACAGTGGGCAAGTCGTGGTCAAATTCTTGGGCATGAAAAGAGACAAAATATTCTTAAAAAAAAATTATATGGGCAGCAACAACCAAATCAGCATCTAAAATGACAAAAATAATGAAGAATGCCTTCCCCTACTTAAAACACATAGTCCTCGATGTGGAATAAATAAAATAGGAGAAAAAGGTGTAGAGAAACTCCCCGTGTAATTAATGTCGTTCGCGTATGATTGCAATGAGATCCGCTAGTTACTGTTTGGCTGCAGGGTTGTCTCTCCCTATCTTCGTTTCACTTACCTAGAAGAAGAGGATTTTATTAATATCTGAAAATAATAAATAATAATAATATAAAATAAAATAAAATAAAAGTAAAAATAAAAATTGGGTTGTCTCCCAATAAGCGCTTGTTTAATGTCGCTAGCTTGATGCCTCAACTAGTATTAGGGCTGTTCCAGCTGAATTCTTTCGTTCGTATGGGCTTGGAAATTCTCATTTTTTATCACGTCCACCATATTTGAGTTTAATCATCCTTGCGCCTCTTTTTTTGGTTTCGTATTTTTCTCCAAGGGGTTGATCTCTTTTAAGTTGGCAATGGTCTCATCATTCTCTAAAAATATGAATTTGAGATGCTCAGAAAGTGGTTTTAATTTCGGATCTGCTGCCTGCACAACAGAAGGTAGAAGTTTAGTATTCATGGGAGCCAATAATTTATTAACAAATTCAAAATCATTAAACATCATTTTAGATTTATCTCCATAAGATGACTCAAAAGTTTTTTCTACTGATGAGTCAATTATGTCGATATGGTTTACGTCCAAGACTTTACTTGGATGACTAATAGTGCCATAAACGTTAAACTTCATGATCTCCCCGTCAAACTCCATCGTGAGGGTTCTGCTTCGTACGTCAATCTTAGTATTCGCAGTACTAAGGAAAGTTCGCCCCAACAAGATGTCTGAAGACCCAGGAGTGTTATCCTTCTCCATTTTTATCACATAAAAATCTACAGGGAAGATAAGCCTATTGACTATAACTAATACGTCCTCGAGGACTCCTTCGGGATACACAATAGACCTGTCTGCCAACTGAATGGTAACATCTATCTTTCTCAAAAAAACTCGCATTAAGTGACTCATAAATAGAAAAAGATCACATTTATGGAGGCCCCTAAATCACACATAGCCTTCTTGATCCCCAAGTGGCCTATTTTGCATGGTATAGCGAATATACCCCTATCTTTGCACTTTGCCGGTATTTTTCGCTGTAACACCGCAAATACATTCTCACCAACACTTACCTTTTCATTACCTGTTAGTTTTCGTTTGTTGGTGCAGAGTTGTTTGAGGAACTTGGCATACCGCGGAATCTGTCTGATGGCATCCAACAGTGGTAGGTTGATCTCGACATTCCTAAATGTTTCGAGGATCTCCTTGTCTTCCTTACTTTTTTTACACTAATTTAATCGTCCTGGGAATGGGGGTTGGATTTTCTACAGTGGGGGCTTCTCTCTGACTTGTTCTTCATTTTTGGGTTTTTCTTGGGCGATTTCTTGGTCAAGATTTCTGCCAAGAATTGGTTCCAGCACCTTTCCACTTCGCAACGTTACTGCATTAGCGTTTTGCCTCGGGTTTGGTTCTGTTTGTGACGGCAGCTTCCCTTGAGAACTTATCTTCTCAATTGATGTGGTCAATTCTCATATAGACGCTTCAGTTTTCTGTTGAAAATCAAGCTTGTTAGCCGCTAATTTATTGACCAGAGTTTCTAGAGAATTACCTGAATCTTGTGGTTGTTATGGAACTCGGTTCTGGTATGGTTGGTTATATCGTAGGTTGGCCTCATAACTTAAGTTAGGGTGATCCCTCCATCCTGGGTTGTAGGTATTTGCGTAAGGGTCGTATCGCCTTTGTGGTGGCCTAGGAAAATTTCTCACAACATCTAAATGAGCCATAGTATCATCATTCAAACTGGGACATGCATCAGTTGTATGTTCAGGGGTAGCACATATTCCGCATAACCAGGCTGTCTTTGCTTTTTTTGCAACAAGAGAATTCAAAATATTAGCAATTCTATCAACTTTATCTTCTAAGGTTGAATTACTTAGCTGATGAACCCTTCTAGGGGGTTCAGGATTGGCTCGAAATTGCTGAGAATTTGCAGCCATTGTAGAGATTAAGTCTCTTACTTGTTGTGGAGTCATGTTGACTAACGCTCCTCCACTTGCGGCATCTACCATATTCATCTCCATGGGTTTCAGGCCTTCATAAAAGTACTGGAGCAAAGACTGTTCCGTTATACCGTGTTGTGGGCAACTTGCACACAACTTTTTAAATCGCTCCCAATAGTCGTACAGAGTCTCTGCGTCTTTTTTCCTTATGCCCACGATTTCTCTTCTTAACTCAGCTGCACGTGATGTAGGGAAAAACCTGTTAAGAAATAAGTGAGATAGATCAGCCCAAGTTGTAATGGATCCAGGAGGTAAATAAAATAACCATTCCCTAGCTAAATCTGCTAGGGAAAAAGGGAAAGCGCGCAATTTAATTTGATCCTCAGTTACCCTCTGAGGTTTCATACTCAAACAAACCATATGAAATTCTTTTAAATGCTTGTGGGGGTTTTCATTTTGCAACCCACGGAAAGTTGGCAGTAGCTAGATCAAGCTTTATTTTAATTCAAAATCAGTATCCATAGTAGGATACGCGATGCATAGTGGCGGTTGTTCTGTCGGCACTTCGGCCAATTGCCGAATTGTCTGAGCCATAGGTTGAGGTGCTAAATTAGGGTTTTCGTCAACCCTAGCTTTAAGCACTTCTTCTGAGGAATCGAATTCTACTTTTTTGCCTTCAAAAGTTTGAGTAGGTTTTTCGTTAACCCTAGACTCTGCTTCGTCGTCGATTCTAACTTCTGGCGGTGGATTACTTTGAGTCCTAACCACCGCTGACTGTTTTTTCTTTAGCTTTGTTTCCTTACGATTAGCTCTTGCAGTCTTTTCAATCTCTGAGTCAAACGCAAGAGTTCCTGGAGCAGATCTGGTCATAAGAAAAAAAACAAGATTAGTACGTTACCGATCCCTAGCAATGGCGCCAAAATTTGATACAGTCGTTGAGAGCACCAAAAATATCCTATTCCCTGTAAAATAGTAAAAATAATAGTAAATGGGAAGTAGGGTCGAATCCTCAGGGATCGGATTATACGAATGCTTATTTTTTGAAATCCTGGGTAGAATCGTGCCCAAGAAAACCTACGTGACAGAGGAAAAATAAAAATAACAGAATTAAAGATTTGATTTGGAAAAAACGAAAAAAAACAGAATCTAAAGTTGACTGAAATTGTGATTACGAAAATAATAAAAATAATAAAGAGAGTTGAAGGAAAAGAAATTATTATTGGTAGATTCTAGCCTCCAGTTGTCTCATTCTGCCTTGGGTTCAATCCTCGGCTTTTAAATAATCCTTCTCAACTCAAGTAAGCCAGTTATAGTGGAAGAGGACGCCTACGACCACCAACTCCAAAGATTAGACTTACGATTTTTAGTGAACCTGACTCTAGCCAGTAATCTATGCTAGATCAACGCTTCTCAATGGTGAATCCCACGTCATTTTGTCTCTTTGGCTCGCCAACCTCTGACGCAGTAAGTTAACGAACCGACTGTGCAATCCTTCTAAAACATTCAAAGTGGCCGCCTTTGCATATGCTGAAAAGCTTACTTCTTAAGGGCTATGGATGGAAGCGTCAGCCCGCAGTGCGGAGAAACGATAAATACTTGGCGAGAAGGCTAAGTACGGATTCTAGGCCTCAAGAACCCTTTTTGGGGAATATTGACAACTTTCAGCTAGATAAGTTTTAGTGGCTCATGATAATGGTGGAAAAGAAAATAAATATAAAAAGGGAAAAGGGAATTTTATTGAAATAAAATATGAAGAAACAAAAGCCTAGACTTTCAAAGGGAGAGTGTTTACAAAAAAAAATGAACCCCCAAATAGGGTCACTTCACCCCCTATTTATAGTGCTAGGGAGATAGTCTAATTGAACTTAAATTCTAAAAAGATAAATACATTTAATTAAAGATAAATAAAGATAATTAAAATAAAATCCTAAATTTGAATAATCCTAATAATTATCTTAATATTAATTATCCTAATATAAATAAAATAGAGTCTTATAGAATAAAATCTCTTCTTTTTGCATTTTTAGTCCTTGTGTCTTCCATGCTCGCACTTTTGGCACAATCTTTTTCCTCTGTCGCATATCAGCCCAATGTGTCTCCAAATTTGCACTTTTGTCCTTTAATTTTGCTTTTGCCTCCAAATCAGTCCCTAAAAGATAAAAAGACATAAATAGCTTAAATTAGTAGGATCAAGCTCAGAATAAACACATGATTAATACATAAAAATACGTTATTCTAGAGCATTATCACAAATATCAAAACGCTGCGTTTAAGCGCGGATTAAACTGAAATGCCACGCAAATTCTAGGAAAAATTTAAAACAAATAAAATGTGAATAAGGACTAATTAAAAAGTTAGCGTGAAAGAAAAGAACTAGTCGCGCAAATTAACCATTCGAAGCGCCAAAGTGCGGATCCAGCCTATGAATCGGGTTTGCGCGCGCGGATCTCCCCCCACCTACACTGCATAAAATCAAACCTAAAAAAACCTAAAATCAAGCATTTAGCCACTTTATCAAAATCAAAATAAAGAAAAAAAACTAACACTTCTCCTTATTCATTCGGCTGAACCAAAATCCCTCAATCGAACGCCCTTCTGTCATCGACTTCATTTGAATCCCTATCTGAGCTTCGATTTCAACGAAGCGAACAAGGATTCGAAGCCACTCAAAGGTAAGTCCCCTCTTCTTTTTCTTTTATTTGTATACACAAAAGAAACAGTATATGAAAACACACAAAAAATAAGAAGAAAATAATCAGAAAAGAAGGACAAAATTTGAAATCACTTAAAAAATGATTTTCTCTCTTGTTGCTATTTGATTTTCTATTTTCATTCGTAATCCCTTTTTACAGTATACCATTCGCCTTTTTATAGCCGAAAATCAAATATAAAATTTACAAAATTTCTCTTTTTCTCCTCTATTCGATTGCTGTTATTCTGTTACTATTAGCTACCGTTGTGGTTTTCGTTTGTCGCAGGTACGGAGCCAGCTGGTGATGCACGTGGGATGAGGCGTGAAGGATGCGCATGTGGGGCTGGCACGGAGGAGGCTCGGGGCTCTGTGGCGCTGGAGACCCTCACTGAGGAGGTTGCAATATTGGTCCTAGGGTTTCAGTTCCTAAAACCGAAAATTGGGCCACCTAGGTCGGGTTTCAATTGGGTTAAATATTTGGGCTAGGATTTGGCCTTGGTTTTATTTGGGCTTCAATTAATGCTTTGGGTCTTTGTATTTATGGACTGTGGCCTATATTTTATTTTTATTTGGTTTATTTATTTGTTTGTGAATAAATTTAAAGGCCCGGGCAAAATGGGCCTTCTACAATACGTTGTTAATGTTAAGATTCCCTAATATCAGGTCTTGCATTAGATTCCTGAGCTCGATGTACCCTTTGATCTCATGCCCCTACCCATCATGAAACTCATAATGTTTACCCCTTTAACAGAAAGGCTGGATAACGGATTTTCTGCACCAGAGGGATCATCAAATTTCACGATACCCAACTTGATAAGTCTTTCGATTAACTTTTTAAAAGCAGTACGGTTCTTGATCGAATGCCCTGTGATTCCCGCATGGTACTCACATTGGCCGCTTACATCGTACCATTTAGGCTATGGAGGCTGTATTGGTTCTATGTAAAAAGGGGATACAACATGTGCATCAAACAAAATGTGGTACAACTCCCTATACGTGATTAGGATGGGCACAAGTTGGAGTTTTTCTGAGTTCGGTCTTCGATTGAGTTCTTGCCTTGGGGAGACCTGATGGCTGGTAGTTACTGTCCTTGGCTGGCTTACTATAGTCGGCTCCAAATGGCCCTTGTTATAGCTACTCGTACTATTCGCTTCCTTTTCCTTCTTCTTCGGGGCCTTTAAAGTCCACACTCTCATTTCCTTTGTTTTTTCCAAAAGAACCAGTTTGGCTCGATCATCCTTCGGGTTAAAACTTGAACCCATCGAGAAGTTTAACAGTGTCAAGGTATTAGTCTGATGTTGGGGTCCGATAATGATGGGTACCCCTTACGGATACGTGTCTAGTTAGGTCAGAACGCTTATTGGGGTAAAACTTGGGGAATAGATGAGGCCTTCATTATCATCCCCACTGTTGACCACTAGGTCATTCCTTTCTTCAAGTCCTCCGACTAGTAACTGAGTTAACTGGCCCATCATATTTCTTTGGAATTCTAGCATTTGTTCCAGCATATCTTGTTGAATCTTGGTCAATTGCTCTTGCATCTGTATTTGTATTTTCTCTATTCTCTCCAACCTTTGGTCCATATCCTTTGTCGGTTCTGAAATAATTTTACCTAATTTGGGTCCTTTTGGGAAAATCTAATGAATATAATAAAATGCAATGCAAATGCATGAGATGCATGTAAAAAAAAAGAGAGGCGTTGATTCTGAATTCAATTCCATTAGAACAACTTTTCTAGAAAATAAATTTCTTTACATAAAACGGATTACATATTCAGCCTTGTCCTAATACTCAAAGTGAAGGCATTGATCCTTTTCTTCGTATCCAGATGTCAAGATCAAATCTCGCGAACTCTTCAAGGGGGTGCCTCCTCTATCTCCTTTTTGCTTGATCCGGGCCGCGACTCATTGCTCACTTATACCGCGATACTCGTTAGCTTCTTTAAGAAAGTCAAGACGTGACGACTCTCGAATAATCTTTGTCGGCTTGAATTATCGGGCAATAAAACAAATTTTTGTATTACTCCGCAGACTATCAACCTTCTTTCATTGTGTCTAGTTGGACCATATTCAGACAACCGTATTATAATCTACTTTACCAAGAAATCTATTTTTCCATGACAAGCTCTTCTATTTAGCAATCGAATATGAATCAAAACCTCCTTTCTATGATGAAGATGCAATGCAATCAAAACAAAAGAAAATATGTTAGCACAGGAGAAATAAACAAAATAGAGTACCTATCCAGGTGACCACTAAGGGTATCTAAATCAGCAGATTCCTTTATCTTCACCCATTATAGGCTCATATGGATCGAGTTCAGTTCAGGGGAATACATTTCCCTATGGCTATGCGGAGATGAAAATCTCACGAAGACATAGGTACAGATGTATCCCGGAAGCAGTCTACTAGCCCATGCGGAGGTGAAAACCTCACGAAAGCATAGCTTCTCACTCTCACTTAAAAGGGTAAGATCGACCGATCATGCAATGTAATATGCAGAAAGATGCCTAAACTCAAACCAACACAACAATTATAAACCGCAATGATGAGGATCGTAACAAGGATGAAAAAATACAACGAAAGGATCTCTTACAATGAAAATGAAATGTGATCGAAGTAAAATCAACGCATCAGTATAGAAGAAATAAAAACAAAATAGAGCACCTATTCGGGTGACCACTAGGATTTGGAGTGCCTCTACTTAGGGTGGGCTCTTAGGGCTCATTATATGGGGCTCGGTTCTAGGGTAAGGGTACCTGAACCAGTAGATTCCTCGATCCTCACCCATTATAGGCTCATATGGACCTAGTTCAGTTCAGAGAGGTACATTTCTCTATGGCTGCACGGAGATGAAAATCTCACGAAGACATAGGTACAGATGTATCCCAAAAGCGATCCACTATCCTACACGGAGGTGAAGACCTCACGAAGAAATAGTTTCTCACTCCCACTTAAAAAGGTGTAACCGCGCGTTCATGCAATGCAATGTGCAGGTATATACAAAAAAGCTCGAAGCAAATAAAGAAAATATGAATATTATGATGAAAATCGTAACACAAAACGGATGAAATGCAATGAAAGGATCGTATATCAAAACCAAATTTTCAATTTTCGACAAAAAGACAAAAGTTAATCAACTTGTGGCTTGACTCTCTTATTTGGTCCCCAGTGGAGTCGACAAGCTTTCGAAACCATTTTTTTAAAAACAGGGTCGACTTTGGTTTTGAAAATGAAAATGGAGTTGCCACCAATCCTTTTTATTTAGGTGTGATCAGTTCACCTAGAAATTTAGTCGTTTCAATAAAATATTTCGATTTATTAAAACAAATGATATTGGTCTACGAAAATTGAGAAAACGGATTCGGAAGTAGGTTACGTGAGAGGAAGGATTAGCACCCTCGACACGCCCAAAATTGGTACCTAATCGATTAACTAACGTCTTAATGTCGAAAGTTGAAAAGATTTTAAAATAAATTTTAAAATAAATTTTAAAATACGACTCTTCTCATGAATGCTAATTTTAAAACGCCTAATTACGTTGAAACGAGCATCAAAGACCTACTTGTCCCGAGATAGTAAGATGCCACATCCCGTAAGTTAGGACGCGGCGTTTAAATCTTCGGGAGCAAGTTTACCTTTAATCTTTATCGAAAATTTGTGTATTTTGAAATCTAAAAGGATATTTGGCTTTTTAGGTTTAACAAGAAAATCGAAACCCAATAAGTTAGGGTAGATTTCTTGAATTCCCGAAACGCAAAATATTGCCTTACTTTGAATAAAAACGAATGCGACATTTAGCAATGTGCATTTATTTTGTTTGGAATAAAACGATCCATATTTGGATAAATACATTTGAGGTTAATGTGCGATGCGATAACATAAAATAAAAATATAGTAATGAGCATAGAACAATAATACATGAATACAATATTATACAAGTGAATGAAAATAATATGAAAATACGAATGAACGATGCATGATATACACAATGGCAACAATCATGTAACATATATCACTTAAATACCAACATTAATAATCAAAAGAATAAAATAAATAATATAAAACAATTTAAAATAAATAATGAGACAATTTAAATAAATAATAAAAAATAAGTTTAATATAGATATTATAAAAAAAACAATTTAAAGTGAATAGTATAAAACGATTTAAAATAATTAATAGTATAAAATAATTTAAAATAATTAACAGTATAAAACAATTTAAAATAATCAATATACAAAACAATTTAAAATAAAATGAAGCAACTTAGAAAATATAATATACAACAATTTAAAATAACATATCGAAAGTCCAAAATAGATAACGTGTAAAAGAAATTTAAAATAAATAATATTCATGAGATAAAAAATAGTTTAATATAAATAATATATATATAATAAAATAAATAACGTATAAAAGAGTTTAAGGTAAACAATATATAAGAATTTGAAAATAACTAATCTATGTAAAAAGGAGTTTAAGAATAAACAGTACACATAAGTTAATAATAATAAAACAATCCCAAAGATAATATATAAAAAGGAGTTTAAAAATAAATGTCATATAAAAATATTAAAAAGAATAATATGTAAATCAGTTTAAAATGACTAATATAGTAATATATATAAACTTAAGATGGATAATAATTTGAAGTGATTTTAAATACATAATACATGAAAGATTTTAAGTAAATAATAATAATAAAATAACTTAAAAGAAAAAATGTATGAAAAGAAAGGCTTTAAAATAAATAAATAAGTAACAAATTTACAAAATGAATTGAAATCAAACATATTTGGGACTGAATTGAGATAAAAATGAAATTAAAGGTATAGAACTATGATAAAACGAACAAGTGAGGAATAAAATTAAAAAACGCGAGAAGTTCGAGGGTTAAACGGCCAAAAAGCCCAATATCTGGACATGTGTCCGCATTCCAGCGCGCCGATGGGTCAAGGACCCGATTGAAAACCAGGCAAAATCCCACTGACAAATTTTAAAAAAAGAAAAAATAAACAAAAAGGACAAAATTAAGATGAACAGAACTTTGACGGACCAAGGTTGTAAATAGCCCATTTAATGGAAACACGCGGATCCTGGCTTGCGCGAGTCGGGTCGCATGCGGGTAAAGGGGCTGAAACGAAGTCGTTTAGACGTCAAAAATTTGGCCCCTAAATGGTGCCGTTTTAAGGTTGTATAAAAGCATTATTTTTTTTAAAAAAAATTCATTTCAGCAGAAAACTTAAAAAAAAACTCAAAAAGCTTCTTGTTTTCTCTAATGGGGTTTTTGCTCTAGCCATAGGGGACTATCACCGTCTGTCGCCGGTGGCCACCGTACACGGTGGCCGGAGGTACGAAACTGGCCCCTATTCGACCCCTTCGCTCTCCTCACCCCAAATTTGAGCCTCAAACACGCAAAAACTCTCTAGAAAATCAGAGAGAGCCAAAGGATCCTTTCGGTTCTGACTTTCCTGACCCGAAGAAGGTAAGAAGAAACGTGTATTTTTTTTATATATATGTATATGTATGCACTGTGTTCGAAAATAAACTTGCAAAGGAAATGAAAAAAAAAGGGGAACGAAAGACCACCTTGACCACCTTGATTCTTTTTTTGTATTCGACTGCTATTGAAAAGTGTTCGTGTAATACCACGTTTTTTGTATTCCAAAACCCCCCTTTTACATTGACAAATCGTGGCTCTTTATAGCCGATTGTGTTACAGTTTAGTCACTATCTTCTTTTGGTTTCTAATGCTATGTTTTTTGCTCTGTTCGCTGTCGTTCTTGCTATTTTCGTTGTTTTTGCAGGCTGGACAGAAGCGATGGGACGTGGTAAAGGTCTGGTCATTTCGGTGTAAGGCTGAGCAGAGGGGATCAGGCCTTGGAACAAGGCGCGGGCGGTGCGCCCAAGAAGGGAGCTGCGCACATGGGCAACGACGCCAAAAACCCTAGGGTTTCTGGTTTTTGCCAAAATTTATTTAGGTAGTGGGCCATAGAATTTGGGCTTTAAGGTTTTTTATTTTGGGTTTAAGTTATGGGGTTTTAAAATTTGGGCTGTAATGGACTGTTAATATTGGACTTTTATTTGGTTTTATTATTTTTTAATTTTGGTTTATAACGGGCCAGGTAAATTGGGCCTGTTACAGATATGTGATAGCTAACATGGAATTTTAGTAAGAATTATTGCATATATTTGGAGTTTTCCCTGTTTCACTAAAGAATATGCTCAAATTTTACTTTTATTCGGGTTGAGATTACTTCGATTGTTAATGGCAGGAAAGATTTAAGAGGGACTACATGCTTAAAGCATTGCTTGGTCTTCACAAAACCCTCAGTTCTATAAAAATATTGTTAGTGTCAAAGAAAATTTGTGTTACAAAATTGTGCTTTGAGCTATACTTAAGGAATTAATATTGAAGAATGAAAACAAGAGATTGAAAAAAAAACCAAAAATAGAATAAATTCATTATGTTAAATTTAATATATTAAATTAATTAAACTAAAAGTAATTGAACATTTAAAATACAAAAAAGAAATTTCATGTCATCTGTCTCATGTTATTTATACATTGATTATTTTTACTATCTCATAAAAAATAATATTGCTAGTTTACTAAAGTAATTGTACAACATTGGCAACAAAAAAAAAAGAAGTTTAAATTCTAAATTAGAAAAAAAAAGTAAAAAAATAGATAAAAAAATTAGGAAAAGTGTCAAATTCAAGTACTAATTTGAAAAAAAGAAGAAACTTAAGTATCAAATTAAGAAAAAAGTATAAATTTTGGTACTAAATGTTATATTAACTAATGAATGTAAATACAATAAAAATGCATAAGAAATATTTTTTACAAAAGAAGTAATAATTTGATAATATACAGATGTAAATGTAAAATAATCAACTATAGTAAAATATTGTAAGAAAATAGTAAAATATTAGATTGAATGCAATGCAAGTAAAAAAATGAACGATGCATTAGAAATCTTGGGGCTAGGCTCCATTAGAGAGGCCAATTTGTTGGGGAGGGGGGTGTTGGGCCAAGTTTTCAGCTAGATTTGGATTTTGCTTTATTCCTAGTTTTGGGCTAAGTCTTGAGTTGGATTTAGATTACCATTTTAGTGCTTCTTTCACTTCATCATATGGACTTCTAATCCTTCCATTTAATCAACAAATATCATCCTACCCATACTACAAATCTTACATTTTGCATATCCCTCTAATTGCCCATGATTTTTTTTCATACCATTCTCTTCCTAATACCTACATATATTATGTTTCCACTTTAGCCCTTAACTTTATTTCTCTCCTTGTAAAATTTTCATGGGGTAATATTAGAAGTGCATGTAAGGGCTTTAGCTCTAAAAATACTAAAATTACAGTGTGGTATCTTTAAATGGTACCTTTAAATGTTATAAAGTAATTATAACTTAATTATAAATTTTCATTAAGAATTTATAAAAAAAAATTATAATTTAACTTTCACCATTCAGTAAAAAATGAAAAAAAAAAATACAGGATCCATGATTGAGAAAGACTCTTGCGATGTCCTACCTGCACTTCTAGTGCTGCCCCATGAAAATAATTTTTTTTTGGAAATTTAATTGTATTCAACTTAATTTTCTTTTGGGAAAAAGTAAGCTTCTCTTACAGAAGTTGGGATATTTACTCAGTAAAAAAGTTAAGGCCCCTTTGGATGTGTTGCAAAAAAAAAAAAAAAAAGGTTAAATATCATAAAAATACTTATAAAATAATGATAATACATTAGATAAACAATAAATAATTACATCAATCATAAAAATTTAAAAATATTATATTGTTATCATAATATTTTATTAATAAATTATAATTTGATATATTTTTAATAATTTCATTCAAATGAAACAATTTTTAACTTCTATTATATATAGTTTTTAGTATAATTTCATTAATATTAAATTTTCATCTTTACTTCATCATTATAATTGAGTTCGAATCTAATATAGATCTCATCACTATAGTATTCAAGTTCACGTAAAGATTGTAATTGAGTAAGGCGGGGTGAATGTTGCTAAATACGCCACCACTCCATAGTTGACACAATTTGCTCCACTTTCTGTTTTGCTCTGTTATAGATATGTAATCTTGAAATTCACTACTACGTTCCATGGATGTTAAATGCATCCGTCCCCGCTTCACCCCACTCCATTTCAATTCAATTTTTGCTGCTTATTTTTAATATTTTCAATATTTTAAAGTCAAGTAAATATTTAAATATAATTCTTTAGAAAAATATTTGAACATAAAATATATAAAAAAATTTATAATACATTATCGCATCTTCTCTTTTAATAGTTATATATACACAAGGATATAATGGTAATTTATATAGTGGAGCGGGTAGGGCAGCGCAAACAATTACCATTGTTGCTCCATACCTACTGCTTAAAAGAAAAAATCCATCCCGTCTAAAAACAATTGACTCCATATGAAGTGGATGTGTTTGAAATCTATGAAATAGTTTAGACTTTATCATCCCTAATTTCACAACTACAATAATTAATTTTACTCATTTTTAACCCTATTGAAACTAATGGTACTATCCATCCGTGCAATATTACATTTTAACATTATTTAATATGTATGAGCTTTGTATTCAACATGTGTGTATAAATTATATACCAACAATGCTGATTGAGCTTTGGTTTAATTGGTATGAGTATTGTTGCTAATACAAGAGGACGTGAATTTGAGTGCGCGAAAATACAGTATCCTTCTATTTACAGGTTGAGAAGGGACTATAAATGATTTTAAACATGATGTAAATATATATATATATATATATATATATATATATATAACAACAAATAATGAAACTAAATATTTAAACTAATGACATTACATATATGTATTTTTTATATATTACAAATTGAGGGGTAAGGACAAAGGGTTTGAAACCTCATATTTATGGTATTAACAAGGGTTTAGTCACTTCTCCATATATTATTGGCGATATTTCACAGTAAATTATTGTATTTGATTAAATTACACTCACAATAAAGGTAAAAAGAAAATATAAAAATATATTTATTAAAGGCTTACATAAGAATCAAGTGAAGTGGTGATTAAAATAGTAAAATTTAAATTTCATCACGAATTAATTTTTATTAATTCTATATATAAATGTAAAAATAAGAAAACATACTTATTTTAATTTATAATACTAACTCATATCAAAAGCTTAAATATAATAATAGGGTATTAAATCAAATATAACTACAAGGATGAAGTGACGTTAGAAAGCACGACGTAATGAGACTAAGAATACATGACATGTTTTATAGGGAGAAAAAACCAAACAGCATCTAAGCTTTCTTTTTTAAATATGCAGATACCAATGTAGGTTAGAAGAAAATCATTTCAAGCACCTCCTGATATTGCATTCCAAAAGGCATCTCTATTACATATACCTACCACTAAACTCCCTAATAACATGTAAAGTGTGGTATTTGATTAAATAAATAAATACCAAAATTATACTTACATTTTATTTTTATGTGTTACATTAAATTTGAATTTGCATTTAGTGTATTTTTACATATATGATTTTTTATTTTTAATTTAAATCTTACAAATTATTAATATTGTTATTGATGTGTAAGTTTACTAATTGATTACACAAATAACCATAATTATCTAATATGAAAATAAGTATATATATTTCTTTTTTGATAGTGTATAATTGAATTAAAGTTAAAGCTTTTGACATAAATATCTTAAATCATGTTATTCATTGTTGTACGGTTGTCAAAGTTACCAAAACTAAAACCTACTCAAATAAATAAAATTTTACAATTAATGGTGAGTAGGTTCGAATCTATAGAGATCAGTAGTAATTTTATACCTTTGACTAAAACAAATAAAATAAGTAAAAAAGAGGTTTTGTTTCTAAAGAAAACTTCAAATTAAAACTAAGAATGGAAGAAAGCTAAATTGAAAACTAACAAATAAAATTGGGGAAAATAAATAAGACGAAACTCTAGCTAAAGCAAAAGCTCCATTTGATTTAAGGGTTTGATCAACGATGCAAAGATGACTTTTAATGTTATTTAATAAATTGATTATAGTTACCGACAATTGTCTAGTAACCTAATCTCTATTCACCTTCTCGATAATCAAAACAACCGCTATTAATTACTTCAATTATTGACAAATAACCCTATAACGATCGCTTAGGATTTAATTTATCAAATAATGTAAAGAACGAAAGAGACCCAATTCTAACCAATAAACACACAATCAGGGTTGATTTAAGTTAGATCACATGCCCACACTACACAAATCATTAGTCATCACAAATATTAGAACCAATCAATCGAATAAGTTTCTAATTGACTAAGCATTCATTCTATGCTATCAAATACCAGCCGAATATTTCACAAACTTGAACAATTGTAATTCAAGCAAAAGACATGCAAACACTAAAGAGCAAAGAAAATATTAAGAACAATTCGATCTCACAAACTTTATAGAATCAAACTTCAATTATTACTTTAACTGGAAATGAAGTTTAGAAACCCATAAAGAAAATAAAACACAAAATCAAAATAAAACTAAGAGCGACCATGTATCCGTCTCCCCCAGTCTTAACCTAATAATGTCTATTTATAGGGAAAAATAATATAATGGAGAAAATACAAAAGTGTCCTTAATTAAATAAAACAAAATTTTTCTAGGCTTTTCGGCTATTTTCACACCAAACTTTCAGACAATTTCTAGACATCTTTCTAACATTTTTGGGCTTCAACCTTGAAATAGCTTTGGTTGGATCTTTCAATTACCTTTGAATCAATATTATAGGCCAAAAATAGAGATTTGCAGCCCAAATTATGGCCAAAATGTTGAAAGTGCTATGTGTGTGTGAAAGTCCAATACGAAAAAAAACTTGTCAAAAATAAATTTTAAGTTCATTTTTCTCCAATTATTCTCTAAATTTGTTATAGATGAAATATAAATAATATAATTAAGAATATAAATATCATAATTTAAGATGAGAAACATCACGACTAATTAGAAAATTACACACTTATCAATTATCATTTCTAGTTCAAAAATATTATAAATTTATATAAAACTTTTACATGTTAGTAATTTGTTTATATATACTTTGACATGTTTGACTTTCTAAAAGAACACAATGAGGGTTAAAATACCTATTAATCACTAGATTCGCTCTAGTAGGTATCTTGGGAAGCCAAAAATACCTATTATTCAAAAAAAAGTGTTCAATATTTATAAAAGAGCATGAAAGGTAAACCTCAAGCAAAATATTAAAATTAGTTACGCTAATTACAATAAAATCAATTATTAAAAAAATAGAAAGGTTTCTTATGTTCTCTCTTAAGAAGGCAAAAGATCTAACATCCCAATCTTGCACTAAAGCCTCTAAAAGTTACATGTTAAAAGAGGCTTGATAAGCAAATTTGTCAGCTTCTTTTGTTGTTATTGCTGAGTTGCTTGTCAATTATAATTTGAGTTGCAACTAAAAAATTTTGAAAGAGAAAAGTAATAAAAATGCACACAAGAATTGGTTACATTATTTGGAGCCCTTTCCTACCTCTGCAGGGCATTGCCCAAAAAGTTATCTACTATGAATCAGTGGTACATGTCAAGATTTAAGTTTAGCTCATTCATCAAGTTGCAAGCTTACTTTTATACGTTCAACTAAGATCACTCTCCCACTAAATGCTGTATGCACGAATAGGTTGATTTTTATTAAACTAAAGTCACCAAAGTTGTCAATATTCAAGCATGAAAGATTATTCAACTTACAATGCATTTTTGAGTGGGATCTAGGTGTTGGATCTGGTGCCTTGAGTGTATTATATTCGTTTGTAAACTTGAATTTTTTGGAATAGATTGATTAATAAAACAAATTCATTTATTACATTAATATACTTTGTATAATTTTCCTTGCATGATTTTTGCACACAAAGCAAAATGAAAGCAAATGTTGCTCATTAGTTGTCTAAACGTTTAACTAATACTAAGAGGTATTATGTGGTCAGATCGTAGTACGAAAAGACAACTTGTATTAGTAGACGAACCTAAACATGTCCTCAGTCTAATCAGATAGGAGCAAACTGATTAAAAGAATAATATGTCATCTATCAAGTCCAATTGAAGAGATGTCTTGTCTTAGGCATCGAAGCGAATGACTCCCAAAAGATAGAGAAAAATGTGACTAACTGGACTGGTAGTACATCGAACAGGACTCAAGTAGAATAGATCCTGAATTTGTTTATGAATTTATTCACTTGTGACGTTCATAGTGTGGCATACCTAAATCTTGAGTGGATGGTTGACTATGTATGAGTGACTCGTACACTTTAATGTAAGTAAAAGCATGAGTTTAAATAGATAAAGAATTGAAAGCTGGTGTGTTAGGTGTATGACTTCTATAGTATGTAGCGTCATTCACAACAGTAAAATTCATAGCCCAAAACATGGATAAATGATATCTTCTCATTGACATTACATGGTTGATGAGAAGTAAACGTGGCCACAGGTCATTCATCTTTATGATGGATGACTTGATCACTATTTGATGGTGATTAACTTTTCATGAAAGAAGATGTAATGATTACCATGAGATAAAATAGGATCATATTGGGAGAACGAATATTATCCCAAAGAGATCAATGATATCCTGTGAGGGTAACACACTTATGATAAGGTCATTGGATGAGCATTGAGTAGTTGCTTTCGTAATGGTATATCGTTGGGGAGAGCTCAGTCACAATAGTATAGTGGAATGACTTCATGACTAAATGAGTTTATAATTAATAGGTAAAAAGTCAAAACTTAATTATAAATCATTTGAGCCTCAACTACATATGTTCAATCAGTCTCTCTGCTAGCTCATTGAAACATTAATGAATTGCGTGTTAAACATTAATGAATTGCGTGTTTGAATAGAAATGAACGAAATGAATAGGAAAAAGATGAATGGGAAACATTCAGGAATGATTATAGTTTTCTTCGAAATGGATATAGGTTTCCAAAAATAAAAATGGAAATGATCCATTATGGATTACTTAAAAATGATCGAAAGAATGAGTTTATGTTTTTGGACAGTTTTGAAGCCCAAAAATTAAAATAAATCATTCATTCATAACGAACATGTTGAGTTGTGAAATATTGAACATATTTTCTTAAAATTTTACTAGGGGTAGAATTGTCAAAATTTTGTTGAGGGATAAAATAAAGATGAGAAAACTGTTTTATATATAAATATTAAAGTTTATTTTAGGAAATAGAAAAACTGAATCGGGTTGGATTACATTATAGAATATTGTGTCAAAAAGGCCTAAGAAGTAATCGTAATTAGACGTAGTACGAATACTCGGGTGTGTCATCCACCCTATTACGAATATTCGGGTGTGTTGTCCACTCTAGTCTTATTCTAGATAGGATGGTATTTTTTCTTTTTGAAATAAACCACTACAACTCAACAAGGGTTCTACCTTCTCTTATTATAAATGGATGGCACCGTTAGAGTTATTAACATAACTTTGAGAGATTGTTTTTCTGTCAAAAAATAGAGAGAATTTATTCTAAACTATTACATATATTTTCCCGAAATAATAATTCTACCGATTTCTATTAAGAAGAAAGAATTTTCATTTTCACCCTTAAAAGATAGAAAACTTTTTCTAGTTTTGTGTTTTAATTCAATTGGTTTGAGTCCACACTCAATGCAATTCGTGGTAAGAGAATAACGGAGAAGATTATTTGGTTGAAAGCCAAGAACAACTAATGTCTGCTAAGCCAAAAACACATGTATGAATTCGGTTAAGGTTTATTGTTATAAATATCACAAATCGAGTCGATTTTTAAAATTTTAATTTTCTGTTGTGCAAGTAAATCGTTTTCAAACCAAGGTTTTTCCAATAAAATGTACGCCTTATTAGAGTGAGAAGTTTTAAGATTCTTATTCGATATTTTAGTCTCAAGTAGTGTGTATGTCTTTGGTTTGATAAAATATAGATTATTTGACATCCATCCATTATAGATAATGTTAAGGGACTCTCGGGTCTTAAGGATCTTGCCCAGTTGGGTTACGTTTAGCTTGTCCGAATGAAGTATGAGTTAAGTGCTAACCAGATAGTTAAGTTTAAGTGGTGAGTCAAGTTACTGATAAAAAAAGATATTAAGTTTTGGAATATGTTTCCCATAGCTATAAGCTATTAACAAAGGTATCCTTAAAATAAATGACACGTGCCAAAGCCTATGGTGAGAGAAAATATTTCTACCTAAGAAATTTCTACAATAAAGAAAGTCATCTTTTCTCTTTTATTTAAAGGCACCCTTTTCATTTCCACCTAAAAAGGCTAAAAAGGGGATTCCCTTATCACGATAAGGCTGAGAATTTAGTTTATAAGTAGGGTCGTCTCTCACCAAGGTAAGTATTTCGATCCTTCATGTGAATTTTGATAAATAGTAAGTTTGTTTACATGTATGAAAACGGGACCCTGCATAGTATTATCTAGGTTTAAGTGAAGATATGAAAGGTAATTGAACATGTTGTTAATAGTAATCTTCTCTTTTATAAGCAGTGGTTGCTGCAATATTTGGAGAATATCTTAAATCCAAAGCACGAGCTATTGTTCGAGGGTTTCAAGTGAGTGCCTCATGAAACTCTATATAGACTTTTGCTTGTATCACGCATAAGTTTTCATGTTGGTATGTTGATTTCTTTTATAGTGACGATTTTGTACTACGAGGAAGACGAATATTTGATGATAGTGCATGCGACATTGCATAGTGCTACGCCTTTATTATAAATGAAATGTATGTGATGAAAATATGAAGAAAGATATGTAAGTGCGAGATTTTTCTAATATGAAAAGTATGGGCATGCATGAATCTGCCTAAAGCACGGCTATCTTTGTATAATGAGTCTAAGTTGCATGTTTGGAAATGCAAAATACGTCTGCATGTTGAAGTCTGTTGCAATGAGTCAGTCAAGCATAAGTCTATATATCGAGTCTGCTTGCATATGAGTCCATCGGGACAATAAAAATGAATTCTAGCCATGGAAAAAAAAGACCATATAATGTAATGCCTAGCCGTTTGCTATGGCATCATATGGCAAGTGAAGACTACATAGTTTAAGATCTAGTGTGGGACTATAGCGTCATGTGGGGAAAAATACAAAGGACGATTGGGCGAGTACCAGACGATGAGGGGCAAATCTCAAGATGTTGAGTTCAAGCAAACCTCTATCGTCAAAAATGCCATTTACCTAATGTGGAAGCTTTTGTGGCTATTCTCTGATATATAAAAGCCTTTGTGGCTATTCTCTATTAAAAATGAACCCTTATGATGGTTTATGATAAAGTAAAGCCTTAGCGGCTAACTCTGTGGTATAAGAGTCCTTATGGATAAATCTGTTAAATGCACCTTCATGGAAAAAAATTGTTATATGAAAGATGCCTTTATGGAAAATCTCTAAAGGATGCCTCTACGGTTATCTTTGTTTATGGAAACCCTTATGACTATCTAGTATTTATAGACGTCGTTGTGGTTATCTATGTCAAGGGACGATTCTCTGGAGTTATCATCAATGAAGTTTTCCTTTATAGCGTAGTCTGTAGAATGGACTTCGTGGTAACATTTCGCAGACAACATTGATTGGGTGGACTCTAAGGAAGAAAGTCTGGGACACGAATATAGGTAAAAAGGGGGTAGTCTCACTAAGTTTATCGAACTTACCCTTGAATGTTTTATGTTTTAGGTATGAGTGATGTCATGAGGGATGTCGCTGGGGCTACGCCAATGAAGGGGTGAAGTAAGGTACTTATGCATACAAAGTGGAACTGCACAGAGATGACCTAGTTTTAAGAGTCACAAAATTAATTGAAGGAAACTGTTTGGCGAATTCCTTCATTGTTCGCATAGAATGGGTTAACTACGTAAAAGTAGTCAATGTCTTGGCCCTAAACAATATGAAAAATAGTCATGTCAAATGATTTTATATGTATGAAAGTAATTCTTTTGTAAGACTCTGCTGACTGTAAGGGTGTGATATGCATTTGTAAGTTATGTTAAATGCAAGTCAATTTGTATTAAATGAAAATGAGAGGTATTGTTTAGTATGAATTGTAATAGTGTATATTAAATTTGTATAAGCCCACCATAATTTAGTAGTAACACCTGATATCCGGATCCAGTCAATTGGGTCAGGTCAAGGAGTGCTACACTGTCCACTAACAAGCTATTTAGTATGATCTAATTGCAATTTTAGACCTTTAGTTTATTGCAATTTAAGTCCTCACTTCATTTTCTAATTAAAAATTATAGTGATTGAACTTTACGATTTAGTCCTAAATATTATTTAAGCCTTAATTTGGCTAAATATTTCTATTAAATATTTATGGGCTTGGTTTACAAAAATAGGAATCTCAAAACTGTATGTTTCGACACCACTGACTTTCAGGTCTTTACAACTTCTTTCTCTTTAAAACTACTAGCATGAAATGTGTTTTGTTAAATACCCACTTTTTATTCTGAGCATACTCTTCTTTGATAGGCTTAGTTGCAAGTTCTCTAGTTACTCTCTAAATTTTGCTTATGCAATTACAACTAAGGTTACAACAACCTTAAGATCGTCAACATCAGCTTCAACACCAACTATTGGTTCCCATGGATTCTTAGCTTTAGCAACCTTTTTCAACATATTATTGAACTTCAAGTTCAATCTCATAATGTTCTTTACCTTGTATTAAGTCCTCAATGAGTTGATCTAGGGTTTGTTCTTGAAAAGATTGGGTTCATTCTTCAACCAATTTATCTATTTACTCACTTGTTTCTTATTCATCTCTTTCAATTATCATACTACTTCTGAAACAATTTCTTCTCCACTTTCATAAATATCAATAGTAGTAATGCGCTTAGAGGCAGAATAATAAATAGGGTTAAGAAATTCACATGTCCTAAGTTATTACGGGATAGAAAATTTACTCTATTGTCAAATATATGTTTTAGTTGCAATTAGTGGAACATCTGAAGATTGTTCTTGGACAAGATTGATTGATGTTATTTCATGCAGAATAGAAGATGAAGTTCCCTCATCTTTCTCCATGAATTTTCTTTGCAATCGTTGTAGAGAAGGAAAACGTTGCTGTGAATTCTTAGAATGACTTGGAGTTTTGGTCATACTAACTCGAGCCATCAAGAGTCTGATTGAAAACTTGAGAAAATTCTTAGGGGAAAAAGTTCATAAATTCTTACGGTGAAAAAGATATTTCCATAAAAACTTTTTCTTTCTAGGAATTTTTTATAGTTGAGATAGAATCAACAAAGGCTTAAGATCAATCTTTTAAATACACATATTTTGAATATTTCCATCCAAAAATAAAGAAAGTAAAAATTGGAAAATTTTATCCCTCTAAAAATAAAATTTGCACAAAGTAAAACGACCCTAAGATAGTAAGTTTTGGTATCATGCCTTTCATGCTAAGTTAAACTCGACACTATCCATTTCAATCTTCAATTTCTTAAATCATGCAACATCTAAAATTTTTGCAAAAATATCAACGACTTAGCTCTTTAATGGAATATGTTTAAATTCAATTATACTTGACTCAACCAGCCTTTAATAAAGTGTGTCTTATGTCAATGTTCTTTTCCATGGAATGAACCACATGAATCTTGGAGATGTTGGTGGCACTAAATTTATCACAATAAACAATTGGAAATCTCTATCAGATGAATTTAGTGCCACCAACATCTAGGTAAATTATTTATTTTGATAAATTTAGTGCAACCCATAGAAGCTTGACATCTAGGTAAGTTGCAATTATAAAAAATAGATCGATGGCCTTCAAACAAGCTAAAGTGTGAATGTTTCATCAAAATCAACTCACTCCACTTGTGTATAACCTTGAGCCATAAGTTTGGTGTTATTCTTAATGATTTTCCCATGCACATTTATCTTGTTCCTAAAAATCAAATTTGTCTCAATTACATTACTACATTCATGTTTGGGGAACAATTTCAATACATCATTCCTTTCAAACTTTTTCAACTCCTCTTGCATGACTTAAATCCAATACTTATCCTTGAAGGCTTTTCTAATCTTTTTAGCTCCTTAGGAGAAGTGTAACAATGTCACGATAGTTTAGTCTAGGCTTGTCTTTGGTCTTGATTTCACCCTTAACAACACTAATTACAATGTCTGAGAGATGATCCTTGAGTACCCTTAAAGATGGATGTGGTTGGGAAAGTTCATCCACAGGTCGATCAATACTATTAACCAATCAGTTGCATGTTCAGTTACAACTTCCTTGGCAACTAGCTCTATTGTGTCTTCATATGTGATGGAGACCTTGATCGTATTTTATGATTTTTTTTATACTATTGATAAGGAAGATTTGCTTGGGGGTTTAGGTCTAAATGGCCTAATGCTCCAATGTTTTTTTTGGGATATTGTCTCAAGCCCTAGTCTCCTAAATCTTCTAAAAAAAGGTTTGAAGTCTCATAATTTGACTTAAAACCTTCTACCTCACGATTCTTTAAAGTTCAATATTGATGGTGTAGTGGTAGGCAACTCTAGGTCAACTAGAATTAGAAAGACAATTCATAATAAGAATAGGAGAAACTTGCCTATCTTTTCTAAAATGATTGGACAAGTTAACTCGAATTTAGCTAAAATCCTTACTATGAGGGAGTCTTTAGTCAAATTTGTATCATTTAGCTTGGGTGAACCTTGGGTTAATAGCGGAGTTTGAAAGTGAGAATCTTATCAATTGGATTAACAACCATGAAGTTGCTTTGTATTATTAGACAAATGATTTCACAATTGTTTCTCTTTTGATCCTTACTAAAAATTATTGGAAACTAATATACACTCCAACAGAAAATAAAGTGGTGGTCGATAAGATGGTGAAGTTTGGAGTTGACAGACTTAATCCTATGATATTTATTTTGCCATAAGACTATGTGTTGTTAAGCTTCTTCTTTTGAGTTACTATTGGGTCTCTAATTGTAGGATTAATGTTGTCTTTCTGGTATTGCTTTGCGTGCATTAGAATATGTTATTGAATTATGTGTTATGTTTTATGCCTCGGACAATGGCGGAGCCAAGGGGGCTGGCAGAGGCCTCATCCTCCCCTAAAATGGAAAATTTTCTATTTAAACCCTTTATAATTTATAAAGTTTTAAATTAGCAATGGTAAAATTGCACTTTGCCCCCTAAAAAAATGATAAAATTTTGGTTAATCCTTTAAAAATTATAAAGATATGTACTATTAAAAATCGTGAAATTACATTTTTACTATTTGTAAAAATATACAATTTAATTTCGCCACAAAAAAAATATATTTTGGCTCCACCACTGGCCTCGGAGTAAGTATTTGTGATGTAACTCCAAATATTGCTTTTGTTTTTTTGAATCAATAAGCATATCTCCTTTCGGGAAAAAAATTCATGGATAAGGTAGCTAGTTTGACTTGTACGAGGTAGCTTTGAACATGGTATTTGTAGAAGGCCCATTTTGCCTGGGCCTTTAAATTTATAAATAAACTAAATAAAAATGAAATAAAGTCCACAGTCCATAAATACCAAATTTACATTTAACCCAAATAAAATAAGCCCGATTGGCCTAACACATTTGGAGTTTCTGGAAACCCTTGCACTGCAGCTTCAGCAACGGCTTCTTCACTGCTTTGTACGACATTAGAACCTGCGAGAAGGAAGAAAATAGCAATAACCGAATCTAGTAAATTGTATAGCTGGAAAAGGAAAATAATTTTTGGATTTCTTTGTTATTTCATTAGATTTGGCTATAAAAGCCAAATGAAAATACTGTAAAATGGATCTTCTTTCCCCAAAAATATACACGCATATTGAAAAAGCAATAGAAAAAAAATCAAAAAGGTGATTCGAGTTTCCAGTTTCTTTCTTTTAGTTTTCAGATCTTGTTTTTTCTTTTTGAATATTTTTTTTTCTTTTCTTTTCTCTTATATTTTGCACGAAGTGAATAAAGAAAAGGGAGTACTTACCTCTGGCCTCTGATTGCGTCTCTTCTGTGCATGGTCGGCCACCAAGTTTAATGGTGGTTCGGCGATGTCCCCAAATTGAAACCCTAACATTAGGGATTTGAGTTGCTGTTTGCGAAAATGGCAGATTGCCATTCTTTCTTTTTTCCCCTTTAATTTTGAGTGCAAAGTGAAACGGTGCTGTATGGATCCACACTTTTGCACTTCGAATGGTCAAATTCGATTGATCCTTCGCCTTTGCGCAGGCTTTTAATTGATCTGTATTTGCATTTTATTTTATTTCAAATTTTTCCTAGAATTTGCGTGTCTTTGCAATTCAGTCCGCACCTAAACACAGTGTTTCAGGACCTGGAATATTTTCAGTTTTGATCCCTGAATATTCGTGTATATTGCGCTTTAGTCATTATTTCTATTTCAATAGTTTTTTTTATTTGTAAATTATCCCTTCTATTTTAATTCTGTTTTAATTGAGTTTTCTATTTGTATAATTCATTATTTTAAAATTCATTTAATATTTTTATACATGTGTTGAGCTTTTTAATAATTTTGCTTTGTTTTTATTTGTGTAATTATTTTGAAGTTCTTTTTTTTTATATATCATATTATTTTGACATTTTGTATAATATTTAGTTTAAATCTTTTTATATATTTGTACGTATATACTATTTTGATTGAGTTTTTTATTTTGTATAATTCATTATTATTTTAAAAATCCACTTAACATACATTTTTAATTCTTGATTATTTATTTTTATATTTCTAGCTACTTTAATAATTTTACTTTGTTTTTTTTTTTTAAATTATTATTGTAAAGTTTGTTTATATCATATTATTTCAATATTCTATATAATATTTTGTATAAATTTTCTTATATATTATTATATATATATATGCTTCATGATAAAATTAATTTTATTCTATATACATTATTAATTTTATGTTATTTTATACATATAATTTCTTTTAAATCTATTCACATATTTTATATATATCTTTGTTATTTGAAAGGAAATCCTACATATCTAATGTACTATTTAAATTATTATTACATATATATATATATTGGCACATATATTAGATTTATATACATCATTAAATCCTTATTATTTTATATGTATAATTTCTTTTGAATCCATTTGTGTACATAATTATGTATTTTTTTAAAATCTATTGCATATACAATTTATGAGAAAATTAACTTAATCTTATATACATTATAAATTCCATGCTATTTCCACTAACAATTACTTCCAAATTTATTTATATATATACATATACGTTTTGTAAGTCTATTATGTGTAATTTATTTCTTAAGATTGTATTTTATTATGTATTTTTGTTATCCTTTCATATTTGTATATTATTTAAATTCTCCTTTATTATATGTATTTTAATAAATATTTTTGGCACTTTATACATTATTATTTTTATATTGTATATCGATTGTTCTTCATGCATACTTGGAAAGTTTATTTCATTTTGGTTAGATTAGTCACACTCAATTGTTTAGTTGGTCTGGCTAAGTAAAGTTATGGTATCTTCATTTACCAAGTATGGCACTTTATGTGTGCCTTATTGTTTCATGATTATTAATCGATTTTTTATAAAAATGTTGCTTTGTTTTTTTTTTAAATAATTAATTATTCCATCTCATTTTAAAACAAATAAATGTGTTTTGAGCTAATTTTCAATTTTCTTTATTATTCAAGATTCTAAAAATAAAGCAATATTCAATATTTAGAAATTCAAGAAATCGTGCCCTATTGTGCTGAGTATGATTTTTCGTCGGACTAAATATTTGGATATCCTTTTTAGTTTTTAGTGTATGAGCTTTTGAAAATAAAAAAATCAATCGTATTTTTGAAGGTATAAGGGATCGTGTCCAATCGTGCTGAATATGAAGCTGCATACCTTTAAAACGAGAAAATTTTGAGGACCACCTTGAACCGCTTAAGTGTTTTAATAAGAGCCATATTTCAAAAAATTTTTTATCTTAGACATAAGGACATTATTTAATCAATTTGGTACCAATTTTGGGCGTAGTGAGGGTGCTAATCCTTCTTCATATGTAACCGACTCTCGAACCCGTCTTTTTTATAAATTTACGTAGGCCAAAATGGATTTAAATGAAATGTTTTATTAGGTGATCTAATCACACTTAAACAAAAGGATTAGTAGCGACTCCACTCATTTTAAAGTCGATTCCCTTTTTTTTTCAAAAATAAAAAATGATTTCGACATTATTTTGATCTCGAATTGATTTTGATTTGATATGTCAAATTAAAAAAATAAAATAAATTATGTAGATTTAACTATAAAAATATATAAATATTAATGTAAAATATTTTTAATATTTTATAATATATGAACAGTGATATTGGTTTGTGATGTCAAGTTGGGCCAATTTTAGACTTGGAATGAATTTTTTTTTTTTTTTGGAATTGGGTTGCAGCCTAACTCATGGATAAATGTAACGTATAGTAAAAATATGTACCTTAGAGTAAAATTAAAATTAATTCTTAATACATAATTAAGTAGAAGAAATATTGAAAAATATTTGAAGGAGTTATTAATATTTTTTAAAAATAAAAAAAAAATTAAATGATAATTTTCATGTTTTATTAATTAATTTGGTGTCACTATATCCAACACAATAAATATTTTAATTTGAGTATAAATAAAAAGTAACATTTTGATATGTATATAATATATTTTATTCAATAACTAGGTGTATTTTAAAGTTATTCAATAGAAGAATAAGACTCCCCACTTATTGTTTTATGTTTCAAAAATCATGAAAATGAGTGGATGCAACGTGAAAGAAGAAAAAAGAAATAGTAAATAGGATAAAAGAAATGAGTTGAAATAAAGGTGGAAATTGTAGATGAGAAATGGGAGCATCGGAATTAAGAGGAGGGAAGGGGGAAGTTGTGGGAAAAGAGAGGAAAGAAGCATTATAAAAAAAAAAAAAAAAAGTAGAGTGGGGCTGGCTGGTTCTAATTAAAGTTGGGTTGCAAAAGGAATATATTCATTTTAAAGAATAAATTCTGTAAGCACAATAAAGATGCTTGAAATTCAAGCAAACATGGCCTTAATACTAAGCCACCCTCATCTTTTTCAACTACCCTATATGGTGTGTGTGTGTGTGTGTGTTTTTTGAAGCATTATTAATAATTAATCAACTAAAAGTTAAACTCCAACTTTGCTTCATTATAGTATAAAGGTAAGACAGCTATTGTACTATATCCTTCTAAAGCAAATCTCCAAATCTAATTCACCCTCCTCTTTTCTTATTATTTTATAAATTAATAAAGTATAAAACCTTGCATTATTAAATTTCTAATTTTTTTTTACTATCAAAATATTTATCATTTTTAATATTAAATTTCTAATTTAGAAATTTGGAATTATTTTTATTATCAAATTAAAGAAAGTTTTTAATAAAATTAAACTTTATATAATCCTCACCAAGGCTTAAAAAAAATTCATAATACAAGTTTTTTTTCCAAATATGTCACACCTAAATTCCCATTGTTTTATGAATTTTTTAATCATATTGTACAATATTTTACAAATAAGTAAATTTAATACCAATTTAAAAGATTAATAAAAATAACATATAATTTTTGTTTCATGTGAAAAAAAAAATCCACTTATTATAAATTTTATTTATTGTTAATGTCAAATTAAAAAAGTATGGTGATCAAAATTATAGTAGATTTTAACTCTCTCTTTTTTTTTTTATCAAATAAATTTATTTTATTTTTTTTTAAAAAACTTGGAATAGAATTACAATTTTTACATTTAAGTTGTGTAAAAATATATTACTATTAATTATTTTTCTTAAATTCAACAGATTCCCTATATTTATACTTACATTTATTTATATAGACATACGGATAGAGTAGTGCCAAAATACATTGTAGAACAGTAATAAGCAAAAAGGTGGTGGGGGAAATGGTTGAAGGAGGATTTGCTACGAGATCTACATTATTTAAATATTAATAAAATATGATTATTCTCTCAAACCAGCTTGACCATATCTTGTTGGCATACAACCATTGGTTTGATAGGAACAACAATTATATAAATATACTTTTACTAAAACTAGGTTGATTTAAATATTCCAACATTTAATTTAATGCCATATGTATCCATCTCTTCTTCAAAAGAGAGTTCTCCCCCAAAAATACACTTGACTCCAAACTTTTGTGTGCATGTAGAACCATTTGAGATGTTGAGGGTTTGATCTTTGAAATTGGTACAAGGCAAGGCCTAAATTTGAAAAACCAACCAAAACTTGAGACCTTGTAGTACCACCAATGGCTACAAGATTGGCATAACTTCATTGAAGATGTAGAATTTACTTTGGCTCAAGAATATTTGTTTGATTGTGAAAGAAGAAAGCATTTATTCCCACTAGGATTTGGGTAAACACCATATATATAATGGGTTTGTACTTTTCAGATATATATAATATGGGTTTGTATTTACTACTGTATAAATTTATACATTAATAATTAATTATACCATCACACTTCATTAAAAATTCCTAAAAGAATTTTAAAATAAATAAAAATAATTAAACTATTCAACCGGTAAGATAATTAGATTTCAGTATATATATATATGAGAAAATTATTTGATACACAATTAATAGAGATTATAAAACTCTACAAATAAATTGAGAGTTTAACAAATATATTATAAAAGATTATAAAAACATAAAAAATAAACTATATAAATAAATATAATATTTATTACACACTCAAACCACAACTATATATCAAATAATTACTCCGTTATATATATTAACCTTTTCAATTTCCAATCACATTTGACATCTTTAAATGGGAGACGAGGAGGTGTTTTTATTTTAAAAATTCTTGGTAGTCATCTTGATTTAATACTACTTTATTTTAGCAAAGTGGGACAGTGCGTCTATTTATTGGGTTTGACCCATTGACATTCAAGTGTATTTTTGTTTTTATTTGGTTTGGGAAATCATGGGATAGGATGGACAATCTTCAGTTCCACAAAAGTGATTAGAGAATGAGGCCCATCCATTAAACTTTAGAAGAGAGAAGGGTCCCCTACTACTTGCTGTCATCTAAAGCTTCATTCTTTATGCATGGATGTTCAGCTCCTTACATTATACCATTACCAACACCCCCACCGTAAAGTCATTCCCTTCTCTCTCTTTTTTCTCCTTAATTTGCTAAGTTTTAGATTTTTTTAAGGGTAAATTACTAAATTATGAATAAATTTTTGTTTTAGTTATTTAACTAAAAAAAGTTATCATTGAATTATTTTAAAAAAATTTATTTAAATCATTAGGTTATTAAAATCGATGTTTTATGGTCTTCTTTGTTCATACTACCTGCACCAATTGGAAGCTTTCTTTTCCCTCTCTTTTACAATTCAATTTTTTGGACGTCATAAATCTATGAACCAAAATTCAGATAGCTTTTTTCTTCCATCTCCAATACTAACTCTCAGATCAACTTGGATCTATGGTATGTTTTGCTACTCGTTGATGGGTACTGATCCACTGTACCGATCGTCAAATCGTTACTTGGAGCTCATTGGCGTAACTTTTTTCTAAAAAAAAAAACTTAACAGCATAATGACTTAGATAAATTTTTTTAGTGACTAATAATGTAGTTTACCCTAATTTTAAATATCAATATAATTACACCACATGAACATAAATGATGGTCTGATATAAGAAAATAATATCAACATGTGAAACGGTCAAGTGTATGTAATATGAATTATACATATATATATATATATTAAATTTTAACACGATTATAATATATAACAATAATACAATTATTTATTTAATTATCAATGCACATATATATGCAGGGATAATGCAATTGGGAATCACATATGAATGTTAGTGATATACCCCTTGACTTCATACTTGAATCTTATTGATTATTGCCTGCAAAGCAACTACAGGCTTAGAAATTTTTTAAACAAATTGCGTACATGTTGCAGAATATGAAGCCACTTGTTTTACTATAAGTTGAATATGGATATATAAATGAAACAGTAGATTTGGGTTGTAATTAACAGCTTCTGTAATCCTTACAGAGAAAATATTCAAAATTTGATCAGTTATTTAACCGAAAGGCATGCAAAGGCAAAGGCAAAAAGCAAAAGAAACAAAAACAAAATGATAAAGAAATTATAAGTTTAGTTATAGCTTTGATTGCCTAGTAATTTGGGTAAGAATCCATCAATTAATCATTAAATTTGGTGTCAAGAATGATGACTACCTTTTTCTTGGTAATGACATAAAGGATATATACACACACAAATGTCTTTGTTTTCTGAACCCTCATCATAGATTATATAGCCCACAAGATTTTGAACTTCATTATAACCTAAAAAGGGAAATTGTACTATAAAACCAACAAAATGGGTCATGTATGGACTTTAATTCATGAGTCATGTATGTACTATTAAACATGGTTGGCATGGTGAGTGCATCGTCTCACTCATATTCCGAATACTCAAAAAGTTTGCACATGGTAATGGTATAGTAGAAAGATACAGTCTTCTTTTAGAGATGACAAAAGATACATTACCCTCACCCTCACTCTCACACGTATCTGATTTTGTACATTCTAACCATATTTTATTCTTTTGCAAAACTTTTCCATGCACTTATCTTTTTCTTTCTTAAACAGTAACCTCAACCCTTTTTTTTTTCTGAAATTTGGAAGCTGTATGTTCAGATCTGTATGTCTATCCGTCTGTCAGCCAGTAAAGTGTTTAAGTGTAGTATAAATATTGTATTGTACGTATGGTGATGACAACATATTTATAGTATCTTTTGTTTGGGTAAAGGGGAGAGTGGGTGCATGTTAGAACAGCTGCTCTTTAATATTTCTTTTTTTTTTTTTTTGGTATGTTAGATGGTATATAGTAAGGTATGGTATGGTATGGTATGGTATATAGTATTATAAATTTAGCTTTTCTTTTTATATGAAGAAGGGAGCCTGTGGTTTATTCCTTTTTTTTTTTTTAGTATAGTTGAAAACCAAGGAACCTAAAGCAAACCCTCTCTTCTCTTCTTCAAAAACGCACCCTATTCCTCCCTATTTGCATCGCATTTGTTCTTGAATCTCAGGGTATTCTCACAGCCGCTTGTGTGAGTGAGAGAGAATGTTCCAACCAAAGAAGCCCACAACTATGAATTCCCATGATAGGCCTATGTGTGTTCAAGGCGACTCTGGTCTGGTTCTCACCACTGACCCCAAGCCTCGCCTGCGTTGGACCGTTGAGCTCCATGAACGCTTTGTCGATGCTGTTACTCAGCTTGGAGGCCCTGACAGTACTTCATCTATCCATTATTAACCTCTTCTTTTTATTACTTCCATTTCTTCATAACCATATTCGTTATGTTTTGCTTAACTTTGACAGAGGCCACACCAAAAACAATCATGAGAGTTATGGGAGTGAAGGGCCTTACACTTTACCACCTCAAGAGCCATCTCCAGGTTTGAATACGACACCCATATCTCATGCTTGCTTTAGCTTTTTTCTTCCAGCCCTTTTGTGACCAGCTTCTCCATGTAGGGTTGTCTTGGATTTCCCTTTTCTTTTTTCCTTTTGTGTGTTATTTTATTCATCTTTTCCTCTCTTTTTAATGCTTCTTTTGATTACACTAATTTTAATCCTTCTTGTTGGATTAGAAATTCAGACTTGGAAAGCAACCTCACAAAGAAATAAATGATCACTCTATGAAAGATGGTAAGAGATGAGGTGGACTCTTCTTTCTAGGGTTTTCTTTAAACATACTACTGTGTATATATATATTCGTGCATGTCTGTATGTTTGTAGCTAATTTTTCTTTTCTTCCCTGTTTTTCCGGGGGCGTTAGATCTTCAAAGAAGTGCTGCTTCGTCATCAGGCATGATGGCTCGTAGCATGAACGAGTATGTATCTATTCAGTTGTTGTGATTATTTTAATGATGTAAAAAATACTATCAAGAGCAATCAAGTTTGGCCTACCCCCTTTTAGAACTATTTTTTTTGGTGCATACCCCCTTTTAGAACTTTAATTACGATTAATATTGAATTGTTGGGGTTGTCCATGATCAGTTTACGATTTAATACTATGGTTCAATCGATATAAAGTATGAATTAAATGAATATAAATCACATATAGTTTGCCTCTTCATTTTTTTTTCTAAAAATGAAATTATTTGGGATTTTCTCGTGGAACGTATGTGTAACTCTAACATGCATGGGTGATGCGATTAGGATGCAAATGGAAGTGCAGAGAAGACTTCATGAGCAATTGGAGGTATGCACAGATTCTCCTTATCTCAAAAGATCATATTATATTCTTTCTTGCTTCATCACTATTACAAAACAATGAAATGTTTGGGTGGATAAATCTTCTTTTATATGTACTGGTTCATGCGTGACTGGCAGGTTCAAAGACACCTTCAACTGAGGATTGAGGCTCAAGGCAAGTATATGCAGTCCATACTAGAAAAGGCTTGTCAAACACTGGCTGGCGAAAACATGGCTTCCGGGGGATATAAAGGTATGGGAAATCAAGGTGTTCCCGACATCGGAGCGATGAAAGATTTCGGTCCTCTCAATTTCCCACCGTTTCAAGATCTCAACATTTACGGAGGTGACCAACTTGATCTCCCACACAACATGGATAGACCATTACTTGATGGCTTCATTTCCAATAATGATAACACTTGCCTCGGAAAGAAGAGGCCGAGCCCTTACAGCGGCAGCGGGAAGAGTCCATTGATCTGGTCCGATGATCTCCGACTGCAAGATTTGGGCACGGCTCCATCATGTCTAGGACCTCAAGATGATCCTTTCAAAACCGACCAGATTCAGCTTGCACCGCCATCTACCGAGCTAGACAGTATATCGGAGATTTACGATGCCAAGCCGGTGCTTTCGGGCGATGGCATAGGTGAAAAGAAGTTCGAAGCATCGCCTAAGCTGGAAAGGCCATCGCCAAGAAGGGCGGCACTTCAGACAGAGAGGATGAACCCTATGATAAATAGTGGTAGTGTGGCACAAGGGAGGAATTCACCATTTGGATGATCAATTTCTAACATATATTTGACTTATGATTAGACTTTATTAATTAATTATGCTCCCCGGCCCTGCGTCTGATATCTGAATAGGGTTTTAGTAAATTAATTATAATTACAATAGGATTTTGCCTGAGGTATATGATAATGCATGCCATGCACATGCCAATCTTAATTTGTTACTTAATTGTTATGAGTTTAGTACATCAATTTGTACTTGCCCACCATTCCAATTATATGCTATTGTTGATTTCTACTATATATTTTGCATCTTCAACTCGCACTTTGTATGTGCCATGCCTGTTTTCTTCCATTGAAATACCTATCTTGTCAAAACTTCTTTTTATATAACCTTATCTTCTTTTTTTTAATCTATCAGCTCATTTGTGCATGGAAATAACATTGTATTTTGTTATGATTTGAGATTTTAAGAACAAAAGAGAATGCGACAAAACTATTTTGCCATTGACATTTGCACGCCCTCTTCGTTCTTGATGTTAATTGGCCTTTTTGTTGGTCACCACCACCATAAAAGACAATACTGTATTCAAAATTCTTCTAAAAGGATGTGAGATGTAATATTTGGATTTGTTACATACTGTACAAACCAAATTTTAATTCAAAATCTTTAATTTGAACTATATATTACTTGTTTATCGGTGATTTAGTAATAAGTTTTATAATGAAAAGTGGATGTCCTTTGAATAGCTAGTTTTACACAATTTTTGTCTCTAAAAACATAAGATTGTGCAATTTCTGATGATAAATATATCGTGGGAAAAAGAGCAATGAATGATGGTCATAATGTGTAGGCTCCTCTTGTAAGTATGAAGTAAACTTTTTAAAACCCTTACTTTTAAGGTAGTTATTATCATTGGGAAGCACGAAGCCACACTAAAAAAAAAAACCTGCAAGGCACGATATGCTCCCCATTAAAGCAAAAGATCATGGGGTTTGGGAGCACATGCCTCTGCAAAAGCATATATTACATACATACCTATTTAATAGATTATATTATATCACTTTGGGAACCAAGCACATTTTGATTGTACATACTTAGCAACCCCTTTTTCTCATTATGTTAGAGCAACATTTATTAATTGCCAATGATAGTAGCCGACATACAGTATCTACCTTTTAACCTCTTTACCACTCCTTATTCCTGGGGTCTGAGTTTTCCAAGTGGACACTAATTACTACTTTTAAGTTTCAATCATCATGTGTGTGGATTAACTCTAATTTTTAATTATTTGATTTCTCAACTTGGCATTTCTGTAAAATTCATAAGGTAAGTGTTCATTCAACTTATATAGCATAGTAATAGTATCAATTAAGTATTGAATGATATGTTTATAATTATATATAATAATAGTATTAAATGAAATGTTTTAAATGTTGATATTTAAGGTAATCATATGAAATGATATGTTTTTTTATTCATTTATAAAAGTAGAATATCGTATTGTAGTTGTTGCTCTTTTCAAAATATATTGGATCACGCACTTGCTCATAGACCTCCATGTCGTATTCCCAACCATGCCATTGATACTATTTGACAATATTAGAGTCGGCAAATCTAGTGAACCACACCAAAATGAAGCATTTAGAAGTTGAGCTTCACTTTGTTCATAAACAAGTGTGGCGTTCTCAAGTTTGTGTTACTCATATTCTCTCTGCTGATCAACTTGATGATCCTCTTACCAAGATTTTGTTGAAATCTACTTTTCAACAAGTTCTTCCCAAGTTAAATGTTGTTGGGGAGGAATGTAACAACGCACTCATTATTTTAAATTATTGTAACACCGCATACCCAGCTTAGAAGTTAAGACCAAGTTTGAAGGTTACATCAAATTATTTTAGAATAAACTAGCCCTTAATTACTTGAAATTCAACAATTGAAAAGCATGTAATTAGTTAGATCAAACATAAAGTTCAACTTCTGAAGCGTAATTCAAAACAAACACACACTAGCATAAGTTTATAAAAACAACGATAAAATAACTAAAGAGAGATGACTGAGCTCCTGCCACGCTGACCCGCCTAAGTCTGTGGGTTACCTGTAATCCAAACAAACAACTAATGAGTTTACAACTCAGTGTGTAACTTACATTCACAATTAAATAGTGAAATAACATATGTGATTTCAGTTTGTCTTTAGTCAGTTAATTCTCAGAATCAGATACAGAAACAGAAGATATCAGATACAATCGCAGCACAGTTTAGATACAGATGCAGATTCCTACCCCCAATCGCTACACACCACATAGTGACTAAGTGTCACGTTTCAGAAATACTGCATTCAAGCTGTCGGATCAGAATGCAATAACTCACTAAAGTTAGATATAAGTTTGTGGCTTGGCCACTAAGCTCGGTAGATTATTAACTGCCCATACTTTCTCCTTATCATAATCCCAACCCAATGCAGATGCAGATTAACGGATGTTAAAAATGCGTGTATAGAAATGCCAATTCAGATCATGCTCATGTAACGTTATTACAGTTACTTATTAGATCTCATATCAACTATATAAATAAAAATAACATATATTTCAGTAACGGATCGTCAAATAACAGTTTCATTATCTAATTCAGATCATACAGTCCTTACCATAGGCCTATATTTGATTCGAACGGTAATTACAACCTGAAGGAAAAATTATAATTTTTGGCCCACACACCCATGCCTGGGTGTCTGGCCCGTGTGGTCCACATGACCTAGCACATGGCCGTCTAGCTCAAAACAGTGGGTTACACGGCCAAGAACATACCTGTGTGACTCAAAACTGAAAATATCTCTCACACGGCCTGGACACACGCCCGTGTCTCTGGCCCGTGTAACTCTAATTCACAAATAGTGAGTTACACAGCCTGGACACATGTTCGTGTCCCTAGCCCGTATGACCCTAATTCAAAAATAGTGAATTACATGGCCTAGACACACGCCCGTGTCCCTAGCCCGTGTGACCTTAATTCACAAACAGTGAGTTACACGGCCTACCACATGGCCTGATACCCGCCGTGTGACTTACATGGCCTACCACATGGCATGGCATACGGCTGTGTGGCATCAACAACCATGTTTTTCGGCATTCGCAAATCACAGAATTTTCGATTTTCTTTACACACGTGATATAGTTTTGATGTAAAAGCAATGCAAAAGAATTCGAAACCTAATACGACAATCAATTGACGAATTAAACAACTAAATCAAACCCAAATGTTAAAGTTAATATCCAAAACTAACATGCGTCGAAAACTTAGACACAAAACCTCAAAGAAAAATTATTCGTTCACTAACAATCTACAACAATCAGTCGAAACTAAATCGTTGAAGGGCTACTCCTCTTGAGATCTTCACCTAAAAAGGAATCAAATTGGACAATTAATAGAGATTTTGAAGCAATAGATAGTAACGATCAATTTCAAAAGGAACAGGCAAAAACTAGCAAAGTAGAATAAGACAACAGAAGAACTTACGCAGAAACCTTTCAATTGCAACTATGAACAATACAATACCCTCGATTAAACCCAATAACAGTTTACGGAAGCAAGCAAAAAGAAAAAGAAAAGAAAGGTGAAAGAAGAAAGAAGAAAGAAGGAAGAAGGAAGAAAGAAGAAGAACAAAAGAAAGAAAAAAAACATTAATGAACATGGCTTTTAAAACAATAAAAACTAACAGGCTTTTACTAAGTAGCATTAAGATATTTCCTTAACACATGCGCAAAGACTTGAACGTAGAATCAAAAGTATACAGAAGCTTAACCAATGAATTAGTAGGCTCATTTTTTACACAGATTAACGCAAAAATAGACTTAAGTCAAACGTTCAACACTAAAGGTCAAGTCAAACAAAATAACAAAATTTTCAAAAGTGAGGTTTGAACCTCTGACCTCTAACATAGAAACAAAACATTTAGCCAGAGATGCAAAGACTTAATTATATTAAAATTTAACAAACAACACTCAAATTTTTGGAGAGTTACAATTATTTTACTCCTACTTTCTTGCTAAGTCTTGTTTATTGTTATGTTGTGTTATAATTATTTGTTTAGATTATAGGTTGTTAAAGGTTGTTCCTAATATCTAACTTTCATTTAAATTAGTTTGTTATTCTGTGTATAAATACCACCATTTTGGATCAATAAAAGAGAAGGGCATTTTTCTACATTTCCTAATTTCCATTCTTAATTATAGTACAAAGTACCATTGTATAGGCTTATTTGCTATTTTGTTAAAGTTAATTGTTTATCCATGTTTCGGATTCAAATAGCATAAATGAAATGTTGATCCATGTGTTTTTTCAAGTGACTGTGATATTTTATTTTGGAATTTTTATGAAAATTAATATTATAAAATACTACTCACTTTAATTAGGAGTACTTAGTGGCTTGTGGCCATGGCCCCCTAAAATGGTAAAATTTTAATTTAAGTCTTTTATAATTTATAAAATTTTAAATTAGTAATGGTAAATTACACTTTGGCCCTTCTAAAAATGATAAAAATTTGATTTAACCCTTTAAAAATTATAAATATATAGACTATTATAAATGATGAAATTACATTTTTACTATCGTAAAAATATACAATTTAAATTCGTCCCCTTAAAAAAATTTTTGGCTCCGCCACTGGGGTACTTCTTATATATTTTTACAAAAATTATATCTTTATTTTTTTAAAATTTTATTGGAAATTATAACCATTTTAATTTGATATTGATAGACATTTAATGTATTTTTGAACACAAAAACATTTAATATATGAATTAAAATATCACTACATGATTTACAATATTTTGAATGCTATTAAATATTTGTAATCTCTAAATAAACATATTACAAAGTTTTTTTTTTGTAGTATTTTAAAATCATGTTATATTTTAAAATTTTTATCTGAAGTTAAATACCAAATCAATTTCATACTAAACAATTTTAAATCTTAAAACTATCATGAATGCTAAAATTAAATCAAAAGAAGTAAAATTATAAACTTTCTAGAAAAATGACATGCACAATACGACCCACATGTGAAAATTTATATAATATAAATTATTAATACATCAAAATTCATATAGATATGCACAAAACATTAAACATGATTGTAATATGTGAAAATATATTAATCGATATTGTGTATGTTCTAATCTTGACATATTTTATACTTAAACAAAAAATTCATTTTTCTAAATGATTTAAAAGATAATTTATAAAATTATAAATAAATTTATAACTAAATATTAAATAATTTTCTTGAGTAAAAATAAAAAATATTATAAATAAATAAAAATATGTCTGTCGAAACTTTTTTTATTTTGAAAAACGAGGGTCGACTTTAAAACGAGTTATGGAGTCGCCACTAATCCTTTTTGTTTAGGTGTGATCGAGTCACCTAATAAAACATTTTATTTTATTAAAATATCGATTTTGGCCTACGAAATTTGAGAAAACGAGTTCGGGAGTCGGTTACATACGAGGAAGGTTACATACGAGGAAGGATTAGCACCCTCGTTATGCCCAGAATTGGTACCAAATTGATTAAACAATGTCCTTATGTCTAAAATTTAAAAAAAATATATTTTGAAATACAATTTCTTTTAAAACATTTGAATAACTCAAATTGAACATTAAAATTCTCTTGTTTTGAAGGAATATAATATCACATCTAGCACGTTAGGACATGATTCTTTAAACCTTCGAAACCATGATCAATTCTTGATTTCCGAAAGCTCATACATTTGAAAATTACCAAAGGATATTCGATTATTTGGTCCAACGAAAAATCGAAACCCAACACATTAGGGCACGATTTCTCGGATTTCCAAACATAGAACATTGCCTTTATTTTTCAGAAATCCTTATCTCAAGATACAAAATATCATATCCAGCGAGTTAGGACACAACACCTCGAATTCCTGAGAATAAGCTTTTATTTGAAACTTATACGTTTTGATTGAAAAAGGGTACCCGGTTACTTAGATTCAACAAGGAAAATTGAAACCTAGTAAGTTAGGGCACAATCTTCTCGAAGATGCCAAATACCAAGTACTGCCTTATTTTGAAAACTTTTGAATAAAATGATTTTAAAACTTAAACGATATTAAAACACGACCTTTTAAACAAATAAAATGCAATGGAATAATAATGTACAATGCAAAGTAATAATTCATAAACAAAATGTTATAATAATGAATCACAAATAACAAATTAACACTGTAGTAGCCAATTTTGGCCCAGAGCAACAAACAAACAATAAATAAAAAAATAAAACCCAAATAAACAATTAAAAAGTCCATTTACAATATATGTGGCCTAATAATACAATACCCAAACCCAATTTACAAGTCCAAACCAGCCCTAGCCCACTATCTTAAAATTTTTTCAGCAACAAACCCTAGTCCCCAAGGTGCAGCCGCCGCATGCCCCTCTGCCCTTGACCAGCGCCGCACGCTACCCTCGGTGACCACACGTGCCGCTTTGACGCATGCATCTGACGTCTCTGACACCACCTGCAACACGCAAAAAAAGAGGACAACGAAGAAGAAAACAAAATGGCAGCAGAAAAACAAAACAAAAATGGACAAAAACAGATCTCAGATCCGGCTATAAAATCTAAAATCAAAGCATTGTATTTTTTTTACGCATATTAAGCAATCAAAAACGAAATAGAAGCAAAAAAGGTTAATTTCGCTTTTCTTTTTATTTTTGATTTCCTGTTTTTTTATTTTCAAATCGGTTTTTGTAATAAAAAAAAAAGATAAAATAAAAGTAGAGGAGAAGGAGATACTTACCGGAATCGCCTCGGGGTTGTGTTGTCGGAACCTATTCTCCGTCGCCGGAATCGAATCCAAGAGTTGGGTAAAAGGGCCTCTCTCTCTCATTTTTTGGGGCTAAAAAGGGTGTGGCCCTTGATTCTTTTGGAAGCGGGGTTGAAAAGCCCGTCCTTGGCCGCTTGGACCACCGTCCATGGTAGAGGAATGGCGAACTGATGACGGCAGCTCTAGAGGGTTTCTTTCCAAACCCTAGCAGAGAAATTAAAGATGGGGGGTTTCTTTTTTTTTTTACTCAAATGGGGGCTAAAAAAATTTTTAATTTGGCTTTAATAGCCATGCAAAACGCTGCCGTTTTGCAACCCCCCTCCCCACACACCTCAAAACGGCGTCATTTTTTGGGGGGGGTATCCAGGCGCGACCTGACTCAATTTAAAGGGATCCATGTGTTTTTAAGGCCCAAATGGGCTATTTTCGCGAATAGCCCCTCTTTTTTCGCAGCGCATATCGAGTCGGTTCTATGCTAATTTTCTTTTCTTTTAATTTGGCCCCACACTTTGGTTTTTGATGCATTTTGGTCCTCTAACCGATTTTGAAGCAGGGGTACATGGAACGATGCAGTTTGACATTTGGGATTATTTTCCATTTGGCCCTCGTGGTTTTGCGCAAGTTTCATTTAGGCCCTGATCCCCTTTTTTTTTAATTTGTCCCTCTAACTCTTTCTTGATTTCGATTCAATCCTTGATCCTTATATTTTAAATTGTTTTATTTTTGTTTGTTTTCAAGTTTTTTATATATTAATTATTTTAAATATATACATATATTATCTATTTTAGTTTCTCTTCTTATAAATTGTTTGTATTTTTAAATTTCTTTTTCTTGCATATCTATTTTAAGCTTTTCACGTGATGTTTTAAATTATTTTTTTCAGTTATTAATTTTAAATGCTTTATATATCATTTTATTTTATGCCAAAAATATTATATATGTTAATCATTATAAATTGTTTTATGTTCTTTACTTTAAATTAACTTTTTATTTTTTTAAAAAAAATCATTTTATGTATTATTTATTTAAAATAGTTTTATTATTTTAAATTATTATATACCTTTTTAAAACTCAATTTATTTACTTTAAAATATTCTATCCATTATTCATTATATGTATACATTATTTGTTCTGAAATTTTTATATATACATGTATGATCTTTTCTTAAATTATTTTATATTATTGATTTTAAAATTTCATTTTTCATTTTATTTATTTTTAAAACTTAGTTATTATCACGTTAAATAGTTTTTTTACGTTTTATTCGTTTTAATTTTCTTTATACTATTTATTTTTTAGATTGTTATATACGTTATTTATTCATTTATTTTTCATTGTTCTTTGATTACTAATGATAGCATTTAAATAATGTATGTTGGGTGATTATTGTTATTGTGTGTACCTTAATTCGTTCACTTGTATTTTTATATTGTTGTCATATATTTGTGTGATGTTATTCTTATATTATTATTTCATGCTTTATACTCCCATTTATTTCATTTCGTTCAAATCATATCGCACATTAATCTCAAATGTATTTGTCCAAACATGGATCGTTTCAATCCAAACAAATAATGCATGTCATTTAACTATTATTCAAAAACAAAAATTTCAAAATGAGGCAATGTTTCGCATTTTGGAACATCGAGGAATTGTGCCCTAACTTATGGGGTTTCGATTTTCTCATTGATTCTAAATAGCCAAATATCCTTTTGAGTTTTAAAATACACGAAATTCAAATTAAAATTAAAGACAAACTTGCGCTCGAGAGTTCATGGTATTGTGTCCTAACTTACGGGATGTGATACTCCGATATCTCGAGACGAGGAAATCTTTAACAATCATTTTGAGCTAAATCAAATTTTTTTTTAATTTGACGTTAATAAAAAGATAGTATTTTAAATCCGTTCTCGATTTTCAACTTTCGACATTGAGACACTAACTAATCAATTTGGTACCGATTTTTGGGCGTGTCGAGGGTGCTAACCTTTCCTCGCACATAACTGACTCCTGAACTTGTTCTCTCGAGTTTCGTGGACCAAAATGCTGTTTTAGTAAACTAAAACATTTTTATTAAAATAAAGGTGATCCGATCACACCTAATAAAGATTGGTGGCGACTCCCGTTTTAATCTTCATTTTCAAACAAAGTCGATTCCAGTTTTCAAAAAAATTGTTTCGACAGCTTGGCGATTCCACTGGAGACTGGTTGAGAGTCAAACCATAAGTTGATTAGTTTTTGTCTTTTGTCCAAAATTGAAAATCTGTTTTAAATTTACGATTACTTCATTGCATGATATCTGTTACTTTCGTGGTTTTCTTCATAATATGTTTGCTTTAAGTGGTTTAATTCTTGCAATGTATCTTTGCATATCGCATCGCATAAATTGGTCAATTTTACCCTTTTAAGTGGGAGTGAGAAATTATTCCTTCGTGAGGTCTTCACCTCCGTATAGGATAGTAGATCGTTTTCAGGATACATCCGTACCTACGTCTTCGTGAGATTTCCATCTCTGTATAGCCGTAGGGAAATGTATTCCCCTGAACTGAACTCGATCCGTATGAGCCTATAATGGGTGAGGATCGAGGAATCTACCGGTTCAGGTACCTTTACTCTAGAACCAAACCGCATATAATGAGCCCTAAGAGCCTACCCTAGGTAGAACCACACCAAACGCTAGTGGTTACCCGAATAGGTGTTTGATTATTTCTTGTTTGCTTTGAGTTCTATTCTTTGTATTTAATACTGACTTGTTATGTTTTGCTGTTATTGCATGGCATCTCATCATAAAAAGGTGTTGGTTCACGTTCGGTTACTAGATAGAACAGCTTAGCATGGAAAAAGGGTTTCTTGATAGAGTGGAAGAGAATGCGGTTGTCCGAATTTGGTCTGAAAAGACGCAGCAAGAGAAAGGTAATAGTTTGACCGAAGGATATGAGTCGGAATTATGGGATTTCACTCGCATCAGTGTAACCCAGAATGACTTGCAAGAATTAAAGGTGATATAGAATAGTTGGAATGATGAGATTAAGCAACTCTTTTACTGTAATTACGGCGACATACCCTATCTGCTCGATGTAAAGGTGGACAAATACTTGTTTCGAGCCCTCACACAATTTTAGAATCCCGCCTACAGTTGCTTCACTTTTGTAGGAGTCGATTTGGTACCCACTGTGGAGGAATACATGGCTTTGCTTAATTGCCCGAAGATTCAAGCCGACAGGGCCTATTCAAAACCTGTTAACATCTCACCCTTTTTGAAGAAATTGATGAATATCACAGGGATGAGTGAATAATGGGTCGCAGCTCGTATCAAGCAGAAAGGAGATAGTAAGTCTATTCCTTGGAGGAATTTGAGGGATTTTATCCTTGCACACCCGGATATGAAGAAAAGGGTTGACGTTTTTGCCTTGAGCCTCTATGGTTTGATTGTCTTTCCTAAGGCATTAAGACATGTGGATGAAGCCATCTCAGATTTATTCAATCGACTTGATAAAGGGACCACACCCGTCCCAGTAATCTTAGCAGAAACTTTCAGATCCTTGAACGCATGTCGGAGGAAGGGCGAAGGAAGATTCGTAGGATGTGCGAAGGAAGATTCGTAGGATGTGTGCAGTTATTGTTGGCTTGGTTCTACAGCCACTTTTGAAAGGTAGAAAAGATCTTCTATCGAGTTTTCTCCAAGGACTATTCCCCATTAAGAGAATTTGTGGCTACACTGAGGCGAGACGATGTTTTAGAGGAGAAATTGATAGCTATCCTCCAGAATTTGCAAGGCGAAGATGTTGAATGGAGGGCTATGCGGTTGATCCTCGACGAGATTTTATATCGGTGCGGTAATTTCGACTGGGTCCCTCTAGCTGGAATATGGGGAGCCGTTGGATACGCTCTATTACTTGTGTTAAGGCAGTATCGGTCAAGGCAGTTTATACTGGCGACACAAGGGTTGGCTCAATGTGAGTTCTCTTATAAAGACAAAAATTATAAGAAGAAGGTTCGCGAGATATCAGATGCTTGGAACCAAACTCGAAGAATGAAAAGGTTCACCACGGTCCCGATGACGACCTTCGAGTATGAATAGTTGTAGGGTAAAAGAATCAACGATAATATCCTTATGTCGAATCAAGGAAATGTTCAACCGATAGAAGAGCATTTACGAGTCGTCCCGTTTGAATTAGAGATCATCAAACAAGACTTTAAGAAAAGGAGCTCGGAATTGGGGAAGAAAATAGAGCAGTTAGAAGAGGAGAAAATGAAGTTGGGATTAGACGTCGATATCCACAAGTTAGAAGCCGAGAAATTGAGGAAAAGGAAGAACAAGGCTAAGGAAGATTTGGATAGTCTAAAAACTGATTACAAGATGCTACGTATGTCGATAAGAACTACTGGCTTAGGTAAAACATCGAAACAGTGGTGCCAAGAAATTAAAGAAGAAAATACTAGAATCGACCATTAGGAGAAGAAGTTTCAAGATGGCCAAGTACGGGAGGACGCTCTGAAAAAGACTTTGTTGGAGAGCCAAAACGAAAGAGAGAGGTTACGAGCTCAGGTGGCCAAATTGGAAAAATCACTACATCAGCATCGTAGCCGTAATTCCGTGATTGAATTGAAGGCCAGTCTAAGCAAGATCGAGGAGTTGAAAGAGAGAATAGAGGAACTCGAGACTGCACTACGAGATAGCAAAATTCGAGTTGAGCTCCTTGAGGCAAACAACAATTATTGTATGGAACAGCTTCATCGCTCTCAAGACCAAATCAGAGATAGAGATTATGTCATGGGTGAAGCTGTGGCTCAGGTTTGGGAGGTAGCTGATCATTTGCAAACCTTTGGTAGTTCAGGCTGATGTATTAAGTTTAAAGTACGAATTGGAATCAGATCGAGGTCGAGATTTGGCTTGGCTTCTTAGAAAAGTTAAAGCTTTGTGCATTAGGGCAAAGTCGTATATGTAATTATCCACTCTATGTAAAGAAAATTTTCTTCTGGTAAAGTTATTCTAATGAAATTGACTCAAAATCAACGCCTCTTTTGCATTTCATCATATGCATTAAGTTTTATAAAAAGGCCCTAATTAAACAAAATTATTTCAGAAGTTAATCTGGAAACCAACGAGAATCAACCAATCGAACACCACTACAATACTCGTCATAAGACCAAAACAATGGATCAAAGATTAGAACAAATATAAAGGGACATGCAAGAGCAATTGCAAGCGCAGATGCAAGAGCAGTTAGCTAGAATCAAACACGACATGAGGGAACAAATGCAAGAATCCTAGAATAATATGATAAGTTAGTTGGCACAGTTACTGGCTAAGGAACGTGAAAAGGGGAAGAGCACTGCGGTCAATTCAGGGAACGATAATGAAGACCCTGTTTATCCCTTAGACTTTACTCCTGTCAACGCCCAACCACAACCAGAGGTGTACCCACGAGGGGCACCCGTCACTATCAGGCCACAGCAATATAAGGTCGGCACCTCAGCACCGATGATTTTTCCAACAGGCTCGGGCTTCAATTCGGGGGACAAACCAACTAATCTCATTGTCTCAAATCTCGACGACCTAGCAGAAATAGAAAGGACAAGAGTAGATCTGCCAAAGCAACTTGAGGACCGATACAAGAGGTTAGAGGAGAAATTTAAAGCAATGGAGACTACTGATTGCCGTTGCGGAATCAACGCTAAAGACCTAAGCTTGGTCCCAGATCTGGTACTCCCACTAAAGTTTAAGACTCCAGAATTTGAAAAGTATAATGGGACTACCTGCCCTGAAGCTCACATTACGATGTTCTGTCGAAGGATGACAGGATATGTTAGCAATGATCAGCTGTTAATTCACTGTTTCCAAGATAGTCTGATCGGGTCCACTGCCAAGTGGTATAACTAGTTAAGCCGTGACCAAATTGGTTCATGGAAGGACTTGGCTCAAGCTTTCATGAAACAATACAGTCACATAATAGATATAGCACCCGATAGAATCACACTCCAAAACATGGAAAAGAAGCCGAGTGAGAGCTTCAGGCAGTATACCCAATGATGGAGGGAGGTAGCCATACAAGTCTAACCACCTCTCTTGGAGAAAGAAACGACCATGCTCTTTATCAATACCCTAAAGGCCCCATTCATTAACCACATGTTGGGAAGCGCTACTAAGAGCTTCTCAGACATAGTAATGTCTAGAGAGATGATAGAAAATGCAATAAGATGCGGGAAGATTGAAGTGGGGAAAAGTGCCAAGAGATCAACCCCGAGAAGGAAAGAAAATGAAGTAAACAATGAGAGTGTGTACAATAAGGGTTATTCCAAGCCAGTCACCGTGAACCAACCAAGGACAGTGACTACTAACCATCAGGGCTCCACAAGACAAGATTCTAACCCAAGGCCTAACATGGAAAGGGTTCAGTTCACGCCGATTCCAATGACGTATAGGGAGCTTTACCAAAATCTGTTCGACGCACATGTGGTGTCCCCATTTTATCTAAAACCTATGCAACCTCCATTCCCTAAGTGGTATGACGCAAACGCTCAATACGAATACCATGTAGGAATCCCAAGGCACACGATTGAGAATTGTGCGGCCTTCAAAAAGATAGTCGAAAGGTTCATAAAGATGGGCATTGTAAAGTTCGATGATCCCACAGGACCTAATGTAGCGGAAAATCCGTTACCCAGTCATTCAGACAAAGGGGTAAACACGATAGTTGAAAATGGAGGGAGAAGAACCAAGATGAATGTATCAGAGGTAAAGACTCCGTTGAGATGGGTTTGGAAGAAAATGGTGGAAGAAGGTTTAGTTACTGGGAATTCCACGACGAGGAGGGGCATGAGATCCAAAAGTGCAATGAATTCAAGGCGTTTGTACAGAGATTGATGGAAAATAAAGAGATTGAATTCTTTGAGTATACTGAGGGCTCGGAAGGAGAAGATGTATACGCTTCATAAGGAGGGTCAACCAACAAAGTCCACGGGGTCAATCACCCAGTGGTAATCATATCACGACCAAGAATCAGTGAATTTGAAGTACCAATTGCGCCAAAGGTCATAATTCAAAGGTCCGTTTCTTTTCCTTATAAAGATAGCAATAGTGTGCCTTGGAACTATGACTATAACGTGACAATCCCAAGAAAGGAGAACCTAGTCGGCACTTTGGATGAAGGTCAAGAAGAAGGTTTCTATACACATAGTGGAAGGTGTTATACCCCGAACACAAAGGCAGAACCAGTTAAAGGAAAAGCTGTGATTGATGAACAAAAGAAGGAGAAGACAATCAAACCCGAATCACCTGTCAATGAGTCGGTGACTGAAAAGGAGGCTAAGGAATTCTTAAAATTCCTGAAGCAAAGTGAGTACAGTGTTGTGGAACAATTACACAAGCAGCCAGCTCGCATCTCGGTACTAGCATTACTCTTGAGCTCAAAGACGCACCGCAGTGCATTAATGAAAGTGTTAAATGAAACATACGTTGCAGATGATATCTCTATCAACAAGCTCAACCGTCTGGTCAATAACATCAGTGCCGATAATTTTATTTTCTTTAATGATGATGAGATACCACCGGGGGGTATGGGATCTACAAAAGCCCTGCATATCACCACTCACTGTAAGGGATATACATTACCGGGGGTACTGATTGATAATGGATCAGCGTTGAATGTTCTGCCCTTGTCCATGCTAAATAGGTTGCCAGTGGATAGCTTTCACATAAAGACATGTCAAAACATAGTGAGAGCATTCGACGGTACTGAAAGAAAAGTGATGGGAAGGATCGAGATACCTCTCTTGATTGGCCCAAATACATATGAAGTGGACTTCTTGGTAATGGACATTAAACCTTCGTACAACTGCCTGTTGGGGAGGCCATGGATTCACTCAGTGGGAGCAGTACCGTCGTCATTACACCAAAAATTGAAGTTGGTGACTGAGGGTAGGTTGGTAATGATAAACGCGGAGGAAGACATCATTGCATCTGTTACCAGTGACGCACCGTACATAGGTGCGGATGATGAGGCGATTGAATGTTCCTTTCGATCGTTAGAATTTGTCAATACTACATTCATTATCAAAGGGAACAAGATCCCAATGCCCAAAATATCCAAGATTACAAAAATAGGCCTGCGATTGACAGTCGAAAAATGAGCCTTGCTAGGGAAAGGACTTAGAAGATGCCTCTAAGGAAGGATCGAGGTACCAGTGCTAAAAGAAAAAAGAGATCGCTTTGGCTTAGGATTTAAGCCAGATGCGAAGTAAAGGAAGAAAGAGTTAGAGAAAAAGTAAGAGAGGAGAAAAGTGCGTCTACACGGTGAACAGGTCAAGTGGGAGCCAATGACTTTTCCTCATTTATTCAGAACATTTATGTCGGGAGGAACTATCTACCCCGAAAAGAAGATGATGAGAAAGAAAATGGCAGAAGAAATGTTGGGAAGTTTGAGCATTAACGCCATATCTGAAGAAAGAACCGAAGAAAGGAATTTTCCTGAAATTCGCCCTTACATCCCTGGGAGTGTTTTGAACAATAAGACCGCGGAGGAGATCCCTATTGTCGAAACCCTTTTTTTTATTTTGAAAACAATGGGGATCGACTTTTAAAAAACAAAGTGTGGAGTCGCTACCAATCTCTTGATTTAGGTGTGATTGGACCACCTATTAAAATGTTTTATTCAATGAAAAATAAATTTGGTTTAGGTAAAATAAAGAAAAATGGGTTCGGGAGTCGGTTACGTATGAGGAAGGGTTAGCATCCTCACTACGCCCAAAAATTGGTACCAAATTGATTTGATGATGTCCTTATATCAAAAGTTTTTAAGAAGAAAGATCTTTTAAAGCATGATTCTTTAAAATGTTTGAAATAGTTTAAATTAGTAGTCACAAATCTCTCATTTCAAAGATATGCAGTATCATACCCAGTACGATTGGATACGATCCTTTATACCTTTAAAGATAATTGATTTTTGACTTTTGAAAAATTGTACACTAAAAAAGGTTATTCAAATATTTAGTTCGCCGAAAAATCATACCCAGTACGATTGAGTACCATTTTCCGAATTCTCCAAATATTGAATATTGCCTTATTTTTGAATTTTTGAATAATAAAAATTTAGAAATTTGCTTAAAAACATGTTTATTGAAAATAATTATGATAAAAATACAAAGTTCATATCAAATTATATATGAAGTACTTAAAAAACAAATTCATTCAAAAATTGATAATTCACATGATAACTTAAATAATGTATTAAATATGAAGGGATAACAATACATGATATAATATAACATACATAATAAACTCATAAAATATGTATATACCGTAAATTTGAGAATAATTATTTGTGAAAAAAAATGAAGTTAATAATGTATAAATATATATATATATATATATATAAATTATATATATAACAAAATTTTAAAAGAAAAAAAAAACAAGATCATATACAAAAGATAAAACTAATATTTACAAAATATATAAATTTAGTGATGTATATTTATAAAACTATATTTATAAAGGAAATTTTAAAACAAATAATATATAACATAATTTTACATGTAGCAAAACGATTTGAATTGATGGAACACATAAATAATGCATACATAACGATAACATGAGAGTATATACAATAAATAAATAGTACGACTTAAAATATAGTTCTTAAAAGAAACGCATTATACACATGAATAATTTTAAAGAATATATATATATATATACACGTAAAAGAAATATTAATTCGAAATCAATAATGTAGACTATAATAAAATAATTTAATATGGGTTATATACATATGTTTTAGAAATAACTAAATGTTAGAATATCATGAAATAAAAATATGAATTGTAAAATTAAGTTAATTTCATCACATACTATGCATTTAATAAAAATAATTAGCTACAAACTTAAAAAACTATATATTTAAAAATATCATGGTTTTAATAATGTATTTAAATTAATATAAATACCAAAAATATATGCTTAATGATAACTTAAATAATATATTAAATATGTGGGATTTTTCCTTTAAATAATAAAAATATATAATAAAATATGTGAATAGATCTAAAAGAAATTATACGTGTCAAATAACATAATACTAATAATACACACAGAATAAAATCAACTTCATCAAAAAATATTTATATAATAACGTATAAAATATTATGCAAAATGTTATAATGATATAATATAAAAAGGAATTTAAAAAAAAAATTGAAAAGAGGAAAAAAAAAACTTACTAAGACAATTCAAAATGTACATATAAAAAAAATAAAATTAAGAGATGAATGTTAAAGTGAATTTAAAAAAAAAATAGTAATGAAACATACAAATTGAAATCAAACTTAATTGAGATAAGATCAAATTGAAAGGGGGTAATTAATAAATAAAAATAGATCATTAAAACACAAAAATAAGGGTCAAAATGCAATGCGTGTGAACGTACGAGGATTGAAAATGTAAATAATCCGAATATCAAAATGCAATGCTTAAGTGCGGATCCAATTGAATTGGCACACAAATTCTGAGGGCAAAATTAAAAAACAAAGAAATCTGAAGTAGGCTTGATCGCGCGCTAACGCGAAAGGAGGGGACCAATCGAGCAAATTGACCATCTACAATAAATAACCAAACATTTCCCTTTTGAAACGGTGTTGTTTCTTCACTTTTATAAAACCAAATATTTCCTTTAAAAAAAATAAAGAAAACAATCTGCCACTTTTAAAATAACCCTAGTCCCTTTTTATTTCCCCATGATTTTCTCCTCTTTTGGCCGATCCTCATCTCCAGCCCCTTTGTTTCTCCCTCAACCGTTCCCAAAATCCCTTCATTCAAACTCCAATCAACCTCCATGAACAGCGATCGGTTCATTCAAGCATTGAAGGGTGTTTTTTAGCCTCAAGATCCCCTTAAACTTCGATTTTGACGAAGCAAGAGTGAACCTATGGCCAAATCACAAGGTATCGTCCCCTTTCTCCTTTCCCTTTGCTTTTAGCAAACCCCCAAATCGTCCCTTAACTGCTGACTTTTCTTTGTAGCCTTTGCAGTCTTTGAAGAACCATTTCAGCATTGATCTTCCTTCAACTTCAATTCCAACGAAGCAAAGAGAAGATCCTTGGCGTACTCGCACGGTATTGCTCCTTTCCTTTGTTTTTCTTTATTTTTTTTTAAAACAAAATGCAATAATGATGTATTCTAAAAAACAAATTGAAAAAGAAGTAAAGGAAAAAAAAACTTAAAGAAACTCGAATCGGAAATCACCTTGAACTTTGACTGATTTCCTTTTTGATTAATATGCGTAGTGTGCGTAAACTTGCAGGTACATACCACTGGCTTTTTATAGCCGATTTACAGAGTAAATAAATAAATAATAAAAATGCATTTTATTTGCGGTCATTTGTTGTATTCTATTAGCCTCCTTCTCGTGTGTTCTTCGCAGAGTCATCCGTACGGAGGAGCGGGAAGAGGTACGCGTTAAAGGAGCCGTACGAGGAAACCACTCGTGAGACCTGACCCATGGCATCGCTCTCGGCATGTCCCGAAAGCTTCGGTGCTTGGCTGCTGGAATTCTTTTGAATTTGGGCTATTCGGGCTAGGGATTTTCATATAACCTTTTCAATTATGTGATTGGGTTAGGTCTGTATTAAAGGGTTAAGATTTTTGGCCCAAACATTTGTAACCGGACACTAGAATTTGGATTTTTATTTGTGTGTCTTTTATTTTATTTTTGTTTTTTTTTAATTTCTATTTTTTATTTTAATGGGCCCGGGCGAAATAGGCCTATTACACCTGCCCCTCTTTGCTCATTGTCGTGTAACGAGAATAGAGCAAAGACTTCAAATAGGGCCAATTTTACCCGTTTTACTGAATCTTGACTATAACTTTAGGGAAATAGGACTGGTGACTCAAATCTACTCCATTGCCAATACATGGAGATAAGATTTGTCATCCTCAATCTGCTCCGCAACACCTTTAGGGAAATAGATCCTCAATCTTCAGTCTACTTCCTTGTTACCTCAGGAAAATAAGACTAAAATCACCAACCCGCTCTCTTGTTACCTCAAAGAGATAAGGCTAGCGGTAAAATTTGCTCCATTGCTGATAAGATTCACCATCTTCAATCTGCTCCGCTGCAACTCAGAGAGATAAGGTCAGTGGTAAAATCTGCTCCATTGCCGATACATGGAGATAAATTTTGCCTTTTCCAATCTTCAATCTTCAGTCTGCTTCCTTGCTACCTCAAGAAGATAAGACTACCATCTTCAACCTGCTCTCTTGCTTCCTCAGAGAGATAAGGCCTTGAGACTTAAATCTGCTCCATTGCTGGTACATGGAGATAAGATTCGCCTCTTCCAACCCTCAATCTTCAGTCTGCTTTCTTGCTGCCTCAGAAAGATAAGACTTATTCTTCAACCTGCCCTCTTTCTACCTCAGAGAAATAAGGTTGGTGGTAAAATCTGCTCTATTGCCGATACATGGAGATAAGATTAGCCATATGTGAAGATCTACTCCGCTGCAACTTCAAGGAGATAAAATCTTCAATTCTCAATCTACTTCCTTGCTACCTCAGGAAGATAAGACTCCATCTTTCAACTTGCTCTCTTGCTACCTCAGAGAGATAAGGCTAGGTGGTAAAATCTGCTCCATTGCCGATACATAAGATTCGCCATCTACGAAGATCTACTCCGCTGCAACTTCAAAGAGATAAAATCTTCAATTCTCAGTTTACTTCCTTACTACCTCAGGAAGATAAGACTCATTTTTTTCAATCTGCTCCACTGTAATCTCAGGGAGATAAAATCTTCAAATCTCAGTCTGCTTCCTTGCTACCTCAGGAAGATAAGACTCATTCTTCAACCTGCTCTCTTGCTACCTCAGAGAGATAAGGCCTTGAGGCTTTAATTTACTCCATTGCCACTACATGGAGATAATATTCACCTCTTCGAACCTTCAATCTTCAGTCTGCTTCCTTGCTACCTCAGGAAGATAAGACCAAAATCGCCAACCAGCTCTCCTGCTACCTCAGAGAGATAGGGCTAGTGGCTAAAATCTGCTCCATTGCCAATACATGGAGATAAAATTCACCATCTCAATCTGCTCCGCTACTGTTTAGGGAGATAAGATCTTCAATCTTCAGTCTGCTTCCTTGCTACCTCAGGAAGATAAGACTTTTTATGATTTGCTTTACTGCAACTGACACTTCAACCTTCTCCACTGCAACTTCAGAGAGATAAGGTCTGACTTCACCGATGTTACTACAACATCCTTTGGGACATGTCCTGTAGACTCAGCTTCCTGTATCTTGCTTATGCTAAATAATTAGGATGTTATGATCAAAATGAATCAAATACTCCTAACTAAATGTGATGCTTTTGTCAAATAATTAGGATACTATGATCAAAATGAATCAAATGCACCTAACTAGATGTGATGCTTATGTCAACTAATTAGGATGCTATGATTGAAATGAATCAAATGCACCTAACTAGATGTGATGCTTATGTCAACTAATTAGGATGCTATGATTGAAATGAATCAAATGCTCCTAACTAAATATGATGCTTATGTCAAATAATTAGGATGCTATGATCGAAATGAATCAAATGCTCCTAACTAGATGTGATGCTGATGTCAAATCATTAAGATACTATGATCGAAATGAATCAAATGCTCCTAACTAAATATGATGCTTATGTCAAATAATTAGGATGATATGATCGAAATGAATCAAATGATCCTAACATGTTATGAATGATATATGAATGCAAAAATGAAAATGATCTTTTTTGAATTATCTTTTTTTTTAAAAGCTCAAGGTATCATCGTTCATTATTCTCCAAGGCACTATCATTGATTTATTATGCTGTCATCTTGTTCGGCTGGTGTTCTTGACAAAAAACCCAAAGAAACAATCACATTCTGCTCAGCAAGCTTGCCTCGCTGTAATTTCAGAGTCCCTTACAATTTAGCTTCTGAGACATAAAGTTTGAACTTCCCACCACAACCTTAGGGGTATAATCATTTGATTTCTTCTATCCGTCCTGTAACCACTCAAAGGTATAGAATTTGCATTATCTTCAATCAATTTGACCTATTACACCTTTCTCTAGGTATAATGAACAAACGTATATGCCTGATATCTGCATGAATACAGAATACCATTTTCTTTTTCTGAGAACAATCCCATTGCTCTTTTTTTGCCAGGATCGTAACACCAATTAATATTTCTGACAGAAAATCCTAGGAGATAATCTCAATTTGGGTTTAAATGTTTCCAAACCTTAAGCTTGGTGAATTTTAAACAATAGTCCTGTTTCAAACTCCTATACTATTTAGAAACTTCCCAAAGTAATATTCGAAACTCCTTTTATGAAAGTATTATTAGTCCAAAAATCGCTATTTCAATGCAAAATGCTTGAAAAAGATCATACCCATGGATAAGAAAGGAATTAATTGAGAACATAGCTCGAAACAAACAAGCAAATGCAACCAAGAAAGAAATCTATCATGACCTAAAAATAACAAAGTAATCAAAGATAACAAACAAAAAATGGGTAAGAATGGAAAGTTAGATGCCCCAGATATCGCAGCTTGAGCTTCTCTGTACCAACTTCTTGAGGACCATTCTAAGCTTAATCTGTGTTTAGGGGATCCAAAGTACTTTGTCGATGCCCCAAGACATAACATGGTTCTTTCATTGTTAATTCAGGCATAGCAAGACTACTGTGTGCCCCATTTTGATCCAAATTTGAGTCACCCTTTTCGGGTTTTCAACTCACATCCCCTTTGGTCTCAAAGCGCCCTTTGCGGGTTTTCACCTTGGCCTCTCCTTTTCTTTCTTTTTTTTTTTTAATTTTTTAATTTTTTAATTTTTAATTTTTTAATTTTTTATTATTATTTTTTCAAGGTCTCAAGGCGCCCTTTGCGGGTTTTCACCTTGGCCTCTCCCATAGAACACACTTTGACTGTATTTTGAATTCCCTGAATTGGGCAAATCCTTTCGATCAAAAACAGGCCTTCATAAGGTCCCTTTTAGTTTGGCATATTTCTTCCTTTGAAGTCCTTTTGTATAGGAAAGATCTTCTTCAATATCAAACTCCCCTCATGGAATTCTCGAAGATAAACTTTTCTTTCATAAACCCGCATCATCTAACTATGACGGATATCCTTTAAATTTGACTAATCATATCAAGATTGAACCCATTCTGATTCATCCAACTTTAGTTGTGCCAAGACTCGAAGAAAAAGAACCTCATCTTCAAAAACTGTTTCAATCCTATAAATCAATGTGTTGCCCCGGTGAAGGTTTCGGCCCACGTTCGATAAACATAGAGGGTAAATGATAACTTCTTTATGCCAATCCTTACAAGACTCACTCATTTTTCACTATAACTTTTGTTCTATTATTTGCTTTTCCTTTTTTTTCTATTTTTGAACTTTTGTTTTTCTTTTTGAATGCCTTTGCTGCACTATGATATATTGTTTGATCTTTGAACAGATTGCACACTTTTGACATTGTGCAGTTGTATTTGAAAGTAATCCTTTCTGACATTACTTATTAGCAACCTTTTTTCTTCTTCTTTTTTTTTGAGATTTGATGACTATCAGTCTTGTAATATTGACATATGAAGCGACCTTCACCCTCTTCCTAAAGTAATCCATGGCTGCCAAGATGCATATTGGGCGAGAATAGCTCAATACATGCCCTATATAGAGAAAGTTTGTGAAGAAATTAATGAAGCTGGTTTCTCTAAATACAGCTTAACTAATGCAATCCCCTTCCATGGTGGATCAACAATAACCAAACCTCATGATTAGCGTGATTACCATGAAACCACTAACATGTGTCCTTCTAGCACAGTATAAACATTTTGTATTATCCACAGATCTTAATATCTCAAGTATATCTCGACATCTTTGAATTCTTGAAGTAACTCAAAAACGATTCATTTTGTCCTTGTGGTGACACAGGTTTCAATCTTTTCCCCTATTCGCAATGTCCATTGACCCTTCGTAAAGTAGGATCTATTTTTCATCTTGTTCTACCGTTCTTAACAAATCAGGAAATAAGTCACAATCTCTGTCATCTTCAAAGTCCTGAGATCCGCTTAAACACCTATCTCACCCCAAAAGGGAGTCAGTTACAACGTTGCTCATGTCATTGATATCTGGGGACCTATAGTAGGTACAAAGGCAAATTTCAAAGAAAAAATGATTCTAAGGATAATTATTTGTATGGTATGATCATGAATGAAGAATGAAAACATATTTACAAAGAAAATAGTCCAATGAACAAAAGAATATATAAAGAATGAAAGAATATTTATTAAAAAAGAATGCATTTTATTGAAATAAAAATTTTGGACACAAGCCTATTTCACAAGAGGATTCTTATTGCCCCTAGGCTTAAAAGCAACAAGTGTGTTTTGAACATTACTCTATATCAGTTCTAAAAATACAGGGATATCTTCCACAGTCTCATTGCTTAAAACACTTCCAAGTACATAAGGGTTTGGAAACCTTTATTCCTTGGACTTCTCTTTGGATATGTCATTCAAATTCTCTTTGATGATTAGTGGTTATAACCCTTGGCTGACCTATGTTGACCAACGATGTTCACTTCATTTTCCTTGTTTCCCGGAATTGACCTTTTGGCACCTTCTCCCATATCTATTTTCCCATTTCTTATCGCATCTTCAATCATCTTACCGGACATTACTATATCTAAAAAGCTCAAAGTAGCACTTCCCAACATATAGTCAATGAACGGGGCTTCCAGAATATTGATAAAAGGCATCGTGGTCTCCTTTTCCAGAAGAGGTGGTTGGACTTGTGTTGCTACCTCTCTCCATCTTTAGGTATATTGTCTGAAGCTCTCATTTTGCTTCTTTTCCATATTCTGCAAGGTAATTCTGTCAGGTACCATGTCTGTTATATGACTATACTGCTTCATAAAAGCTTATGCTAAGTCCGTCCATGAATGAATTTTAACACGGCTCAATTGATTGTACCATTTAACTGCTGACCCGATCAGACTGACTTGGAAGCAATGGATTAGCAGTTGGTCATTATTAACATATCCTGTCATCCTTCGACAGAACATTGTGATGTGAGCTTCAGGACAACTGGTCCCATTGTACTTTTCAAACTCTGGAATCTTAAATTTTGGCGGGAGTACTAGATTGGGGACCAAACTTTGATCCTTAGCGTCAATCCCACAGTAGAAGTCAACATTCTCCATTGCTTTTAATTTTTCCTCCAACCACCTATACCGATCCTCGAGTTGTCTTAGTAATTCCCTCTTTGCTTTTTCCATTTCATCCAGATCAGGAACTTCAAGATTAGTGGGATTACCCCCCGGATTGGAACCTGAACCTATCGGGTAATCTATCGGTGCCAAGTTACCAGCCTGAATTGCTGAGTTCTGATAATAGGTACACCTTGCGGACCTGTCTGAACATTTTTCGAGGTGAAACCTGAAAGGTAGAGAGGCTCCTTATTGTCCCTCCCAGTATTAATCATGGAACTTTTCTTTTCTTCAAGCCCCTTTGTCAGCAATTGAGACAACTGGTTCAACATATTCCTTTGAAATTCTAGCACCAGATCTTTCATATCCTACCTAATCTTCACTAGTTGCTCTTGCATCTGTATTTGTAATTGATCTTGCATCTCTCTTTGAAGTTGCTCAAGTCTTTCCAATCTTTGATCTATATCTTTTGTCTTAGTACGGGTACCGTAATGACGCTTGGTTGGTAAGTTTTTATTGGTTCCCAGATTAACTGAAATGATTTCAACTAATTAGGGACCCCTTTTATAAAAATTTAATGCAAATGATGAAATGATGCAATGCAATGCAAATACATGGGATGAATGCAAAAGAAAGAGAAGTGTTGATTTTCAATTTAATTCCATTAGAACAACTTTTCTAGAAAACAAATCCCTTTACATAAAATGGATCACATATACGGCCTTGCTTTCATATTCCAGGCGAAGACATCAATCCCTTTTCTTGGTGAAATCCAAATCTCGCAAATGCCTCCACTAGATCTTCTTTGCTTGATCCAGGCTACAACTCATTATCCTCACGACGTTGATTAGCTCCATTAAGAAATTTGAGATGCAACAGCTCTCGAACAATCTTTATCAACTTGAATCTTCAGGTAAGGACTTGTTTTTCTCCATGAACTATCAGCCTTATTCTGTCAATTTAGACAACTGTATTATAATCCACTTCATCAGGAAATTCATTTTCTTATAACAAACTGTTCTATTTAGCAATCAAATATGAATCAACACCTCCTTTCTATGATGATGTAATGCAATGCAATTATAAACAAAACAAAAACAAAACACGTTAGTACAAGTGAGATAAATATCAAATAAAGTACCTATTCAGGTGACCACTAAATTTGGGCAAAGCTCTACTTAAGGTGGATTCTCAAGATTCACTATATGTAGCTTGGTTCTAGAGAAAGGGTACCTGAACCAGCAAATTCCTCAATTTTCACCCATTATAGGCTCATATGAATCGAGTTCAGTTCAGGGGAATACATTTCCCTATGACCATGCGGAGATGAAAATCTCACGAAATCATAGGTACGGATGTATCCCGGAAGCAATCCACTAGCCCGTACGGAGGTGAAAACCTCACGAAAGCATAGTTTCTTACTCTCACTTAACAGGTATAACCACAGCGGTCATGCAATGCAATGCCATATTATTCTACAAGACTCGAACCAAAACAATTATGCAAACAAATGTAATTAAAAGAATCATGATCTTCAAAACAAATTTTCAATTCTTTGACAAAAGGACAACAAATAATCAATTTTATGGCCTGACTCTCTTCGTTCAGTCCCCAGTGGAGTCGCCAAGCTGTCGAAACCCTTTTTTTATTTTGAAAACAATGGGGATCAACTTTTAAAAAACAAAGTGTGGAGTCGCCACCAATCTCTTGATTTAGGTGTGATTGGACCACCTATTAAAACGCTTTATTCAATGAAAAATAAATTTGGTTTAGGTAAAATAAAGAAAAATGGGTTCGGGAGTCGGTTACGTATGAGGAAGGGTTAGCACCCTCATTACGCCCAAAAATTGGTACCAAATTGATTTGATGCTGTCCTTATATCAAAAGTTTTTAAGAAGAAAGATCTTTTAAAGCATGATTCTTTAAAATGTTTGAAATAGTTTAAATTAGTAGTCACAAATCTCTCATTTCAAAGATATGCAGTATCATACCCAGTACGATTGGATACGATCCTTTATACCTTTAAAGACAATTGATTTTTGACTTTTGAAAAATTGTACACTAGAAAAGGTTATTCAAATATTTAGTTCGCCGAAAAATCATACCCAGTACGATTGAGTACCATTTTCCGAATTTCCCAAATATTGAATATTGCCTTATTTCTGAATTTTTGAATAATAAAAATTTAGAAATTTGCTTAAAAACATGTTTATTGAAAATAATTATGATAAAAATACAAAGTTCATATCAAATTATATATGAAATACTTAAAAAACAAATTCATTCAAAAATTGATAATTCACATGATAACTTAAATAATGTATTAAATATGAAGGGATAACAATACATGATATAATATAACATACATAATAAACTCATAAAATATGTATATACTGTAAATTTGGGAATAATTATTTGTGAAAAAAAATGAAGTTAATAATGTATAAAATATATATATATATATAAATTATATATATAACAAAATTTTAAAAGAAAAAAAAACAAGATCATATACAAAAGATAAAACTAATATGTACAAAATATATAAATTTAGTGATGTATATTTATAAAACTATATTTATAAAGGAAATTTTAAAACAAATAATATATAACATAATTTTACATGTAGCAAAACGATTTGAATTGATGGAACACATAAATAATGCATACATAAGGATAACATGAGAGTATATACAATAAATAAATGGTACGACTTAAAATATAGTTCTTAAAAGAAACGCATTATACACATGAATAATTTTAAAGAATATATATATATATATATATATACACGTAAAAGAAATATTAATTCGAAATCAATAATGTAGACTATAATAAAATAATTTAATATGGGTTATATACATATACTTTAGAAATAACTAAATGTTAGAATATCATGAAATAAAAATATGAACTGTAAAATTAAGTTAATTTCATCACATACTATGCATTTAATAAAAATAATTAGCTACAAACTTAAAAAACTATATATTTAAAAATATCATGGTTTTAATAATGTATTTAAATTAAATATAAATACCAAAAATATATGCTTAATGATAACTTAAATAACATATTAAATATGTGGGATTTTTCCTTTAAATAATAAAAATATATAATAAAATATGTGAATAGATCTAAAAGAAATTATACGTGTCAAATAACATAATACTAATAATACACACAGAATAAAATCAACTTCATCAAAAAATATTTATATAATAACGTATAAAATATTATGCAAAATGTTATAATGATATAATATAAAAAGGAATTTAAAAAAAAATTTGAAAAGAGGAAAAAAAAAACTTACTAAGACAATTCAAAATGTACATATAAAAAAAATAAAATTAAGAGATGAATGTTAAAGTGAATTTAAAAAAAAATAGTAATGAAACATACAAATTGAAATAAAACTTAATTGAGATAAGATCAAATTGAAAGGGGGCAATTAATAAATAAAAATAGATCATTAAAACACAAAAATAAGGGTCAAAATGCAATGCGTGTGAACGTACGAGGATTGAAAATGTAAATAATCCGAATATCAAAATGCAATGCTTAAGTGCGGATCCAATTGAATTGGCACACAAATTCTGAGGGCAAAATTAAAAAACAAAGAAATCAAGTAGGCTTGATCACAAGGCTAACGCGAAAGGAGGGGACCAATCGAGCAAATTGACCATCTACAATAAATAACCAAACATTTCCCTTTTGAAGCGGTGTTGTTTCTTCACTTTTATAAAACCAAATATTTCCTTTAAAAAAATAAAGAAAACAATCTGCCACTTTTAAAATAACCCTAGTCCCTTTTTATTTCCCCATGCTTTTCTCCTCTTTTGGCCGATCCTCATCTCCACCCCTTTGTTTCTCCTCAACCGCTCCCCAAAATCCCTTCATTCAAACTCCAATCAACCTCCATGAACAGCGATCGGTTCATTCAAGCATTGAAGGGTGTTTTTTAGCCTCAAGATCCCCTTAAACTTCGATTTTGACGAAGCAAGAGTGAACCTATGGCCAAATCACAAGGTATCGTCCCCTTTCTCCTTTCCCTTTGCTTTTAGCAAACCCCCAAATCGTCCCTTAACTGCTGACTTTTCTTTGTAGCCTTTGCAGTCTTTGAAGAACCATTTCAGCCTTAATCTTCCTTCAACTTCAATTCCAACGAAGCAAAGAGAAGATCCTTGGCGTACTCGCACGGTATTGCTCCTTTCCTTTGTTTTTCTTTATTTTTTTTTAAAACAAAATGCAATAATGATGTATTCTAAAAAACAAATTGAAAAAGAAATAAAGGAAAAAAAACTTAAAGAAACTCGAATCGGAAATCACCTTGAACTTTGACTGATTTCCTTTTTGATTAATATGCGTAGTGTGCGTAAACTTGCAGGTACATACCACTGGCTTTTTATAGCCGATTTACAGAGTAAATAAATAAATAATAAAAATGCATTTTATTTGCTGTCATTTGTTGTATTCTGTTAGCCTCCTTCTCGTGTGTTCTTCGCAGAGTCATTCGTACGGAGGAGCGGGGAGAGGTACGCGTGAAAGGAGCCGTACGAGGAATCCACTCGTGAGACCTGACCCATGGCACTGCTCTGCATGTCCCAGAAGCTTCTCGTGCTTGGCTGCTGGAATTCTTTTGAATTTGGGCTATTCGGGCTAGGGATTTTCATATAACCTTTTCAATTATGTGATTGGGTTAGGTCTGTATTAAAGGGTTAAGATTTTTGGCCCAAACATTTGTAACCGGACACTAGAATTTGGATTTTTATTTGTGTGTCTTTTATTTTATTTTTGTTTTTTTTTTAATTTCTATTTTTTATTTTAATGGGCCCGGGCGAAATAGGCCTATTACACCTGTAACTTTTAGAATTAACTCAGAGTAATGTTCAAAACAAGCTTATTGCTCTAGGCCTAGGGGCAATAAAAATCCTTTATGAAATAGGCATATGTCCAAATATCGTTATTTCAATAAAAAATACATTTTTGCGTATCATCTTGAGCAAATATTTTTTATTCTTTCTACTTCATGCATAATCATACCACACAAATAAATATTCTTAGATTCTTTTGTTCTTTGGATTCTTTTTTCATCCCTATAACAGGTCCCCAGATATCAATGATATGACCAACGTTGCTAATGACTCAGAGTCTCCTTTTGAGCAAGATATGTGTACGGAGAATTCTCAAGATTTTGAAGATGACCGAAACTGTAACCTATCTCCTGATTTGTTAAGGATGATAGAACAAGAAGAGAAACAAATCCTACCTCACAAGGAGTCAGTGGAAATTGTGAGTTCAGGAGAAGGAAAAGAGGTGAAGATTTGAGCTTGTATCGTCGCAGAAACAAAATGAGACCTCATAGAGCTACTACAAGAATTTAAGGATGCCTTCGCATGGTCATATCAAGACATGCCCGGGTTGAGTACTGATATTGTGGTACACCGACTCCCCATAAAGGAGGAGTGTAAGTCAGTTCAATAGAAACTCTAAAGGATGAGGCCCGATGTTTTGTTGAAGATAAAAGAAGAGGTCAAGAAGCAATTCGACGCCGGTTTCTTACAAGTGGTTAAGTACTCAGAATGGGTGGCCAATAAAGTACCCGTTTTCAAGAAAGATGAGAAGGTACGAATGTATGTAAACTATCGGGATTTGAACAAAGCTAGCCCAAAAGATAACTTCCCGTTACCGCACATTGATACATTAGTGGATAACACAGCAGGTTACTCACTTTTCTCCTTCATGGAAGGCTTCTCAGGATACAATTAGATAAAGATGCATTCCGAAGACATGGAAAAGACCACATTCGTTACCATGTGGAGAACATTTTGTTATAAGGTGATGCCATTCGGACTGAAAAACGCAAGAGCAATATATCAGAGAGCCATGGTAACTTTGTTCCATGATATGATGCACAAAGAGATCAAAGCTTACGTCGATGATATGATCATAAAATCCAGAACAGAAAAGGAGCATGTGCAAGTCCTAAGAAAGTTGTTCTTAAGATTGAGAAAGTTCCAACTAAAGCTCAATCCCGTAAAATGTACCTTCGGGGCCAGATCAGGAAAGCTATTGGGATTCGTGGTCAGTGAAAAGGGGATTGAGATCGACCCTGATAAAGTCAAGGCCATACAGGAATTACCCCCACCGCGTACTCAAAAAGAAGTTTGAGGTTTTCTCGGAAGACTAAATTACATCGCCCGGTTCATTTCACAATTAATAGAGAAATGTGACCCGATATTCCGTCTTCTTAGGAAACACAACCCAGATGTATGGGATGAGGAGTGCCAGAAAATTTTTGATAAGGTCAAGCATTACCTGTCCAATGCCCCGGTACTGATGCCACCTTGCACAGATAAGCCACTGATACTATACTTGGCAGTGTTTGAAAACTCCATGGGATGCGTGCTAGGCAACATGACGAGTCAAGAAGAAAAGAAAAAGCGATATACTATCTCAGCAAGAAATTCATTGAATGTGAGACAAGATATTCGTCCATCGAAAAGTTGTACTGTGCCTTTATTTGGACAACTCGAAGACTGAGACAGTACATGTTGTACCACACGACTTGGCTCATCTCAAAACTAGACCCTTTGAAGTATATGATGGAGTCAACTGCTTTGAATGGAAGAATGGCTTGATGGCAAATTTCGCTTTCTGAGTTCAACATAGTCTACGTGAATCAAAAGGCTGTAAAAGGGAGTGCAATAGCAGATTTCTTGGCTAGCAGAGCTTTAGAAGATTATGAGCTTTTGAGCTTTAATTTCCCGAATGAGGACCTGATGTATGTTGCGACCATGGAAGAAGACTCTCAAGAAAGCCATCTTTGGAAGCTGAATTTTGACGGAGCTTCAAATGCTGTGGGTAACAGAATCAAAGAAGTTTTGGTATCTCCAAACGGAGATCATTATCCTTTCGCCAGTAAATTGGATTTTGACTGCACAAACAATATGGAAGAATACGAGCCATGTATCATGGGCATTCGTGCAGCCATAGAATGTAAGATCAATGTATTAAAGGTATACGGGGATTTTGCATTAGTGATCTATCAGCTTAAAGGTGAATGGGAGACAAGAGACCCCAAGTTGATCAATTACCGAAAGCTAGTTCTTGAGTTAATTGAAGAGTTTGACGATATCACTTTCTGCTACCTCCCACGAGATGAAAACCAGATGGCTGATGCCTTGGCAACCTTAGCTTCTATGATCAAAGTGAACAAGCAAGAGGATGTAAAGCCTATCTAAATGAGTATTCATGAGGCTCCGGCTCATTGCTACAACATTGACGAAGAAGAAGAAAAAGATGATCACCCTTGGTATCAAGATATATTGCGATATGTGAGGAATCGTAAATACCAGACCAAGCGATCGAGAATGATAAGAGGACATTAAGAAGGTTGGCCAGTGACTATATCTTGGATGGAGATATCCTATATAAAAGAAGAAAAGACCAAGTGCTCCTAAGATGTGTAAACGCTGTCGAAGCTAAGCAAATCTTGGAATAGGTCCATGAGGGTGTCTGCGGAACGCACGCTAATGGTTTCACAATGGCCAGACAGATCATAAAATTTGGATATTATTGGTCCACCATGGAAGGTGATTGCATCAACTATGCCAAGAAATGCCATAAATGCCAAATTTATGGAGATAAAATTCATGTACCTCCATCACCATTTCATGTTATGACTTCACCATGGCCTTTCTCCATGTGAGGCATGGATGTCATAGGGCCGATCTCGCCAAAGGCATCTAACGGACATCGATTCATCTTTGTGGTCATCGATTACTTCACTAAGTGGGTAGAGGCCGCCTCTTATGCCAATGTCACAAAATCGGCAATCAGCAAATTTTTAAAGAAAGGGATCATATGTCGATATGAGATGCCCGAGAGGATCATATCAAACAATGCACTGAACTTGAACAACAGCAAGATAGCGGAGGTTTGTAGCCAATTCAAGATCAAACATCATAACTCTTCACCATATCGCCCAAAGATGAATGGTGCAATGGAAGCAGCCAATAAGAACATAAAGAATATTGTGAGGAAAATGACTGAGACTTACAAAGATTGGCGTGAGAAATTACGATTTGCTCTCTATGCCTACCGAACATCAGTCAGAACCTCTATCGGGGCAACACCTTTCTCTTTGGTTTATGGAATGGAGGCGGTTCTGCCTATTGAGGTCGAGATTCTCTCTCTACGAGTGCTGTTAGAACTAAAGTTAGGTGAAGTAGAATAGGTCCAATCTCGATATGATCAGCTGAACCTAATTGAAGAGAAGAGACTAAAGGCTATCTGTCATGGTCAAATGTACCAAAAAAGAATGATGTGGGCTTATAATAAGAAGGTTCGCCCTAGAGAATTCCATGAAGGAGACCTTGTGTTGAAAAAGATCATTCCCATACAAAAGGACTTTAGAGGAAAACAGATGCTAAATTGGGAGGGACCTTATGTAGTGAAAAAGGCTTTCTCATGAGGGGCTCTAATTTTGACTGAGATGGATGGCAAAATTCTGCCTAATCCCGTGAATTCAGATTCGGTCAAGAGGTACTTTACCTAAAAAAACGGAGAGGCCAAGGCAAAAACCCGCAAAAAGGGCGCTTTGAGACCAAAGGGGGTTTTGAGTTGAAAACCCAGGAATGGGCAATTCAAATTTTGATCGAAGATGGGATATGTGATAATCTCGCTTTCTCCAAATTAGCAAAAGAAAGAATGCTACATCTTGGGGCAACAAGGTACTCTTGGTCTTCCAAACACACATCAAGTTCAAAGGGTCCTTAAGAAGATTTATGCAGAGGAGTTCAAGCTACGATATCTTGGGCACCTATTCACATTTTATTCATTTTGTATCTTAGCGAAATGCCATCTTGATTACCTTATTCATTTTGGGCTTTGCTCTCAATAAAATTCGACCTTATCTATTGTGATAATCTTTTTCAAGCGTTTTTCATTGAAATAATGATTAATGAACTAGTGATATTCAAACAAAAGCAGTTTTGCATATTACTTTGAAGTACTTCTAAATAGTATAGGGGCCTAAAACGGGATCATTAGTCAGAACTAACCAGATTTAAGGGTTGGAAACATTGGGAAAATAACCCAATTTGTGATTATTCTTCAGGTTTTCTGCCAGAAATACCAGTCGAAGAAAATGACAGAGTAATATGTTAACGATAAAACCTCGACGAACAACGAGTAATATCAAATTAAACATTAAAAAGTGACATTTTTTGCATTCATGAAAACATCATTCATAACACATCTAGTTAGGAGCATTTGATTCATTTCGATCATGGCATCTTAATTATTTAACATAAGCATCACATCTAGTTAGGAGCATTTGATTCACTTCTTCGATCATAGCATCCTAATTATTTGGCAAAGCATAGGTACATGAAACTGATTCTACAGATTATATCCCTAGAGGATGGTGTAGCAACATCGGTGAATTCGCAGATCTTGTCTCACTAAAGTTGCAGTGGAACAGATCGAAGACGGTGAATCTTGTCTCCCTAAGCAGTAGTGGAGCAGATTTAAGTCACCATCCTATCTCCCTAAGCAGTAGTGGAGTAGGCTGAAGATTGCAGATCTTGTCTCCTTTAAGATGCATTGGAACAGATCGAAGACGGTGAATCTTGTCTCCCTAAGTAGTAGTGGAGCAGATTTAAGCCACCATCCTATCTCCCTAAGCAGTAGTGGAGTAGGCTGAAGATTGCAGATCTTGTCTCCCTAAAGTTACAGTGGAACAGATCGAAGACAGCGAATCTTGTCTCCCTAAGCAGTAGTGGAGCAGATTTAAGCCACCATCCTATCTCCCTAAGCAGTAGTGGGGTAGGCTGAAAATTGCAGATCTTGTCTCCCTGAAGTTGTAGTGGAATAGATCGAAGATGACGAATCTTCTCTCCCTAAGCAGTAGTGGAGTAGATTTAAGCCACCATCCTATCTCCCTAAGCAGTAGTGAAGTAGGCTGAAGATTGCAGATCTTGTCTCCCTGAAGTTGCAGTGGAACAGATAGAAGATGACAAATCTTATCTCCCTAAGCAGTAGTGGAGTAGATTTAAGCTATCATCCTATCTCCCTAAGCAGTAGTGGAGTAGGCTGAAGATTACAGATTTTGTCTCCCTAAAGTTGCAGTGGAACAGATCGAAGGCGGCGAATCTTGTCTCTCTAACCAGTAGTGGAGCATATTCAAGTCACCATCCTAACCCCTAAGCAGTAGGGCAACAGACTAAAAATTACGAATATTATCTCTCTGAAGTTGCAGCAGAGCAGATCAAAACAAACCTTATCTCCCTGAAGTTGTAGTGGAATAGAGCCAAGTCTTATCTCCTTGAAGTTGCAGTAGAGTAGACTGAAGATAGTAAATCTTATCTCCCTGAAGTTGTAGTGGAGCAGATTGAAGTCGCAAACCTCGTCTCCCTAAAGATGCAGTGGAGCGGGTTGAAATTACCAAGTCTTATCTCCCTGAAGTTGCAATGGAGTAGACTGAAGATAGCAAATATTATCTCTTTGAAGTCACAGTAGAGTAGATTAAGGCTTTAAATCCTATACCTCTGAAGTTGCAGAAGGTCGGATCAAGTTACCATCGCGAATCTTATCCCCCTGAAGTTGCAATGGAGCAAGTTGAAGTCGCAAACCTCGTCTCCCTGAAGATGTAGTGGAGCGGGTTGAAATTACCAAGTCTTATCTCTTTGAAGTTCCAGCGGAGTAGATCGAAGCTACAAATCTCTTCTCCCTAAAATTGCATTGGAACAAACCGTAGCACTAATTCCTATACCCTTGAAGATGCAGTAGAATGAAACGAGGCTATTAGAAAAAAAGAAGCATCAAGAAGCTAAGATTCAGTGAGACTAGGCAAAATTGGCTCTTTTGAGATCTTTGCTCCATTCTCATTACACTACAATGAGCAAAGAGAGGCAGCTGTAGTAGCCAATTTTGGCCTAGCCCAACAAACAAACAATAAATAAAAAAATAAAACCCAAATAAACAATTAAAAAGTCCATTTACAATATATGTTGCCCAATAATACAATACCCAAACCCAATTTACAAGCCCAAACCTGCCCTAGCCCACTATCTTAAAATTTTTTCAGCATCACACCCTGGTCCCCAAGGTGCAGTCGCCGCATGCCCCTCTGCCCTTGACCAGCGTCGCACGCTACCCTAGGCCACCACGCACGCTACTTCGGTACATGCATCTGACGTCTCTGACACTACCTGCAACATGCAAAAGAAGAGGACAACGAAGAAGAAAACAAAATGGCAACAGAAAAACAAAACAAAAATGGAGAAAAACGGATCTCAGATCCGGCTATAAAATCTAAAATCAAAGCCTTGTATTTTTTTTACGCATATTAAGCAATCAAAAACGAAATAGAAGCAAAAAAGGTTAATTTCGCTTTTCTTTTTCTTTTCGATTTCCTGTTTTTTTTTATTTTCAAATCGATTTAAAAAAAGATAAAATAAAAGTAGAGGAGAAAGAGATACTTACTGGAGTCGCCTCGGGGTTGCGTCGTCGGAGCCTATTCTCCGTCGCCGGAATCGAATCCAAGAGTGGGGTAAAAGGGCCTCTCTCTCTCTCATTTTTTGGGGCTAAAAAGGGTGTGGCCCTTGATTCTTTTGGAAGCAGGGTTGAAAAGCCCGTCCTTGGCCGCTTGGACCACCGTCCACAGCGGAGGAACGGCGAACTGATGATGGCGGCTCTAGAGGGCTTCTTTCCAAACCCTAGCAGAGAAATTAAAGATGGGGGGTTTCTTTTTTTTTTTTACTCAAATGGGGGCTAAATTTTTTTTTTTAAAATTTGGCTTTAATAGCTTCAAAACGCTGTCGTTTTGCAACCTCCCCCCCCCCACACGCCTCAAAACGGCGTCGTTTTAGGGGGTATCCAGGCGCGACCCGACCCAATTTAAAGGGATCCGCGTATTTTTATGGCCCAAATAGGCTATTTTCGAGAATAGCCCCTCTTTTTTCGCAGCGCATATCGATTCGATTCTATGCTAATTTTCTTTTCTTTTAATTTGGCCCCACACTTTGGTTTTTGATGCATTTTGGTCCTCTAATCAATTTTGAAGCAGGGGTACATGGAACGACGCAATTTAACATTTGGGATTATTTTCCATTTAGCCCTCGTGGTTTTGCGCAAGTTTCATTTAGGCCCTGATCCTTTTTTTTTTTAAATTTGTCCCTCTAACTCTTTCTTGATTTCGATTCAATCCTTGATCCTTATATTTTAAACTGTTTTATTTTTGTTTTTTTTCAAGTTTTTTATATATTAATTATTTTAAATATATACATATATTATCTATTTTAGTTTCTCTTCTTATAAATTGTTTGTATTTTTAAATTTCTTTTTCTTGCATATCTTTTTTAAGCTTTTCACGTGATGTTTTAAATTGTTTTTTTTTTTTCAGTTATTAATTTTAAATGCTTTATATATCATTTTATTTTATGCAAAAAATATTATATATGTTAATCATTATAAATTGTTTTATGTTCTTTACTTTAAATTAACTTTTTATTTTTTTTAAAAAAATCATTTTATGTATTATTTATTTAAAATTGTTTTATTATTTTAAATTATTATATACCTTTTAAAACTCAATTTATTTACTTTAAAATATTCTATCCATTATTCATTATAAGTTTTTTCCCTCATATTACCCATTTTATACTTTTATATATATATATACATTATTTGTTCTGAAATTTTTATATATACATGTATCATCTTTTCTTAAATTATTTTATATTATTGATTTTAAAATTTCATTTTTCATTTTATTTATTTTTAAAACTTAGTTATTATCATGTTAAATAGTTTTTTTTACGTTTTATTCGTTTTAATTTGCTTTATACTATTTATTTTTTAGATTGTTATATACGTTATTTATTCATTTATTTATTCATTGTTCTTTGATTACTAATGATAGCATTTAAATAATGTATGTTGGGTGATTATTGTCATTGTGTGTACCTTAATTCGTTCACTTGTATTTTTATATTGTTGTCGTATATTTGTGTGATGTTATTCATGTATTATTATTTCATGCTTTATACTCCCATTTATTTCATTTCGTTCAAATCATATCGCACATTAATCTTAAATGTATTTGTCCAAACATGGATCGTTTCAATGCAAACAAATAGTGCATGTCGTTTAAATATCGTATTCGCTATTATTCAAAAACTAAAATTTCAAAATGAGGCAATGTTTCGCATTTTGGAACATCGAGGAATTGTGCCCTAACTTACGGAGTTTTGGTTTTCTCATTGATTCTAAATAGCCAAATATCCTTTTGAGTTTTAAAATACACGGAATTCAAATTAAAATTAAAGACAAACTTGCGCTCGGGAGTTCATGGTATTGTGTCCTAATTTACGGGATGTGATACTCCAATATCTCGAGACGAGGAAATCTTTAACAATCATTTTGAGCTAAATCAAATTTTTTTTTTAATTTGACGTTAATAAAAAGATCGTATTTTAAATCCGTTCCCGATTTTCAACTTTCGACATTGAGACACTAACTAATCAATTTGGTACCGATTTTTGAGCGTGTCGAGGGTGCTAACCCTTCCTCACACGTAACTGACTCCCGAACTTGTTCTCTCGAGTTTCGTGGACCAAAATGTTGTTTTAGTAAACTAAAACATTTTTATTAAAACAAAGGTGATCCGATCACACCTAATAAAGATCGATGGGGACTCCCGTTTTAATCTTCGCTTTCAAACAAAGTCGATTCCAGTTTTCAAAAAAAATGGTTTCGACAAATACAAAGTAAGAAAATCTAAAATAAAATATAAAACAATTCTAAGAAAATAATACATAAAAAGGATTTAACATGGATGTTATAAAAGCAATCTAAAGTATATAAAATAATTTTTTTTTAAAAATTAGTATCCATTCAAGATAAAATAATATATAAAACTCTTTAAAAATAATATATAAACAATTCAAAATATATAATGTGTAAAAAAAAGTTTGAAATACATAATATATGAAAATATTAAAGTAAATAATGTATAAAAATTTGAAATGAGCGTTATATAAAAAGTTAAAATAGATAATAACAAAAATGTTAAAAATAAATAAATAAATAGAATGTTAATAACAAGAGTAAAAAAACATATATAAGAAAAATAATAATGAAAATAATATTAGTATATAAATAGAAATAAAAATATAATAAATAGAAATATAATAATAGTAGAAATATAAATAGATAAATAAAAATTAGATAAATAATAATAGTATTAGAATAACAAAATAAATATAAATAGAAACATAATAATAATAGCAATAATATATTAAATTAGTTAATTTGATAGTAAAATAGCGAAAATAAAAAAAAAAGATTAAATCGATCCTTAAAGCAAAATTTTGGGGCAAATAAAAAATAAATAAAAGGAAATGGACTGAATGTGTGAATAACAAGGAGGGACCAAAAGGGAAATAATCCCCACCCTCCAAAACACACAGCTTCAAGTAAGACCAAAAAGTAGTCAAAACAAATTTTAGGGCCAAAATTAAGAATAATGAAAACTTAATTGCAAAACAATAAAAAAACAGAAGGGCTAAAAGTAATTGGACGAATTTAGAAAAAAACAAAGAAATTGAAATGAAATGGACAAAATTCTCACGTAATTGAAAGAGAAAAGAAAATAATTCAATTCCAGTGGAAATAGGAAAAAAAAAGAATAATCCAATTCCAAATCGAAGTAAGAATACTAAAAGTAATCGATCCTCTTTCAAAGAACAAAATACCCTTATTTATTTACTAAAAATAGCCTAAATAATTTAATAAGAAAATAAAATAAAATAAAAACAAAAATAAAAATCATATCTTCCTATTTTTAGCCTTTTACCAAGTCAACAAATTTTGATAACTCATTGGCTTTCTCCATCTTTTTTATTTGGCCACAATTTAATGATTTTCTTTCAATTTGGCCCTTTTTGACTTTGTAATAGGCCCAATTTGCCCGGGCCCATAAAAAACCCAAATACGAAAATGATAAATTAAAATGTTTATGGATCTAAAGTCCATTTACAATTTATTTAGCCCAAAAATAATAGCATAAACAAACACCCAAAATTCTAACCCAATTACATAAAATTCGACCCAATTAAATAAACCCTAAAACCCAATTCCAATAGCCCAAATCTGAAGCCCAATACACCCAAAAAGAAGCACAGCAGCCGAAGCACCAGAAGCTTCTGGAATGCCAAAGAGTTGGGCTCCCATGAGAGGCTCCTCGCACGGCCTCCTTCGCGCATCTCCTCGCTTCTCCCTACGGCTGAATCTACAAAAGAATGCACCAGAAGAATCACTAACAGAATACAGCAAATAAATGTAATTTTTATTTTTATTTATTCTAAGAAAATTTGGCTATAAAAGGCTTTTGATTTCATCTCTGTAAATTTACACACGCATACGCACACTGAAATACACACTGAATATCAAAAAGAGAAAATCAAAGTTATTCGAAGGTGATTTCTTATTATTTTTTTCCCCTCTTTCGAATTACTTACAATCCTCTGCATATAAAATACTTGAAAGGACACCAATGAAATCTCAAATATCTCAGAAATATTGAGATACGTATGAGGGTCGGATGGTATTAAGTGTTTTTTTTATATTTAGCTTCATTTTTACTCGAATGAACAGTATTAGATCTAAAGTTTTTTTTAAAAAAATAATAAAATAGTTTACCATATTTCCTCGAGTGGAGCCTTCGTCGGCGGAATCTGGTCACTGCTCGTGCATTGTCGATCACCAATTGAAATGGTGGTTCGGCGATTGCTGGAATGAGCCCTAACAAATTTATTTTAGGGCTGTGAATTCTGGTTAAAATGTTGGCTGCGTTTGGAGAAGAAAATAGGAAAGGAAAGGTTTTAAATAACCTATTAATAAAACGACGTCGCTTATAATGAGGAAGGTCCGTGCATCAACCCATTTAGCAGGCCAGGTTTGCGCATTTTCATTCAAAATGGGGAATTTGCGCGTTAGATCCTTCCCTTCGCGCGAGTCTTCAATTGCACCCTATTTGCTTACTTTGTTTTTTAAAATTTGGCTCTATAATTTGTGCGCCTTTTTACTTTGGTTCACGGTTCAGTACAGCGTTTTAGGCTCGGGATATTTCCAATTCCAGTCCTTGCACATTCGTGCACATGGCACATTGATCCTATTTTACAATTATTTTATTTGTAAATTGTTCCTCTTGTTTCAATTTTGTTTTAATTAAGTTTTTTTTTGTCCTCATTTTTTATTTACTGCACCTACATTTTCTTTTACATGCTTGATTATTGGTTGTGATATTTCACATTGCTTTGACAATTGAATTTTGTTTTAAAAAACATTATTATAATCTTTTCTCGTTTATTCTATCATTTTAATAATTGGTGTAATAAAATTCATTTTAGTTTATGTATGCTATTAATTTTATGTTATTTTATAATTTCTTTTAAATTTATTCACATATTTTAATGTTTATATTCTTTTGTGAGAAGTTCATCTATTTTACGTGTCATTTAAGTTATTATTAAGCATATATTTAGTACTTATATTTAACCTACATACGTTATTAAAGCCATGTTATTTTTTTAGTAAATTCGTATCTAATTATTTTTTTTAATTTATTACATGTATAGTTTATGATAAAAGTAAGTTAAACTTATAATTCATATTTTAATTCCATGTTATTTTAACATACAATTATTTCTAAAGTGTCTTCACATGTGTATAACCCATATTAAATTATTTTACTATAATACATGTTATTGATTTCATATAACACTATGTAAATATTTTTCTATGTATATATCTTCCTTTAAAGTTATTTATGTGTATAATACATTTCTTTTAAGGACCATATTCTAAATTGTACAATTTACTTATTTTACGCACTTCCATATCTTATTATTTTTGTGCATATATGATCAATGTGTATCATTAATCAAAATTAATTTGTTTCACGTAAAATTATTTTATACATTGTTCATTTTAAAATGCTTTTTACCCACACATACATATATTGGAACATATGTTTGATTCAAAAATATTATTAAATTCATGCATTTTGTACGTATAGTTTTTTTTTACATAATTTTTTTATACGATTTATAGATTAACTTAATTTTATATGCATTATTAATTTCATACTAATTTATATAAATAATGATTCCTATATTTATTTATGCATGTTTTTTAAATCTACTATGGGTATTATACCTCATCATGTATTTTTATTATTCTTTCATATTTTATATATTATTTAAATTATCATGTACATTGTCAATTTTTGAATGAATTTGTGTTTAAAATATTTTGCATATAATTTGATTCAAACTTTTATTCTATAATATCTATTTCAATAATCATATATCCCAAGTCTTTGTGCAAATTTGTCATATTATATATATTATGTATTCATTAATTCATCATTATTTGGAAAATATCTTATACCACATTGACTTCTAATTTCCATTTTATTTTGTGCATGTTTTGTGGATCGTTTTATATTGTGCAATATTTATTGTTGTTGTATATTATTTAGTCATTGTTTCATCTATTGTTCTTCATCCATGATTAAGAATTTGGTTACATTTCACTTAGAATAATTGTACTTAATTGTTGAATTATTAGTTGTGGTTTATTATACTTTATGTGTGCACATTATCTCATGTTTATTCATTTCTTTTTACAAATGTTTCCTTGTAGTACCTCAAATGTTCCATCTCATTTTAAAACAAATAAATGTGTTTTAAAGCTAATTCTTAATTTTCCTTATCACTCAAAGATTTTTAAAATAATGCAATATCCGATATTTAGGAATTCGGGGAATTGTGCCCTACCGTGCTGGGTATGATTTTTCGTCGGACTAGGTATTTGGATATCCTTTTATATTTTTTTGGCGAACAAGCTCTTGAAAGTAAAAAATCAATCGTATCTTTGAAGGTATAAAAGATCGTGTCCAATCGTGCTGGATATGATACTGTATACTTTCGAAACGAGAGAATTTTGACGACCAGTTTGAACTACTCCAATGTTTTAAAAAGAAGGCATGTTTCAGAATATTGTTTTTTTTTTCTCCAGACCTAAGGACAACACTTGATCAATCTGGTACCAATTTTGGGCGTAGTGAGGGTGCTAACCCTTCCTCATACGCAACCGACTCCCGAACCCATTTTTGAACTCGCGTAGACCAAAATTGATTTAAATGTTTTATTAGGTGCTCCAATCATACCTAAACAAAAAGATTGGTGGTGACTCCACATTTTGGTTTTAAAACGTCGATCCCCATTGTTTGTTTTCAAAAATAAAATGGTTTCGACAGACTTGTTTTCGACCGATTGCATCCTTTAGCTTCGTTTATTATTTTTTGGGGCCCGGGCCAAAAATTAGCCTATTACAATGTCTACATAGAAATAATAAAAGCTAAAACCAATCTTTTACTTTATTTTTAAAAGGTTTAATATAACATTTGGTACTTGAACTTGACACTTTTTCCTAATTTTGGTACCTAAACATTTTTTTAGTCAATTTGGTACCTAAACTTGACATTTTTTTCTTCAATTGGTACTTAATCTTTTTGGGGGTCCAATTTGGTACATGAACTTGACTCTTTTTTCCAAATTTGGCACCTAATTTTTCTTTGTTTGATTCGGTACTTGTCAAACATTTTACAAATTACTCCAATATACTAAAAATGTTATTTTTTTATGAGGTAGCAAAAATAATTTATGACCGACATGTGACAGATGATATGATATTTTTTTTGTATTTTATATGTTCAATTACTTTTATTTTATTTTATTTATTTTATTAATTGAAAATAATGATTTTCTTTTAATTTGGAGTTTTAAAAATATTATTTTTCTTATTTAATATTAATTTATTAAGCATAACTCATTTTAACATAAATTTACCGTAATACTGATAATATTTTTGTAGCATAACAAAAATAATTTTAATACCATTAGTATTTTGCGTAATTTGTATAAAATTTAATAAATTTAAGTATCAAGTTAAGAAAAAAAAAGTCTAGTTCAGATACCAAATTGAGTCCAAAAAACCAAATTAAGAATAAGTGTCAAGTTTAAAAACTAAATGTTATATTAAATTACCTTTTTAAAAATAAGAGGGATATAAATAAATTATTAATTACATTAAAACAACAGAAATTCAAACCAGGCAATGCGTAGTGATATTCTTCATGAATAAAAAAATTCAAGTATCTTCCATTGAAAATTACTTTTAGTTTTTGATACAATAACTAAAGATAACTATGACTAATAGGGCCTTGACTTTCCTTTTCGTCCATTCATGATTCGACCGACCCTTGACATGAACTAATTTCTTTGAGCAACTCTTCCCCTTAAAATGTGCCCTATTAACCTCTCTTTGTGATTGACAGTGCAGTATGGAATGCCTTCTTTTATTGCCATAATCAAACCATTTCTTAACATTATTGAGTTGAACTCTTCCTTGATGAATCTCCATCGTTCTTCCAATCCGATCTCTGATATGAAGACCCCAGCCTATCTTCTCATTTTTCCTGAACCAACACACTGTTAAACAGTAGGAAAGGTGTTCCACTTCTTGTGCCTTTTTGTTGTTCATATTTCCACTTACTGCCCTTTGTATCCGAGAATTACTGGACGTATATGTGCATATAATCATTTTGATGTAAATCCCTTAAGAAGTTTGCAAGTAAAGATAGAAGCAGTTCGTAAGGAAATTGCTTTATATAAAATTTATGATTTTTCAATTAATTTCTACTAACTTTTTTTATAAATTTTAAAATTTTACAATTCGAAAATATATTTAGACAAATAAGTATCCAGATTCAAATGAACATTGACAATTAGTGGTCAAGATTTACTATTTACTTATTTTTAAAATAATTTTAATTTATTTTTACTGACGTATGTCAACAATTGTTGCTAATGTGAAGTTTGTTAACGGTCACATTAATGTTGTAGTGGAATATTAACCGTCAATATTAATTAAAGGGTTTAGCTAATCAATTTTATTAATTTAAGGACTCAATTAATTTTTTAAAAAGAGTATAAAGTTGATACTATTAAACTTTAATAAAACAAAGTGTGTTTATTACTATTATCTTATGATTAATCTTTAATCATATTCCAACACCCAAACAATTTCAAAATGCAATTTATTCACAATCTAGAGAGTAATGGAAAACAATATATGTTGGGACCAAAAACAAAATCAAGTCAAGAACAAAATAAATTATCACTATTTTATTTCTAAGATCATTACGAAGTGCCATTGGAGTTTGGAGGAACAAAGAAAGGTAAAAAAAAGGGGGGGTTCTCGAAATAGTGAGATAGCAATAGAATTTTTATGTTTACAAGGATAATGATTTGCATGAAGACATAACATTTTGTCATCTATATGTAAGTATGGAATGCATGGTAATCTAAGACAGTAGATCCAAATATGGACCAAAGGGGAGAGCTCCTTTTGTTTGTCGAGGATATAGAAAAAGATGGTGGTGCCACTGTCATTGCCACTGCCACAGTTACCTTTATTGGTTGCAGAGAAAATTTTGGGGACTGCAAGTTGTCAAAAAAGCTCCTTGTCTCCAATACATATATACCTACGTAACTATAACTCACACAGCTTAAGAGAGAGATGTATATTGGAAAAGGAAAAAAACAAAAGAAAGGTAATAAAGCCTAAAGAAGAGGGGGAAGAATACACAACTCACTCCCACGACTTCACATATCGATGAAGCTTCTATCTTTATAATGTGCATAACTAAAGTTAAAAAGTTTATGCATCTATCTATCTATCTATATGCTTCCCTTTTCTTTCTCTCTCTCTCACTAAGTGTCATTGTAATTAGAGTTAAACTTCCAAGTCCATCCAATGGATGAATTACAATCATGATGATCAAAGTATATAAAAGATGGTAATAGGTAGGCACGTTCTGCCATGCAATTCTATATCATTTGTAAACCTCTCTAAAGCACTTTGGATTCTATTTGTTTAATCGTTTGGCAGCTTTTAGTTATTTGTGAATTTCAGAAATTTTCTGTAAAAAAGTAGACTATTCGGTCCAGAAGCTTCTTCTGGCTCACTCCCAACCCCACTCTCAAGTAGTTTTCATGTCTTTTTTTCTTTTCAAAGTGAAAGCCATGGTATTTCTTATTAATTTAATTATTCTCTGATATATATATATATATATATATATACCTTCATTTTTTATTGCACAACTGCATGAATTTTTTACTATATATCCTGTTCGTCTATAAAAGTCTCGATTTTTATTTTTACTAACATTCTTTAATTGCGTATTACACTTTTTAAGAGATAGGTTATGTGTCTAAAATTGAAGATTTGTTCAAATTATGGAAGGATTCTGAAAATAAGTTTAGCCAAAAATATGGTTGTATGTACCCAATCCGACCCATTGCACTTTCACAACAATGAAAGAGAAGAAGGCTACGATGGAAAGAAAGTTTTAAGGAGGGTGAATAAATTATGAACACTCACCATGACAATGAAATGTTATAAATTATATGTTGTAGATGTTAGCACAAGAAGTTAAGCAACAACTTCCAACTTTTATCACATATTTTGAGTCGAAGCATGTAAACCAAAATTTACCCATTTTAGTTCAAATATTGGAACCCACATTTTCTTCATGACCTATTTGAAAGAAGAAATCAAAATGTTTCAAAGCTGTCCAAATAACGAGGCAACAAAATCACCCATGTCCACCACAGCCCAAAATCAGTGTATAGCCCATCTCATTCCCAAATGGGACCGCCATTCGTACTGAAACTATGGGCTTCTTTATCTATCAAATTTTTTGTGTTTTTTTTTTTTTCCTTTTTTATGAAAAAGTAAATGTTTTGGATTCTACCCTGTTTCTTTCTATAAATAGAAAATATAATCTTTTTAAAAAATGAAAAGATTTGAACATTACTTGTATGATTTAAAAGCTTGTACTTTTTCACTATTTAGGATGTCCATTGCCATATGAGTACAAGCAAATGGTAGCTGTCAAACACCGAGTTAGATAGCACTTGCCTACTCGGGTAACTCAAAATGTCGTTTGCCACTTTGCCTTGCCAGAGCTGTCTATAGCCTGTATTCGATCGGATCAGGTTTAATATTATCGAACTCTAAATTTATTTGTATTCATAAATGATTGGTCAAGTCTATTTAAATTTACTTGATAAAATAAAATAAAAATTGAACAAATTTAAAATAGTTTAACAATTTATAGAATACAAGTTAAAACTTGTAATTAATCAAACCAAATTTTTAGTATTATTTCATTTTTATTTTTATTATATAAAAATTAATATTTTTTAATTTAAAATAGTAAAAATAACTTAAAAACACTATATAAATTATTATTTTTCAAAAAAATTATATATAAGAATTATTGGTTATCATTTATTTACTTGATTTTTTTGAAATATTTATAAAAAAAAAAAAATACTTTGATCCAAAGCCTTGAAAGAAAACTTAATTTGTCAAAATAAATTTCAAAATCCAAGTGTGAAAAATTAAAAATTAGACGGAATTATCCATGATGATTCAAGAATTTCAAAAATCAATAAAATCGAATTTAATTCACATCTAAAACTTGCTCATTATTTTTAAAGCAAAAAAAAATTAGAAATATGTTTTATTTAACATTTAATAGTTATATTTTTTATTAAAATAAAAAAAACTTTAACAAACGTTTTTAAATATTATATGAAAATATTATAGATTATAATTTATATAAATAAAAAAGAATTATAAGTTAGAAGATAGATGAATATTGAAATCAAAGTGAATATCTTAAACAGTTTTTTTTTTTTTTTTTCCTTTTGAATTTATTTTAGAAACCTAACATTTTTGTTGTAACTCTCAAAAAAATCAAGTGAACCAAGCTTCCAAGTTCTGCGTAGTGTTGTAGGGGCCATAACGTGGACTCCAGTAACATTCAACCAACGGCCACAACAAAAGCAACATGGATAATAATTGATTTCACATGTTAGCACTTAAAAAGTAATTATTGAAATGTCCGTTAAATATATTCTTTTGGGTTAATTCCATCCAAAGTCACTCTAAAGTAATATTTCTTTTATTTTGATCATTTTAATTTTTTTCTCAATTTTACCGCTCTAATTAAGATAATTGTTCAAATTAATCATTACTGTTAAAAATTCCGTTAATCCACTAAAGGATTGTTAATATAATACATTAGCCAATTGAATGACATTTTTTTTCTTTTTACTTTTAATTAAAACTTAAAAGACCTATATGTAATTATGCTGTCTTCGATGCTGCGTTCTTTTACACTAATTTCCCTCAGAGACAATTAAAAATCTAATACCATTGACACAATTCTTTTGTTTCTTCCATTTCTCAAACGCAAAGCTTTTGATTTTTCTGACACTTACTGATAACTAATATCTTTAATTTGTTTGGGCATGTCTTAGTTTCATTATCATTGCAATTGTTTTGTTGCAATTATTGACTTGAAATTCGTTGATGTTGAAGGGGAAGATGTATATTCTTCTTCTCGGAACAACAGCTCTTACTTAGGTAATTTTCTTTACATTAGAAACTTTACAATTTGTGTTTTTTTTTTTTCCTTGTTTACAACTAGGGTGAACAAAATCCGACTCGACTCGAAGAATTCAATAAAAAAATTTAAATTTTGAATTAAATAGTTCGAGTTATTTGAGTTAATCAAGTTATTCAGATCAAATCGAATAAAATATTAAGTTTTTCGGTTTAACTCAAATATGAATTACACAATTTGAGTTATTCGAAAATCTAAATAAGAAAAGGCAAAACTACATCGTTTTGATAAATGTTTACTTTTCTAAAGTTAAAAGTCAAAATTATTAAATCAAAAGGCAAAACTACATCGTTTTGATAAATGTTTACTCGTTAAGTTAAAAGACAAAACTATTATATTGTTTATGTAGTTAAATAATCTTGTAATTCGTCTACTAGTTAAATAATCAGTCCATGTAAATGTAACATTGGGTATAAATAATAGGATTCGTTAACTCGACTCGACTTGACTCGAAATTTTTTGACTTGATTCGAAAAAAATTCAAATCGAGTTCGGTTGCTAAAATAGGATTCGTCAACTCGACTAACTCGAAATTTTTTGACTCGATTCGACTCGACTCAATCAAATACTCACCCCTACCTGCAGCATTAACAATACCAAATTATGATTCTACAACTAACAACTCTTATGTGATGAACACTGGAGTTCTTTTGCATTGGTTTCCCTCAAAGAGTAGCTCAATAATGAGGCCTCTCACTTTTTTCTATGATTCAATTTTTATACATAATTACAGAGGTCTCAACACAAGGATGGATCATCATCACTAACTATCTGCATATGAAAAGGCATTTTATTTTAGCATCTAACAACATAAATGTTTCTTTTAGTATTTACTAGAAGTAGTATGGCATGGGAATCATTTCCAGTTGGAGAAACTTGAGAATTCACAATAGGTTTTTTTTTTTTAAGAATATAGTTATTTAAATCCCACTCAAAATTTTGCAAGAGAAAGTTTCCATCAATGAAGAATTGAACGAGCATTCGGATTTGACATTCTGGCCAGTATGGAATGCGCCATTGAAGAGGGGGTCAACATCCTCTTATTGTCACTTGGCGATGGCGCTTCTTTCCTTACAAACGGGTATTGGCACTTTGTGAAGGATCCTCTCCGGTGCCACCATCGCTACCACCAACTACCTGCCGTCAAATGTAGTAGCCAATTTGGGTCAGTTCTGCACTTAATGAGTTTGTTTTCTAAGCAATTTTGGATTTTATATTTAATTTTAGTAATTAGGCCTTAGGGTTAAAAGTTAATAAAAATAAGAGTTTTTAACACATTTTGTATGTGTTATGACCAATAGGCTGACACGGGCCTTAGGTTGTGCTAATTAGTTTAATTAAGTGTGTAAGATGGAGATATAAAAGCTCAATTGACGTGGAAGCAAAGGTCGAGTGATGCACAAGCTTCCTGGGACGTCAAGGCACTGAACGAAAAACACAAGGTAGGAACTTAGTGTCGTGTCGCGCCACGCAAAGGGTATGGCGCGACACAAGACTAACGTGCTGCCCAAATATTTTGGGGATATTTTCGTCCGCGCAATCAAACTTATTAGAAAAGCTATGACGTGTCGAATATCTAATTTGGGTTGCCAACACCACTATAAATAAGACATTAAGGGTTGAATGTAATCAAGTTGTACTAAACGCTTTCAAAAAACCCTCATAGTTTAGGATAAGTTTTAGTTTATTTTCTTTTTGACTTTTTAAATACTTTCTTATTTTTCTTCTTGAATTAGTTTTGATTCAATGACTTGTTTATTTAATTAAAGTATTCAATTTATATTTTTTGTTGCATTTGTTTTATTTCATTATTCCAATCGAGAGATTTGATACTTTGTTCCCTATTCGATACTCAATCTACAATTATTCACATCTCTTTTCTTCTTCAAATTGATCGTGTTTCTCACATGGTTTATTCACTCGAAGTTGAGTTTATGAATAACATGAGAGGCTAAATCTCTTAGGGGAGATTAACGAATGGATGAGGATGTGACTAACGGAGGATTTGGGACTTCTCAAGATGGATTAGTTGGCATAAATTATGTGTTCCTAAACTGTTAGGCTTGACAACACTAATAAGTTATCATAGGCTAGGCAATGTCAGGAGATAAGTTGAACCGAGTAAAGCATAATTTATTCTGGTTAAGAAAGTGACATCGGAAGATAAGTGAGTATCAATCAATCAATTCAGTTACTTAGAGTCAAGGGGTAATAATTGTTTAATCAACGATTAATCCACTCTAGACCCCTAATCCGAAGTTAGTTGCAAACCTTGAAGCGAGTTTATCTTACTGATTGATTTATCGGTTTAATTCATTTGTTTATTTTTCTTTATTTATTTACTTTTGTTATTTATTTATTTTTATTCCACTTAGTCTATTTTATGATCCATCGTAATATAGGAATTAACTATTACTACTTAGACTTAGTATTGTAAAAAGTATTTTTATTATTTATTCCATTCTCCCTTGAGTACGATGTTCGAAATACTTCCAAGTATTTCGTTGTACAATCTATATTAAAATTTAATATGTGCACTTGTGGACACTGTCGTTCTTAATTATTATATTTTGGTGTCATATTTATTCTATAAACGACAACTCGTTTATAGGCAGTCAAGTGACTAAACTAAGAAAAAAATTAGAGTAATTAAAATAGGACAAACTCTATTTTAAAGCGACCTTAAGTGTAATTTACCTTCTTTTTTTATAATGTTTACGTTAAATATTTAAAACTTTATATTTCACATTCTATAAGTATTTAACTAAGTATTTAACGTATAATTTCATATTCTATTAGTATTTAATGTATAATGTCATCCATTTAAATTTTAATTATCTATATTTATTTTTAATTAATGTGGTCTCTTCATTTTAATTCCAAACTTGCTCTTACCATGGAATTTTGAATCGAATCAAATTGATCTATCAGACCAATTGGTTAAAATTGGTTAGAGTATTGATTCGAAGAAAGGCTTTAAATTAGTTAAGTCAAACTAAAAAATCGATTGATGGATGATTGAATCATTTTATAAAATTTTAATTTATTTAATTAAATCGTTTGAACCAATCGAATTGATAAACAATTAATTTAACCATTGTGCCCAACATTTATTGATAAAAATACCCTTATGTGATAACTTAATAAAAATATATTTATATTTAATACATTGGTAGTCTCCTAATAATGGGACAATGTAAAGTTACAACTAAAAGCATCTAGTTTTTGGCGTATTCACATAACAAGCATATGGAGAAAGTGTTGTAACCTTTCATTACGACTACTTTAAAGCAACTTTTAATAAAAATAATTATCCCAAAAAATGTAAAATTAAAATGTAATTGTGCATTTATAAGCTCCAACACAATAATTCATCTTTTGACTTAAGTAACATAATGACACATTAGGAGAGTCTAATTCGTTGAAATTGGTAATTAACTTAATTTTGTAATCATTTATATTATTTACTTTTTAACTTTTTTTTTGAATAATATGATATTGCTAATAATTCAACCTATAAATAGATTTAGACATTTTTTTAAAGTTAATTGTACCAAACATTCTTAAATTATGACCTTTATTTTAAATTGGATAAATTAGCAGAATATGTCAATTTCAAATAATATTAAGCAAAGTAAGCCGATTTTTCCCATATTTAGTAGAATAGCCGATTTTTCCCATATTTAGTAGAATAGGTCAATTTTGGAGAGAGAAATAAAAAACATGTCATGTTCGACGTGTTTTTGTCCAATGGTAACTTTTCCCGACGGCCAAAAAATCCAACGGCAAAATTTTTTCAAACAGCTAAAAATGACTAGTTTATTTGCTATATAGCCCCAAGTCATTTTCTTCCTTTTGCATTCAATTCATTTCTCTCAATTTTCTCAATTCATCTATTCTCTCAACTATTTTGTTCTTAGTTTTTCATTCAATTTCTCTCAAAATCTTATTGTTTTAATTTTATATTTTGTAATTTCTTTGATTTTTATTGGTTTTTATGATGACAATTCCGCTTATTCATTTCAATGACAAATACATTTTCGGCGTTCAATTGCATATGTTAAGAAAATATTATTATTATTTTTTAAATTTTTATTAAGTTCATTATTAAGCTGTTAACATTATTAATTTTATAATTTTTTATGTTTATATAATCAGACCAAAGATTGGATTTTAGAGACGTACATACATAATTTAACTGCGAGGGCACAGCGTGTTATTGAACAACACTTGCAAAAATGTGGGATTCTTTCACGTGGCTCGTATGCTAGGGGGACTAAATTGGTTCTCACACTTATCAATGCTTTGGTGAAAAGGTGGAGACCTAAGACACAAATTCCATCTTTCGTGCAGTGAGTGTACAATTACACTCGATGACGTAGCTTTACAACTCGGTTTACTAGTGGATGAGCCAGTTGTTATGGGGGCAGTGGACGTTGACGATTGGAGCGCAATTTGCGAGCAACTATTAGGGAAGGTGTCAGACAAGTTTAGTGGTAGCCGGATAGAGATGAAATGTCTGGGAGACAATTTCAATTACATCGACAACTTCGCGAATGTCGTCGAAAGAAAACAATAAGCCTGAGCATTCATCCTGAGGTTAATCAGAAGTCTTTTAATGCCCGATAAATCTCGAAATTTGGTACATTTTAGGTGGTTAGTACAACTCGTCGACTTGAAAGAAGAGGGGCGACTCAAATGGAGATCAACTATGTTGGCGACATTGTACCGAAAGATGTGTCGGGTGACAGAACCATAAAAAATTAAAATCGGTGGTTGCATACTCCTTCTTCAATCATGGGCATGGTATCGATTGCCATTTCTACATCCCAGAGTAAATGCCCTTTATGTATTCCCATTCGTAATAAGGCAAAATTCATTTAATAATATAATTGTCATAATATTTTTTTCATTATTATATTTTTTAAACAACATATTATTTGAATAGTTGGAAGAATGATATGAGTCATGTGGGTATAGTGGACGAGCTCAAAGATATCCTACTACTGTTAGATCAATGGTTGAAAGCCGATGTTAGTTTTTGAATGTTTAAATTATATAATATTTACATAAGGATTTGAAATTTAATATTAGGTACTACAAAAAAATTAGAATTTCGTACTATAGTTTGAATGGATGTCATATGCTGATCCGAGAATTCAAGAATGCATTCCAGCCAAATTTTTAGCCAATTCCAATATCTAGTACATCAATGTGCCATTGATAGTTTTTGTATATGCACAAATTTGATCGAGTGATGCACCAGTTCAAGTTTAAGCAAAGTATTCTGTTATCACCTTAGGACATTGAAGAACTACACAAGATCAACTTGCAGGAGAGAACCAATGAAGATTGGGCAAAATTCCTTGCCAAATATATCTACGTTTGAGAGCATAAGTACAATTTCATACCTATGCACGAACCAATTCTTCCATCAGATTTGGTGACCTCTTTAGATTACATGAGATGGTTTAAACTTCACGGTAAGCTATATCTACTATCAAAGAAGAAAAGGAGTAGGAAACATCATCGTAAGTGGCCAATACGATCACATATGAATACTAGGTCAGGAGAAAATACCTCGATGGAGTCATCATCAACTCCAACCCAACATGAGGCACTGATGGGTGTACCACCTCTCGATTAATATGATTCATATTATTTTGGTGCTTTCATTACCCTTTTTTTTTTTTTACACAAGCACCACATTATTCATCATCATACCATACATCAACACCTTCTCCAGGTATATTTTTTGCACCTCCATCCTTAAGACTATATGGAGCACCAATCCCAACAACAACACCGACATATCTGCCATCTCCGACAATTCCAACATTTTATCCACAATTGGGTTATACAACACCATACACTTATTCGTTGATAATGTCGAAAACACCTCCAACATTATTGTTTTACTAAGGTAGCTCATCTTTGCAACCATATGTTACTACAATGGATGATATATGATGACAACCTAAGACGACACAACACTTAAGTACATAGGAAAGAGATAAAGATAGAGCTTGATGTGACAGAAGGGACGCTGCACCTGCATGGCAAACACCTCAGTTGAAGCTTTTAGCATCCCTTCTACCACCTTAGTTGAAGCTTTCAGCATCCCTTCTGCCACCTCAGCTAAAAATGCCTCTTGTAGGAGAAAATTTCTTCCCTCTCATTTTCAACCCTAACATGGGAAAAATTTTCAGAATTCGGAGATAATTTTTAGACACTCCATCTCGATCACGGGCTCACACCTAATTTTTTATTTTTTTCTCTTGGTTGCCTATATAAAGGGGGTTTTGCTCCCCCTTTGCTCTATCAACTCTCTTGTCCACCATCCCTTACAAAATAAAAAATTCTCTTCTAATTTTTTTTTGTTGAGTGTTGAAATTTTTGGAGGGAAAGATTTATTTTTGTTTGTATTTGAGAGAGACAATGTGATAATTTAAAGTGTGTGTGAGTTCACGGTAATGCAGTAGCGCTCGAAGACCCATACATTTCATCTACCGTGCAGGGATCAAACCATCACCTTAGAAGCCAATCCATTGTAAATTGGGCTCCCAGTTCACGGTGATTATACGGTCACGGGTTGAAGTATAACTAGGGCTTCCAGTTGGCGGTACATCTTAGTTGACGGTGATTATATGGTCACGGGTTCAAGTTTAATGCCACTGAAAGAGAATGCTTTATAAACCTCATACATAAGTTTAAGACCGTAATCATACGGAAAAACTAAGGGACTTTATAGTATAATCAACTTATTCTTTTTCTCCATCTCCACCAAAGAAGTATCATTGACCTTATTGTCAATAACTTGTGACAGAGTTGGGGGTAAGAGGAATTTCAAAGGGAGGAGTGACTATAACGCTAGAGAAAATCTGAAACACAACTCGGAGTAACAATGATTGTTGTGATTAAATAACTCATTAATAACTAAAATCGATGTAGCCCCGACTCGAGTTTTAGTTTTTTCTCCATTGTCTCAATCACTCTCGTCCTGAAAGTGCTCTTGCCTCCAACTCTCGCACATGTTTCGAACAATAAGGTTAAGGATACTACTTTGGTGGAGATGGAGAAAAAGAATAAGTTGATTTTACTGGAAAACCCTTTTGTTTTTCCCTATGATTTTGGTCTCGAACTTATGTATGAGATTTATAAAGTATCCTCTTCTGGTAACATGAAAATTGAACCCATGACCGCATAACCACTATCAATTGAGAGTCCAAGTTATACTTCAACCCGTGACCGCATAACCATAGTCAACTGGAGCCCTAGTTATACTTCAACTCGTGGTCATATAACCACCTTGAGCTAAAGCTTAAGTTGTAATGCGATGAACTTCTAAGGCAATGGTTCTATCCTCACATGGAAGATGAAATATGTGGATCTCCGAGCACCATTGCATCACCGTGAACTCAAACATGCCTTAAAACTATCATAATGTCTACCTCAAACACAAACATAAATAAATCATTCTCCCTAAATTTCCAACACCCAACACAAAAAAAAAAAAAAAAAATTTAGAAACAAAAAAGGCTTCCTGCAAGACATGTTTTCTATTTCTCTCCAAAATTGGCATGTTTTGCTAAGTATTGGAAAATCGGCCAAAATCCCTAATTATTTTTAAAAATCATTCTTTTTATCTAATTTATCCTTTTAAATTAGTCATCAAACTTCAAAACACTTTAATTGCATATTTAAACTATCAAAGTTATATTAATCAGGTCCTTTCATTACTAAAATCATTAATCTAACCGTTAAATTACATGTTAGATCTTCTGTGACAAATAAAAATTTTAAAGGAAAATGAATTTTTGTAAAAATACATGCAGCAAAAATCTTGATTTTAAGGTTTTGGAAGCTTTTATAAAAGCTTTATTGTTTGCTCTCTTTTCTCAATTTTACTTTATTTTTAGTTTTTTACTTTTAAAAGGTTTGTGTCAACGTTTTATTTTTCTTTAAATTTTTTTTAAAAATTATATCACATAAAATTTTATGTGTTAATAACAAAAAGATCTAATTGGTATAACCTTGATAACTTAGAGATATAATTAAAATATTTTAAAATTTATAACCAATTTAAAATGTGGTGTTGCAATTAAATATTTTTTTTTTAATGTGGCTTATGAAAGACATTGACGTTTACTGATAAAAACAATGTACAGTCAACTATATTGTAATGACAATTGGTAAAAGTTTAATTATTTTGTATTTGTTTAAGAAGATATAAGAGATTTCTTTTTTTCCTTCATTTGATGAAACATACAAAGAGTTTAACCATTGTTCAACCAAGTTAAGATTAATTTTCTTTTTAATGACGTGTGATTGCGTATATAACTAATCAACATATAAATTTATACACCAAAAATGTAAATTAAAATTTAAGGTCTTTATAATCCACAATGTTAAAAGTAGTTACAACAGAAGTGGTAAGTATAGATATGATGTATAGTGTTTTTACTCATGTCATGTCTTATAAGAACAAAGTTAAAAAAGTACTCACACCAGAACTGCCAAGTATAGATATATAGATGTATAGTACTATTTTACTCTTATCATGTGTAGGAAGAATACCAGCATGTGATGACAAATATACGTGCAAGTACAGTGCCTGTCCTAAACCAACAAATAAGCCAAAACCCTCCAAACACACAAGATTTCATAGCAAAACAAAAGCTTTTTAAAAACACAATGGTAAATTGCATTATTAGTCACTAAACCATGTGTCAGTCTTCGTTTTGGTCACTTAACTAAAAACAAGTTACAACTTGGTCACTAAACTATTTAAAAGTTTTTATTTAAGCCACTGAGATGTTAAGTCTTTTTTCTTTGCAACAAAAAATTCCGTTAGCAAGCTACAAGCAACGATTCAGCAATCAGTACGGTGGATTAGTACCTATCGACTAGTAGAACAACATACCTTAGATCCAAGTTGATCTAATGGTTAATGTTAGAGATTGGATAAAAAAAAGATGTTTGAATTGTGGTTAGCAGATTTGTGACATCCAAAATTGTTTTATTAAAAAACATGTAGGTAATAGGAGTGTAAGTAGTGCGAACAAAGAAAGCCATAAAGTATCGATTTTCATAGCCCACTGACTTAAACGAAATGTTTTGAATAGTCAAATGACCAAAATGAGAGCTTAGCCATAATTTAATAATGACTAATAGTGTAGTTTACCCAAAAACAAAAAAGAGTAAAAAAGGGGAATGGAGCTGGCATTCACCGTTTCACATGATTCACCAACAAGAAGTCATTGCATAACAGAAATTAGAATTTGTTTTCTTCATATATAATTGGCTAGTGTATTTATTTTATTAAATTTCGGCTGAAGATATTATTGTCCGTTAAACATGTAGGTAACAGGTAAAATATGAATGTGTAGTTGTTGGAGAATGGGACCATATATTGTATCAGCTGCCAGTTGTTAGTGATTGCATGAAAAAAAGAAGCATGAATGTAGCTACTACCGATAGCATATAAATAAAACTAACCATATGCTTAACCCAAAGGGGATAACTTTATTTATTTATATTATTGGTAGAGCTGACTCAGTATCTAGCCATCCCACATTGATTGCCATGAGTTTTTGATCTTATTTTATTTTTGTATTTTAGTTGAACCTATGTTGGAACAAAACCTACTTTGCTGTTGGTTTTCATTAATTTAGCTTATTTTTTTCACTTTATCAATCACACACCTTCTCTTTTTGTACCATTTTATGGTTAAAATAATCAAGAAATATTCATCACATATGCTGGCCAGCTAAAAAATATATGAGCAACTTGTGTGGGCTAATAATGTAAAATCCAAGTACAAACCGAGTCGGTGTTTGTTCACATTTATATGTTGAAACAAGTTTCATCAAATCTGAGATGATTTTCTATGCCATGGAATATTCTATACATCTAAAACTGGAGTAAGATTAAAAGAAAAAACATTAAGATGACTTATTATATTGCACAACAAGACAATAAGATCATTGTCCCTGCCAACACTATGATTAATTGCATCCAATCCGCCATGTTAGGGGATTCATTACGATTGACTATTATTTTAATTCCACGTTGACGCCCTCACCATGTTTAGGCATTAAATAAATTTCATTCATTAGTTTCTGCAAAACTCATGATTAGGCTAAATTAATGAATCAATTTGCCGGCCGTAGTATTGGGTTTAGGAGGTTAAAACAACTCTCCACCCCTTCTCATTTTTTAAACTGAGCAGATTAGTCCCTCTCAAAATTTTAATCGAAAGTGAGCAACTAGAGATAATTAGTTATGATGTTAATGTCTTTTGTCAATTGTACGTCATTTTGATTGGTATAGTAACAAATTCAGGCTTCGATGTTTTACATATTTTGTCACTTTGGCCTTAATTCTAAAAATTCAACAAATTTATCCTCTAACGTTTACATAAATGTTACGAGATGAGTTTTTGAAATTAGGACCAAATTGATAGAATGTGTAAACTTTAAGGACTAAATTTAGAATTATACTATTCAAAATTATGTACAATGGATGAGAAGCATTGACGTCATGATTAATTATTTATAGTTGCTCACATTTAAAACTGACAAGGAGTAAATTGGTTTGATGGAGATGAATTTGCTTAATTTCAAAATTAAGAAGAAGTAACCATTTGAACTAGAAGATGGGATTAAGTTTGAATTTGAATTTGATCTCCCAACCAAATTTGGGAATTCAATTCAGTAACTTCAATATCCAACCATTTTTAAATACAAATATTTGATAAGTTTTAAAAGTTTCCTTTTTCCTAATCAATTTCCAAAATTCAAAATAATATTTTCTTTTATGGATCATATTGTACGTATGCCTAAATGGAAGCCTACGTTATACAATTTGTTCACTTTCATGTCTAATAATTATGTCCAATAAAGAGGTATGAAAAAACACATGCACACAAGTTCCTAAACTTTAACCTTGTTTCTTTTTCGGTCGAGAAAATTGAGTGAAATAAAAGACAAAACCAGTGAAGTAAATTTTTTTTTTTTTTTTTTTTTTTACTTTTAACAAAACCTTTCATTCGTAATGGTAACTAGTCAAGCTGATGCCACATTATTTCCATTTTACTATCTACAAGGAAGAATTTAGAGTGGACAAGTACTAGGTATATATCCATCTCAATTGCTACAACATCGATGTTTTGCGCTTCAACAATTACCCTCCATGTCTATGCCTAATTCAACTCACCCATCCGCTTCTCAATAATGGCAACTCCTAAATACATCCCCACATCTCCAACAACATTCCTTAGATATATCAAAATTTATCCCCCAACCCCTAAACCCATACATTATGCCATTTACTTCTATTCTCCTACTATTAATAATATTTTTTATTACCTCAATACATGTGATTTTCCTTCTTCTTCTTCTTTTTTAATTGAAACTCAAAATCTTTAATTACTTAAAAATATCAACTTTTGGTTTTTTTCAAAAAAATCTCTTTAAATATATAATTCTAAATCAGTCCATTAATGGGTGTTATGTATTTAGACACTAAATAATATTGATAATAGTTTTAGTTAAATTAAAGTATAAAAATCTCTAGGATTTTTTCTTCAAAAAAATAATTCTTAATCAGACAATTAATGGTTAAATGTGCTAATACAAGAGATTATTTGTTCTGTTTATTTGTAGTTGCATCAGTTTTGGTTAGAGATTTGTTGATTGAAGATTATAATGAGTTTAGATCCTTTTAACTTATGAATTGGTTGTTATAATCACTTAGTGTTATCTCTTTTTTACCAAAAAAAAAATAAATATAAAATACTACTAAGATGTTATTTGATAAAGTGAAAATTTAAGTACTGAAAACTTTGAAGTATGGAACTTTTATAAGTCTTGAATTTACATAAATTTTGTTCTTTAATAATAATAAATACTAATATTGTATATTATTTTGATTAATTTTGGTACTTTGAATATTTAACACTTGTTTGCTGAAAATTTTGAATTAGTGAAAATTTATTAGGAATATTAAACACATTTGAAAAATATATTGAAAATATTAATGTTATTAAATCTCTTTTTATTTGTATTCAATTGCAACATTAGGTTTTGATTAACTTTCAAGATCAGACTCCAAAATTATTTTGAATTTATATGTTTATAAGATTCCAAGGCGAAATCATTTCTTACTTACTTGGTCACTAAATCTTCCAATTTAACCTTACAAGTTACAAGCAATGGAGTAAAAAGGAAATAAAAAAACATAACCCCCCAGCACGTCCAATTAGATTGTGATCTCATTGCCGATCCCGAGGCAAATAGTTAGACTGGCAAGCGCAATCATGGTCATTACACTCACATTCCAACCAAATATATTCAATTCTATTGACTTCTTTGCATCAATATTTACAGCCTAAAATTCCATTCCCAATCACTCAATTATGCATCAATTTTTATTTTGGTCACCAACACTTTCAACATTGCTTTTCTTTCTCTGGAATGATAGATATGGCACTTATTTAACTGGTATAATAGTCAATTTAGTTCTCAACCTTTTTTATTTTCTATCAATTTAACCATGATAACTATGTAAAGTGCTATTCAGATTTTGACCTATCAGAAGGTGAGTCTTCTTCAGCTTAAGGCCGAACTAACGACTGGAAGAGGCTTGGGTTTTGACTTTGGGGAGTGGAACGTGTATTGTTAGTTCCCGTTTTAAAGTAAACCAGGCGGAGATTTGAGAAGAGTAGGTGGAGTTGGGGGGGGGGGGGGAACGAAACCTTGACCGGTGGTAGAGCTGATAGTGAAAGGAGAATAGCGGCTAGGGTTTATTTTGTGGGAGGTCAAGGAAGAAGATGAGACAAAAAAGAAGGGCAGGAAAATAGAGAATCAAAGAATAAAAAATAAATTTAAAAAAAATAAAAATAAAAAGAAAGAAAGGAGAAGCTAACAGGCCAAATCACGTGGGGAAAGTGTAAGGAAAAGAAAAAGGAAAATATTCTATTCAGTCCTTGTACACTTTTGAGGGTTCGTCTAGGTCCCATTTTTCTGTAACAGGCCGCGCACAAAATCTGCATAACGAGAGGGGACGTAGCAGAGTGGGAAAGCATTAAGATTTTTCATCAATTTTTTTGTATTTTTGTGTGCATATTAAATTCCGATGTATGTTCTATTTTTTTATGCATTTATATATTTTAAGTTTCTAGAATTTTCTAATTTTTTAAAAGAATTTTGATCTTTCCTATAATTTTTATATTGAAATATGATTTAATTGGTGGAAAAGTATAAGGACTAAATTTATTATTATACTAATTAAAAATATCACATCATCATTCGGTTAAACAATTAATCATTGCTCGAAATCGTTAATCACCAAACTGTTTTTTTTTTTAAATTGAGTGATGAAAATATTTAAATGACTATTAATATAATTTATCTAAATTTAAAAAAATTTCTATTTAACATTTAAAACTCATCAATCAAACAAAAATTTTGCGGTTTTTCAAATATATTGCATTTGGAACTCACCAATTGAAATAGGGAGTTTGTTTATAAATTTTTTTTTTATTTGGTATTGAATTAAGGAATATTTTGTATAAATGAAAAGCATTGAATTGAATGATTAATTTTTGCATGCATGCCATATGATCAAACTTAAATATAAAAATAAATAAATAAAAAGAATTTAGGGTGTTAATGTTGCCAAGTCTCATTCCCATTGAACTAACAAAATTAAAACATAAAATTGTAGTTTGAAAACCCACCGAACCAAATGGCGGCTCTCCTTATACGTAAAATGCCAAACATATTGGCTAAAATGAAATTCAAACCATGAATAGTGGCAATAAATAATAATGCAAAAAAAAAAAAAAGTTGAAAATTGAAAAAGGAGGGTCCGAAATGAAGGCTTTCAATGTAAGAAACAAGTTGTTGATTTGAAAGAGAGGGACCAACTTATAGGACTTATGTTTGGTTTTTATGAGTGACACTTGAGCATGAAAATGACGTAGGTTTCACATATATATGAATAATTGGAGTTGGAATCTGCAGAACTGTGATATGGCATACTCATTGCCCAGTCATCACCCTTTATCTAATCTTCAATCCCGACCCTACTTGTCAAGATGACAGCTTTTCCACTTTCTCATTATTTGCAACTTGTGATTCCATGGGGGGATCTACTTCATTTATATGGAGATTCAGTCGATGAAATTTCAAGGATTTGACTGTTCCAATTTAACCATGGTGGGCAAGTTACTATATATTTTTTTGTAAAAAAATTAAAATATCTTGAGGGGTTTGTTCATCTTTTTACTCACCCGATGAATCATTGCTTGTTTCTCAATGAATCAATTTGACCAACCCCATTTTCCATCAACTCATTGCTTCCTACTTTTTTTTTTTTTTTACAATATCCACAGTACTCTCTTTCGATTCCCTTCCCATTTGAATCACAAAACGACAACCAAATAATTTATGGGAGAATGAGAGCTTTTTCACCCTCAATTAAATAATTATTACTTTTTAAAAAAATATATATATTTTAATAAATTTAATCTCCTTATGTTTCCATATGATTGATTCTAGCTCTAGAGATTCAACCATAAGTTTTCTTGTATTTGTAACTTTTAAAAGATTTCAAGAGTTTGATGGAATTGTATATTTAAGTCCGTTAAAATAAATTACTTTATTCTTTGTCCAAGTAGTTAACCAAGCTTAGCTTGTTTTGACTCTTATGTACTAATAACAGTAAAAACTACCGCATGATGAGTTATCCTACTATCAACAACATAATATCATGTATGTTACAAAAAGACCCATGTTATGAATGTAACCAGACATTATAATCAGGGTTAACTTGTGAGATTCAAATCAAAAGAAAAAAGGGCAGCGTTGTTATCAATGTAACCATACATTATCCCCTCATCTACCTACTTTTGCTTGGTTACAAATTAAACGAAGGCAGTCCAAAAATACAAATGTTAAATTGAACCAAAATGGGAGAAAGAGAGAGAATAAATGTTATGTAGAAGCATTTCATTTTTTAGATTCATAGATGATTATGAAATTGAGAATATAACATTTCTATTTCTCATCTTGAAATCCAAAATCAATCTTTGCCTAAAAAGGATAGTTTGAATAAAATGGTAGGGTAAGTTTGACATAATTAACTTACTATATAAATGAAGTTTTACAATCCTCAAATTCCCGCAGCACAATTAAAATGGAGAAGGAGACTACTAGAATCAACTACAACCTTTTAAAAAAAAAAAAAAAAAAAAAAAAAATGAAAAATGAAATTCATTCAAAGTTACATAGAGAAGCATCTACCAACTCATCAATGAGAAATATAAAGGAAAGAGGTAAGAAACATTATGAACCAAGACCTAAAATAAGGATAACAAAAAAAAAATCCAAGAAAACTACAAAAAAAAAAAAAAAGAAAAGAAAAGTTGAATAACAATGCAGCACTATACCATAAAAAATCCAATAATGTAGATGAAACCAAAAGATCTTATCAAAATGAAACCCAACCACAACACCCTTGTAAAAGAAACAAGAAAAAAAAATCACCTAAATTGTCTAAGTCTTAAGTTTGCACTAAAAATTTCTTCACTTTCATTCATTACCTTTAGAATCCTTGTTTAATATTTGAGCATTTGTAGGATAATTAGAATGATTTTACTCTCCATAAAATGTGTGTTTTGGGTTTATAATTCGATATTTTGCTTCCAAATTAGTGCATATTAATTTCCAAGCATATACGCTGCAACAAATTGCCATATACTAACATTTACTTTTACCATCAGTTTATATCTGTCGCTAAAATTAGGTTTATACTGATGGAATATTTATTCGTCACCCAATGTTAAACTTATACCAACACATGTAATTTTCGTCGTTATAAGTTTCTATAGTGACAAATTAATTTTTGTCAGTATAGTTCTTAAATATACCAACAATTTTCCTTTCAACCGTTGTCATATGTAGTACTTTTTTAAAAAAAAAAAAAGGAAAGAATTTGTCTATGCCAACAAACTATTTTATCAGCACCATTAGTATAGGTTTTATATTATTATGTTTGGACTATTTATATTTATATCTATATGGCGTAAGTTAAAATTATTAATTAACACTACAATCTTAATAATTGGACTTCGTATATACGGTCCAAATTCTCACTATAGGTTCAGTTATATAATTGGACTTTTACTTTATACTGAAATAAAGAAATTGTCGATATATCTATATTAATAAGAACCTTTGCCGACAATTAATAGTGCCACTATATGTTCAATAATGCAGCTGGTCATACAATAACCAAGTTATAACAATGGAATGAACGATTGGTATACCTAACCATAAGACCCTTGTAAAAAAGAGAAGAACATCTATGGAAAAGCTTCCCTCGTTCTCTTTCCATAAAGCCAAACTTCCATTAAATGAAAACATACTTGAGATAACTTACAAATTGGTTCAAGTCTTAAGTTCACTTCAAACTTTCTTCACTTTCATTCATAGCCTTTAGATCCTTCTATAAAATTTGGGCATATGTAGGTTAACCATGTACTTACTATAAAAAGTGTGTTTAGATTTTCAATTGATCTTTCATTTTCAAATCAATGTATATATTGGTGCTCACTTTTGCTAATAGTCAAAATTTGTCATTACCACTAGGTTTATATTGACAGATAACCATTTTGTCAGTATATCTCAAACTTATACTGACACATGTAATTACTGTCAGTATAGATAAATTTATACTGACAGATTATTTTTGTCAGCATAGTTCTTATATATACTGATGGTTTTCTTTTAACTGTCGGTATATGTAGAACTTTAAAATTTTATTTGTCCATATACTGACAAACTATTTTATTGTAGTATCATTGGTATAGATCTTATATTATTTTGTTTGGACTATATTTTTTCTTTGGATCATCTTTAGAATATATATTTTTACTTTATACAAAGTATGTTGAATTAAAATTATAACTAACTAAATAATTACTAATTAAAATTTCAATATTAAAAATTGGACCCTATATTGACGATTCATGCTATCACTATATGTTTAATTTTATAATTATAATTTCACTCTATGCCGACACAATAAAACCTTTGGTATATATGTATACCAATAAGAACATCTATCAACAATCAATAACATCTTTATATGTTCAATAATGTTCATAATCAACTAATACCAACAAAATAAATTGTCCATACACCTCATTCTCTATGCCATTCACCAAATTTTTTATTAAACGAAAACGTAATTGAGATAATTTACGACATTGTTCAAGTATTAAATTTCATTTCAAAATTTCTTCGCCTTTATTTATTACCTTTAGAATTCTTCTATAATATTTGAGCATTTATTTATTAAGCATTAGTGTATTTCCCATAAAAAGTGTGTTTGGGTTTCCAATTCAATCTTTTATTTCCAATCTAGTGTATGTTCAAGTATATCCATTACAACAAATTGCCATATATGCTCACTTTTGCTGACGGTCAAAATCTGTCACTACAACTAGGTTTTTATCGACGATTAACTTTTTTGTCAGTATATGTTAAACTTAGACTGACACACACAATTACTGTCACTAGAGGTTAAATTATAGTGACAAATCAATTTTTGTCAACATAATTCTTCTATATTTAGATAGTTTTACTATAATTGTTGATATGTGCATAACTTTAAAAAACATTTTATTTATCCCTATACCAATGAACTATTATATTGGTTCCATCGGTATAGGACTTATATTGTTATGTTTGGACTTTGTTTTGTACCTTGGATTATGTTTTGACTATATAATTCTTATTGTATGTATGTTGAATTAAAATTATAAATAAATTAATATTATTAATTAAAAATAATATTAACAATTGTGCCTTATTGTCCCTATATGTTAAATCATATCATCAAAATTTCACTTTATACTAACACAAGAAAATTGTCGGTGTTTTTATACTAACAAGAACATTCGTTGATAGTAAATATTGTCATTATGTTCAATATAGCTCTAGTGACGAATAAGGCTATCACTATGTGTATGAGTGTAGTAATAATGGAGAATATACCTATATAAACATATGCTACTTTAGTGACGCTGTAATCGATGACAAAAGTCTATAGCGACGGTTCGTTGCTCTTTTTCCCGTCGCTAAAAGTTCAATAAATCTATACCTATTGTGTTTTGGTTTTTAGTGACGGTATGCCAAGTTATTTCATCTTCTTGTTCATGATACATTAAAACTTATAAACTTGTAGGTGAAAGATGTAATATTGAGCAGCTACATATTTTCATTAGTTATGATATACATGTGATGTATTCTCATCTCTCTAGATCCAAAACAAAATTCCAAAAACTGGTGAGAATGTGACTTTTAATTCACGGCGTTAGACCATTTATTGCCGCAATAATTAACCTGCCAAAGCCAAATCTGTATCGCCATTGTTTGTATAGGAAATTAGTATATGGACTTAATGCATATATATCTTTAAATCATATTTTTAAGACTTTTTTCCTTACAAACAAAATTAATTGAAATAAAATCCAACTCTATGTAAATGTCAAATTCTTGATGCTTCATCGTCTACTCAATTATTTATTAGACATTATATGTACTCAGTAAATGAATCATATGATGCGCTAATTGTATGCAACTTTTTTTGCAGGATGGGTGAACCATATGATGCCTAATTTATTCGCGGTGTATGTAATGCTAACCCATGCTCTCTCTAATCTAAATAAGAGCTGATGTGGCTTGACGTGGCATACAGTCCTCTGCCCCCTAGTATTGGCTGTCTTTTTATATTTTATTGAAAGTTGTCAGTTGTCAGCCCCGTACGCCTCTATATATATAAATAGGGAGATATCCAAAGAGCAACACACGTCCTCTTATCATAAACCAATACACAGATACACTTGCTTCTCACTTTAGAACGGTGTATGGCCGATTCAACACCGCTTCTGTCTCACTGTGATAAACCGGCAGAACCAAAACGGCCGCCTCGATCCCTCGATGAGACCATCGAAGGCTGTATCGGAGACTTCGGGTGGTGGCAATTCTTGCAAGCAATATTCGTCTCTCTTGCTTGGGTCTTTGATGCTCAGCAAACCTTCATCAGTGTATTCACTGATGCTGAGCCATCCTGGCACTGCACCCAAGGCGGAGACGAGTCTGTTTGTAACGCTTTGGCCAACATTTGCGAGCTCCCCAAGAATTCATGGTCTTGGGATTGGCCCACTCAAACATCAATCATATCGGAATGGGGCCTGGAATGTGCGCCTTCTTTCATCACTGGCCTCCCTGCTTCTGCTTTCTTCATGGGTTGCCTTGCAGGCGGACTTGCACTTGCAACGCTTGCTGACTCCACTCTTGGCCGCAAAAACATGCTCTTATTCTCATGTCTCATGATGTCTTTTTCTTCAATCTTCACCGTTTTTTCACCCAATATTTGGATCTATTCTGTCCTGAGATTCATTAACGGGTTTGGCCGCGCAACTGTTGGAACTTGTGCGCTCGTGTTATCAACCGAGCTAGTAGGAAAACGGTGGCGCGGCCAGGTCGGCGTTGTTGGTTTCTTTTGTTTTACTTTAGGGTTTCTTTCATTGCCGGTAATGGCATACGTAAATAGAGGTTCTTCATGGAGAACACTGTATCTGTGGATTTCGGTTCCAACAATTTTGTACTGTATATTAGTTCATTTCTTAGTTCATGAGTCCCCAAGATGGTTGTTCGTCCGAGGACGCAAAGAAGAAGCAGTGTTAACACTCAAGAGCATGGCTCAGGCTAATCAAAGTCCCATAACAATGAGCTTCTCCAATGTCCTAATCGAGCAGGAATCATGGAATGTAGATATTTACTCCTCAATCAAGATACTGTTGAACAAGAGGTGGGCGGCAAAAAGGCTAGCGGCCGTGATGGTGGGAGGTTTTGGGATTGGGATGGTGTACTACGGCATGCCATTAGGCCTTGGAAATCTATCCGTCAATCTCTATTTGGGCGTCACATTAAACGCCTTATCCGAGTTGCCAGCATCACTCATTACATTCTTCCTTATAGGGAAAATGAAAAGGAAAGACTCATTGTTGGGTTTCACAATATTAAGCGGGGTGTGCAGCGTGTTGTGTGTAGTGGTGGGGAAGGTGTCGCCAAGTTTACAGATAGCAATGGAGCTGATATCCTTCTTCAGTGCCTGCTCGGCCTTCAACATGTCACTGATATACACATTAGAGCTGTTCCCCACATGCGTGAGGAACTCGGCAATATCAATGGTGAGGCAAGCACTGGTTTTTGGGGGGGTGTTCAGCCCACTGCTCGTGGCCGCTGGGAGGACAAATAACTTCATATCGTTCGGGGTATTCGGGTTGGTGATAGGAATTTGCGGGCTGCCGTTGGTGGGATTACCGGAGACTAGAGGTGGAACAATTTGTGATACAATGGATGAAGAAGAGCACAAACAAAATGAGAAGGCGGCCGCCGCAATTGCTACGTTAGCATAACTTAAGCTAGCTGTATCTATCTAATCATTACAACTTGCCAATAATTGCATGCCTTTCTTGTTAAGGTTTTTTTTTTTTTTCCCTTCTTTTTCTTTTTAAATGTATTCTATGCCTTCATTGTTAGAAATCTCTTGAACGCGTTTTTCATCTTGGTTTGAATAAATGTAGTTTAAGGATTATTATTTTGTATACCCTTGTGTTTTTTTAATTTTTTCCTTAAAGTTAGACCCCTTTGTCTTTAGTAACAATATATATATATATACACAACAATAATTAATCTTATAAAAAGGCAGTGATAGCGATAAGATTTGAGTGGTAGGCCTCAAAACGAAAAGGCTTACATTCATTGGTGTATGAGCAATAAAAGGACCAAATGAATCAACACCTTGCTCCAAATTGCTTGAAGAAAAGTGAAATGCGATTATGAAATTTAAAAAGTAAAATTCTTTAAATTTTATTCTTTTTATTTTTTAAAATTTAAAAATTTTGTTCAACCAAACAATAACAGTTAAATCTACTTGGTTAAATTATACTATTAATCTTGTATAATGTGTAAACTTAGATATTTAGTTCATATTCTCTAACCAAATCATTCTTAATCGCTATATTTATTGAACTTTGAAATTTTAGTATTAATGTAAATGACAGTTGTTAAATCTAGTAACTTATTTTTTTATAAGTAATACGCGAAGATAGCAAGCTGACATGTAACCATACATGCAATAATATATTTGACGCACCAACTTTTAAAAATAACAACTCAACTTAATGAATTTAATACTTGCCATTTGACCAAAACTAAAATTTTAAAATTCTAAAAGAATAGAGACTAAAAATGACTAAGTTAAAGTACAAGTACTAAATCTACAATTTATACAAAGTACATGATCTAATAGCATAATTTGACCAAATTAAAACAATGGGTCGAAGAGCATAAGTTTATTTGTTGTGAAAGAAATGGTCCATGAAAAGATTCAAATCGGATTCCAGATAAGGAAGTGCAACAAAAGTGATATATGTTAATGAAGCAAATCCTATCCTCTCATCGGAACAACCAAAACCATTGTCCCCTCATTCATATAAACATGGGTAGGCGCATCCATGTGAACCGCATTATTGTCACACTAGTATATATGTAACGTGAATCTGGCATTGCCTATGTATTCAAGTCATCATCTTTTCTTGTGGTTGTGGGGGCTTAATGGAGATTAGTCTAGAATAAGCTAAATGGTTAGAATATAAAAGTGTTGGTAGGTGACTTGGTCCCCTAAAGATTTTTCAAGAAAGGTTTTTTTTTTTTTTCGTCACTGATAAAAAACAGTAATATTTCTGATTGATCCTAATTACTATATGTAGCTAATAGAAAATAAGATAAATTTATAGTTGGCCCCTCTTAAAGTTTTTAGCTTAAAACGGTAGAATTTGATTTTCTTTTGAATGATAAATCCAATAATAATTGAAATCAATCAAATAAGTATTTTTATGCTAATTAATGTGTTGTTCAGTTCAACATTTGTAATGATTAATTGTATTGGAAACTAACAATTTTTTGACTTAAGGGCAAAAGCATGCGGTGTGGTACAATTGTTTGTGTTCAATACCTAGTAATCCCATCTCTACTCTCAATTATAAAAATTAAAATGTATTTTTTTGGTAGAAAATAAAATCATAAAGCGATTACAAAAAAACACACATTTTAAGACTTATGAAAACTCCTTTTATTAGTTAATAGAAGTCTTTGGACCGAAATTGGAGGTTCTTAAAAAATGACTAGACTTGGAGGATCAGAAACTGCAAGTCTTGTCATATGATCAACAACCGTGTTTTGAGATCTAGAAACATGGTGAATGTGCACCTTAATCAAACGTAGCTCCACTATTCTGTTATTGACAGATCCACCAGCCAACAATGATATCTTTAAAATATATTTATATTAATTATTAAATTAATACAAATTATACCTTTAACATAATTTACTTCTTTTTTAAACATATACACTCTTTTGTTTTCCTTTTTTTTAATAAATAAATAATTTATGTTTATTTTAATTGGACTAACATTCTTGTACATAGTGACTTTAATTCTTATTGATTTTTTTTAAAAGCAACATAAATTATAAAATTAAAATTTTGTTTTATTATTATTATAAAAATATATTGTTTATAATCAGAATATTATATGTGGAGTTATATTTAAAATCGATATAATCACAATAAAGTTATTAATGGGCGAGTCTTTATGAATATGAAATCAGGAGAGCTGAATTAAGTGGAGGTAGATAGCAAGGAAGAATAAATGGCGAGTTTTGTCTGGAAAGCTGAACCACTTCACCATATCAAAAATCAATTTCGAGCCTTTAAGGGGCAGTAACAGCAGTTCTACATGTTGATATGAGTGGCTGAAGCAATGGATATGCCTCTGCATGCAATCATTTTGGAAATTGATGAATGCAGATGGTGATTTATCCAAGTACGTAGAGGGGCTGAGGCGGAAGAGGGCTAAATTTTTGTGACTTGTGTACCAACATGTTGGCTGCATATGCACTGGGGAAATTAGCTTAGAAGCTTTCTCTTCAAACCATTTGGTCGTCGGAATAAAGTTTTAGAGGGTCAAGATGCAGTTTTGTCAATAACTTTATAATATTATTATTTTAAAGGGATTAGAACTGAAAATTTACCATTTAAGGCGGCCTTGCCCTAGCGCCGCCCATCCCTGGGAGTTCACCAACTAGCCATGATGATGGCTATCGATTTAAAATATTAATACCATCGTTATCTTTTATTCAAAATAATAATATCATAATATTTGACTAGTGCAACTGGGGAATTTTATTTTTTATTTTTGGTTAATGATCCAGACCAATGATAAACACCTGCTCAACCTCCGTCATCAAACTTTACCCTTAAGTTTAGCCTCATCAAAACAATTTTCCAAAAATAGACTGTTCAATTTCTTTTTCAAGTTTAAATCATTTGTGTAAAATATTTTTTTCCTTTTTGAATTCATTTTTAAAAATTATTTTTCATGAAATAAATACAATACAAAGATATTTGTTAACAATTATTTTAATAATAAGATAATATTTTATAATAATTAATATCATTTATAAACTTAATAATAAACAATCTTTGATTAAAATTTAACTTTAATTACATATATTACATATATGAGAGTAGATAGCGACACTTAGGGGTGAACGTTCGATCGAATCGAATGAAAAATTTTCGAGTTAATCGAGTTGATGAATCATGTTTTATCATCCTAATTTGATTTGAATTTTTCTCGAATCGAGTTGAGTGAGATAGAATTCGAATCGAATATATTTATTCGAGTTAAATTTTAAAAAATAATTTTGGGTCCTTATAACTACTGTCACCTATCGTAATAAAATTTGTCCACCTTAATCAAAATTTTTATTCACTTTCATCACCTCATAATTTATTTATTAATCTTTTATATATGGGCTAGCTTCTTTACTTGTTTAGTTGTTTCAATTATCTTCAGATTCTTGTCATTATGTATTTTGGAATTAAAAAATATATTAAATGTAAAAATGTGATTTTTTAATAAAAGTTATTTTAAAGATAAAATGTGAAATTGAAACAATATAAAATTTTAACACGAATATTTTATGGCATAATTAATAATTCAATTTTAATATAAATATTCAATATGACTAAATAATTTAATAATATAAATAATATAAAATGTGAAATTTAATTTAATAATATAAATAGCAGATATAAATAAAACTATTACTATTTATGTTTAGTTATTTTTTGGGACAATTTTGATTTTTTATTTGAGAGTAAGGTGAGTAGTAAAAGTTTAGGGGGAAAAATAAAAAAATTTGAGGAATAAAAGTTTGAGGGAAAGTAAATGGGGGGAGTAAAATTTTGGAGGGAAAATATTAAAAAAAAATTTTTTTTTGGGGGGGGGGGAGATGAGTTTGGGGTAGATGGGAGGTGAAATGGGAAGGGAGTAAAAGTTTTAGAGGAAAAATGGGAAGGAGTAAAAATTTTGGGAGAAAATAAAAAGTTTTGAGGGTTTTTGGGAGTAAAATTTTGAGAAAAAGTAAATGGGAGTGTCGAAACCATTTTTTTATTTTAGGAAAAAAGGTGAATCGACTTTTAAAGCAAAATGTGGAGTCGCCACCAATCTTTTTGTTTAGGTGCGATTGGATTACCTACTAAAACATTTTGTTCCATTCAAATTAATTTTGGACCATGTAAATTTAAAAATGGGTTCGGGAGCCGGTTACGTACGAGGAAGAGTTAGCACATTCACTACGCCCAAAAACTGGCATTGATTAAGTGATGTCCTTATGTTTATGGTTTTTTTAAAAAAGTTTGAAATATGGTTCCTTTTAAAACATTTGAGTGGTTCAAGCTGGTCGTCGAAATTCTCTCGTTTCAAAGGTATATAGCATCACATCCAGCTCGATTGGACACGATTCTTCATTCCTTTGAAAACTCGATTGATTTTTTGACTTCCAAAAGCTCTTAGGTTAAAAATTACAAAAGGATGTTTAGATATTTAGTCCAACGAGAAATCGAAACCCAGCACGGTAGGGCACGATTTTTCAAATTTCCAAATATTGAATATTGCCTTGTTTAAAAGAAATTTTAAATAAATGATTATAAACTAGTTCAAAATGCCTTAATAAAATGAAATAATTAATTTTAACGAGTTGAAAATTATAAAGCAACATTTGTAAACCAAAAGAAAAATAATAATCATGGGATAATATGCATGCATAACATACAATACTTGGTAAATAAAGATAACATAATCTTATTTAACCAATCAAATCAAACAATTGAATATAACTAATCTAAGCAAAATGAAATCAACTTTCCAAGCATGTATGGAGAACAATTGATATAACAATAAGGAACAAAAAATAGTATACAACAATGATCCATAACTTAATATAACACAATCAAGATAAAATGTACAAAACAAAATGGAGATTAGGAACCAATGTGGTATAAGACAATTTCAAAATAGTGATGAACTAATGAACACATAATATATATAATATATATGAATTGAGGAACTGATGAATTTGAAATTATTTGTATAAAAAACTAGGGACATATATATACAATCATTAAAATGAATATTAGAGAATGAAGACATTTGAATCAAATAATATGCGAAGTGTTAAAAATATTTGTTTAAGTACATATAATAAAGGAAAATTTAAATAATATGTAAAATATGAAATAATAGTAAAAATTTATAATAAGATATAATCCTTTGAAATAAACTATACGCATAGTGAATTTACAAAACATATATGTATATACATAAATAAATTTAGAAGCAGTTATATGTAAAAAAACATGGGATTAAATATGTACATAGGATCAAATTAATTTTATCATGCATTATATATGTACAAATATACTAAAAACATTTAAACGAAATGTTATATAAATAATTTAAATAATATGATATAAAAATAAACTTCCAAAAGAATAATTTTATAAAACAAAGTAAAGTTATTAAAATAATTTAACACATATAAAAAAACTAAAGGGATTTTAAAATTATAATGAACAAAATACTCAATTAAAATAATACATGTGCAAGTATATATAAAATATTTAAATGAGATATTGCACAAAACATTAACGTAATATGATAAAAAACACTTCAAAATAATTACACAAATAAAACAAAGAAAAAAATTATTAAAATGAATCCACAAATAAAAATATTAAATGAATTTTAAATTAGTAAGTTATACAAATAAAAAAAACCAAATTAAAATTGAACTAAAATAAAATGGATAATTTATAAATAAAATAATTCATTGAAGAAAAAAAGGACCAGCGCGCCACACATGCAAATGCTCAAGGACCAAATCTGGAAATATTCCAGATTCTAAAACGCTGTGTTGAGGCGCGGGTTAAATTGAAATAATACGCAAATTCTGGGGATAATTAAAAAACAAAGAAATCTGGAATAAGCTTAATCATACACTAGCGCGAAAGGAAGGGACTAAATGCACAAATTTCCCTTTACGCAGCAAACACGCGGATCCTGAGGGCATTGGAGCGGGTCATCGGGCATGGCTTCCAGACGACGTCGTTTTTAAACCATTGAAGTTGGATTAAACGGCGCCATTTTTTTGCTTCCTTATAAGGCTAATATTGCCTTCATTCAGCCGAACCCTAACAATGCCCTAGCCTCTCCATTTTATTTCTCAGCTGAACCCTAAGTGCTCCTCTAAGCGCCAATCCGCCACCATGAACGGCGACCATCCTGCTCGAGCCTCGGAGTTGCTTTTTTCAGCCTTAAGACCCCTTCTATACTTCGATTTCGACGAAAAAAAGGAATCTCATGGCGTACTTTCAAGGTCAGGCCTCATTTTCCTCTTCTTTTCGATTTTTAAATGTAGAAACAAATGACCAAAAGAAATAATTAGAAGAAAACTAAAAAAACTCGAGAAGAAATTACCTTTAAGGATTTTAATGGCATTCTTTGTATTCAGTGCACGTAAGTCTTTGCAGGTACATTCGACGGCTTTTTATAGCCGAATTTACAGAGTAAATAAAAAAATAAAATTACATTTTATTGCTGTCATTTGCTGTAAATTTTGTTATTCTCCTTCTCGTATGTTCTATTTGCAAGAAAAGCAGTACAAAAGCACGAGCGGAGACGCACGCGAGGGACTGGTGGCGCACGTGTGGTGCTCATTTGAATCACTGGCTGCGGCGCGAGAAGGAGAACCCTTAGGGCTTCTGAAACAATCACCTGGGCCAGTCTTGTAATTGGGTCGTATATTGAATGAGTTGGGACTTTAGGTTATTGGTTAATTTAGTATTTAATTTTGGGTTTGGTTTAGTTTAGTTTAATAATCGGGCTGTTATTACATATATATTTTTTTGGGTTAAATAACTTGTAAATGGACTTTGGTTTATTTTGGGCTATTTATTGTTTTTGTTTTTTTATTTATATTTATTTTGGTCTATAATGGGCCGGGCGAATTGGGCCTGTTACAGTTACCCCTCTTTGTTCATTATCGTGTAATGAGAATAGAGCAAAGACTTTTAAAAGGGCCAATTTTGCCTGGTTTTGCTGAATCTTGTGCTCTTTGACACTCTTCTTCTTCAAGTAATCTCAGTCAGGCTCACTGTCTTCAGGGATATACTCCACTAAAAATCTTCGACTTCGATCTGTTTTCTCAAGGAGATAAGATCTACAATCAGTCTGCTTCCTTGCTACCTTAGGAAGATAAGACTACAATTGCCAATCTACTCTCTTGCTTCCTCAAAAAGATAAGGCTAGTGGCTAAAATCTGATAAGGTTCACCTCTTTTGATTTGCTCCACTACTGCTTTGAGAGATAAGATCTTCATTCTTCAGGCTGCTTTCTTGCTATCTCAGAAAGATAAGACTCAATCTTCAACCTACTCTCTTGCTACCTCAGAGAGATAAGGCCAGTGGTAAAATCTGCTCCATTGTCGATACATGGAGATAAGATTCACCATCTTCGATCTGCTCCCCTACTGCTTAGGGATATAAAATCTTCAATCTTCAGTCTGCTTCCTTGTTACCTTAGGAAGATAAGACTCATTCTTCAACCTGCTCTCTTGCTACCTCAAAGAGATAAGGCAGGTGGCTTAAATCTGCTCCATTGCCGATACATGGAGATAAGATTTGTCGTCTTTGGTCTGTTCCACTACTATTTAGGGAAATAAGACCTTTAATCTTCAATCTGCTTCCTTGCTACCTCAGGAAGATAAGACTTAATCTTTAACCTGTTCTCTTGCTACCTCAGAGAGATAAGGCTAGTGGCTAAAATCTGCTCCATTGCCGATACATGGAGATAAGATTCGCCATCTTCGATCTACTCTGCTACTGCTTAGGGAAATAAGATCTTTAATTTTTAGTCTGCTTCCTTGCTACATCAGGAAGATAAGACTACAATCGCCAACCTGCCCTCTGGCTACCTCAGAGAAATAAGGCTGGTGGCTAAAATCTGCTCCATTGCCGATACATGGAGATAAGATTCTCCATCTTCGATCTACTCCACTAGTGCCTCAGGAGACAAGACTTGTGAATTCACCGATATCGCTACATTGTCCTCTGGGGAACATGTCCTGTAGACTCGATTTTATATGCCCATGTTTATGCCAAATAATTAGGATGCTATGGTATGAATGATATATGCAGAAATAAGAATGATTCCATTTTAAAAATTTAAGGTATCATCACTCGTTGTTCATTAATATGCTATCATTGACGTATTCGCTCGACCATCATCTCGACAGAATATCCCAAAGAAACAATCATATTCTACTCAACAAGCTTGCTTCACTGTAATTCCAACTATTCTTTTTGAGACAAAAACATTACAACTCATAATTGAATTTCCATCTGTTCGATCTGCTACTTCACTCCTCGGGTGTTATAGTCAGATATGCGTGTTTGATATTTGCATCATTTCCCCTTTCTTGAGAATAGTTCCTTTTTATACTAATCATTTTTCAAAATTGTATCACCAACGCCATATCTTATCCTTTTGCTCAATCATCATTTGGACAAAAAATCCAAAGAGGTGATTTATTCAAGTATGTCCTTGAACTTTGGTGCCTTCTAAACAATAATCCTGTTTCAGATTCTTGTATTATCTAGAAACTTCTAGAGTAATATACAAAACTTTCATTGTGAAACATTACTAGTTCATTCATCATTATTTCAATGCAACATGCTTGCAATCAAATCATAATAATGGATAAGAATGGAATTGAATTTAAGCTCAAAGTGAATAAATCATCAAAGAAACAAAAATGGCCATTGATTTAAGAATGTATATCTTGAAAAAGAAAGGTTAATTCAAAGATAGCCAATTTATTGGATATAAAATGAAGACTAGGTACCCCTAATATTGCAAACTAAGCTCCTCCGTACAAATTTCTTGAAGTCCAATTCAAACTTGACATGTGTTTAGGAGATCAGAAGTACTTTGTCAATGTCCCGAGATGCAACATACTCTTTCCTTGTTAATTCAAGTATAGCAAGATCATCGCTTTTCCCATTTTAGATTAAAATTTGAGCCACCTTTTTCGGGTTTTCAATTCAAATCCCCTTTGGTCTCAAGGCGCCCTTTGTGGGTTTTCACCTTAGCGCTTTTCCTTTTTATTAAGTCTCAAAGCGCCCTTTGCGGGTTTTCACTTTGACCCATTTTTTAACTTTTTTTTAAAGAAAGTCTTAAAGCTCCCTTTGCGGGTTTTCACTTTGGCTTCTTCCCTTAATTAAGTGTAATACTTTTTGACTGAATCCGATTTCACTGGATTAGAAAAGTTTCTTCCATCCATTTCAGCCAAGATTAATGCCCCTCCAGAGAAAGCTTTTTTCACCACATAAGGCCCCTCCTAATTTGACATCCATTTTCCTCTGAAATCCTTTTGTATGGAAATGATCTTTTCAAAACCAAATCTCATTCATGAATCTCATTCATGAAATTCTCTTGGGCGAACCTTTTTGTCATAAGCCCGCATCATTCTTTTTTGATACATCTGACCATGCTGAATAGCCCTCAGCCTCTTTTCCTCAATCAAATTTAATTGATCATATCGAGACTGTATCCAATCTGCTTCATCTAACTTCAATTTTGTCAAAACTCGGAGAGAAGGTATCTCCACCTTAATGGGCAGAACTGCTTCCATTCCATAAACCAATGAGAAAGGCGTTGCCTCAATAGAAGTTCTGACAGACGTTCGATAAGCATAAAGAGCAAATGACAACTTTTCATGCCAATCTCTGTAAGTTTCATTCATTTTTCCCACAATTTTCTTGATATTTTTATTGGCTTCTTTCACTGCCCTATTTATTTTTGGATGATATGGTGATGAATTATGGTGTTTGATCTTAAATCGACTACAAACCTCTACTATTGTGCTATTGTTCAAATTTAATGCATTATCAGATATGATCTTTTCAGGCATCCCATATCGACATATGATTTCCCTCTTTAAAAACCTACTGACTACCGATTTAGTTACATTTGCATATGAAGCAGCCTCCACCCACTTGGTAAAATAATCAATGACCACAAAGATAAAAAGATGCCCATTTGATGCCTTCAATGAAATTGGTCTTATGACATCCATGCCCCACATAGAAAACGACCATGGGAAAGTCATAACATGCAAATGCAAGGAAGGTACATGAATCTTATTACCATAAGTTTGACATTTGTGACATCTCTTATCATAACTGATACAGTCTCCTTCCATAGTTGACCAATAATATCCAAACCTCATAATTTGTCTAGCCATTGTGAACCCATTAGCGTGGGTTCAACAAATGCCTTCGTGAACTTCTTCCAAGATTTTCTTGGCTTTCACAGCTTCACACATCTTAAAAGTACTTGATCCTTTCTTCTTTTGTACAGGATCTCCCCATCTAAGACATAATCATAGGCTAGCCTTTTCAACGTCCTTTTGTCATTCTCCTTTGTTTGATCTGGATATTCACGATTTCTCACATATCGCAATATATCCTGATACCAAGGATGATCATCTCTCTCTTCTTCCTCTATATTATAGCAATAAGACGAGGCCTCACAAATACTCATCTAAATTGGTTTCACATCTTCTTGTCTATTCACTTTAATCATGGAAGCCAAAGTAGCCAAAGCATCTGCTATCTGGTTTTCATCACGCGGGAGATAATTGAAGGAAATATCATTAAACTCTTTAACTAACCCCAACACCAATATTCTGTAATTGATTAATTTGGAATCTCTCATCTCTCATTCACCTCGAAGTTGGTAAATTACCAGCGCATAATCTCCATATACTTCCAGCGACTTGATCTTTCGTTCGATAGCTACTTGGAGTCCCATGATACATGCCTCATATTCTGCCATATTATTTGTACAATCAAAATCCAATTTGCATGTGAATGGATAATGATCTCCACTTGGAGATACCAAGACTGCTCTAATTCCATTACCTATAGCGTTTGAGGCTCTATCAAAATTCAATTTCCAAGAGTGATCTTTGAAATGTCTTCTTCGGTAGCTGCCACATACATTATCTCCTCATTGGGGAAATCAAAATTCAAGGGCTCATAATCTTCTAAAGCTCGACTAGCCAAAAAATCTGCTATTGCGCTTCCTTTCATAGCCTTCTGACTCACGTAAATTTTGTAAAATTCAGAAAGCAGAATTTGCCATCTAGCCATCTTTCCATTCAAGGCATTTGAATCCATCATATACATTAGAGGATCCAACTTTGAAATTAACCAAGTCGTATGATACAACATGTATTGCCTTAACCTTCAAGCTGTCCAAATCAGAGCACAACACAATTTTTCAATTGGTGAATATCTCAATTCACACTTAGTGAATTTCTTACTGAGGTAATATATCGCCCTTTCTTTTCTTTCTAATTCATCATGTTGACCAAGCACACATCCCATAGAACTATTGAACACTGCTAAATACAGTATCAACGGCCTGTCTAAGCTTGGAGGTGATAACAATGGAGGACTTGACAAATATTTTTTAACCTTATCAAAAGCTCTTTGGCATTCATCATCCCACTCTCTTGGGTTATGCTTTTTAAGAAGACAAAATATGGGGTCGCATTTCTCTATCAATTGAGAAATAAATCGAGCAATGTAATTTAGTCTTCCCAGGAAACTTCGAACTTCTTTTTGAGTGTGTGGTGGAGACAACTCTTGTATAGCCCGGACTTTGTCTGAATCAATCTCAATTCCTCTCTCACTGACTACAAAGCCTAATAACTTTCCTGATCTAGCCCCAAAAGTACACTTGGTTGGATTAAGCTTTAGCTGAAAATTTCTCAACCTCATGAATAACTTTCTCAACACTTGGATGTATTCCTTTTCAGTTTGGGATTTGGCTATTATATCATCAACATAGACTTCGATCTCTTTATGCATCATATCATGAAATAAAGTCACCATAGCCCTTTGATATGTCACTCTAGCATTCTTTAGTCCAAACGGCATCACTTTATAACAAAACGTACCCCATAAAGTTATGAAAGTAGTTTTTCTCATGTCCTCAGGATGTATTTTTATCTGATTATATGAGGCAAGGGAAAATTGTCCTTTGGACTAGCCTTATTTAGATCTCTCTAGTCCACACACATTCGTACCTTTCCGTCTTTCTTAGGAACAGGCACAACATTAGCTACCCATTCTGAGTATTTGATCACCCGAAGTAATCCAGCATCAAATAACTTTTTGACTTCCTCTTTTATTTTTAAGACAATATCTGGCCTCATTCTTCGAAGCTTCTGCTGAACTGGCTTGCAATTTTCTTTTATGGGAAGGCAATGTACCACAATGTCAGTGCTTAAACTAGGCATATCCTAGTATGACCATGCAAAAACATCCTTGAATTCTTGAAACAACTCAACAAGGTCTCGTTTTGTTTCTTTAGTTATGCACATTCCAATTTTTACAACTTTCCCTTCTTTCAGAGTCACTATGTCCACTACTTCTTTATGAGGTGAAATTTGTTTTTCCTCTTGTTCTACCATCCTTAACAAGTCCAGAGATAAATCACAGTCTCTGTCATCTTCAAAGTCCTGAGATCCCTCTAAACACATGTCTTGCTCAAATAGCGATTCTGAGTAAATAACAACATCACTCATGATATTGATATCCAATGACCTATTATAGGTACAAGAAATATACAAAGAATGAATAAATTTGATAATTATTGTCTGTATAGTATGTTTATGAATGAAATAAAAGAATAATTAAAGAAAGTTTAGAAAAAGAATCGAGATAATTATTTAAATAAAAATAATAGCACAATTGTTTACGAAAAGAATAAAAGAATGTTTACTCCAAATGATAGAAAAAAATGTACTTCATTGAAATAATGATGTTTGAACATGAGCCCATTTCACAAAGTAATCCTTATTGCCTCTAGGCTTAAAATAACAAGTTTGTTTTGAACATTACTCTGGGTAAGCTCTGAAAACTACAGGAAGGTCTTCTACAGTCCAATTATTTAGAACACTCCCAGGCTCATATGGAAGAATATCTGACGACATCCCCTCTTCAATTGATTCTTCAAATATGGCATTGATATGCACATTTCCCAATTCTCCTTCTATGTTTTCTTTCTCTGGCAACCCTCGTTCAAGATAAATAATCCCTCCCGATACAAAAGTCTTGCAAAATGTGAGGGATTATTATAGGCTCTCACTTAATTTCTCCACCACTCACACGTGCTCTTCTTCTTTACTGCCTTCTTTCCAACTCCCTTTTCCTTTGTCTTACATCTGGATTGAACCCCGAACCAAAGCGATCATGCTTGTCTTTCAACATCGAAACCTCAATTCTTCTCTGAAGACATCTCCCAAGTCCTTTTCCTGGCAAAGCTCCACGTCTTACCATCAACTGTAAACCCATCATCATCGTTTTAAACATTTTTGGCTCTAGAATTCTACTTCCCTCAGTGATGAATGTTGCATTTACAAATTCCAAAGACCGAAAAGAATATTCACTAGCTTCATCATCTGTCCCTAAATACGGCGCGCCACTACTTACAGCTATAATAATGTCTTCTTCAGCATTTATTGTTACCAATCGTCCTTCTGATACCAGCTTTAACTTCTGATGTAATGATGAAGGTATTGCACCTGTTGAATGTATCCAAGGTCTCCCTAACAGGCAGTTGTAAGAGGGCTTAATATCCATCACTAAGAAGTCTTCCTCATATGTAGTTGGGCCAATCAACAAAGGTATTTCTATTTTTTCCCATGACTCTCCTTTCCATGCCATCAAATGCTCGTACTATATTCTAACATCCTTTCATGTGTGAACTATCCACCAGTAACCTGTTTAGTATGGACAAGGGCAATACATTCAATGGCGACCCATTGTCTATCAGAACCCCTGGCAATGTATATCCTTTACATCTGGTGGTTATATGTAAAGCTTTGGTCGATCCAATACCTCCTGGTGGTATCTCATCATCATTGAAGAAAATGAAGTTATCGACACTTATGTTATTGACCAACTGATCCAACTTATTGACAGAAATATCATTGGTCACATATGTTTTATTTAGCACTTTCATCAATGCACTTTGGTGTATCTCTGAACTTAGGAGCAAAGCCAATATGGATATACGGGCTGGTTGTTTATGCAACTATTCCACCACATTATATTCACTATACTTCAGAAATTTTAAGAATTCCTTAGCTTCTTCCTCTTTCACTGGTTCATTAACAGGTACCTCAGGTTCAACTGCTTTTCACTTCTTTTGTTCAACCGTCACATCTTTCCCTTTTGCAGGCTCTGTTCGGGCATTTTTCAAGTCATATCATCTTCCACTGCGCATGTGAGAACCTATATTTTGATCTTCTTTTAACAGGCTGACTGAACTCTCCTTTCCCGAGACTGTCACATTACAATCATAGTTTCAAGGGACCCTTTTGTTATCCTTGTAAGAGAAAACTGCTGGTTTTTGAATTATGATCTTCGGTGTTATCTGAATTCCTATTTCATTCTTGGGACATGAAATAATGACCACAAGGCGATTGACTTTTGGGGTGTTCATCATGGATTCTGATGTGCATATATAACTTTCTTCTTTAACCTCTTCGTAAAATTCTACTTCCTTGTTGTTCATTAAGCCCTGAATAACAATTCTGAACTCTTCACATTTCTGAATCTCGTGTCCCTTTTCATGATGGAACTCACAATAAATCTCTATCTCATCCCAACTTTCTTCTACATCCGAAGTAACTAACCCCCTTCTTGCCATCTCTTTCCAAACTCGTTTCAAGGGGGTTTTCACTTTCATAATATCCACCTTAATTTTTCTTCCTCCATCTATTGTATTTATCCCACTATCAGTATGATTAGGTAGTAGATTTTCTGTACTGGGTGCATTATCGAACTTCACAATGCCCATCTAAATAAATCTCTCAACCAGCTTCTTAAAAGTAGTACAATTTTCTATCGAATGTTCTACGATCCCTGCATGATATTCACATTGAGCATTGACATCGTACCATTTAGGGAACAGAGGCTACAATGGCTTTAGATAAAAAGGTGCCACCACACGTGCATCAAACAGACTTTGATATAACTCTTTGTACGTCATGGGAATTGGCATAAATTGAAGCTTCTCATTGGCTTTGTTCCAGATTCCTGCCTTGATGTGCCTTGACCAACAGTCATCGCCTTTGGTTGACTTACAGTAACAGACTTTGAACACAACACATTTGCATTGTTCACCTCATTTTCTTTCTTCCTCGAGGCAGACCTCTTAGCACTTTCTCCTGCACCTATCCTTCGATTTCTTATGGCATTCTCAATTATTTCTCCTGTCATTACCACATATGCAAAACTCTTTGTGGTACTTCCTAACATGTGAGTTATGAACGGAGCTTTTAAGGTATTAATAAAGAGCATTGTAGTTTCCTTCTCCAAGAGTGGCGGCTGAACTTGGATGGCCACTTCTCTCCATCTCTGCGCATATTGCTTGAAATTTTCGTTTGGTTTCTTCTCCATATTCTGTAGAGTAATTCTGTCAGGAGTCATATCTGTTACATGGCTGTACTGCTTCATGAATACTTGTGTCAGATCTCTCAATGAACTAATTCTGTTTCGACTCAACTGATTATACCATTTAGCTGCGACCCCCACCAAACTGTTTTGGAAGCAATGAATCAACAATTGATCATTATTAACATACCCAGTCATTCTCCTGCAAAACATGGTGATATGAGCTTCAGGGCAGCTTGTTCCATTATATTTCTCGAACTCTAACATCTTAAACTTGTATGGAAGCACTAAGTCTGAGACCAAACTCAGATCTTTTGCATCAATTCCCGGATGTCTATCAACGCCTTCCATTACCCAGACCTTCTCCTCCAGCCATTTACACCGTTCCTCTAATTATTTTTATGATTCTGCCATTGCCCTTTCTTTTTTTGTAACTTCATCCAAATTAGGTACCATTGGATTATTCGAGTTATTACTAGGGTTAAAACCTGAACCAGCTTGGTAATTCATTAGTATTAAAACACCAGCCTGAAACTGTTGAGGCCTAATCATAACAGATGGTTTCTGCAGATTTATCTCAGGTTGTGTCTGTACATGTGTTGGAGTGAAACCAGGAGGATATTGAGGGTCTTCATTATTTTCCTCAACATTATCCATAGGACATTTTCCCTTATCCATCTTTCCTACCAGCAATTGAGACAATTGATTCATCATCTCTCTCTAGGACTCCATCATTTGATCATTTATCTCTTACTGGATTCTAGCTAACTGCTCTTGCATCTGTGACTGCATTTGTTCTTGCATATCCCTTTGCATTTACTATAACTTTTCAAATCTTTTGTCCATTGACTTAGTCTTTTTCCTTGTACTGTAGGGATGCGTATTTGGTGTGTTTTTGTTGGTTTCCAGATTACTGAAATAATTTTTAATTAATTAGAATCTTTTTATGGCCTTTAATGCATATGATGTAATGTAATGCAAATGCATGAATGCAAAGGAGACATCAATTTTGATTCAATTCCATTTAGAAAATTTTACTAGAAAATAAAATTCTTTACATAAAACTGAGTTACAAATAAGAATTCGCCCTAATGCTCAGAGCCTTAATTTTCCTAAGCAGCGAAGCTAGCTCATGTCCTCGTGTTGACTCTAACTCATACGTCACACTTAATATATCTGCTTGCACCGCCAAAGTTTGCAAGTAATCAGCTACCTCCCAAATTTGTGTTATAGCTTCTCCCATGATGTAATCCCTGCTTCTAACTTGGTCCTGAGAGTGATGAAGTTGTCCCTTCCATTGTTCTTCATTTGCCTCTAAGAACTCAATCCTCATTTCACAACTCTGCAATGCCGCTTCTAATTCTTCTATTTTCCCTTTCATTTCTTCTATCTTGCTTAAGCTTGCTCTCAACTCCATCACAGAATTGCGATTCCGGGACAAACATAGAGATCTCTCAAGTTTCGCTACTCTAGCCCTTAATTTGTCCTGTTCATTTTTACTCTCTGACAGACTTTTCTCCAAAGCCTCATTTCGAGCTTGAACTTCTTGGAATCTCTTTTCCCATTAATCAGCCTTAGCCTTTTCCTCTCGAACTTCCTGACACCACTACTCTGAAGTTTTTCCTAATCCAGCAGTCCTCATTGATAGGCGTAGCTTCTTGTAATTTGTTTTCAAACCTTCCAAATCCTCCTAAACTTCATTCTTCCTTTTTCGTAACTTTTCTGCCTCTTACTTCTGAACCTCCACATCTAACTTTAGGTGCATCTTTTCTTCCTGCAACTGCTCAATCCTTTTCCCAAGCTCAAAACTCATCCTCTCAAAGTCCTGTTTTATAATTTCCAACTCTGACGGGGCAACTTGTAATTGTTCCTCCATTGGTCGAGTGCCTTCTAAACTTGGCCTAGGAATATTATCATTAACCCTTTTCCTAAACCATCCATTGTACTCATGTGTTGACATTGAACCTACAACCAACCTCTTCATCCAACGAACCTGTTTTCAAGCACCAGATATTTCCTGAACCTTCTTCTTATAATGGTCACCTTTATATGGAAATTCACACTGAGCAAGCTCGTAAGTCGTGGGTATAAACTGCCTCGATTTATACTGCCTTAATGCAAGCAAATGAGTATATCCAGTGGCTCCCCAAATTCCTGACAATAGTACCCAATCAAAGTTACCATATCGATACAGTATTTCATCAGGAACCATCCAAAAAGCTCTCCACTCTATATTCTCCTCCTTGAGATTTTGAAGAATTTCCATCCATTTCTCCTTTAAAATATCATCTCTCTTCTGCATAGCTGCCTCCTCCTTTAATGGGGAATAACTTTCAGAGAAGACCCGGTAAGAAACCTTGTTCACTTTCCAAAAATGCCCATGAAACCACACCATTAACAGCTGTGCACATCCAATAAATTGACCCTCACCTGTTCTCCAACACATACTTAAAGATCTGATCGTCTCAGCCAGTATTGCGGGTACATGTGTGATTCCTTTCTCAAGACGATTGAATAAGTCAGTGACTGCCTCATCCACGTGCCTTAAAGCCTTAAAAAAAATCACCAATCCATAGATGCTTAAGGTGAAGATATCGACCCTCTTCCTTTCATCCGGATGTGTCAAAGCCAAATTTCTCAAATTCTCCCAAGGAATACATTTACTATCCCCCTTTTGTTGAATTCGAGCAGTGACCCAAGGCTCGCTCATCCCCGAAATATTCATCAATTTTTTCGCAAAAGTTGGACCATTAAAAACCTTAGCATAAGCTTTTCTGACTTGAACTTTTGGACACCTCAGCAGGGTAGTATATTCCTCCACGGTGGGCACCAAATCCACTTCCCCAAAAGTGAAACAATTGTAAGCAGAATTCCAAAATTGAGCCATAACTCGGAAGAGATGCTTGTCGACTTTAATATTGAGTAAGTAGGGTATATCACCATAGCTCTGATAGAACAACTGTTTGGTTCCCTCATCCCATCGAGCCCATATATCTTTCAACTATTGCAACTCATTCTATATCACATTGATACGGGTGAAGCTCTGCAACCCTGATGTATATCCTTCTGCCAGGCTATCCCCCTTCTCTGATTGTAACTTCTCTGACCATGCACGGACGGCCGCATTATCCTCAACTTTATCAAGAAATTCATTCTCCATGTTAAATCTTCTAACTTAGTAATTGAATTTGAATCAACACCTTCTTTAGTATGTAATGTTTTGCAAAACACAACAGGTAAGTATCAGATATTAATAATAAAATACAAGCAAAACAAAGATAATCAAAACACATGTATGGGTAACTACTAAAGCTTAACACAACTCTACTTAAGGATAGCTCTTAAGGCTCACTATATGTGGTTCGGTTTTAAAGAGAAGGTACTTGAACCAGCAGATTCCTCAATTCTCACCCATTATAGGCTTATATGAATCGAGTTTGGTTCAGGGGAATACATTTCCCTATGACCATGCGGAGATGAAAATCTCACGAAATCATAGGTACAGATGCATCTCGGAAGCAATCCATTAGCCTATGCGGAGGTGAAAACCTCACGAAGGCATAGCTTCTTACTCACACTTAAAAGGTGTGACCACAACGGTCATGCAATGCAATGCAATATTATTCTACAAGATTTGGACCACAATAATCATGCAAACAAATGCAACAAAGAATCATGATTTTTAAATTAAATTTCTGATTTAAACAAAATGGCAACAAATAATCAATTTTGTGGCTTGACTCTCTTGTTCAATCCCCAGTGGAGTCACCAAGCTGTCGAAACCATTTTTTTATTTTAGGAAAAAATAGGGATCGACTTTGAAAGCAACATGTGGAGTCGCCACCAATCTTTTTATTTAGGTGTGATTGGATTACCTACTAAAACATTTTGTTCCATTCAAATTAATTTTGATCCACATAAATTTAAAAATGGGTTCGGGAGCCGGTTACGTATGAGGAAGGGTTAGCACCCTCACTACGCCTAAAAACTGGTACCAGATTGATTAAGTGTTGTCCTTATGTCTTGGGTTTTTTTTTTTAAAAAGTTTCAAATATGGTTCCTTTTAAAACATTTGAGTGGTTCAAGCTGGTTGTCAAAATTCTCTCGTTTCAAATGTATATAGCATCACATCCAGCTCGATTGGACACGATTCTTCATTCCTTTGAAAACTCGATTGATTTTTTGGCTTCCAAAAGCTCTTAGGTTAAAAATTACAAAAGGATGTCCAAATATTTAGTCCAACGAGAAATTGAAACCCAGCACGGTAGGACACGATTTTTTGAATTTTTAAATATTGAATACTGCCTTGTTTAAAAGAAATTTTAAATAAATGATTATAAACTAGTTCAAAATGCCTTAATAAAATGAAATAATTGATTTTAACGAGTTGAAAATTATAAAGCAACATTTGTAAACCAAAAGAAAAATAATAATCATGCGATAATATGCTTGCATAACATACAATACTTGGTAAATGAAGATAACATAATCTTATTTAACCAATCAAATCAAACAATTGAATATAACTAATCTAAGCAAAATGAAATCAACTTTCCAAGCATGTATGGAGAACAATTGATATAACAATAAGGAACAAAAAATAGTATACAACAATGATCCATAACTTAATATAATACAATCAAGATAAAATGTACAAAACAAAATGGAGATTAGGAACCAATGTGGTATAAGACAATTTTAAAATAGTGATGAACTAATGAACACATAATATATATATATATATATATATATATATATATATATGAATTGAGGAATTGATGAATTTGAAATTATTTGTATAAAAAACTAGGGACATATATATACAATCATTAAAATGAATATTAGAGAATGAAAACATTTGAATCAAATAATATGCAAAGTGTTAAAAAATATTTGTTTAAGTACATATAATAAAGGAATATTTAAATAATATGTAAAATATGAAATAATAGTAAAAAGTTATAATAAGATATAATCATTTGAAATAAACTATACGCATAGTGGATTTACAAAACATATATGTATATACATAAACAAATTTAGAAGCAGTTATATGTAAAAAAACATGGGATTAAATATGTACATATGATTAAATTAATTTTATCATGCATTATATATGTACAAATATACTAAAAACATTTAAACGAAATGTTATATAAATAATTTAAATAATATGATATAAAAATAAACTTCCAAAAGAATAATTTTATAAAACAAAGTAAAGTTATTAAAATAATTTAACACATATAAAAAAACTAAAGGGATTTTAAAATTATAATGAACAAAATACTTAATTAAAATAATACATGTGCAAGTATATATAAAATATTTAAATGAGATATTGCACAAAACGTTAACGTAATATGATAAAAAACACTTCAAAATAATTACACAAATAAAATAAAGAAAAAATTATTAAAATGAATCCACACATAAAAATATTAAATGAATTTTAAATTAGTAAGTTATACAAATAAAAAAAACCAAATTAAAATTGAACTAAAATAAAAGGGATAATTTATAAATAAAATAATCCATTGAAGAAAAAAAGGACCAGCGCGCCACACATGCGAATGCTCAAGGACCAAATTTGGAAATATTCCAGATTCTAAAACGTTGTGTTGAGGCGCAGGTTAAATTGAAATAATACGCAAATTCTGGGGATAATTAAAAAACAAAGAAATTTGGAATAAGCCTAATCATACACCAGCGCGAAAGGAAGGGACAAAATGCACAAATTACCCTTTAACGCAGCAAACGCGCGGATCCTGAGGGCATTGGAGTAGGTCATCGGGCATGGCTTCCGGACGACGTCGTTTTTAAACCATTGAAGTTGGATTAAACGGCGCTATTTTTTTGCTTCCTTATAAGGCTAAATATTGCCTTCATTCAGCCGAACCCTAACAATACACTAGCCTCTCCGTTTTATTTCTCAGCCGAACCCTAAGTGCTCCTCTAAGCGTCGATCCGCCACCATGAACGGTGACCAGCCCGCTCGAGCCTCGGAGTTGCCTTTTTCAGCCTTAAGACCCTTTCTATACTTCGATTTCTACGAAGAAAAAGGAATCTCATGGCGTACTTTCAAGGTCAGGCCTCATTTTCCTCTTCTTTTCGATTTTTAAATGCAAAAACAAATGACCAAAAGAAATAATCGGAAGAAAACTAAAAAAACTCGAGAAGAAATCACCTTTAAGGATTTTAATGGCTTTCTTTGTATTCAGTGCGCGTAAGTCTTTGCAGGTACATTCGACAACTTTTTATAGCCGAATTTACAGAGTAAATAAAAAAAATTACATTTTATTGCTGTCATTTGCTGTAAATTCTGTTATTCTCCTTCTCGTATGTTCCATTTGCAGGAAAAACCGTACAAAAGCACGAGTGGTGACGCGCGCGAGGAACTGGTGGCGCACGTGTGGTGCTCATCTGAATCACTAGCTGCGGCGTGAGAGGGAGAACCCTTAGGGCTTCTGAAACAATCACCTGGGCCAGTTTTGTAATTGGGTCGTGTATTGAATGGGCTGGGACTTTGGGTTATTGGTTAATTTAGTATTTAATTTTGGGTTTGGTTTAGTTTAGTTTAATAATCAAGCTGTTATTACATATATATTTTTTTGGGTTAAATAACTTGTAAATGCAGATTGGTTTATTTTGGGCTATTTATTGTTTTTTTTATTTATTTTTATATTTATTTTGGTTTATAATAGGCCGGGCGAATTGGTCCTGTTATAGGGAGAGTAAAATTTTGATGGGAAATGGATTTTGGGTAGATTGGGGGGTTGGGAGGGGAGGGGAGTAAAAGTTTTGGGGGGAAAGTGGGAAGGAGTAAAAGTTTTGAAAGAAAAGTAAAAAGGTTTGGGAGTTTGGGGTAAAAATGTAAAATATTATAGTTTGATATTCGAATTATTCGAGTTATTCGAATTTAAAAACTCAACTCGATTTGAACTCGAAATTCAAAAAAAAAAAATTCGAGTTGACTTGAATAACTCGATTCGTTTAACTCGAAATTCGATTTTTTTTCGATTTTTTCGAGTCGAATCGAGTTTTGCTGACCCCTAGCGACACTTAGTGTACATTTGGTTTACCGAACATTTGGTTACGTTTCATAATAGGATTATATGAGAATGTTAAATTACAAGTGGAATGTAAGATTACCTTATTTAGTTTATTTGAATAGAATGTAAGATTCATGTGTTTGGTTGACGGAATTTATTATTATTACCTAAAAGTAAATTTAATCTTGTACAAGTTCACTTTCTTTATCATTTTTAGTCTTACATTTTTCATAAAATTATAATAACTTAAAATTTTTTCATTTTATTACACTTAATTTTACAATTTGAATTTAATTACACAACAACGAAACCTTAATATTACGACCTGTGACGAGTGTTTTTGCTTGGCATGTCATCTTTTTATTAAAAAAAATTATAGGCCCAATTAATAAGGGAAAATATTTGGTATTATATGCTAGTTGAGTTTTTAATTTCCATAAATTAAGTAAAATGATTAATAAGTGTCTCATAAGAGTATAATAAAATATTAAAAAAAAGATATGCGATAATTTTTAAGATTAATTATACAATAAAAAAATATATTGACAGTATTAAATCTTAACCCAATTAATAAACACTCCTCTAAACATAAATTAATTGGATTTAAATGTAACAAGATAATACTCATGACCCTTAAAATATGTTAAATACAACTAATAGAAGAAATTATTTTAGAAGGCTTCAGTCATTGCACGAGTAATTTCTTTAGTTCAAATTTTTATATAACACGTTGAATATGAACTAAGAAATATGAATTAACAAAGTTTATACTAAATCATTTAGATTTTCAATTTATAATTATTGATTTGAAAAAAAAAATGCAATAGAGAAGGTAAAGACCTTCAACATTCATTTCAATATATTTGATGACAAGTTTAAACTTTTAATTTTTATATTAAAAATAATTATTACTTTTAATTCATTTTATTTATGAAATATTTTGCTATTTTCGAATTGAATTATATTTAATTAAAAAATATATATTGAAAATGAATTATATTTTGTTTTTCAAAGGGTAAGAAAAAAAAAGAAAGAAAAGATTTTGGTTTTTAATTACAATTAAATTTTGTGTGTAAAAAAGAGGATTAAATTAACTAATGTAATTAGAACAAAGAGTAATTTTGTTTTAAATTTTAAATTTTGCACTGAATCTTAGATAACCTAAAAAAAAAGGCCGTAATGAGATTAGACCCTATACTATAATATCTTGACACTACTCAAGAATTCAAACATCCTAATCTTATTTCGGAATGTAACATTATAGGTAGTAGTGTAAGATTAGATCAACTCAATGCCCCTTAGAGTTGGAAGGGATAAATGAAGTAAAGCATGATTTAAACAAGTAATAATATTTATAAAATTAAAATATTTATATTTTATACCATAAAAAAATATTATTAAATATTTATAAATTGTAATATATATTTATTATTAAAGTGTTAATATAAATATTTTCCAATAATATTAATAATATTATTTAAATAAAATTACATTATTAAATGTAAAGTATTAAATATATATGCTTTAATATTGAACAGCATAATATTTTAAAAAAATAAAATTGATTATTAATATAATAATGTTAGGTTTGATTCAAATTAATTTTTATGTAAAATTACTCATAATGAAACTCTTTTCTAAAAAAATGACTTATGCTTGTGAAAAGAATAAGTCAATTTACAGGGATAAAAAATTATTTTTTTTTATTAACTTGCAAGTCATTAAATCGTTATGAAACAAACATAAAAATATATAAAATATTTTTCATAAATGAAACCGAGAGCTTGAATAAATTAAATTATAAATTGAATGGTAGGAAAAGTTTTAAAAGATAATTCTGTTTTTGGATTTGAGAAATTACATCCATTAGATGTTTTGATTAACGAAAATGGTTATCAATTATTAACCCACTTAAGGGTATTAAGTGATGCAATTACAAAACTTATGATTGGTACGTCGTGGATCTTAGAGGCAGTTTTTATTTATAGTGAAGCATCATATTTTGGGCACCTCCTAACAGCTGGCTCAATCCGCATGATACATTCATAATATTTATTTTTTTTGTTTCCTGTTTCCTGTTTCCTCATTCATAATAATATCATATCAATACATTCATCAAATCAGGAATATGCCCTCTCTACACATTCTTAGTCAAAGAAGTGGGTTACGTATACACCTAACCAAACAACAGATTTTGAAGCCATCAAGATTTTATTCCACTAATTAATATGATAATAAAATGTTAGACACGTTGTTAGTCTTCCACCTTTGATTAAAGGTATTGTTTTACTTGGGGAGTCTTGTCTCCCATGTTTTAAAAGAGTTTAAGAAATTTAAGAAGTAAATTAATTGATGTGAATATGATTTGTAATCTTTTGATAAAGGTTAAAAATATTAATTATGTATATTGCACCGGCGAATCATTAACTAATATTTTTAATAATATTAATACTTTTCTTTTGTGAATTTATCGGTTATATCTACATCAATCGAAACGCTCTCTAAATTTCGTAAACCCTTTTAAACTTTCCACGAAATATGTGAGACAAAATCTTAGATTAAAATAATATCTTCCATTGAGAGTTTGAAACTAACTTCCCCTATTACAAAAAAAATATGATTAAAAATCTAAAATATGATATCAGTATATAAAAAACACAAAATGGAATTTACATCCAAAATTAAAAATAAATAGAAGAATGTAGCGTTGCAGTTATCTTGTAAGTTAGAAGAAAACGGCATCGTTATGTATGAGTTGAAAAATAGAAAAGTGCAATATTAAAAAAAAGTAGGATTTAAAAGCATGAGAAAACGGGAATTAATTTATTAAATGATAGCAGAAGTGCATGTTTAAAAGAGATGAGTTGAAGAAGATCCTCGACTTTGAATTTGCAAAATGCGAGGACTAAGAGAGAAAATAAATGACCTCTTTTCTTTATTTTCTAACATGTACCACTTAACGTTGACTAAGACCACATTTGTTTGGAGTACTTTTCGATATAAAAATATAAGGAAATAAGAAATAGAGATTGTTTTTAATTAAATCAATTTTATAAATAATTAGAAAATAAATATATTTTAACAAGTGTGAAATAAACGGAAATGCTCACAATGATTGGTGTCAGAGGAAATTAATAGGTTCCAATTTACTTGGAGACTGAAATGCGAGTAACAATTTTCAAACCATCTAACTTTCCCGGCTTCAACAGCTTCTTCATCATTTTGAAACCACAAGAGAGAGAGAGGTGTTTCATTTCTTGTAACATAAAATGGGCCCTCAAAAGTAGATCTTTCTGATCAAAATACCTCTGAACCAATCCTATCCACTCATCTAAGCATCCATGTGAGGTTGTTGATTTGATTTTTTTTTTTTTTTTAAATGGTTCGAGAGTAATGTAGAATAGGGCAAGTGGGTGAAGATGGGATATGAACAGCAATTTCTCTCATTAAGCACAAAACAACGAAAAGCATTAATTATCTCATCACCCACAGTAGTATGTATGAATAAATGAATAATGCTGCAAGAACACCCTACATTTTTCTACACTTTACCCCTCACTAAAACAAATATTAACATTATTTATGATATAGTTTTCTCAACTACATAGTTGTAAAAAACATTAATAAATTTTATATCTGGTCCCTCTTTAAGTTTTTGTTTTCATCTCTTGCAAAATTTGTGGTTTGAAATGATGAAGTTGAATTTCAAAAAGAAAACACCATAATGAATAACTTATTTGTATATATTAACCTTTCAAATCAATTTTACATTAATTATAAAAAAATTAAATATTAGAATATTTAATACAGATTATACATATAACACGTATACACACTTTTGCTTCTTTTCAAACATTTAAGTATTTTATGTATATTTTAACTATTTTAATTAGATTAAGACCCATTTGGTTTCTAAAAAAGTTTTTATGTTTTTAATCTCTATTTTCATTTTAAAAAATTTAAATATATATATTTTTAAAATTGAAAAAGATATTTGGTAAATAGAAAAAAAATTGTTTTAAATAATTCTATTTTCTTACGATAGAAACATGAAAGATAAAATAATAATCAAAACTTCAATTATATAGATTTGAACTAAGGTAACAGACTTCGTATTTAAAAATTGTTAAAAAAAAAATATTTGTGTATATATTGGTTTGAAGTAGGGTCAATTCATTAATTAAATTGGGTAAATTACATTTGTAGTCACTCAACTATTAGTAAATTTCTTCTTTGGTCACCTATGTAACATCTGCGTTATGCCTCAGAACTAGGTACAGTGTTATGTTGGGTTAGGAATATTAGAGGATTTTTAGACATGAATACTATAGGAAATTTGAGTGTTAATATAAAAAGTAGTTAAAGCCAATAGGAAATTAGAAAATGCTTTTAGATGAGGAAAATTAATTTTAGATATCGACTAAATTGTAGAAGAATAGAAAGTGTTGTGGCAAAATTAGGAATTTAAAAGTTAGAAACGAAATACATTGAATTGGTGAGAAAAGAGGAAGGACCAAAAATGAAATTTTACCTAAGTTAGATATGATTCATAAATCGTATTGTAGAAAAGATATAGGATACAATGGTAATTAGATAAATGAGATAATTATAGACATATAATTATTATGGGATGAAATTGTGTTAAATTGCCATTGGTGGACCAATTCGGAAAACTATTATTTTAATGATTAATAAAGAGATATTTTCATGGAATTTTGTAGAAATTTGAAGAAAGATGAAAAGCATTCATCTGGAATGCAAACTGTCACCTTCAAAATCTCTCCATCCAAACCTTTTATTTTATTCCAAATAGGTTCTTCCACTATTTTTAAGTCATTTCAAGCTCAAATCCTTTAATTTATTTGCTGCTTTATTTGAAAATGCAAAGTTCCATGAGAAGAGACTCTATAGATGTGTTGAAGGAAAGAGAAAATAAGAATTATATTTTGATTTCAAGTGATTAACGTAAGAGATGATGAAATCTTCATGAAATACATGTTTACTTTAATAAGGTAGTATAGAAACGTTATTTGATTGTGGTTTTAACATGAAAATATTATATGTTTTTTATATGGGATTGAAGAAAAAGACAAGAATGGTGAGGCTCAAATTGAAGACAAAGGAAAAGAAGTGATCAAGGAGTAAGAAGAAGGAAAACACATCATCCAAGCCTTGGTTGTAAGTACTTAAAGAATTTTGCCTTGTTTGACTTAAAGTTTAATCATCAACTATGCTAATTGAATAATTTAATTATTAGTATAAATTTTACATGTATAGTAATCCTTAATGAAAATTTATGTAAAGGATTTAAAGTATAGTTTATGTTGTGAATTTGTAGTGTTTATATTGACAATTGAAAAAGGGACTTAAATAGAAAAATGATAAAGTGGTGTTGTTATGTGCATTAATTATGAAGTAAATTTACAAGTCAAGTTGTATTGAGAAGAAAATGACCAAATTGTGAGAATTGAATAGTTATACTACATTTCTTAATTAAATAAATGCCATGGTTCAATAAAAATGAAGCCCAGACGAGATTAGAAGTATTAGGGTACAAATGACATGCTATGAAGGAATTTTAGCGCGCTTATTGTTCTGTTAAGCACCATAGTGCTCACTACTACGCAATCCACCACGGTGCTCATTGCTATATGAATGCACCTCAGTGCACTTTTGTATTTGTTTCGTATATCTCAAGTGTTTAGTTTCGTCTACATTGGGCTACCATATGAAATGTGAATTAAAAAACCGATAAAATGTCATGGTAAGTTCTGCAAGGGTAAAAATTTGAATATTAGGGACTAGGTTTGAAGTGAAGTAAGTTTATGTTTATTAAAAATATACTAGTTATTAATAATTAAAGATCTAAATTATTGTTGTAGTTACTAAGCCTTCATTGGCTTAATACGTTTATTTTCAACACGTAGGTAGAAATTAATCAGACAAGCTAGGACAAAGATCGTGTTTAACACCTCTTACCCTATCTAATCATCGAACTTGACTATGAGATGTTACAAACATTACTAGAACAATTACTGATGAAAATATAGAAATTATGTCAATCAAACAATCATTTATAACCTAAACACATTCATAATGTGATTTACAACTAAACCCAAACTTAAATCGAGCTTACGAAAGCTCTTTTGGTGACCTGAACACGTATTAAGACCAAATTATAAAGTTTTGAAAATGTTGATTCTACATCGTGACAAGGCTTTTCCCACTTCAAGACGTTGCCAAGGCAGTGAAACCTATCACGATGTCGATCCACTTGATGTCAGGACATCACAAACTATTCAACTGATGTTGCGACGAGAAGATCCCCATATTGCGACAAGAAATCTATTTTTGGTAAAATGTGGTCCTTTAGTATCTATTTTATGCCAAGTCAAACCATTTGCACAAATGGTATACATGAGTATTCAAACCTGTACAAAACCATTCCAAAACATAGCATATAACAACTTTATAGTCTTGTCGGCACCATTTCACATCAAAACTATGTGAACCATTCATGTTCTCAAAGCAATACACATTCAAAGACACCATATCATCATCTCAAAGCATTACTATCCATCATACCATTTTAGTACCAAGATACCACTCAAGTCAATTAACTATAGCAAAATCACAGCACCAAACATACATTCATATACATCCAACCAAAATCAACATCACATATAGCGACTAAAAGGAATATTTCTAGATTTACATCTATATCCACAACCACAACTATGTACATGCTACATATAATCGAGCCAAAATGAACAAAGGTCTACCAAACCATAAGACGGGTAATGTGAGCTTTGGTACAATCCAACTAATTTGACCTTGTCCGATGATCTACAGGGAAAGAAATGAAAACACGTAAGCATGCTAGCGCCTAGTAAGTTTGTGTGAAAATTTAACTTAACTTACCAAAGCATTTAATAACAAAAGTAGTTGAAATTTCAATAACATAAAACATAAAATTACCCTTGGCAACCTTGTGCAATTTCACATTACAAATATGTAACAGTCCGGTTTAGACCCTAGTCGGAACAGTGGTTTCGGGACCACAAATCCGAGTCAAAAAAATGTTTAAATATTAATTTCCATGTTTATGATGTATGAATTAGCATGTGTGAAAATTTCATAAGAAAATTTAACTGTTTGTGTGCTTAATTTTGAAAAAGGTCCTAATCGCGTAAAAATGTAAAAGCTGTGTGCTAGATGTTAGAAGTGCCTATTTGACTTGGCTTTGTTTATGAGAGGTCCTTATGTAGTTATTATGCCATTTAAAAGGTTAATGGTCATCAATGACCTTTGTAAAATGGTTTGTTAACATTTTATACTAAGGGCAAAATGGTAAACTAATTATAAAATGAATTATAATTAAAAATAAGGTATGATAATAAGCCATTATACATGTTCTTGGCCGAAAATAAGAGAAAAAGAAAAGATAAAAGCTTTTGCTAGGGTTGGGCACTTGCAAGCTTTGATTTAGGTATGTTTTTGCTTCGATTTTTGATAATTTCTACGTTTTTGTAATCGTTGCTTCGTATACTATCAAGCCCATGCTTAAATTTCTGATTTTGATGATGAATTTGAGATGTGCCATGGATGAATTCATAAGCTTTATGTGGTTAAATGATGAAATATGAAAGCTTGATGTTGAGTTTACATATTTTGTCTTTGGATTTTTGATGAAATTGAATAATTTGGGCTAAAATGTAAAAATGTTATTTTGAGGAACTAAAATATGAAATAAATGAAATGTATGAACTTGTATGAGAGCTAGGGGAATTCGGTCAAGCATGAGTATAAGCAAATTATGTGTATTTTGTGATTTTGTGATTTAGGGACTAGAGTGTCAAAAATGTGAAAATATGAGGGCTAGTTTGCAAAATGCCCTAAATATGTGTTTATGGATTGTTTTGAATGATTTGGTGAATAAATGGGTTAATTTATAATAAATATAGACCAGAAAAGAGGAATTCGGACTTAGACTTAGGGAAGTCGAAGGTTATAGAGTAAACAATTCGAGTCGACAAATTTCGAGTACGAGGTAAGTTCATACCTAAAACATGATTTTAAGTATATTTTGATGTTTTGATTATACATAGATTGTATATATGTTTGGTTTGGATGAATATGATGATGAATAATTAGTATTTGGCACTAAGTGTGCGATTTGAACTAGCTTCGGCTACTTGAGGCACTAAGTATGCGATACCGAAATAGCTTCGGTTAAGTCAGAAGGCACTAAGTGTGCAGAATTATTATAGCTTCCGCTAATCTTTAAAGCACTAAGTGTGTAGATGTTTAAAGCATTGGTGATCTTCAGAGAGTCTTAAAATATCCGAACAGAAGGTGAGAATGAAAATTAATAAGTACGGAAAGGTTCAGGTATGTACGATATCTATGTGGTAGATGATATTATTTATGTGAAGTTCATTGAATTGGTATGAACATAGGAATTGTGTTGGCATTGAATTGATAGATGATTTGAGAATTTATAAATACTTATGTGTTGATATTTTACATTTTATATAATGATTATGATTTTTTTTAGTACGAGCTTACTAAGCTTTTGAAAGCTTACTTTGTGAGTGTTTGCATTGTTTTATAGATATCAAAGCTACCGTGAGCTCGGGGATCGTCAAGGATCGTCACCACACTATCAAACCTCATTTTGGTACTTTTTGAAAATGTATATTTTTGAAGTATGGCATGTATAGGCTAGTAGTTATGAAATTATGTTTTGTGATGTATATACTTAGCCATGTGATTTGGCTAGTTGGTGTTTAAAACTCATAGTTGATAATGGCTTATGGTAAATGATGTTAATATACTATTATGGTATATTTTATTTGGAAAGTTTAGGTAAGTTTAGCTTGATAATGTTATGATATAAATGATGGATGTTTTGCCATAAAGCTGGCTGTAATGATGATGCATATATGCTTGTTTCTTTGTTTGTAGGTTGACCCAAATTCGGGGTGGCAAATTGGCTATTCAAATGGCTTATTTTTGTCCACACGGGCAGAGACACAGGTGCGTGTCTCAGCCGTGTGCAATACACGGCTATGTTGCATGGCCGTGTGTCCCTTGGGGTACCCTACAATTGTAAGCCAGGCCCGAACACGGCTAAAGCACACGAGTCTGTGGCTAGTCGTGTGGTCCAAGTCAGGCTCGACCACGGCCAAGGTACACAGGGCATGTCTTGTAGCCGTGTGAGTAAGTCAGTAGCTATGCCTTGTTTTGACATGGCTTAGACACATGGGTGTGTCTAAGGCCGTGTGAGACACACGGTCTATTCACATGGGCGTGTGACCTTTTAAAAGTTGAAAATTTTTATAAGTTTTGGAACTTTTATATGTATTCAAATTGATCTTGAAGGTATGATTAAATCTTGATTGATTGTTAAAGTTTGTGTTAAATATGAACGCTCTATATTTTGTTGAATTGAGATGATTTTTGTTATGTGGTTGTTTGAATCTGAGTTATAAGTCCGGTAATACCTTATAACCTATTCCGGCGACGGTTACGAGTTAGGGGCGTTACAAAATAACTTAGTTAGTCTAACATCAATGTATAGTTAAGCAAATCACTTTATAATTCTTTACATTACTAAATCATTGAATACCATATAAAAACATATTCATCTTATAATTTTACAATCAAAAGACTTATTCACTCATTTCTTTTAATTTATTTAATTAATTGTTTCGCCGGAAGAATTAAAGTAAGAAAATCAACACCCGTACATAGTACATGTATGTATATGGCATGATAGCCAACACCGGTACATAGTACCTGTTGTATTTATATGGCATGAAGGCCAACATAGGTAAATCGTACATATTGTATATATATAGCATGATAACCAAGACCGGTACATAGTATCTGCTGTATTTATATGGCATGAAAATCGGCACCTATACATAGTACTTATTGTATGTATATTCTAATTGTTTACTAATTTCACTCGGGCCATGATTCCATTTCTAATCTTCTCAACTATCATAACATTGTCATATACATGTAACATGATTCAATTAACAATATATGAATCTTCCATTTCAAATAACTATTAATTTCACACGGTATTATTGTCATACTTATTCTATTTCAATCTCTATAGTCGCATACATGTTTTTCTTATTTAAAAAAAAAATCCAATTACATTTTAAACTGTGTAATGTCATCATATACACATCAACCATTAATACAATAATTTTCACGATCATTCAATATAATACATTTATTCATATTTATCACATATTTCATATATTACGATTTAATCCATTGATGCCAAAAACTTTGTATGTGCATATATATATATATATCAATTCTAACTAATAATAAAAAATGGTTTAATTATTGATCAAGAAAAGAAGAAAGTTGGAGAATTTAACAATGGCTTCTCCCTAATATAAAATTTTTAATAGTATTCTCATAATTTTCACACTAAACCGTTCGCCATCAGAAAACATGACATAATTGCCATTTTAGGTCTCTTGAATATCATTTTAGTCTTTAAGTAACTAAAATGTATAACAATTAACTTTTACAAGTTTTTTTACACACTAGTCCTTGTACCTTAATTAGTCACTAAATCGGTGAAATTGCTTATCCAAAATCTATTCCACCTATATAAAAACTCCTTAAATATTTAATAAAAAATGTTTATGGACTCAGTTTACGAAAAAGAGATCCCAATACCTCATTTTCAAAACCCACTGACTTTAAAGTCGATTCACTTGTACCTCTACTAATTTTTGAATTAACAAATTCATCGGACTAGAATTCAATATAATACTATAATTGAATCATAAATATTAATAAATAATATTTACAGACTCGATCATCGAAAAAAGGGTTTTCGAAATCACCATTTCTGATACAATTGAAAACGGAGTGTTACATCTGGAGCTATTCATCTTATCACACCGCCAAGTTTGGAGAAGAGTATGATACTAGCTTTTGGTATAGTTTGGCATGTATATAGGTATTTTGGCATGGGATATGGATATAAAAGACTAAGATATAAACTCTGTAAACTTGATCTATTTTGTAAATTTAATCCAAATCCATAACATGTTTGTGTTATGTTTGAATTGTTAGTGTTATAGTTGATTTATATGCTTGCAATTGTGGATTGGTTTGAATATGTTGAGGAAATTGGTGTACAAGGACTTAAATGTATAAACTTTGGAAGTTAGCAAATACCCTACGTCCCAAATGATAGAAACCTATTTTGGTATTGATACCATAGCAAAGGTACCGATACTTAGTGGCAAGTATTGGTACTTCAACCTTGGTACCGATACTAATGAATTTAATCTGATTTTTTGAAGCTTCGAAGTTCAAAGCAATATCAAAAATTGAAAGATATATTGATACCTACAACAATGGTACTGATACTTCATGCCCAATATCGATACTTGTCAGTTGTTTTTTCATAAATAAGTTATTTTAATTGCATGAATGCTTGAAAGATTCATTCGGGCTGATCCCATTATGTAGTACCAATACTGTTATGATAGTGAAATTAAAATAATTAGTATATAATATTTTGTCTATTGTTAGGATATAATAGCCTTTTAGTCTGACAATCAATGTGGCATTCTTATACCTATTTCAATAGTTGAGTCGGGTATAAGGGTGTTACAACCCAACTATTGGCATGGTAGCTTTTAATATTGGCATAATAATAACTTTTAAGAAAGTTAACATGATAGCTGTTAATATTGACATGATAATAAATTTAGCCCTCAATATTTATACATTGTTCCAATTCAGTCTTGATTCTAAAAAACTGAACCCTCAATGTTTATACATTATGTATTTTGTTCCTTTTAGTAATTTTTCTTTTCTGTGGCCTTTTCCAACATTGTCCTTAGTTTGATTCAATGAAGAAACGAACAACAAAAAGAACCAATACGATCCCAATTTTTGAAAAATAGCCAATTCAATTGATTGAAAGTAAAGAGTACATGCTTCATTAATTCAATTAGCGATAAGCATTCAATCGAATCGAGTGAAAATTTTAAGTTAGTCGAGTTGACATATCCTTTTATCATCCAAACTTAATTTGAATGTTTTTGAATTGAATCAAGTGAAACAAAATTTGAGTCAAGTTGAATCGAGAAGTTGTTCGAGTTAAATTTAAAAAATTAAAATATTGAATTAAAATCTTGTTACAATATAATTGGCTCCTCATTAGAGCACATAAATATTTGATAACTCTTTCAAAACAAAATAAGTGAAAAAAATACTTTAAAATTATAAATTTGATTTGATAATTTACTTGTTTATATCCTCAAAAATATTATTTTGGAACTTTTTTTTAGAAATTTGAAATTTTTTTCATACATTATTAAGAATTTTTTTTATAATTTTTATTTTTTTAAAAATTTTGAAATTTTGGAAAGTTTCATAAATATTATGAATTTTTTTTTGTTGCGACAAACCAATTTGCATATTCTCGAAATTGATAGGGGCCAAAAGGATATTAACACCAAATTGATAGGGGCCAAAAGAATATTAACACCAACTTGTTATTCAAGTTATTCAAATTGTTAATTTCAACTTGACTCAAACTTGAAAAATCGAATTACTTATTTGAGTTGACTCGAGATAACTAAATAATTTGATTCAATTACTTGTAATTCAACTTTTTTAATTGAATTAAGTTTTGCTCACCCCTAAATTTAATCAAATTGTAAATTTAACAACTTAAAAAAAAAATCAAGCCTTGATTTTCTTCTTTAAAGGTGGTCAGGGTTAGATCTAGTGCCTTAAATGTAGTATTTTCATCTAAGTACACTTGTTGTAATATCCTAAATTTTAGCTAGATAAGAGTGTGAAATTATTTTAAAAATAAGGGAATGACACAATGGTTGGTTGATAATTATGAAAGCATGGAAGTTAAATTAATGTCCTAAGTTCGAACCTTTTCCATTGCAAAATAATTAAATTTTGCAAAATCACTTGTTTATTTAATGTGTGTGCCGTCCATTCCCTGTTGACCTAGGTATAAATATTATTTTTAAACAAACTGACCAGCCTTTAATCCCATTCTCTCCACCATATTCGTCCCTTTCTTCCTCCTCTCCTCATTGCTTTTTATTTTTTCCCTTCTTCCCTATTGTTGCCACAGCCCATAACACCTAGTTCTACCATCTCTTTATTTTCTTTTTGCCACAAGATCTTGCATCATCTTCCTCACAACCTTTCTTCCATTTTTTCCCTAAAATTTTCAGCCCCAAATCTGAAATCTTGGACCTCCAAGATCGATTCCCATTGTTGCTAAGAAGTGCCATTCCTGCTCCTATCATTTAGTTTGCGTAAGTTTTTCTTTTCTCTCAATTTCTTGACGGATCTTGTGAGTTAAAAAACCCAAACTTCCAGACCTAAAATTTAAGAGGTTTTAAATATTTAAAGGGAAATTTTCCAGCTTTCTAATAGATCTTAAAGGTGGTTATAAATCAGCCCTAATTTGGCCACCGTTGGTGGTGGTGCGCACGCTTATGGGCAAGAAAGGGGGCTATTGCTTCTTTAAGTTTTTCCATCTTTTTCCAGCATTATCTTCAGTTTTTGAACCCCTCATAATCAGCCTTTAATTATATGTTAATTAGGGAAAATTGATCTTGATCAATCTACAATTTAGATTTGACAATTCAGGAAGCATATGTGTGGTTGATTGTAAGCTAGCTTATAGTTTCGGTTTAGATATTGGGGAAAGATTATTAACTGATCAAAAAAAGAATTTTAATCATGGATTAAATACTGATTTTAAAATATTTAAATGTGTTAGGTGCCGACTTAAATGCCCCAAACCAATAGTGAAGTTGAAAGATGTTCGCATGTACAATTCACATCAAATCAGTGTAAGAAATGTAACGAGTTTGGATCTGAAAAATAGTTATAACTGTAATGGTTGGATTGAAACCATAAGTGGGTGTTTGGGGGTTATTTAAGAGGCATATTGATTGATTTTAATATTGAATTTTAATTTAGGTTAATTTTAAAGCTTATTAGAGAAACCGCAAAATTTACAAGTGTGTTGCGGAAGAGTGTAAAATAAGGTGTGACTCCTAACTCAAAAAAATTGAATGTTAATAATGATTTTAATGATATAATTGATGATTTAGCTTGCTGATCAGGCTTGGCTAAATAACTAAGTAATAAAAATTGTATGAGGCCGAACCAGGTACGTTTCGAGCCCTAATTATTTGGCGTGTTAGCAAAGTTGCTAAATTTACTGAATGATTGCATGATTGATATTATTGTGAATGGTTAGTTAATTTAATGTATTATTAGTTGTACGTATAGCATGATTCTGAATGAAAATAAGAATTATGCAAGATATATTGATATGAGTAATTTGCTATGTAATGTTTGAAATATTGCTATAAATGTACACAAAAAAGTTTGTAAGAAGACATGAAATTGTGATTTGTTAAATGATATCACCTTGATGGTAAATTGAAAGTTGGAACAATGATCCTATTCACTAAAAGTATTGATAATTCGAGAGTATGTTGAACATGCCAATAAATTGTGAAAGTATTAAATTATGTCTATGTATGAGATTGTATGACATATTGCATTTGCATTGGGGTGGGTCATTATTGTGGGTGATGGAGGAGTTCTGTGGAGATTCGACGGCATACTAAGTTTGCATTTATTCGTAGTCAATGTACTACACTGTAGATTCGAGGAGATTTGGCGATTTTATCGTATTTATTTGTTATATGGCAAATTTTTTGCAATTATATTCATTCGATAGTTTTACCACATTGAGCTTTGCTCGCATTCGTTGGAGTTTGGTAGATGGGTTCTGGGGAACTCGTGGTGTGTAGTGGATGGTTGGGGATAGGAACTTCAATTTGCATTATAATATGATCATGACTCATTACATTGTTATTAATGTTATTTGTTTGTGATTTATGGTTCTGCGTGTGAATGCTTAAATGTATGCTAAATGCCTTGTTGTTAAGACTCACATTAAGCTACTTAGCTCATCCCATTACTTCGAACTACTTGAGTAATGAACGGAATTAGGATCGGGTTTGGCATGCGGATGTACGACGAACTTCGAACATTATTTCAAACTAATATTTTTATTTTCGTTTTATTTGAAATTCCTTAAGTTTATTTTGTTTTTGGACTATAAAGTTATTTGGACTATAGTTTGGGATTGTTTTTATTTTTGGGGTTTTCATGCATACATGTTTTTTATACTTAGGATTGATTTATAATTATATACTAAATTTGGATTGAGCATGATACTTGGCTAAATTAATAAATGGTTTTTTGATTTTTTTTTACTGCAAGCAAGATAAACAAAGTATTTTGTATTCAAAAGCCACGACGTGCAAAGAGATTTTCTAAAATCACGCTAGTTCTACTAACTTGACTTAATAAAGGTTGGTTTAATGAATGAATGTTTTCCCAAAATAACAAAGGTAACCATAGTTTTATTAAAAGAGAGTGTACTGAAGGTTTCCAACCATTGATAGAGTAGTTTGTCGCTTAGATGTCCAATGTGACTTTCACGATTTGGCCATAATGTTTTGGTTGGGTTTTGGACGTTACACTTGTAATCTTTCAAACAGATTGGTTAATAAAATTATTCATGATTTACATTAATAATTTGTATATTGTCCTCACATGGTTTTTGCACACAAAGTAAAATAGAAGTAAATGCTGCTTACTGGTTGTCTAATATTTAACTAATACTAAGCGGTATTTTGTGGTTGGATCGTAATACAGAAAGACAACTTATATTAGTAGATGAACTAAACATGTCCTTAGTCTAATTGGAAATGAGCAAACCGATTGAAAGACTAATATGTTAACTATCAAGTCTAATTGGGGAGATACTTTGTCGTGGGTATCAGAATGGATGACTCCCAGAAGATAGAGATATATAAACTACTAATTAGACTGACAATACATTTGACAAGACCTAAGAAGAATAGATTCTGAATTTGTTTATGGATTTCTTCACTTATGACGCTCATAGGGTTGCATACCTAAATCCTGAGTGGATGACGGATGATGTATGCATGACTCGTACACTTTGATGTAAGTAAAAATGTGAGTTTGAATAGATAAGGAACCAAAAGCTAGTGCGTTAGGTGTACGACTTCTGCAGTATGTAACGTCAATCATAATAGTGGAATTCATAGCCCGAAACCTGCATACATGATATCTTCTTATTAGCATTACATGGTTGATGGAAAGTAAACGTGGCCACGGTTTGTTCGCCTTTTTGATGGATGACTTTAGCACTATTTGATAGTGATTGACTTTGCATGAAGAAAGATATAATGGTTACTATAAGATAAAATAGGATCATAATGGAAGAACAAATTTTATCTCAAATACTTTCGTAATGGTATGTCATTGGGGAGAGCTCAGTCACGATACTATAGTGGAATGACTTCATGACTAAAATAGTTTATAATTAATATTTAAAAAGCTAAAACTTAATTATAAATCATTTGAGCCTCAATTGCATGTGTCCAATCGGTCCTTCTGCTAGCTCGTTGAAACTTGAAATGAATTGCGTGTTTGAATCGAAATGAACAAAATGAATAGAAATAGAGGAATGGAAAACATTAAAAAATGATTATGGTTTTCTCTAAAATGGAATCATTTGGAAATGAATGTGGTTTTCTCAAAATAGAAATGAAAATGAAAATGAAAATGAAAAATTATTCTTTTGTAAATGAACATGGAGTACTAAAAAATGGTCAAAAGAATGAGTTTATGTTTTTGAGTTATTTTAAAGCCTAAAAATGAAAATAAACCATTCAATCATGGTGAACAAGTTGAATGGTGAAATATTAAATATATTTTCTTGAAAATTTTACCAAGGGTAAAATCATCACAATTTTACTAGGGGTAAAATTAGAATGAGAAAATCATTTAATATAAATATTGAATTTTATTTTTGAGAAATAATAAAATAAATATTGAGTTGTATCAAATTATAAAGTATTGCGTTAAAAGCCCGAGAAATACTTGTGATTGGACCTGATATAGAAGAGGCCCAAAAGCCTCTTATGTAATAAAGGGGGATGACAAACCCTAATATATTTAACTAGGGTTGTCGCCTCCTACATCCTAGCAGAACTAGGATTTCGTTTTTCTAGTTGAAATAAACTTTTCTAATTCAACAGGTGTTCTACTTTATCTTCCTATAAATAGATGGCACTCGTAGAGCTATAAACATAACTTTAAGATATGGTTATTCTATCCGAAAATAGAGAGACTTTATATTCTCTTAAAATTAAATATATTTTTCAGAATAACGATTCTGTCGGTTTCTATTTGAGAAGAGAAATTTTCTTTCCACATAAAAGTATAGAAATTCTAGTTTTGTGTTCTGATTCAATTGGTTTGAGCCCACACTCGAAGCAGTTCATGGTACGAGAATAGCAAAAAAGATCGTTTGGTTGAAAGTCGGGAATGGCAAGGATTCGTCTATCCGAAACACAAGTACGATTTTGGTCTAGGGTTTATTTTTATAAATATTACAAGCCGGGTTGATTTTCAAAGTTTTTATTTTCCATTGTGCAAGAAAACCATTTTCAAATTGAATTTTTTTACAATATTCAGCTCAAGCTATCAAAAAATGAATTAATTGTCATTGATATATATCTAGTTCTTAGTCATTTGAAAAATAAGGAAGCCAATGTATATTGTGATTGTATAGTTTAATAATAAACATTTTTTTAAAAAGGAAATATTTTTGTTTTTATTTCTATTTGACATATTGTGTATTAAATTATATTTTTATATAAGACAAGATAAAATTAAGTAATGTGTAAAAATTGAGGACTAAATTTTTTTATTGTACCAATTTTATAAGCATTCATGTCATCAATCCGTTAACTATTTAATAATTGGTGACTAAAAAAGAAAAAAAATTAGGTGATCATTTTATGATAAAAATATTAATAGTAACACAAAAGTTTATCCAATTAAAAAAAAATTATTCTAACTTTTCAAGTTTATGAAGTGAAAAATAAAAAAATCCAACCAAACCACATTTTTGTTTTGACATTGTGTGTTTAATTCTTGTTGAAACTTTTTTTTTTTTTTGAAATTCGACTAGATTGTTATTATAACAAATAAACCCAAACCAAAGAAGACCCATTTGCTGAATTGGGTACACTTCAGCTAAGCAGGCTAAGGTAAAAACAATGGAATAAAAACAGGCCTACAACGGAAGGCCCAACAAAATTAAAAAGGAAATGAAAAGACAAAGCAAAATCTAGAAACCTAATTCAAACCCTCCAGTCGTCAGAACAGCTGACCTCCAAAAGAACTGTCATTTACCATCACTAGGTACAGCTGTAAAATAGCAGATCTGCATCATATCTTTTACTTTTCTGCTACGTTTTCAAAAAATTAATTGTTTCCTTATTCATTTCAAAGGTCACCCACTTTTCTTCTTCTCTTACATTTCAATCTTTGCAGACACTCCTTCTTCTCTATCAGACTAAAGCTTTGTTTCCTCTTCCATTTCAAATGTCACCCCTTTTTCTTCTTCAATAGCATTTCAAGCATTGCAGACACTCCTTCTTCCCTTTCGGACCAAAGCTCTCAGACTTAACTGTTCCATTTCTCTTCGGATGGTTTCTGGAATCCCTCCCTCCAAGTAATAATCCTCTCATTTGTTTAGCGCTTCTTTTGCAATTAGATCAGCACATGTATTTTTAGTCCTTGGGATAAACTGGAATCGAATCTCTTGAAAATGACTCTTTGTTTCTTGAATGTCGCTGATGAGTGCTCTAATAACTGAACTGTCCCGGTCTGCACTTTGGCATTTTTTATAACCGTTTTTGAATCGCCTATTATGTATAGAATAGTAAAACCCATTTGCTTCCCTAACCTTGTGGCTTGTAACCCTGCATGTGCTTCCGTCACAAACGAAGATGCTACATTGGAATGAAGAACCGATTTAGAGGCTAAGATTCTACCCCCCACGTCCTTTACAACCAAACCTGACACAGATCTGGAAGTTTGTTGATCATAAGCCGCATCAAAATAAATTGCCACGTTTTCTCTCTGTTCGATTTGTGGAGTACTCATTTTTACTTCCAAGCTAAGTGTTCTTTCCTCTATTCCTTCTAACTCTAATATGTAGCTGGTGGTTTGTTTTGAAATGTCCTAACTGTTAAGCTTTCTTCCTTCATATAGTAACTTGTTTCTATTCGACCAGATCATCCAAAGTCCACAGCAAAAAAGTCTGCATTGCTCATTCGTTCCACAGTTAAAAACCCAGGTAAACTAATCCCAAAATACTGAGGAAATATTATCAAGTATCCATGCAAAATTTAACAGCCTCCACACTTCTTTTGTTGTAAGGCAAAATCGAAAAACATGATTGCTATCCTCCACTTTTTGCTGACACATAAGGCACCGATCTACCGTAATCACTCTCTTCAGCTTTAAATTAGAAAACGTGGGAATGTAATTCCACGAAATCTTCCATATTGTAATTTTTATTTTCGAGGGCATGTTCAAGCTCCATAATTTCTTGTAAAATATTTTGGTATCGATTTGTATAATATTACTAGGAATCAGTGTAGATTCTTGTAATAGTTTATAGGCACTCCTCACTAAGAAATTCCCTGATGGCTCCCCTCTCCACACTTGAAAATCTTCATAGACTGATTTCGCCAACGAGATTTGTAGGATTTTCCTAGCAATATTCGCATCAAAGGTATTGACAATCAACTCATTTTTCCAAGTTCTGTTACCTTCATCAATTAAGTCAGACACTAATCTGATATTTTCATTTCTGCAATGATTCTATAATCTGTCTTCTTCATTACTCGACACCCAAAGATCAGTCTATACTGATATGCCATCTCCCCTGCCTACTCTCCAACAGAAGCCTTTCTTCAGTATCCCTTTTGCTGACCAAATACTTCTCCAGGTAAGTGAATGTAAGTTTCCCAATAGAGCATTTAAAAAATTCGCATTCGGATAGTACTTAGCTTTTAAGACTCGGGCTAACAAAGAATTGGGATAATTAATAAGACGCCAGACCTGCTTAGCTAATAAGGCGATATTAAAATTTTCTAAACTTTGAAAACCAAGACCACCAAATTCTTTCGGCACACAAATATCCTTCCAGGCACACCAATGAATCCCTTTTTTCCCTTTATTTTTTTGCCACCAAAATTTAGAAATTATTCCTTCTAATTCTGTGCATAGCGACTTAGGAAGTAAGAAACACACCATTGAATAAGTTGGTATAGACTGTAGAATGGCTTTAATAAATACCTCTTTACCATCTTGGGATAAATACTTGATGCTCTAGTTATCAATTTGTTGTCGTAGTCTGTCTTTCAGAACCTAAAATGCAGCTTTCTTTTTCCTTCCCACCATATTAGGTAAACCAAGATATCGTTCAGGATCATTGGAACTACGAACTCCTAGCACTCTAGTTATTGTTCTTCAGACTTCCTCCTCTGTATTAATGCTGAAAAAAATAGTAGATTTAGAAATCTTAACACTTTGACCCGAACAAATTTCGTATTCATGTAGTATCTGTTTCAAACAAGTTGCATTCCTTTCTGTTGCTGTCCCAAATAAAATGCAATCATCTGCGAAAAGTAGGTAAGAAATCTGAGGGCCACTTCTGCTTGCCTTAACTCTTCTCATTGATTTTTCTTGTATCCCTAGCTTCATAAGGCTGGAAAGACCTTCTCCACAAAATAAGAATAATAATGGACTCAACGGGTCACCCTATCTTAATCCTCTTAAAGGGAAAAAAGTATCCCCTTTGCTCCTATTTAAGACCACCGAATAAGATACTGTAGTAACACATTTCATAAGTAGAGCCACCCAGTCTGGATCGAACCCCAACTTCTTCATTATATCTTCCACAAAATTCCGTTCAACCCTATCATAGGCTTTGCTCATATCCAATTTTACTGCCATACATCCCTTTTTCCCCGTCCTCTTGTGTCTCAATGTAAGTAGAAGTTCATAAGCCAGTAAGACATTATTCGAAATTAGCCTCCCTGGAACAAAAGCGCTCTGGGCCAGATCTATGCATTTATTCATTACCAATCGAAGACGATTTGCCATAACTTTAGCCAATAATTTATAAATTACACTACACATACTAATTGGCCTAAACTGAGTTATATCTGATGGATTCGCAACCTTCAGAATCAACACAATATTTGTTTTGTTAATTAAGTCAATATCCATACCCCCATTCAGATGATTAAGGCAACAAGTTGAGACGTCTTCCCCGATAATTGCCCATCACTTCTGATAAAATATCCTCTCCTAGTGCTTTTGTGGGGCCCAGTTCTGCCAGTGCTTCTTGGATCTCCTCCTTCGTATATCTCGCAGTGAGCTTTAAGTTATCCTCATAAAAAATGTGCCTAGAAATTCCTAATAAAATGTGCTCATAATTTCCCCTTCTCCCAGCCGAAAAAAATTCATGAAAAAATGATCTAGCAATCTCCTCCGTTTCACCTACTTCATCTGTTTCTCGTCCATCATCATATTGCATTTTTCGAATTTGATTTCTGTCTTTTCTGTGTAGCTTGTTTGTGGAAGAAAGCTGTGTTTTTATCCCCAAACTTTAACCAATTGACTTGTGCCATTTGTTCCCAGTAACACTAATCTTTTTCAATCTCAAAATTAAGTTGAATTCTCGAATCAATGAGATCTGCTAGATTGTCATCATTTCTGTCAGCTTCTATCAGCTTACCTAATTTAGAGGTTAACATCTTTTCCTTTTATTTTCTATTATACTAAATCTGTCTAGCCCACCTCTCCAAGCCCCTTTTCACACTTTTTAACTTGCTCAACAAATCTCCTGTCGATTTTTCCCAGATATTTTTAACTACATTAAGAAACGATTCCTCCAAAACCCACCATGCTTCAAATTTGAAATTCCTAAATATTCTCTCATCATCCTTCTTTTTCTTATTTATAAGTAATGGGAAATGATATGAGAATGTATGGAGGAGGTGCTGAAGTTGAAATTCAGGAAAAAAAGAAAGCCATTCCTCAATTGCTACTGCCCTGTCCAATCGCTCTTGGATATTAGTTCCTGGCAGATTACGCCGCTCCCACATAAACCAATTACCCGTAAGGCCTACATCCACCAAATTACAGTCCTCCAATACCTTGCAAAAAACTTCCATTCTCCCTTCTTCGCGAGGTAAACCTCCCTTTTTTTCAAAACCATACAAAATTTCATTAAAGTCTCCACAAACTATCCAGGGAAGCTCTTTAAAATCACCTAAATGACGTAAAAGATTCCATGCATCATCTCTATCTTGTGAATAAGGGGACCCATAGTACCTAGTAAATCCCCATTTACTTCCTTCTTCAACTTCTTCAATAATCACACTAATATGTCTCTGCGAAAAACTTCTAAGCTGTATATTATTACCTCTACGCCAAGCCAAACATAGCCTACCTCTAGACCAATTTGAATCTACATCTATACCATGCAGAAAACCACAACTTCTTCGAACTCGTTCTATTTGACTCTTACATATCTTCGTCTCCACAAAGAAGACAACTTGGGGATTATGTAACTTCAGCACATGCCGAAGTCTTCAAATTGTCCGCGGGTTCCCCAAACCCCGGACATTCCAACTTAAAGTTTTCATTACAACTGGTCAGCTTGCCTCTTGGCAGCCTCCGATAATAAATGACTGACTTCCCCTACCCTCCTATTTCTTTCCTCCAAATTGATGGTCTCCTCGTTAGCCAAAAAATCCTCCATCTCTCCTCTATTTCGCTTTTTACCCTCTTCTCCTATCAGCACTCCATCTTCAAGATCATGTTCCATTAAGGTGTGAAATTGACCTTCTTTTACTTTTTCCCCTTCACTCCATAAGTTTGTTATTCGACCTTCCAAATTAATCCCCAATACGGGATCTATATTATTTCTACTGCGCATATTTGGCACTAAACCCCTCTCATTACTCCCCAACATTTGTCTTTCCTCCTTATGTCCACCCCACTCCTCTTCTCATTCTTCCTGTAACCATACACTATTCATCGTTAGAGCTCGACAGGATTGTGCCCTCAAAGATAAATCCCATTCCATCTCAGCAATTTCTACTCCTAATTCCATCTTTATTTCACAAAAAGAGTTGCTATGGCCCAGTTGTCCACAATAAAAGCAAAACAGTGACAATCTTTCATATTTGAATCTGACATAATAACACTTTTCATAACACATAATCTGTTTCTTCCTTTTTAAAGGCTTTCGAATATCAATTTGAACTATTATTCTCATAAATTTTCTATTTTCCTTCCCCAAATTTGAACCATCATACTCCATGAAAGTACCTATAAAGTTGCCCATTTGGACTGCTAGATTTTCTGAGAAAAAACCAACAGGAACATCATGTAATTGTACCCAAAAAGGAGAAAAAATTAAAGGGACTTTCAAAGGATCCTCACCCCACTGCAGCTTACGTAGGACCAATAAATGATTATTAAAATTCCATGGCGAACCCTTAATGACTCTCTCTCCAGGTCCATAATATGAAAAAATTGAAATAAATATCTTCCCCCCCCCAGATCTCGGATCTGAATCCCTCGAACCGGATGCCATAAATTTTCCATTGTGCTCTTCATAGCCGAGAAATGAATCATGCTTGTTGTCAGAAAACACCCCACCAATCGACAAACCCTCACTCCTCCTCCCATATCAGATTCATCTGTTACCTGTAAAATCGCTTCTTCTTTTTCATCAAGCGTCAACCCCGCAAATTTTGTTTCCATTTTGATGCGTCAACTAAAATTGGCTAAATAAACTTGCCAAAGCCAAGAATAAAATTAAACACAACCTTGCATCACACCAAAACAAATAAACAAAAGAAAAACCCTAAAAACTACCAGAGAGAGTAGACAGAAACGTGCTAGGGTAGCAGACATTCTTGTTGAAACTTTTAAATATGTAATAGAAATTATAAATTTATTTTATATAATGTTTGTAATAGTAATATTTAAATTTAATATTTTCAATTTAAAGCTATAAAGCTATTCATTAAAGGCTAAGTTCAAATAGAAAAAGAAATCTATTTCAATGCTCAACCTAGCTAATTCAATAGTGTTTAGGTGAGAGATTTATAAGATAAATTTTATTTATATAAAAAATTTTAAAATTTAAAAAGTAAATTTATTTATTTGGATAAATATATCGAAAATTTTTAAAATTTATAAGAAACTTTAAAAGGAGATTTAGTAGTTTAATTTTCTTTTCTCAAATTCCACCTAAAAATGTGAATTTTTTAAAATTTTATTTTATTTAATACACATGATTCCTTTATAAAATAAAAAATTAAATAAAAATATTTTCATTTAATTCTAATATTTATTTTAAGATATTTTAAGATTTAAATTTTAACTTTAGTCAACTCAAAATTTTTAAAAGTTCAACTCATCAACAACCATATTTTATAACAACCTTTTTTTTAATATCTAAATATTTTTAACTATATTTCAGGGCTTCACCTTTGAATGCAAACCTACAATATAAAATAAAATAAAATAAAATAATGTATAAAAATAGATTCATCTTTAAGAAGTTCAATCCCACCAGAAATAAATTTAATTAGTTACTTAACAAATATTATATTCGATAAAGTCTCCCATTTGAAGTAAATTTAAATCTAATTATCTCATTATCCTTTAAGATAACTATTGGAAAAAAATTCAGTTCAAAAATAATTTCTTTGCACAAGGAAAAATATATTTAAAAACCAAGTTGATTTTTTATATTTATAGCAATAAACATTTTCTCGAAATAACACTTGTACTTTGAGCAAGACAGATCCTAAACATTCTCGGCTTCGAGTGTGTGCTCGAAAAAGTACGAATCAAACACAAAACTATAAATAATTTTTTTTACTTTCAATGGGAAATTAAATCTCTCTTATAAAAACCAGTAGAATTGTTATTCCCAAAAAATAGAATTCATATTTAGAAATAAATTCTCACTATTTTCTGGCAGAATAACAATAGTATGTAACTTATCGTATGTTCTTCTTTTAGCCCTGTCGATGCCATCTATTTATAAAGAGAGGAGGTGAAACCCTAGTTGAATTAGTAAAATGCATTTAATGGCTATTTAATAGAAATAACCAATCCTCTAGTCAAACTAGGAGAGAGGGGTGACTAATATGGTGTAGTTCCCCTCATATGTATTATGATGGGGATTCGGGCCTCTCTTATATTGAGTTCAATTATATATGCTTCCTGTAATTTTAACCCATAATTTTTTTATTTAATTCAACTTAGTACATGTTTTTTTTTCTATTTCTCAAGATAGACATTATTTATTAAATTAATTTAAATAGTTTAATTTTCCAATTAAATAATTTTCTCAACCTAATTCTAACTTTGTTTAAATCATGACAATTTTATTGTAAAAGAATCTTTGAGAAAATATATATAATTTCTACATTCAATAGATTCATAATGAACAATTAATTTAATTTCATTTTTGAACTTCAATTATTTAATTAAATAATAATTTGAAAAACTTAAAAGTAATTCTCAAGTCATTTCCATACTTAGTGAGAAACCACATTCGTTTCCGAATGTAAGCCATTTCTCTAACTTTGTCATTTTTATCCATTTCTATTCATTTGATTTAACATGCAATTCATTTTTGGTTTCAATGAGCAAGCGGGGGTGTAACACCCCTCACTCGTATTCAACGCCAGAATAGGGTTACGGAGCATTACCAGACATTTTAAACAATTAAACAATACATTTCACATGCATTTTCAAACTTCAAGCAAACATCATTCAAAAATCATTCAAATTGTCCTTGATACAAGCCTACGAGGCCCTAAACATTCATTAGGGGTGGTTCGGGACTAAATGATAACTCAAGAGAATTTTACGAGACTTAGAAAATTTTTCAAAATACAAGGGACACATGCCTGTGTGGCCCAGCCGTGTGTCTTACACTGCCAAAGACACGCCCATATCACAGGCCTTGTGGACATTCGAAATGAAAGCACATGGCCGTGTTCCAGCCTGTGTCCTACCCCGTGTAACTCCCTGACTTGGGTCACACGGCCTACCATACGCCCGTGTGACCAGCTTGTGTGCCCTGTCAAAATGGCCTCATACGCCCGTGTGCCAGGCCGTGTGCTAGGCCGTGCCAAACCTGTAGGGTATACTGACTTAGGCCATACGACCAAGTCACACGCCCGTGTGCTTGGCCGTGTGGAGCATACTGACTTGATTTCAATTTCAACACCAGAAGACACACGGCTGTGTAACCTGACCGAGTGTCACACATGACTGCAACACACGCTCGTGTCTCTGCCCTTGTGGACAAAAATAGGCTATTTACCCAGCCATGTTGCCACCCAATTTGCATATACCAACATTAAACCAAATGGCACAATGTATGGCATAAAAAATAGGCATTCTATTAACCTCATTCAAGCATAATTCATACCATTTCAACACCAACAAACACAAAACACAACAATACCACAATATGCCATTCCAATTCATATCAAATTTCACAAATAAAAAATCATCAACGTGGTCATTTTCCAAACATACATTCTTTACCTAATTTCATTAACATACCAAACTTAAATTTATACCATTTGATATTCACTATTCTATTTATCAACAATCATCACAAATCCATCCTTAAATACATATCATAAGCCATATGCACATATATATATACACAACTAAACCAACCAAATTAAGCCAACTCTCATGGCTATATACAAAACCAAACTTTAGACGTTTACAAGCCAATTCAAATGGCTAAATTTCATTATCAATACATGTACCAAAATGACTCAAAATTCCTATACATGCCATATACTCAAAATACTTAAGTTCAAAAGTACTAAAGTACTAAAGTAATAGTAGGATAGTGTGATGAAGTCTCCAACGATTCCTGAATCCGAGCTAGCTTGATTTCACTATAAAACACAGAAAAATAAACGATGTAAACTATAAAGCTTAGTAAGCTTGTATGAATTAATAAGCAAATTCACCATTTATTCACAATCAAATAATATAAACATAATATGCTACAAAACATTCAAATCAAAATGTTAACTTATATTCAATCACAAATATAGCTATGAACTTATAACTTCCATAAGTTCGATGTTCACAGAGTTTCCATACATACCTGTACTGTTACGTATCAATTTCTCACTATTTCATATCTTCAATATACCAGTTGAACCATTTGGAATAATTCAGGATACTCAGAAATCTGGCACCCTAAGTGCCAATACATAGCCGAAGTTATCTCAATATCATATCTCAATAATGCTCACTTTCGAGCTACAAACGAGTCTGCTCACATAAGCTGACAGTCATGACGTAGCTACACGGTGCTGCTCACACAAGATAACGAGAATCCACAACACATGTTGGATAACTCAGCGACCGGTAAGACGTACGGACTAGTACCCGAAACAATAATAACCCCTAATGACATGTCATTCGTATCCTAATCTATTCCTAAAGTTCAGTCAGGATTTCTCGTTACCAAATCATTGTTGAACATATCCGCAAGGTCGTATTTACAATTTATACAATATCAAAGCATTTAAAATAAAATTATATCAATGCTTATTACCTACGAACATACCTAGAATGCAAAAACGGCGAATTAAGTCGATTAGTCCGAAACCTTACTCTTTCCTCGATCTAAATCTGCATTTCACATTTCTTGATCTAAATATAATAAAAATTAAATTATTTAATAATCTCTCTACTTAATTTAATCCAAAAACACACATTAGAGCATTTTTACATTTTTGCCCCTAACATTTCAACATTTTTACAATTTAGTACTTATTTCATAAAATCACAAATTCATGCAATTCAACCAAAACCCATGCTAACTAAATTTCAATTAGGTCCCTAGCGGTCCATATTTTCATTTACTTCACAATTTAACCACAAAAATTACACTTTTCACAATTTAATCCCTAATTGGACATTTCACTCAAAATCACTTAACAAATGTTGTTTATCTAACAACAACCATGCATTTTTTACCATTAAACATCAAACTACATCAACATTCATCAATGGAAAAACCCTAAACCTTTAAAAGTTTTACAAATTAGTCCCTGGGCTAGTTAGATTAAGCTGCAACGATCTCAAAAACATAGAAATCATTAAAAATGGAAGAAACTATACTCAAATGCAAGCAAAAATGAGAAGACCGAATGCTCAAGCTTCCATGGTTGTTCTTCTTTTAATTTTTCGGTGGTGATATCCCAATTAGAAAGATGATATCCTTATTTTCATTATTTTACTTAAGGTTATTTATTAATTTACTTATTTAACCTTTATTATAATTCATTAAAATTCGCTTAATCATGTCCAAGAATGTCTACTAACATTAACAATGGTCTAATTACAACATAAAGACCTCCACTATTTAATTTCATAGCCATTTGATACCTTTAACTATTAGAACATCTCTTTTACATTTTACGCGATTTAGTCCTTTTTATCAAATTAAGCATTTAAACGATAAATCAAATTAAGCATTCAAATGATAAAATTTCTTAACGAAACTTTCACACGATTATTCTATCATACTGTAAACATTAAAATAATATTAAAATAATTATTTTGACTTCAGATTTGTGGTCCCGAAACGACTATTCTGATTTGACTAAAAACGAGATATTACAAGAGGGACCGACTAGACATATGTGATTAAGGCTCAAATGATTTATAATTAAGTTCCAACTTTTCACCTATTAATTATAAACTCATTTAGCTACAAAGTCATTCTACTATAGTATCGTGACTGAGCTCTTCCTAAGTACATACCATTACGAAAGGTACTCGATCAATATTCGTCCAATGACCACGTCATAAGTGTGTTACCCTTAGAGGATATCCATAATCTCTTTGGGATAAACTGTTCTCCCAATATGATCCTATGTTATCTTCATTCATCACAAAGACAAATGACCTGTGAAAATGTTTACTTTTCATCTATCATGTAATGCCAATGAGATGATATCATTTACCCATGTATTGGGCTATGAATTCCACTATTTTGAATGATGCTATAGAAGTCGTATACTCAACCCACCAGCTTTCAGTTCCTTATCTATTTGAACTCAGGCTTTTACTTATATCAAATTATACGAGTTACACATACATAGCCCATTATCCACTCAGGATTAAGGTATGCCACACTATGAATGTCACAAGTGAATAAATCTATGAATATATTTAGGATATATTCTTCTTGAGTCCTGTCTAATGTATTGTTAGTCCAATCAGTCACATATATGTCTCTATCTTCTAGGATTCATCCACTCTGATGCCCAAGAAAAAACATCTTCCCAGTTGGACTTGATAGACAACATATTAGTCTTTCAATTGATTTTCTCATTTCCTATTAGACTAATGACATGTTTAGGTTCATTTACTAATATAAGTTGTCTTTCCATGTTACGATCCGTCCACGTAATACAGTTTAGTATTAGTTAAACATTAGACAATCAGTGAGCTAATATTTGCTTTTGTTTTGCTTTACATGCAAAAACCATGCGAGGACAATATACAGAGGGTATTAATGTAATTCATGAATAATTTTTTTAAACCAATATGTTCAAAAAAAATACAAGTGTATATAAAAGAAAATACAACACTTAGGGCACCAGATCCAACAATAACAAGATAATGTCCAAGTCAATTTAAAATTTTTTTATTCTTTTCAAAATTGCTACCAATTGGATAAGACTTAAACTCTTTATATCTAGTTCCCTTATACATAAAAATATCTCACATTTTCTACCTAATTAAAATATTAACTAAAGATATTAATCATATACAAGTTAAAATTTCCAACACAACACATAACTTTGACTATTCAAAAATGTAGTTCCACACGATGTTTCAATAAAAAATGGAACAATAGAGTATAACAATAAAAGTTTCTAACAAAACAGTTTTACGAGTACTACAATATGTAAAAGCTCATTATAGGAGAAAGGTAAATTGAAAGCAACAACACTAGAAGGTTTAGAAACAAACCAAAGCTGATTCAATTTGATCAATCGCCAATAACTACATCTTACCTTTTCCATTGTCAAACTGCTCCAACGATAAACTTTGGTCAACCAGTTAACCATTTCCAAAGAACCCAATGAGACCTATTTATAGTTATTTATTACAAATCCAAGTTTATAAATGAAACTGACCTAACATATTTATTTCATATGCTTACTAACCCTCAAGTTAGAAAGATCCAAACACCTTTAAAGAAACCCAACCCCAAAAACTATGTTAAAGCTAACCCATTTAGTCAAACATGACAGCCTATACTAGTTAGTGGATTAAAAAAATCAAATCAGTTAAACTATTTTAAGTTAAACACTAAACCAAGCTCTTATTCCAATGATTAGCTGTAACACTCCAAACCCGGCCTAGACATTATGGCCGAATTTGGGGATGCCACATGGAAAGATTTTGAAAACAGGTTGATTTTATTAACTAATGATTTATTAAACCCACATTCCTTCGTGTTTAATACAGGAAACATTATTTTAACAGTTTATTTGCCAATTACTTATTACAGCGGAAGCTTTAATCATTTATCGCGTTTTTAGGAAAATCATTGTTTGCATAAAACTGTTGTTTCTAATAAAATGTTTTACTGAGGCAATTTAATCAGAAATAACTAGTTAAAAATCAAACAGTCCAGAGAGTCCTAGAAATTACAAACTCTAATGATTACCAAAAATATAAATAAAAACCATATATTATTGACTTTAATTAGTTTTACGAAAAAGTGGTCACCGCTGAGTCTCGTTGCACCGATCCGCCTAAAATTGTGGATTACCTGAAAAACAAATAAGTAGATGTGAGTTTACGTAAACTTAGTGTGTAACCCAACAGAATTAAGCATGCAAGTATACAATCATCATATACAGAACCAGAACAGATACAAATACGGACGTCATGTCCTTTTCAAATACAGTAGCAAAATCAGATACAAATATGCATAATCCTACCCCATCCTCTACACACCATCTCCGTCTATCCCATCACACCATATGGGTTTTAAAAACACCCACCCATCCCTACACACCATGTCGTGTCATTAAGACACATATTAGATATATAATATGCAGTCAAGCTGCCAGAATATAGGCGTTTAACGTCGATCAGAATACTTCCTCCTCATATACAAACCCCACCTCAAAACAATTTCAGAGCATACATACAAAATTTAACGGATAGCATGCTTACGTAAACAGATAAAAAACACTCATAACATAATCATACTCAGAACAATGTTTCAGTCTAACAAATCACATCGTCTTAGGGTTCAGTTAGCCTTTATTGACCCTACGGTTGGCCCACAGTCGATTAGGACGACCCGTGCGACCTTATAGAGAATTTCAGTAAAATGGGTCCTCATGCCCGTGTGACATGCCTATGTGCGCCCACACACCTGTATGACCCACACACCTAAATTGGCCTTGCCCGTGAGGTCCACACGGCCTCGCGCCTGGCCCAATAATATATAGCCCGTGTGAAATGGCTATGTGGGCCCCTACGCCCGTGTGGCCTGCACGCCCAACATAGCCTAGCCCACACGGTCACACTCGGGCCATTACACAGTCGTGTCTTACGTACAGTCATGCCTTCTTCAATCACACGACTGTGTCCTTGCACACGGCCTACCACACAGATGACCATATGCCTGTGTGGCGTTGACAGTGGCCGTTTTTAACTTTTGCAGAAATTTAGTTTCTCGTGTTTCAAGTACAGACCTAGTATCGATTTAATGCGAAAACTACCCTGAGCCTACCAGGACCTAAAAACACGTCAAAACAATGCTCAATTTCAATCTTTACGTACGATTAAACTAAAAACCCAAAATCAACTCCAACATAAATCAAACCCTTACCGCTACTCTAGCACTCTGAAAGATTAACTACTATCTCGCAATAGTAGAATCATGATCTTCTCGACTCGCTGCTGCCCAAAACAAAGGTATAACCCCAATCAACATTTGGAGAAACCACAAGTTGTCAAATAGAAAAACTCCACTTATCAAAACATGCGACGAAAGCAGGAATGAGAGAACAAGGGTACGAATGTAGAACAAAAAGGAAGCAAAATCGAAAGAGGGGAAAGAAAAGAACCGGCAGAGAAAGAACAAAGAACCAACGTCAAAAGATTTTGGGAAAGAGGAAAAAATATTTGGAAAAAGAATAAAATAAAAATTAAATCTAAACTATGACACTATTCCCCTGATTTACTCTCACCATCTCAACCTCCTCAGACTTTCAGTACAACCAGAACTCTTTCAATCCACGGAAACAAAAAAGATTAACATTCACTTTAGCATTGGGACTCGAATAAAAGACCTCTCACACACCAACTCCCTTATCACTTGAACCAGTACGCTCATTCTGATATGAAATTACATACAATTCAAAATAAGCCCGCTGACTAAGAATAAGGCTTAGATCCAAAAATAAGAAAATTTGGCAATGAAGAGACTTGAACCCTAGACCTCTCAAACACACCCAGAACACTTAATCATTGAAGTAGATAGATATTTGTGTCAAGTACTTACAAATACATAAATAAAGAGATTAGGGTGTTACAAGTCTACCCCTTAAAAGAAATTTTGACCTCGAAATTTACTTGATCAGAACATATGAGGATACTGCTGACGCATCGAATCCTCAGGTTCTGACGTGGCCTCCTCAGATCCATGATTCCGCCAAAAAACCTTCACTAACGGTATAGACTTCCTCCTCTGAGCCTTAATATCACGATCTAGAATCTGAACTGGTTCCTCCTCAAAAGTCAAGTCCGGTCTAACCTCGATCTCCTCAATAGAAACAACATGAGATGGATCAGAACGGTACTGCCTCAACATCGAGACGTGGAAAAGATCATGGATACGATCCAACTCTAGAGGTAGCTCTAACTGATAAGGGACCGGTCCCATACTCTTCAGAATTCGATACGGCCCTATAAACCTTAGGCTTAACTTGCTCTTACGACCGAACCTTAAAACCATCTTCTATGGAGAAACCTTAAGAAAAATGATGTGCCCCACAGAATACTCAATATCTCTCCTCTTTAGATCCGTATAAAACTTCTGTCTATCAAAAGCTGCATTCAGATGATTTCGAATCAGTCTAACATTGTCTTCGGTCTCAAAAACCAACTCAGGACCCAAAACCTGACGTTTACCCAACTCAGTCCAACATAGCGGTGTACAGCCAACAATAGATAATCCTCCCAACTACCTCGGAAATCAATCACACATCTCCAAAGCATATCCTTCAATATCTAAATCACCCTCTTAGATTGATCATCGGTCTAAGGATAGAACGCAGTACTGAATTCCAATCTCGAACCCAGAGCCTTATGTAACTTCTTCTAAAACCGATACGTGAAGTGAGAATCTCTATTAGAAATGATCGACACAGGAACTCCATGTAGTCTAACTATCTCAGAGATATAGAGCTTTGCTAACTTCTGCAGAGAATAGTCCACCTGAACTGGAATGAAGTGAGCAGATTTGGTCAATCGATCCGCGATGACCCAAACAGAATCCTTCTTAGTGGCTATCAAGGGCAACCCACTGATAAAGTCTATCGTCACACGTTCCCACTTCTATACGAGAATCTTAATTGGCTGCAACAAATTCAAAGGCAACTGGTGCTCAGCCTTAACTTGCTGGCACATCAGACAACGAGAAACGAAATCAGTAACCTCACGCTTCAAACCCGGCCATTAGTACAGTTCACAGAGATCGCGATACATCTTATTACCACCAGGATGCATAGCACAAAGACTACTATACGCCTCTCTCAGTATTTACTGTCTCAAATCCGAATCATTCGGCACATAAATTCGACCTCGAAAGCATAACATACCATCATTATTCCGCCCAAACTCTAAAGTACTGCCACTCCCAATCTGTCAGAACCGCACACCCAATAATTTATCCTCTAATTACTTAACTCGAATCTGATCAATCCAAGTTGACTTAACTGACAACTCAGCTAATAGACCCCCATTATCAAATAGACTAGGGTGAGCGAACATCGCTCTCAGATTAGTCATCACTCTACGACTTAGAGCATCGGCCACCACATTGGCCTTACTAGGGTGATACTCTATTGTGCAATCATAATCTTTAAGTGGCTCAACCCATTGCTGCTACCTAAGGTTCAATTCCTTCTGAGTGAGGAGATACTTGAGGCTCTTGTGATCGGTATAGATACCATACAGAAAATGCCTCCAGATTTTTAATGCAAAGATCACCGCATCCAATTCAAGATCATGAGTCAGATAATTCCCTTTGTGTGTCTTAAGCTGAAGGGATGCATAAGCCACAGCCTTACCATCATACATCAGAACACATCCCAAACCAACGTGCAACACCTCACTATAAACCACAAACTCCTTTCCAGATTCAGGCTGTATCAAAATAGAAACTTGAGTCAGAACAGACTTGAGCTTCTCAAAGCTTGATTCTTACGTATCCATCTAGACAAATGGCACATCCTTACAGAGAAGTTTAGTAAGAGGAGCTGCAATCAGGGAAAACCCTTCTACAAAACGTTGATAATAACCCTCAAAACCCAGAAAACTGCGAATTTTAGACACTTTCTTAGGTTGTTTCCAATCTAGCACAGCCTCAATCTTTCAAGGATCAACCCGAATCCCCTCAGTAGAAACCACGTATCATAAAAAAGTCACTTCACGCAACCAGAACTCGCACTTGCTTAACTTAGCATAAAGCTTCTTCTTACACAGAATCTAAAACACAACTCTAAGATGCTCGTCATGCTCATCCTCATCCTCAGTCTTAGAGTAGACTAGACTGTCGTAGATGAAGACCACGATGAACTAATCCAGATAGTGCTTAAACACTCGGTTCATCAGATCCATAAATGCAACCAGTCCATTCGTCAGATCAAAAGGCATAACTAAGAACTCGTAGCGTCCGTAACGAGTCCTAAATGCAGTCTTCTGAACATCAGCTTCCTTAACCCTCAATTGATGATACCCAGATCGAAGATCAATATTGGAGAACACTGAAGCCCTCTGAACTGATCAAACAAGTCATCAATCCTCGAAAGCAGATACTTATTCTTTACAGTCAACTTGTTCAATTGTCGATAATCGATGTACATCCTCATGGTTTCATCCTTATTCTTAACAAACAGAATTGGTGCTCCCCACGGAGACACACTAGGTCGGATGAATCTACGGTTCAGAAGCTCTTGCAGTTGAGCCTTAAGCTCAGTAAGCTCTTTTGGTACCATACAGTAGAGAGCGATGGACACCGAAGCCGTACCTAGAAGAAGATCAATCCCAAATTCAAACTCTCGATTCGGAGGTACACCTGGTAACTCCTCAGGAAAAATATCCAAAAAGTCTCTTACGATTCTAATATTCCCAACAGAAGAGTCCTCAGAATCAGAAACACTAACTAAGCTAAGTACGCCTCACACCCTTTCTAAGCTAATTTCTTAGCCAAAAGAGTGGAGATCACATTAGACAAGTAGTCTCGAAGCTTGCCAATCACCACCACCTCCTTATCATCTTTAGTTCTCAAAACGACCCGCTTAATCACGCAGTCCAAACTAACTCTGTGCTTATCCAACCAATCCATGCCTAGAATTAAGCCGAACTCCCTAAACAGAAGCTCCATCAGAGCTTCCAGAAAAATAATCCTTTGCACCTCTAACGGAACATCTATAGAATTTAATAACCCGCACAGATTGCCCCAATGGACTCAGTACAGTGATCTCACTAGAAGTGCTCTCAATAGTAACCCCCAAGTTCCTAGTTACAATGCTAGCTATATAGGAGTGTGTAGAACATATGTCTATAAGAGCAGTATAAGGCACATCAGAAATTAGAAACACACCAGTGATAACATCTAGAGCATCTCTGTCCTCTCGGCATCGATCAGCATAGACAAATACAGATTGCCTCGCCTCCGTCTGATTAGCACTTCTGCCCAGTGCTCTCTGTCCACGGCCCAAATCATTAGCACCCCTGACCGCTCTATGGCCCATAGATGCCTGTTGAATTGTCCTTTGAGACTGTACAGAACCCAGTGCTGATGCTTGCATCTGATCTGCCAACTGTAGATAGCCTCTAATGCGGTGCTTTAAAGATCTGCACCTCAAATAGGCCCCTATTCTCCTCCAACACTCTTTCGGATGGCGCCTACCACAATCACTGGATAGCTGGATCCTAGTAGGAGCAACAAGAACCTCTACTTTGATTGGCTCATCAGATCTGGCCCTTTTTTAGGCCCCTGTACAAAACTTGAGGGCTCCGAATCCCTCTTGTTCTTACCTCTATCTCTGTCCCTATTCTTGCGCTCCATGTGCTTAACATCCTCAGCGATCTTCACCTTCTTCACAAGAATAGCAAACTCTCACTCCCTCTGTTGAGCAATCAGAACCTTTAAGTTATCCCTCAGTCCATCCTCAAAGAAAACACACCTTTCGTACTCAGACGCCACCATGTCTCGAGTGTAGCGGCTCAACCTTAGAAATTTGACCTTATACTTGGCCACAGACCTATCCCCTTACATGAGTTTCATAAACCCACGCCTACGAGCATCCATATAGCTCGCTCCCATATACTTGCTTTAAAAAGTGGCCTTGAAGAAATCCCAAGTCAAACAATTTGACTGAGTACCCGTTAACCACCACTGGTATGCCTTGTCGCGAAACAAGAAGACTGCACCCTTAAATTTCTGCTCGAGAGTACAGTCCATGCTTAAAATTAAGTCGAACTCCCTAAACGATAGTTCAATCAGATCAGCCAGAAATATCGTCTGTTGGACTTCCAATGTCTCTGAACAGTTTACTAACCCTAATGGACTGCCCCAACGGACTCACCACTGAAACCTCACTAGAAATGCTCTCACACGAAATTCCCAAAGTCTCAGACAGAGAACATGCAACATAGGAATGTGTAGAGCCTATGTCTATCAGTGTAACATAAGGTATATTAGAAATGAAGAACGTACCCGATATTAAGTCCGGAGCATCTCCATCCTCACAACGACGAGTAGCATAAACAAGTGCAAGTTGCCTCGCCTCGGCCGGCCCAGCACCTCTGCTTGGTGCTCTCTGACCTCGACCCATACCATTACCACCCCTAGCCTAACCTTGTCCCCTAGGTGGCTGCTGTACCCTTCTCTGCAACTGCGCAGTCTCAACAACCGGAGTTTACATCTGGTTACCCCTCAGTGGACAATTCCTAACTTGATACTCAGTCGAACCACACCTCAAATAAGCTCCAGTAGCCCTCCAACAATCGCCTGGATGACGTCTATTATAGAGCTGACACATCACTACCCTAATAGGAATAGTAACAGTAGGCCCAGCTCTCACGGGCCCATAAGTCCTGGCCTTTTTCTTAGGCCTCATCCCCGTTTTGGAAGGCTCAGAATCCCTTTTAGCCTTCCCTCTGTCACGGTACTGCCACTCAGAGCGCTTCACCTCTTCGATAATCTTGGCATTCTCGACCAAGACTGAAAAATCCCGCTCCCTCTGTGGAGCTATCAGAACTCGCAGACTGTCTCGTAGACCATCCTCAAATCAAACACAGCGTTCATACTCGGTCGTCACCATGCCCCTCGCATAATGGCTCAATCTAATGAACTTAGCCTCATACTCAGCTACTGAACGGTCCCCTTGAGTGAGATTTAAGAACTCAAGTCGCCTAGCATCTGTGTAGCTGGCCCCCACGTATTTACTCTGATAAGTGGTCTTAAACAGATCCCAAGTCAGTCGATCGGGCTGGGTGCCCTCCTCAACTGTCAGCCACTACTGATATGCCTCATCTCGCAGCAATGACACAACCATCTTGAGTTTCTGCTAATAAAAAAATTCTAGATTGTCCATGATATGCTCTGTGGCCTCCATCCAGTACTTAGTCACACTCGGAACAACTCCAGCGATGCCCCTAAATATCTCAGCCCTATTCGACCGGAGTCATTTTGTAATCGACCCACAGCCTCCAGATCTAGTATTAGCCCCAGCGACCCTCTCTAGAATTTGCAGCATAGACTGGGTCAAGACATCATCGTCCCCACCGCTGCGCGCGTCTCGAGACTCAAGACACCTCGTCTCGATGTGAGTGAGACCGGCGTCTCGCTAGTGTCCAGATTAGGGATCGTATCAGATGTGAAGGACTCAGCTCGAATCCCTCTACGGCCTCTAGTGCCCCATCTACGAGTACCATGTGTGCTCATCGTAACTATTTAATTAATTTGTATTTAGAAGTTTTATGCACATCAGTTAATGGTTTTGATAATTGTTAACAGATATTTTATGCAATATAGTAATAAAGTTTTAGAGTCAGTTATCGCGAGTAGTAAGCTAACTACGGTTTCCAGTTTACACTACCTAAGGTGTTTCATTAACGTACTACCCATAGTAGTCTCATCTCACATACACAGTATTTCAGACATATACAAACAAAATTTTAGTATAAGCATGCTTCCAAACAGTATATATCAGAGTTTTAAAGAACTTATAGGATCAGTGCTGGAGGCTCGGTGTACCACATACTTATTATAAAAAATATTTCAAATCGCTTTACTAATAAGAACAGTAACAGTTGGCCCAACTCTCATGGACCTATCAGTCTTGGCCTTTTTCTTAGGCCTCATCCCAGTATTGGAAGGCTCAGAATCCCTCTTAGCCTTCCCTCTGTCACGGTTCTGGCACTCCGAGCGCTTCATATCCTCGACAATCTTGGCCTTCTTGACCAAGACTGAGAAATCCTGCTCCCTCTGTGGAGCTATCAAAACTCGCAGACTGTCTCGTAAACCATCCTCAAATGAAACACAGTACTCATACTCGATCGTCACCATGCCCCTCACATAACGGCTCAATCTAATGAACTCACATCGCCCAGCATCTGTGTAGCTGGCCCCCACGTATTTACTCTGATAAGTGGTCTTAAACAGATCCCAAGTCAGTTGATCAGACTGGGTGCCCTCCTCAACTGTCAGCCACTACTGATATGCCTCATCTCTCAGCAATGACACAACCCCCTTGAGCTTTTGCTAATAAAAAAGTCCAGATTGTCCATGATACGCTCCGTGGCCTCCATCCAGTACTCAGCCACACTCGGAGCAACTCCAGCGATTCCCCCAAATATCTCAGCCCCATTCAACCGGAGCCGTTCTGTAACTGACCCACGGCTTTCAAATCTAGTATTAGCCCCAGCGACCCTCTCTAGAATTCGCAGCATGGACTGGGACAGTGCGTCGTCCCTAGCTGCACGATCCTGAGACTCAGCACCAATCTCAGTAACAGGTGACACTAGTGTCTCGCTAGTGTCCAGATTAGGGATCGTATCAGATGCGAAGGACTCAGCTCGAGTCCCTCTATGGCCTCTAGTACCCCGTCTACAAGTACCACGTGTGCTCATTGTAACTATTGAATTAATCTGTATTTAGAAGTATTATGCACATCAGTTTACGGTTTCGATAATTGTTAACAGATATTTTATGCAATATAGTAATAGAGTTTCAGAGTCAGTTAGCGCGAGTAGTAAGCTAACTACGATTTCCAGTTTACTCTACCTAAGGTGTTTCATTAACGTACTACCCATAGTAGTCTCATCACACATACACAGTATTTCAAACAGATACAGGCAAAATTTTAGTATAAGTAGGCTTTCAAATAGTACATATCAAAGTTTTAAAGAACTGACAGGATCAGTGCTGGAGGCTCGGTGTACCACATATTTATTATCAAAAATATTTCAAATTTCTTTACAAATCATTTTCTTAAAACCAAAATTTGAAACCCAAAACCACAGCCAAGTTTTGCAACCTGGCTCTAATACCACTAAATGTAACACCCCAAACCCGACCTAGACGTTATGGCTGAATCTGGTGATGTCACATGAGAGTGTTTTTAACTAAACCATCTTGATTCATAAACCATATCATTTGTTCTCTGTCATTAAGTCAAAAAAATAAAAAATTCGTATTGTTTCGAAAACATTTCTTTATCGCGGAAGCATTTGAAACTCAATTGTTGATTATTATTTGAGAACCCATTTCTATTTACTAAAATTCTTAATTTATTTCAAGAAACCATAATACTGATATTTTATTTTATAATCCATATCCACAGCACAAAACCCAAATTAAAATAATGAATAAACCCAAGAAAAAGTCATAACCAAAATGTATGCGGATGTGGACACTGTTGAGTCATCCACTGCATCGATCCGCCTACAGCTGGGGATTACCTAAATAGATAAATAAATAAATGGGTGAGTTTTCGCAACTCAGTGTGTACATCCCCATAGTATAGCATGCATACAAACAGATAACAAAATACAGTCGTAATTCGGGCCTGGGCCCTCACAGAATCAATATCAGATACAGTCTTTGGGCTTCAACCAATCTCAAATGTAACATGCATAACAAATCAGATTAACAGACTAAACCCACCAGCCCTGCACACCAACTCCAACCAACCCAACACACCATGTGGGGATAGAATCGACCCACCTATCCCTGCACACCATATATGGGGATACAATCGACCCATCCAACCCTGCACACCATAAGGTACTGCATCGCAGCACATATCATAAGTATGCAGCGTAGTTGCCAGATAACAGGCTTATGAAGCCCTTCAGATACTTCCTTCACTACATCAAACCCACCCCAATGCATTGCATCATACAAACATGGCTTGCTATAATGTAGACAAACGGATCATACATTTATTTTCAGAACAGATCAGATAATCATGCCACGTGTAACATGCTAACACATACATCACCGAATTAAGAGTCTAAATAAAGCTTACTGACCCTACGACAGGTCACAGTCAACTTGGGCAACCCGTGCAACCTTACAGAACATTTTAGATTAACGAGGATCACACGCCCGTGTTCCCTGCTCGTGTGGGCCCACACGTCCGTGTGGGTCACACGGCCCAAATTGGCCTTGCCTGTGTGGATCACACGTCCTGGCCCAGATTTCCACATGCCCGTGTGGGCCCACAAGCCCCATTTGCTTGAGCCCGTGCATCCGACATAGCCTATAAGCCGTTACACGCCCGTGCCCGTTGTGCCCGTGTGGCATGCACACGGTCTGGCTCGTCGAACACAGGGTCGTGTATCGTGACATGGTCTCTCCACGGGCTATCCATAGGCCCATGTGGCGTCGATAGTTTTAATTTCGGCCTCTGTCGAAACCCGTTTTCTGTGCAATTGAGGTATATACCTAGTATCGATTCGAAGCTAACGCAATCCCGAGCACTCCAGAACCTTAAACAAAAAACGACCATTCCTTACTGTTTAGAACGTCGATTAATGATCCACAAAACCTTGATTATCTTCTAAATAGAAAACAATCTCTTAATAACCCAATATTTACTAAAACAAATCAGAACGCATCTCCATACTTACCAAAAGCGTGTCTCCAAAGACGAGAGTAAAACTATCGGAAAGAGAGGAACAAAAAGGAAGTAGTGTAAAGAAATTTTGGCAGCACAAGGAGGGAATTTTTGAAAAAAAGAAAACAAAGAGAAAGGGCGTGGAGAGGGAAAAAATAGAAGAGAAATTCGACAGGGAGAGTTCTTTTGGGGAAACTTCTTAGAAAAAATTGATAAACCCTACCTTTTCAGTGTTTTAGCACACCTCCAATTCTATCACAGTCTTGGTAGCAAAAATAATACCCAAGCTAGCACTCGAACATAGGACCTATAGCATAAGCCCTAGCCACTTAACCATTAGACTAGCGGCCCATTCTGTTGAGTTATTAACAACAAATTCTTATAAGCCCACTAACCAAAAGCCAGGCTTTATTCAAATAAAAACCAAAATTTAGCCCAAGCTAAGGCTTGAACTTGAGACTTCCTAAACACACCCCAGAGTACATAAACACTTAAACCAATATATATTTTGTGCCAAATCAACACAAAACAAATGTCCTGATATTTCCATGCTCAACAATCACAAAAGCCGAATTTACAAAAATTTTGGGGTGTTACATATTTTTACGATCATTTCTCTAAAATTTCAATAAAATTCTCTCAAGGATTTGATATCTATCGATTTAAATGAAATGTGAGCTTGATTTTCATTAAAAATCTTCTATTAAAACAAGGATTTTCATTTAAGATTTTTGAATATTTTCTTTTCTTTTCTCTTTGAGTTCACGTTAGATTTGGAAGAGAAGTGAGTGAAGTGATATTTTGATTTCTTTGATTCAATCTTTTTTTTCCAACAAGGTAATGAGTTTTCTTACATTTAGTCATGATTTCTAATTCTTGAAAACTACTTTCTTAAAAAAAAATTTCTTGTGATTCTCTTTTTCTTGAGCATTTTTCAAGCTAAAGAGAGAAAACTTTGATCCAAGATTTTCTTATTGTTTTTAAGCTAGTCTTAAGTTTTAAGTGTAAAATTAAGTTGTTAGATTTCAAGTTAGATGACAATTTAGAGCTAGTTCTCTTAAGATAACATTGTTAAGGGCTTTAGGAGCTTGAGAGGGAGAGAATGTACGTGTAAGAGCTTGAGTTGTTGAAGATTTTTTAGTTTTTAGGAGTTCCTAAACCTGATTGTAACGTCAGATTTCAAGTTTGATTAGATTAGATTAGTGTTCTGTAACACCCCAAAATAGAGCCTAGGAGTTTTACGTGTATTTTAAGAATTTTAGCCTTAGAGTGTTCAAAATTTTGTGACATGACATATCAATAATGTTTTCAGTTATGGTTTTTAGAAAATTAAATCAATTTTTGTAAATTCATTTTGAATACCTTTAATTTTGAAAATAGGACTGATTTGTAAAATAGTCAAAATTCAGAATTTTTATGAAGCAATTTAACCAGATTTTAAAATCAAAGCTAAATAACCTCCCTTCTATATGTTCTTTCATGTAAAAACAACCCCAAAATTTGTGCTTGCTATCCTTTATTCTCTCTTGCTATTTCAATCAATTTTGAGGTCCAAATCCTAATTCCTTTTGATTTCTATCATCTCTTCCATTGTCAAGCTTGTGGGTTTTTTGGGTTTTTTTTATCAAATGTTTGGTTTTTCGTCATCTAAGGTAACAATTTAATTTCTAATTAGTTTTAAACATTATTTAGTCTTTAAAACTAAAATTTTAGCCATTAAATCATATGCTTTATGTAGACACCCATTTTTGTCCGAGTCCAATTGGAAGACCATTTGTTCCCTTTAAATTTTTGTTCTCTCTTTGTAACGCCCTGAATGTTTTAAGTTTGTTTTGTAAAAATTTACATAAATGAGTATCTACTTCAATGGTTAAGTTTTCTGGGTGTGTGTATGAGGTCTTGGGTTCAAGTCTCCCTTTTGCCAAAATTTTGTTATTTTAGATCCAAGCCTTATCCTTGTTGAGCAGGCTTATATAATATGTCTGTTAATCCATATCAGAATGAGCCTACTGGTTCGAGTGGTAAGGATTTAGAGTGTTGGAGGTCTTGTGCTCGAATTCCTGCGTGAGCGTGGATGTTAATTTTTGCTCGGTTGTCTGATAGAGTTTCGGTTGAGGTAAAATTCTGAGGTAGTGAAGATTGAGTTGTTAGTGGGGAGTTGGAATTGTAATCTAATTTGTTATTTTGTTTTGTTTTATTTCATTTTTTTCAAAATTTTCTCTTTAAAAAAAAAAATCTAACATCAGTTTTGTTTTTCCTTTTCTTTGTATTTCATTTTTTTCTCCTTTTTGATACCTCTTCCTATCTTGTTAAACTACTGTCAAACCTTTGTGTTTTAGCATTTCTGTCTTCCTTTCTTCGTTTGGTAAGTGAAATTTTGGTATTTCTATAACTTTTGATTTCCAAAATGCTAGTTAGGGCTATACCTTTTGTTTTAGCAAAATGGTGAGTATTTAAGAGATTGATTCCTTCAAATTTGTGGTGTAGGAGAAGGTGGTGAGCGGTGAAGGTTTACTCTGATAGCCTAAATTACGCTAGTGTCTATTTGTGTCATCGGTAAGTTATGTGCGTTATTTCGGGTTATGTGTCGATTCATAAATTGACTGCTAATTGGGCATTTGGATGCTATTTCTTAAGTTTTGGAGGTCTCAGGAGTGGTTTCGCATGAAAATTGTACCAGTCAATCAACCCCACACGAGCGTGTGCCTGGCCCTGTGGTAGGTCGTGTGTGAGGCACGGTTGTGTGTCTGACGAAGGTGTGGTCGTGCGCAAGACACAGCCATTTGATGGTGTGAGTGTGTCCGTGTGGGACACACAGGCTAGGTCATATAGGACGTGTGAGCCACACGGGCATATGGGTTTTGGGTCAGCCCGTGTGGGTCACATGGGCAAGCCACGCGAGCATGTGGGACCATAATTCTGAAATTTTTCCTAGGGTCGCACGAGTCGTTCCAAATGACTGTGGGCCTACCATTGGGTCGATAAGGGCTAACCAAATCCTAAATTATGTGATCTGATAATCTGCTCTGAGTAGGATACTGTTATGCATGTTGGACTATTCTGTTAAATATATATGTTATTTGTACACAAGCATGTTAAGCACGATATTTCTGTACCTGTATTCTATATATATGTTTGGGGTACGAATCGTATATATGGAGGAAGTGATCTGTACGACGACCTCTCGCCTATAATCTGACAGCTCGACTGCATATTATCTGTGATATGTCGGTTCGACGCTGTATGGTGTGCAGGGATGGGTTGGTGTTTTAAACCCCACATGGTGTCAAGGGATGGTCGGAGTTGGTGTGTAGAGGATGGGGATAGGATTCCATATATCTGTTCTACTTATCTGATTTTTTTATTTGTATTTGAAATGGACTTCAATTTGAAACTGTATTTGACTGCGCATGAGATTTTTATATGTAATGCATGTCTATTTCTGTTGGGTTACACACTTAGGCGAATCAGTGCGACAGAGTCTCACGGTGATCACAAGTTCGTAAACTATTTTAAATATTGTATTTTATTTAAATTAAGGGCTATTTCTAGGAGTTTTGTAATTATTGGACTGTAACGCCCTGAGTTTTATATTTCTGTTTCTGTGTAAATGTGAAAAATATCTGTCTGCTTCAGTGGTTAATTGTTCTGGGTGTGTTTGAGAGGTCTTGAGTTCAAGCCTTAACTTTAGCAAATTCTGTTATTTTTGGATTTAAGCTTTATCTTTTTTCAGTGGGCTTATATTAATTTATCTAAAAATTCACATCAGAATGAGCCTACTGGTTCGAGTGGTAAGGGCGTTGGTGTGTTGGAGGTCCTGTCTTCGAATCCCTGCGCGAGCGAGGGAGTTTATTTTTCTTATTTAACTGAAAGAGTTCCGATTGAATTGAAAGACTAAGAGTGGGTGGTTAGGATGTGAAGTAGTGGGGAGTTATCAGAATATCTCAACAACAAATTTTGTTTCTCTCTTTCCCCAAAAACATCTGACGTTAGTTTTGTTTTCTCTCTGTTATTGTTTTTTTCTTTTCTTCCTTTTCCTCCATTCATTACTAGTTTTTCTTTCTTTTGGACCAATTTTCCGTGCCTCATTATTTCGGCGTTTTGTGCGTTATCGGTAAGTTAGTGAGTGCGATTCCTGCATTGGTTTAATGGAATTCGTTTTATGTTTAGGAGAATTTTAAGGGACTGAAGGTTTGCAATCGGCACATTAAGTTTTTGTAGGCATCGTTGTTCGGTCTAAGGTAAGAGTTGTTGGTAAATCAAAGGGTGGTCTTTTACGAGCTAGTTTAGTTTAATATCATTTTGAGAGATTAATTCAGGGTTTCATTGGTGAAATTTTTAGGTACTAATGATCTCAGGAGTGCTTTTGCATCAAAATCGTACCAGGTATGTACCCGAAATACAGAAAATGCGGTTTTGACAAAAGCTGAAAAAGGCCATTGTCAACGCCACACGGGCGTGTGGTCACTCGTGTGGTAGGCCGTGTGAGAGTACACGACCGTCTGATCGATGAAGGCATGGTCGTACGCAGCACACGGTCATGTGATGGCTCGAGTGTGGCCGTGTGGGCCACACGGTCTAGGCCAAGTTGGGCGTAAGGGCATGACACACGAGCGTTCGATTATTGGGCCAGGCTGTGTCGGCCACACGGGCAAAGCCAATCTGGGCGTGTAGGCCACACGAGCATTTGGGCCCATTATACTAAGATTTTTCGTAAGGTCGCATAGGTCGTCCTAAACGACTATGGGCCTACCATAGGGCTAGTAAACACTATCTAACCCTAAAACTAAGTGATCTATTAGACTGAAATATGGTTATGAGCATGCCTATGCTTGTATATCTGTTATATGTTTACAAAAGCATGTTTAACATGATATATCTGTTACTTCTGTATGTATATTTTGTTACTGTTATTAGGGTGGGATGATGTATTTTGGAGGAAGTGTTCTGAAAGGCAGATTATGCCTACTATCTGGCAGCATGGCTGCATTATATCTGTTATGTGCCGTGTTGGTACAACATGGTGTGTAGGGCTGGGTGGGTGTTTTAAACCTCACATGGTGTGTAGGGATGGTCGGAGATGGTGTGTAGAGATTGGGGGTGGAATATCTAGTTTCTAATTCTGATTTGTATATCTCAGATCTCAGATTCAGATCTCGAGATGGGCTTAGGCCCAAGATGCATCTCATGATCAGAATGGGGTTAGACCCGAATCTATATTTGACCGATTCTGATTTTCTGGTTGTGTGCATGCTTAATTCTGTTGGGTTATACACTGAGTTTACGTAAACTCACCCCTTTTCTATCCATTCTGAATAGGTAATCCAAAGGGTTAGACGGATCGGTGCAGCAGAGGACTCGACGGTGACAACTCGCTATAAACTGTTTTATTTGGCTTTATAGTTTTATTTAAGTTTGACATTAAGATTTAAGAGTTTGTGTTTTTTAGGACTGTATGGACTTTCAACTATTGGTTTTGGTTTTGTTGCTCGATTTATGCATGCTTTATCCAAAAGTTTTCTTTTAAAACAACAAGTTTCTAAAACAAGGTTTTCTAAATCACGAACTATTTTGCTAAAACAACATGATTTTTCATACAACTTTCACTCTAAGTGATTTTTAAGCAAATGGATTAATGTTTTGATAATGAATACAAAAATCTAAGAGTTGAATAAATGTTTTGAATTTGTTAAAAACAAATAAGAGCTAATAAACTAAAATGGTTTAATTGTGACGACTTAGTTTACAAAACCCATTCCCTGTGACATTGCCAGATCCGGCCATAACGTCTAGGCCGGGTTTGGGGTGTTACATGGACTCTCCGGACTGATGATTTTTATTTTGGTTTTGGATGCATTTTAACTTTTATTGCAATGTTCAAAAGTCACGATTTTTCGAAAACAAAGGCTTTTTTTCTGAATACACGAACTGGATTTCCAAAATATAACGGTTTCTAAGACTACCGCTATAAATTATGTTTTGGAAAATGAATTAATTATATAATGCTTTTAGTAATAGTTATAAACGAATATGGACTATAAAACTTAGATGATTTCTCAAACAAGTATACAAAGTTTTATCAAAATAACACTGTTTTCAAAACCCTTCATCGTAACATTATCAGATTCGACCATAACGTTTAGGCTGGGTTTAGGGTGTTACACTCTTGGGCCCATTCGAAGCGCACCCAGTTTTGGTCAATTGGAGGCCTATGTTTTTCTTTTCTTTTTCTTTCCTTTTTGGGCTTGTCAAGAGCCCAAATTATTATTATCATTACTCCTACTCTTATTATTATTATTAAATGTTATTATTATCTTTTATTTATAAATAAACAAGATTAAAAAATAGTATATATACATGAAATGAAATGAAAAAAAAGGACATTTTTCATATTTTAATTTTAAAAAGGTAAAAGTAACAACAACAAGCACTCTATTTCTTTTTTTTTCTTTTCTTCTTTTTTTTTTTTTTTTGCCATATACATATCTTGAGGGATAGGGTTTGGGCTCCAATGAAGGGGACTTAACTGGACGTAGGTCCTCCAGCCCTAAGAGCCCTCCAAATCCCCTTTTTTCCCTTCCCCTTTCTAAAATAAAGGCTTCTTTAATAAAATAAAAAAAGGGCTTGATTTTGGAAAAAGTTTTGATTTTTTAAAGTTTAGATTTAAAAAAAAAACTATTTTAGTCATTTTAAAGGAAAATTTTAAAACAAAAATTTAATTTTTTTCTACTATTTCGAACTAAAAGTTTCGATCTTTAAGAAAAGTAGTGATTTTAAAAAGAAAAAAAAAGGAGAAAGTTTAGATTTATAAAAATAAAAATCTATTTCTTTAGTCATTTTAAAGGAAAGTTTAAAATTTTAAAATAAAGTTTTGATTTTTTTTTGAACTATTTCGAAATAAAAGCTTTGATCTTTAAGAAAAGTAGTGATTTTTTAAAAGGAAAAAAAAAAGAGAAAGCTTAGATTTTTTTAAAAATAAAAATCTATTTTTTAGTCATTTTAAAGGAAAGTTAAAACTTTAAAACAATGTTTTGATTTTTTTTAATTATTTCAGATTAAAAGCTTTGATATTTAAGAAAAGTAGTGATTTTTTAAAAAAATCTTTGATTTTGCAAAAAATAAAATAAAATTTCGGCCACCGTATACGGCAACTCCACCACCAGAAGCCGGAGAGCCATTGGTCTCTTTGGTGATGGTGTCATGGCCAACATAGAAAGATGAAGAGAAGAAGGAAGAGTTTTTTTTTTTTTTAAATGATGTTAAAATGAAAGAATGAATAGATTTCTCTAATTTAATGGTGCCAAAATGGATAATTTATTCCCACCCCGTTACTTTTTAAATTTACAAAAAAAATACCCCTTTTTCGTAGCGTCGCCCTCACTCTCTGGCCTATTTACACCCGTAACCCTTTTGTTTATTCAACATTCAGTTTAATCCAAAATTTCAAAATTAAAAGCAAATTAATTGCTACATCAGTCCTCTGTCTTCCACATTTTTTATCTTTTAGTCCCAAAATTAAGCCATGTCATTTTGTTTCCATCTTTAATAAATTATTTACACTTATATCTTCCTTTTAATTTGCATTTATACCTTATGTATTTAATGTCAATTATGCACTTTATTTTAATGTTTCATATTTATTCACACTTGTATAATTTTTATTTATTCTTATTTCGTCTTTATTTGTTTTCATGTCTATTTATATTTATGTTTTTTTTACACATTCCCCTTACGTACATTTTACTATTATTTGTTTATGTTACTTTGGTTCTTTTATTGTATTATGAAAAAGTATATTATTGTTATTATTATTATCATCATGTCAAGGTTTTATTTATCTCATTTATTTAAGTTAACTTTTCATTAAATTTAGTCAATTTAATTAATTTTCCTATTTTATTACTATTCGTTTTAAAAGAGGGAACTTTAGGTCATTTTTCCATCCTATAAATGTTGACATGAAGTTTGTAACGGCCCGATTTTGGGAGTAGTGGTTTCGAAACCACTAACCCGAGGTCGAAGAAATTATTTTTAATACTATTTTATGTGTTGTGGCATGATTATATGAGAATATGAAAATTTTTGGTGAATTAATTTTAGCGATTTCATGCTTAATTGTGAAAAAGGACTAAATCGCATAAAGTGCAAAAGACTTATTTTGATAGATAAGGGTGTCAAATAGCTAGATAATTAAAATTTGGGGTCTTTAAAGAGCAATTAAACCCCTAATACATAGGCTGGCCGGCCATAGAGACAAGAATGGTCAAAAAGTGAAAGATTAGGTAGATTTGGTGACTAAATTGGCTATGAATAAACTAAAAAAAAAAAAGAAGAGAAAATTATGTCATATTTTCTCTCATCTTCTTCCCTCCAAAAATATCAGCCATAACAGGGTTTTGAAGCTTGAAAATTTTAGCCACTTAATATCTCTACAAGTAACTGACTTTAATGGCTTTTCTTGAAAATTCATACATTTTTGGACCCCTTAAAGCATGAGGCTTCAATGAGGGGACAATTTTGCAAAATGGTTGAAAGTCTAGGGTTGTACCATGAGAGTGTTCATGTAGTTTTCTGAAATTTTATGGAAGAATATGAGTATTGAATGTGTGATAAACAACTTTTGTGAAGAAGTTTTCATGGAAACCCTAACTAAGGACCATTTTGCATAAGTTATAAAATAAGTGATAAATGTGTGAAATACTGGAAATTTTGGGTTGCTATAAGAGTAAAAAGGGTTCGACTAGGCTTAAGATATGAAGAAATTTGATAAAAATCGATTTTCAGACTTAGGGGTAAAATGGTCATATTGCAAAAGTCTAGGGGCAAAATGGTCATTTTGTCCAATTTTATGTTGTTGAGTATCTAGGTAAATAAAATGATTAAATTTGTAAATTTTTATCATTTTAAATCAAGATTTACAAAATGCGGGCCTAGATCGGGGAAAAACGAAGTAAGTGGACCAAGCCGAAATAGCCGACATATTTTGAATACTGAGGTGAGTTGTATGTAAATAATACAACTGCATTGTTATTATATGTGTTAAATTAATATAGCATGATTTGCTAAATTTTAGAAATGAGAATGCATGACGATAATTGTGATAGTAGAATTCTCGTTTGAACCATAGGAAATAAATCGGATATTCGTGCCATGACGTATGACTTAATGTGAGCTAGTGTAAGACATGTCTGGGACATGCATAGGCCACATTATGAGAGCTAGTGTAAGACCATGTCTGGGACATGGCATCAGCATTGAGATGAGAGCTAGTGTAAGACATGTCTAGGACATGCGTCGGCCTCGAGATGTAAGCCAGTGTAAGACATGTTTAGCACATGCATCGACTACGAGATGTGTCAGTGTAAGACCATGTTTAGGACATGGAATCGACACGTATAGAGGTGTCAGTGTAAGACCATGTCTGGGACATAGCATCGGTACTCATATGCGAGAGCTAGTGTAAGACCATGTCTGGGACATGGCATCGGCCTCGATTTTGAAAGTCAGTGTAAGACCATGACTGGGACATGGCATCGACTTGATAGATGAGCCAGTGTAAGACCATGTTTGGGACATGGCATCAGCATTACACCCTATGTTTAAGGCTTAGTGAATATCCGATAGCATTCCAAATGGTTCAACAGTGAGAGTTATGGTTTAAGTTAAATGAGAAAAGTATAACCATGTTGTGAGTGGTACAAGTACCTATTTGAAATGTATGAGATATGAACTCAATATATGCTATGTGAATTGCATTGCATAGTGATGAGTAAGTTGTGTCCATTCCTACTTTTGTATTAAGAGAATGATGACGAATGGTGAAGTTATTGTTATATTTATTTGCATGCAACTTACTAAGCTTTATGCTTACTCCATTCCTTTCCATTTTCTTATAGCGCCGCCTAATTAGCTCAAGGATCATCGGACATCGGAGCATCGATCACACTATCGACCGAAGCACTTGGTATATTTAGTTTTGTTATTTTGAATATGGCATGTATAGGGTTTAGACTTTTGAGTTTTGTGTTAAAGTTAACTTGGCCAAATGTGTTGGCTTGTGATGGATCCCTTTGTTTTGTATAAAGCCTTGGAATATTGGCTAATGTTCGTTATTGATATATGCAAATGATGATATTTTCATGAATGAGTAATGCATTGTGTGTTTGATTATACCTTATATGTTTGGATGGATGTTGTCATATTGTGTTTCAAGGTGGCAAACGGCTTGGTAGATAGCTCTATATTGTCTACACAGGTAGACACACGGGTGTGTGTCTAGGCCGTGTGTGACACACGGCTAGCCCCATGGGCGTGTTGTCCGGCCGTGTGTCCCCTGTATGTAAAGATTGCAAGTAAGTTTGCATGGTAGTAAACTCATAGGCAGAGACACGGCCGTGTGTCTTAGCCGTGTGAAGGGCACGGTTTAGCACACGGGCGTGTGCCTTAGCCGTGTGGCCCTTAAGAATTGCTGACGTTAGAAATATAATGTCCAGGTTTTTGCACACAGGCTAGGACACGGGCGTGTCATGGCCGTGTGGGGGACACGGGCCATGGACTCAGGCGTGTGTAAGGCCATGTGAAAACCCTTGTAGGTTCGAAGTGGAAATTAATTCCACTAAAGGACATGGGCGTGTCCCTAAATGCTTAGGCTATGTGAACTACACTAGCCATTAGCACGAACATGTTGTAATGGTCACACGGGCGTGTTGCCCTTCCCACACGGGCGTGTGCCCCTGTGTCACATGTTATTTTTTTAGAGTTCTGTAATGATCCGAATCGGTCGCGTAGGGTTTCCAAAGGATGTTTGGGGCCTTGTAGGCCCGTGGTGACTTGGAAACGTGTGAATGTAAGTGGTCAAGTTTGGTAACACCTCGTATTCTGTCCTGGCGTAGGGGAACGGGTGTGGGGTGTTATAAAGTTAGTTAATAGGTGTTACATTTTAATGAAGCCAAAAGGTTTTTACAATTGAATTTAGGTTAGTCTTTAAGATCTTATTTACCATTTACCCTAGAAAAATTATAAATAATATGTAGGATATATTTTTTTAGGGTTTTAAACTAATTTTAAATATCGTATAGGATTCCTGTAATAGCTCTTTTTAGCTAAATCAGAACAGTGGTTTTGAGACCACAAATCCGAGGTTGTAAAATTATTTTAATATTATTTTTGGTGTTTATAGCATGTGAATATGTATGTGTGAAAGTTTCATGAAATAATTTTATCATTTGAGTGTTTAATTTGATAAAAGGACTAAATCACGTAAAATGTAAAAGTTGCATTCCACTTGTTAAAAGTTCTTAATTGCCATGGCTTATTAAATTTGAGGTCCTTATGATGTAATTAGACCATTATAAGTGGAATTTGACATAAATGGCCAACCATTAAATGTTTTGTTAATGTTTTAATTAATGTTAAAATAGTAATTTGGTTATTAAGGTTAATTAAATTAAAACAAAAGCCAAAATTTAGCTCATTTCTTTCTTTCTTGGCCGAATATTAAAAGAAAAGAAAGCTTTGAAGAACATTTAGGGTTCGACCATTGTTCATCTTTATTAAGGTATGATTTTTGATCGGTTTTTGATGATTTTTACGTTTTTGTGGTCGTTGCTTTGAGTACTAGCTAGACCATGCCTCAATTTTTGAAAGTGTTGATGATTTTGAAAGTTTCTATTGATGAATTCATGTGTTCTTGAATTTTTGATTATATAGATTATCATGTTTTGTAAAGTGATTTTTAGTGAAATTACATAAAAGGGGCTAATTTGAGAATAGTGTAAAATGTGTGGTTAAATGTGTGAAATATTGATAAACATGGGCTGTTATGGAGCCTATAGATATTCGGCTAGATTGGGTTTAGTTGAAATTATTGTAAATTGTGTTTTTATGAAGTAGGGACTAAACTGAAAAAATGTGAAGTTATAGGGGTTAATGTGTAAAATATCCCAAATTGTGTGTGTTGGATGAAATTGAATGAATTGAGGAATAAAAGATTTAATTTTGAATTTATATAGATCAAGAACTAAAGAAATCGGATTTAGATCGAGGGAAATCGAAAGTTATCGAATAGTCGATCCGGTTCTACTATTCTAACTACGAGGTAAGTTCATATGCAAATAAATGTATTTAAATTGAATTGTATGTGTTTACTTGCTATTTAATTTTTATGAATGTGGAACGAGCAAATACGAGCAAGAATTTCGATATCCGAAAGTCCCTACGAACCTAGGAATAGTATAGGATACGGATGTCATGACATTAAGTTATCGAGATATGATTACATGTAAGACCATGTCTGGGACAATGACATTGTATTGAGATTACGTGTAAGACCATGTCTGGTACATTGGCATCGTTAATCGATTTCGTGTAAGACCTTATCTGGGATAGTGGCATCGATATGTAATAGCATGTAAAACCATATCTGGGATATGACATTGTATGAGCTTATGTGATTTCCGAGCATCCTTAGCGATTCCGAACGGTTCAACGGGCAAAATCAAGTTGAGAAAGAATATGTGAATGATCTAAGTGACTCAAGTACGTACGAAATTCATACGAGTATTGGAAAGGAAAAGTATTTGATGAACTTGATTAAGACATTGAATTTATATTCAATGAGAAAGGTTTGTAAATTTGAATGTGATTAGCTATGTTTAGCATACTGAATTGATATGTAAATATTCATGTGATGACTTTATTTGTATATGGCTTACTAATCTTTTAAAGCTTACTTCGTGTGTTCTTCCCATGTTTTATAGATTATCGAAGCTAGCTCAGACTCGGGGATCGTCGGGAAACATCATCACACTATCGATCATCTCATTGGTACTTTTGAAGCTTTGTATATATGGTATATGGCATGTATAGGCTATTTTTATCTTGGTATGTTTTGATTTGTGATTATAGCCATGAGATTTGGCTTGTAAATGTTGGATTGTGGCCATTTAAGTTGGCTTGAATTATATGTTTGATAAATGATATATATGATGTATATAATGTCCTAAGTGTTGGCTTGATTGGAATGGTGGTATGGATGCTCTTTTGGATAGTTATATGTTGTGGTATTATTGCTTGGAAGTTGGGATATTCTGGTATGATTTGAGGATGATGAATTGATATGTTTGAGAAGCATGGTTTGGTTGATAAAAAGGTAAGAAAATTTATTTTGGAGTTAAGTAAGTCTTGATGATTTTAGCATATTAAATTGGTATGTTTTTTAATATAAATTTGAGTATTTGAAATGCTTGTGGATAGATGGCATGATGTGTGAATGCAATAGCATGTTTTGGTTGCTAAAATATGTATTGAAATGGTATCATCTGGGTTGCTTTGTGTACTTGTGAGTCGGGTGGCAAATTGGCTTTTCAAATGGCCTATTTTTGTTCACACGGGTAGAGACACGGGCGTGTGTCTTAGCCGTGTGCGACACACGGTCATGCTACACGGCCTTGTGTCCCCTAGGGTATCCTTCAAATTAAAGTCAGTATACCCTACAGGTTTGGCACGGCTTAGACACACGGGCGTGTCTACAGGCCGTGTGTGGCACACGGGATGGCACATGGGCGTGTGGTCGGCCGTGTGGCCCAAGTCAGTAGCCTCCCCAGTTTTCCCAGGGGTATGTCCTCAGCCTTGTGGTACAAGTCAGTATGTATGCCCTGTTTTCACACGGCCTGTGACACAGGCGTGTCTTGTAACCGTGTGAGGCACACGGCCTGTTCACACAGGCGTGTGACCTTTAAAAGTTTGAAAATTTTATAAGTTTCTCAAAGTTTGTGAAAGTTATTAGTTTAGTTTCGAACCACTTCTAAGTATGTTTTAAGGTCTCGTAGGACCTTATATGGGACAAAATGATTGAGATGAATGGGTTTTTAATGATGATTGCATAAATGTATGATTTATGTTGTGGTTGATCGGTAATGTCTTGTAACCCTATTCCAGCGACAGATATGGGTTAGGGGTGTTACATTTAATTGGTATCAAAGCTACGATTTAGTTGATTCTAGGACTAACGTAGCGTGTGAGAGTCTAGCTATACATGTTATATATATGAACTGCGATAGTGTGATGATTCCTGACAGTTTAAATTGTGTTTTCGTATAGTAAATGGATCCCGAATGAGTTCTCGCTCAAGGCGCAGCGCCGAGCGATTCTAGGCATATTTCAAGTAGCCAAGGGGAAGAGGCTAAGCAAGCCTTCTTCCAAATGATGAGTGAGTGGTTCACGGAGTTTGTTCGAATGAATTCGGCTGCTCAACAACCTCCACCCCCACCTGTTCCTCAACAAGTCCCAGTTGTGCCACAAGTGATAGATCCGATTTGATTAAGTAAGTCGATATTGGATAAGATACCTAAACACGGGGCTGAAAAGTTTCGAGCTACAGTTGATGATGATGCTGAGAGGGCTGTGTTCTGACTCGAGAATATAATTAGAGTATTTGATGAATGGTCCTGTACTCCAAATGAATGTATCAAGTGTGTTGTATCTTTACTCAGAGACAATGCATACTATTGATGGAAAACGTTGATATCTATAGTTTCGAGGAAACGAGTCACTTGAGAGTTTTTCCAATCTGAATTCCAAAAAAAGATATAAGTCAACGATTTCTTGATCAGAAACATAAAGGGTTTCTAGAATTGAAACAATGCGGAATGACTGTAACCGAGTACGAAAGAGAATTTGTACAATTGAGCAAATATGCTCTGGAATATGTTTCTACCTAAGAGATTATGTGTAAGTGGTTCATTGATGGGTTGAATGGAGATATAAAACTTCTAGTTGGGATTTTGAAAATCAAAGAAATCGTTGTTTTAGTTGAGAGGGCTTGTAAAGTTGAGGATCTCATCAAAGAAAAGAGAAAAGTTGATTTTGAAGCAAAAGATTCGAGAAAGAGATCAACTAGTAAATCTTACCAGTCTGCATCGAAGAAATTTCGAGACTCGCTTAATCGTTCTAATACATCTATGCGACATGCAAACAGAGATCGAGTGAGACAACAGTCGAGCTTCAAAGCTCCAGCTACATCGATAGCTAGTGTTGGGAGTGCGAGACCTAACCGACCTGAATGTAAACATTGTGGTAAACGTCATCCTGGTGATTGTAGATTGAATGATAGGGCTTGTTTTAATGGTGGATCGTTGAATTATTATATCCGTGATTGTCCTGAGTTGGTTGAGCAAGATACAGTACAGAATACAAGGCCGAGTAACAATACAGCTAGGTGTAGACCACCCAGAAACACGGGAAATGTGAGTGGTGGTAGAGGTGTGACACGAGACACTACTGTGAGATCTGATGCTAGAGCACCTACACGAGCCTACGCTATTCGCGCTCGCGAAGAAGCGTCATCTCCAGATGTTATTACTAGTACTTTTACTCTTGATGATACTAAAGTTATTGCATTGATAGATCCAGGATCAACTCATTTGTATATATGTGTGAATTTAATATCCAGTAAGACTTTGCCTGTAGAGTCTACTGAATTTGTAATTAAAGTATCGAACCCCTTAGGCAAGTGTGTGTTGGTTGATAAAGTGTGCAAGAACTATCCAATGATGATTCAAGATAATTACTTTCCGGCCGATTTGATTTGTTATGATTTGACGAATTTGATATAATTCTGGGTATGGATTGGTCAATGTTGCATGATGCTATTGTGAACTGCAAACGAAAAATAATAGATTTGAGATGTCAGAATAATGAATTTATCCAGATTGAGTCAGATGATTTGAATGGCTTGCCAGTAGTGATTTCATCGATGTTAGCTCAGAAATATGTGAGAAAGGGTCGTGAAGCTTACTTGTGAATGAAGTTCTTATATGTTTGTGAATATGTGAATTGAGATGAGATGTTATAACATGTGATACATGGTTATGATAACCGTTTTGAAAGTGCAAATGTGTACATGTTATGTATATGTTAAATGTTAGTGACATTGTTTCACTAAAGATGCAAATATGTAGTGATTGTGCACGGATAATTGATAAGTGATATGTGTTTGATTGCAGATAATTTGGCCTTATGATTATTGAGATCATTGGATATAGTTGGCATGCCATAGGATTGTGAGGACTCACCTATATGTACAATGATTTTAGGCATTGAGGACTTGGGACATATTGTAGAGGTAAGGGAATGTGAGCTAAGCTCCATTCAATGGGACATGTGAGGAGAAATAAGGAGAGTGTTATCTTTATGCTTCACTTTTAGGACATGATAGACTCTATGAGTCTATGATAGAGCTCACTTTTATGTTTCATAGCTTAAGTGCCAAATTATCTTAACTTATGAATATGCGTGTATCATGATATGTGTTTATATGACATGTGATCATTGTGCAATTTATCTATAAAAATATTTTAGAGTATTGTGGTATATGCTTAAATGTTACGTGATTTTACGAGTATTATGGCATATGCTTAAACATCATGAGATTATATGATTATGGTGATATATGCTTGTATGTTAGGTGACTATATGTGAAATATGGTACATACTTAAATGTGAATATGTTTACCATGTAAAATAACTAGAAAATATGCACAAGTAAGTTTATTATGACACTAAAGTTGGAACTGCTAATGTTGTGCTATATTGTTGTTTCGTTAATTCTTGATGAATTGTTTGCATGGTAGTTGTTCTAGGCTTTCACTCAGCTTGTTTAGCTCACCCACTCCTTTTAAACCATTGCAAATTAGTTGTGCGCCAATGTGAGCGATGTGGTTCTGAGGGTGATCCAAGCAAGTATATTTGTTATTTCGTATGTGTTATACATTTATTTATGTTTTGGGAATAAGTCAGTGTGGTAGACTTGTTACAGCCATGTTAACTTGTAGACATTTTATTGGTTTTTGGTTTGGTTTATAAGGATTACATGTTATTGTTATGCTTGAGTTCAACATTACTTGCTCAAACACAATTCTGTAATATTGAACTGCTAATTAGGTCGTTGAATGATTATTTGTTGAAGTAATTGATGTATGATATTTAGGATCTAAAGTGGAATGGATTAATTGCTTTTGTATGCTGCATTTTTTAGGTCTGGAGCAGAGGTATCGATAATCGGGTTTTAAAATTGATACATCTGTATTTTCAAACGTGCAGAAAAATAGAATAGAGATTCGGTATAGATACTGTATCTCGAGTATCGATACTCAGGGAAGAAATATCGATACTTTGGCAAGGGTACCGATAATTTTCAAAATTTAGATTTTTAATTGAAAAACAGTAAGCAATTTTGGTACCGATTTTCCAAGCGGTATCAATACGTCTTGAGCAAAATATCGATACCATGTCTTTAGTATCGTTACCTATGTTGATGTTTTGAAATTTTGCTAAAACGGACCGTATGCATGTTTAATTATTATTTTAAGGCTATTTGATGTATGTTAGCATGTCACGGTGATAACTAAAGCATAAGATAGACTCTAAACTTGTACAGATGTTAAAATGGAAGATGTTTTGTTGAGAGTGAGCTTTTACTTGTTGTATTTGACATGAGACGGTGGTGTGGCACCTTGATATTCGGGCTTGGCAACCAGGTTGGTTATGGGGCGCTACAAGTTCTCTTGAGCTTCGGTTAAAAACATTTAATTTACTCTCTAAACCCATCACAAACATAACTAATTAACATATTTAAATACTCATTAAACGTATAATTACAACAATGCATTTATATTAATCACCAAACTATACTAGTCAAACATTTATCTCATATTCCTACTTGTCATACAAATCTCACTCGAAACATGTTTCCTGAATAGCGAACGATTGAAGGATGAGATGCCAACCTTTTCGTTGAAATCCTTTCAAACACATCCTTTTTAACCTTTTTCAATGGATCGTTTATACATGATCAACATGGATCAACCTGGTATTGGCACCTGGTGCCCGGCAGATAAACCGTAACAAAGTTTTGACGCCCAGTGCTAGTAGGATAAACTGACGATGGGTGTGCCCTATACTAGTTAAATAAACTGACAATGTTTTGTGCCCAGTGCAAGTCGGATATACTGACGATATCAAATGTCTACCCAGCACTAGTTGGAAAAACTAACAATGAGTTGAGCAAAGTGCTAGTCGGGTAAATCGACGATATCAAATGTGTGCCCAGCACTAGTTGGATATATCAACAATGAGTTGCGCCCAGTGCTAGTCGGGTAAACCGACAATATCAAATGTGTGCCCAGCACTAGTTAGGTAAACTGACGATATCAAATGTATGCCTAGTACTAGTTGGATGTGCAACAATGAGTTGCGCCCAAAGCTGGTTGGATAAACTAACAAATACATACATAATTATATTTGTTTCACAATTTTTCAATTCATAATTTAAATACTTTACATTAATCTTTTATATTGAATTTTTATAATCCTGATGGTCACTATACAAACTATAAATACGACAAAGGCAAGCACACCTATCGAACTATAGTATAGCTATAGTGAGTTGGGAATATCGTATCCACGAGGACTAAAAGTACTAGTAATTGCCGTTTTTCTATTATTTAGCCAACAATGTGGAGAGATGTGTTTTAATCTAAATTTACTAACCTAATTTAACTATGAACACAACAAAGAATGAATCAAGGAAATAATTGAATATTAACCAATGAGATAGACAATACCCAAGAAAGAATCCACCAAGACTTCACCTTTTATTATGTATTTGAACTAAATGATTTATTCACTTGTGTCTTTATTAGTAAAAATTCCTAAATTATGTTAATATCTCTTTCGAAAGTAAGAACAACTAACTCTATGTTGATTAATTGAAATCTCTTTCTAATTAAAACCCCTATCGTCGTATTAACTCGATCTATGGATTCCCTTATTAAATTTGACTTTAATCAGGTAGATTTATGTCGTCCTATTTCTAGGATTGCATGCAACTCCACTCAATTATGCTAGATCTACTATTAAATAGGGACTTTTCCTTCACTGAAACAAGCACATTAAACATGAATTAATATCCAGAAATATTAAAATAAGAAATAAGCATACATAATTGAGAACAAGAATCAAGTATTTATCACATAAAAATAGAAATTGAGTAAAAGGATTCATCATAGATTTCATCTCACTAATGTATCTAGGGAATTTAGTTCATAATCCTTAATAGAAACATCTCAAAGTCAGAATAACCACAAGACATAAAGAAACTTAACAAAACTTCGAAAGAAATTAAAAGGAGATCTTCGATCTTGATGGAGATTCGCTTCTGAGTTGATTCCAATGGTGTTTTTCAAGTGTTTTCTTCAATCTTCTCTAATTGCCCGTTATGTATTCTTCTAATGGGTATCTATAGATTTTAGAATACTCAAAAACCCTAAAAATTAGGTTTTTCCGCGTATTTGGAAAGTAGGGTGCGAAATCAACATAGGCTGGCACATGGGTGTGTGGCTAGCCCATGTGAGCGTGTCCAGCCCGTGTGGAAATTCCCAGCCCGCGTGGATATTCAAAAAAACTCTTTTTGTCTAATTTTGGCTCGCTTTTCGCTCATTTATCTCCCAAATACTCTCCTAAGTATAAAAACATGAATTTAAAGGATTAGGAGCATCAAATTCACTAATTTGCATAATTAATCATCCAAAAACACATTAAGAATGAGATTAAAATATGTTACTTTTATAGCTTATCAAATCCACTCCATAACCATTTTCATTATATATATTTCAATAACATTACATTTAAAATACTAATAATTCAAATACATATTATTGATTATCAAATTAATGGATAATCAAACTAATTAAATAAATAAATTTCGAATTTAAGGACTACGAACTTACCAGGGCTAAACTACAGAAACAACAAAAATTCATAGGCTAATCTGCAACTTTCTCTTTTCCCAGTTACCAACTTGTTCATGATCTATAAAATAATTTATTTCATTTTATCAACCTCAATTTCACATAATATTTAATTTAATACATATTATTTCTTATTTACAATATATACACATTATGTAATATCCCGAATTAGGGCCTAATCGGATTAGTGGTTTCGTGACCACAAATCCGAGATAGAAATAATTATTTTATAATTATTTTGAGGTTTATGATATGATTGCATGATTGTCTGAAAATTTTGTGAAGAAACTCTATGCATAAAATGCTTAATTTGAAGTTAGGGACTAAATCGAATAAGTTGCAAAACTTGCATTCTAGAAGTTTTTAGTATGAAATTGCTTTGAAATATTAATTAGGAGGTCTTAAGTAGAAATTTGACCAATTTCTAAAATTTCGGACAAAAATGGGCTTGTACATGAAAATTTTCAAAGAAAGGTATTAAGGGCATTTTGGTCATTTGGATATTTAATGAAATAAAATGGGAAAAATAACACAAAATAGTCATCTGCGTCATTTAGTTGCTGCCGAAATTCACTCTCACCATAGCTAGGGTTTCTTCAGCTTTCAAGCTTCATAGTAAGTGATTCTAAGCCCCGTTTTTAATGATTTTTACGTTTTTGAGATCCCGGTAACTCGATAAAGCTTATGCTAGCAATAATTTAACCTAGGGTTTATATTTGGAAAAATACCCATAGGTGAAATTTGTGTATTTTGATGTTTTATGATAGAATATAAGGTTTTAAATTATGTTAGACAACTTGTACTACTCGATTTTAAGCAAAAACGAGTAAAAGGGCTTAATCGGTAAAAATACCTAATAGTCACAAGTACATGTTAGAGTGAGAATTTGATGTTGCCATAGAAGAGAAAAGTGATCAGCATGTTATAAAACATAAGAATAAGGAATAAAGTTTAATCCTGAGCCTAGGGGCAAAAGTGTAAATATGCAAAAGTTTAGAGGTAAAATTGTAATTTTGCCAAAATTTGAATTAAGGATTAATTTGATAATGTGAGTATTAAATAAGCTAAATGTGTTATTTTAGATCAAGAAAGACGTAGAATCGACCCCAATCGAGGAAAAGAAAAGATTGTGGACTAAATTGCAAAATCTTTGTATTTTGGTACCAATGTAAGTTCATGTGTAAATAATGTAGCATAATTGTTATTTTTAAGTCATTGATGTCAATTACGTGATATGCTGATTTTTATCATGAAATATATACTTTGTGGTTATTTTCAAACAAAATGCAAATCATGTGTGCTACTTGCTAAATATAATTATTACCGAGTATTGATTTCGACATTCTACGGAAGACGGCAAGGATATGTATTCGAGAAAAATCCCGTTTGAACCTTAGGAATAGATTAGGATACAAGTGACATGTCACTAGGATGGTTAAGCATCCGAACTCGTTGAGTTGAGTCCGAGTTCACTTATGGATGCGAATGTCCGAACTCGTTGAGTTGAGTCCGAGTTCGTGAGATGTAACTATGCATCCGAGCTCGTTGAGTTGAGTCCGAGTTCACTTATGGATGCGAACGCCCGAGCTCGTTGAGTTGAGTCCGAGTTCGCTTATGGGCGGGTTACATGATTGCTTGATTGCATATGTGGCACTTATGTGCAAGTTATCCATGTATCCGAATTATATTCCGATGTGTTCAACGGGTAAAGTTCTACTCAAATGGAGGAAAACTCGAGATGTAAAGAGACGTATTGGTAAGTGATGTGAAATGGATATTTTGGACAGGTATGTATTTAACCCTCGGATTGAGTATTGATACAACCATGATAAAGTAATGAGATGATGAAAAATGATTAGAAATGTGATATGTGTTTTGGTGATATATGCTAATGTTGATTGGTTTGATTGTTTGTTATGTTACTTATTATTTGCATATGAACTTACTAAGCATTTATGCTTACTCCCTCCTTCTTACTCATTGTAGTTTTGGAAAAGCCAACTCAGGAGTCGGGATAAGTAAGGCTCAGTCAAACTATCCGGAAGACTTTTTGGTAAATGGCTTGTAAATTTAAGTATGGCATGTATAGCAATATACTTATTTTGTGTAAATGATCTTATGATATGGTGATGGAATGGTTGAGAAAATGTTTGATAATGATAAGTTATGGAAATGGTTAGTTTAACTTATGTTTGATGTTATGGAAAGTTATTAAGAAACTTAGTGCATGAAAACTCATAAAAAAAAAAGAAATTTTCCATAAACAGAACATTGCAGCAACACTGATGTGAGTTTGAAAATTTACTAAAAATCATAGAAATTGAATTAGGTTATGGATTAAATATTAAATTGAAGCTTAATATGTCTAGTTTCACATAAAACAAATGAAACAGGTAAAGGAATTATATGTTAGAAGATATTTGAATTTTTGTGAAACAGGGCCAGAGTGATTTCTGGATCCCCAGTTCCAACTTTAAAAATTCACCATAAATTGTAAAGATATAATTAGGTGGTTTATTTTATATTATCAGAATCCTTATTGAGTCTAATTTCATGAGAAACAAACCTCATAATCATATAAATTTTGTACAGAGACAAATGTCGTTCGTAGTAAACAGAGGTCAGTCAAGTCAAGTCCTGTAACAGGGGTAACTTTAACTAATAAACTGTACTAATTGGCCCAACCAAAAATTCTAGAAAAAAATTAGTAGATGGGTATATGAGTCTAGAGTCAGGGAAAATTTATGGATCTTGTTTTCGAGTTTCTTAACTCGAGATATGATTTTTCTTGTGACTGTGATGCAAGTAGCTTTAAAACTGTGAATATAGAAACAAATAATTCAAAGTTCTAAAAATGTTAAATTAAGTTTAGTAACACCTCATACTCGACTCCGGCGACGGTCTCGGGCGTGGGGGTGTTACATTTAGTGGTATCAGAGCAGGTTTAGTCAGTTTTCGGACTACGTGTTGTATGTACGGATTTTGCTATACATGCTATATATATAAATTGTGATAGTGTGACGATTTCTGACCTTTTTAAATGATTTTTTTATAGTAAATGGATCCCGATCCAGTGTGGCGAGATGAAGTAGAGAGTAACGCGCCACTCCGGTGAAGGAGCAAAGACCGATCGAAAATCCACCTCCTACTGTCGGTCGGGAGGAGGAGAAAGAGGTCGGGAAGCCTTTCTCCAAATGATGAGTGTATGGTACACCGAGTTCGTTAAATCTAACCCAAATGTACAACCTCCCCACCTCCCCAATTCCTTAACTGCACTCCCGATGCCTCAAGGTATGGATCGATGAAATTTCATAGAACTCCGCTTGATAGAATCCATAAAGCAGGGGCCAAGAATTTAAAGCAAATATTGATGATGATGCCGAGAAAGCAGAGTTCTGGCTTGAAAATTCTATCCGGGTGTTTGATGAATTATCTTGTACACCTGAAGAATGTTTGAAATGCGCTATATCTTTGTTGAGGGATTCAGCCTATAATTGGTGGAAGACTTTGATTTCGGTGGTATCAAAAGAGAGAATAACTTGGGAATTCTTTCAAGAAGAATCAGAAGCGTAAAGAATTTCTTGAGTTGAAGCAAGGTAATATGACGGTTACAGAATATGAAAGAGAGTTTGTTCGATTAAGTAAGTATGCTAGAGAGTATGTTCCTACAGAGGCCAAGATGTGCCAACGATTTGAAGACGGGCTCAACGAAGACATCAAGGTATTTGTTGGAATTCTTGAATTAAAAGAAATGGTAGTATTGGTTGATCGAGCTTGCAAGGCTGAAGAACTACTTAAAGAGAAGAAAAAGGTAGAGGCTGAGACTAAAAATTGGAAGAAAAAACCTACGAGCAGTTCATTTTCACAGCAACCTGGAAAGTTAAGAAATATGAATCCTCGTTCCCAAGCTTCATCTGGGCAATCATATGGGAATTATAAGAAGCAAAATGTGGGTCCTAAGTCCCAGACTACTTCGGCAGCCAGTGTAGGGAATTCGAGATTTGTTAAACCTGAGTGCCAGCGGTGTGGTAGGAATCATTTTGGTCCGTGCAGAGCAAATGAATGTTTTCGATGTGGTTCTCCGGATCATTTTATTAGAGACTGCCCAGAGAGAGCTGAAAAAGAAAAATTTCAGAATACAAAAACAAGTGGGGCGGATTCGAGAGGAAGATATCCAAGAAAAGCTGGGAGCGAAGCAAGCAGTAAGAATGTAGCCAGGGATGCACCAATTAGACCTGAAGGAAGGGCTCCGGCTAGGACTTATGCTATTAAAGCGCGCGAAGATGCTTCCTCACCTGATGTGATTACTGGTACATTTTCTCTCTATAATGTTAATGTTATTGCTTTGATTGATCCCGGTTCTACTCATTCATATGTGTGCATGAAATTGGTGTCTGATATGAATATACCTGTTGAGAACACAGAATTTATGATTAGAGTGTCGAATCCGTTAGGCAAATGTGTGATTGTTGATAAAGTATGTAAGAAATGTCCTTTAATGATTCGAGATCATTACTTTCCGGCCGACTTGATGTTGTTGCCGTTTGATGAGTTTGATGTTATTTTGGGTATGGATTGGTTGACATTGCATGATGCTAAAATAAATTGCAAAGAAAAGGTTATAGAATTAAAGTGTGAAAATGGTGAAACTCTGCGGGTTGAATTAGATAAATCAGAGGCATTACCTAGTGTGATTTCTTCAATGTCGGCTCAAAGATATCTGAGAAAGGGTTATGAAGCTTATTTGGCGTATGTAATTAATACAAAAGAAGTTGAAAAGAAAGTTGAATCGAGGTTTGCCAGTGTGAATTTGCGGACGTATTTCCAGAAGAATTGCCGGGTTTGCCTCCAGTCAGGGAAGTAGAATTTGGTATTGATTTGATACCGGGAACAACTCCGATCTCGATTGTTCCGTATAGAATGGCACCAGCAGAGTTGAAAGAATTAAAGTCACAGTTGCAAGAGTTGACTGATAAAGGTTTTGTGAGACCGAGTTTTTCACCTTGGGGTGCTCCCGTGTTATTTGTGAAAAAGAAGGATGGTTCTATGAGGTTGTGTGTTGATTATCGGCAATTAAACAAGGTAACAATCAAGAACAAGTATCCGTTGCCGAGAATTGATGATTTGTTTGATCAGCTAAAAGGAGCGACATGGTTTTCAAAGATTAACTTGAGATCTGGGTATTATCAATCATGCGGTAAAAGAGTCGGATGTGCCTAAAATCGCTTTTAGAACAAGGTATGGTCATTATGAATTTTTAGTTATTCCATTCGGTTTAACAAATGCTCTCATTGTGTTTATGGATTTAATGAATCGCATATTCACCCATACTTGGACAAATTTGTTGTGGTGTTTATAGATGATATTTTAATTTATTCAAAAGATGAGACAGAGCATGCCGAGCCTTTGAGGATAGTTTTGCAAACTTTGAGAGATAAGCAAACTGTATGCTAAGTTTAGTAAAAGTGAATTTTGGCTCAGAAGTTGGATTTTTGGGTCATATTGTTTCAGTGATGGTATACGGGTTGATCCTAGTAAAATTTCAGCCATTGTTGATTGGAAACCACCTAAAAATGTAACCGAAGTTAGAAGTTTCTTGGGGCTAGCTGGGTATTATTGGCGGTTTGTAAATGGATTTTCTATAATTGCTGCTCCTATAACTAGACTACTCCGAAAGGATGTTAAATTTGAATTGACGGAAGAATGTCAACAGAGTTTTGAAAAATTGAAAAAGTTATTAACAGAGGCACTAGTGTTAGTACAGCCCGAATCAGGTAAAGAATTTGTGGTGTATAGTGATGCTTCTCTAAATGGCTTGGGGTGCGTACTCATGCAAGAAGGAAAAGTAGTGGCTTATGCTTCGAGGTAGTTAAAACCTCATGAGAGGAATTATCCTACTCACGATTTGGAATTGGTCATGGTGTTTGCTTTGAAAATTTGGTGACATTATTTGTATGGTGAAAAGTGCCGGTATATATACCGACCATAAAAGTCTTAAGTACTTGATGTCACAAAAAGACTTGAATTTAAGACAATGAAGATGGTTGGAATTATTGAAAGATTACGAGCTTGTTATTGATTATCATCCGGAAAAGCGAATGTAGTAGCCAAGCTTTGAGCGAGAAAGTTGTTGTTTGCATTGAGAGTTATGAACACTCGGTTGAAAATGTCGATGATGGTTCGATTCTATCGAGTTAGTTAAGCAAAACCGATGTTTTTACAAGAGATTTCAAGCTCGAAAGATGATCAAGATTTGCAAGCCAAAAGAAAGTAGTGTGAAGTTGATACGAGTCGATTTCGAATCGATTCGATGGGTGCTTAATGTTTAAAAATCGGATTTGTGTCTTGAAGAATGACGAGTTGATTCGTAAGATCCTACAGAAGCACATAGTGGTTGTTTCTCAATTCATCCGGGTAATACGAAAATGTAAAATGACTTAAAGAAAATGTATTGGTGGAATGGAATGAAAAAGATATATCAGAGTTTGTGTCCAAATGCTTAATTTGTCAACAGGTGAAAGTTGAACACCAAGTGCCTTCGAGATTACTTCACCTATTATGGTTCCCCGAATGGAAATGGGATCGGATTACTATGGATTTTGTATCGGGATTGCCATTGACTCGGGAAAGAAAGATGTCATCCGGGTAATAGTTGATGATTAACTAAGTCGGCTCATTTTATCCCGATGACGTCACGGATTATTCTCTTAACAAATTGGCTGAATCAGTATATTAGAGAAATTGTTAGACTACATGGAATACCATTGTCGATTATTTCAGATAGAGATCCAAGGTTTACCTCGCGGTTTTGGCAAAAGTTGCAAGATGCGTTAGGTACAAAGCTAAATTTCAGTACTACTTTTCATCCACAAACTGATGGACAATCAGAGAGAGTAATTCAGATTCTTGAAGATATGCTCAGATGTTGTGTATTGGAATTTCAAGGAAGTTGGGAAAAATATTTACCGTTGGTAGAATTTGCTTACAATAATAGTTATCAGACGAGCTTGAAAATGGCACCTTATGAAGCATTGTATGGTCGTAAGTGTCGAACGCCTTTGTATTAGACTGAACTCAAGGAAAATCAGATTTATGGAGTTGATCTAATAAAAGAAACTGAAGAAAAAGTAAAGGTAATTCGAAATTGTTTGAAAGCTGCTTCAGATAACAAAAATCTTATGCAGATTTGAAACGAAAAGACATTGAATTTCAAGTTGGTGATAAAGTATTTTTAAAGGTGTCTCCGTGGAAAAAAGTTCTCAGATTTGGACGGAAGGGCAAATTAAGTCCGCGTTTTATTGGGTCGTATGAAATAATTGAAAAAGTTGGACCGGTAGCATATCGGCTAGCATTACCACCTGAATTAGAGAAGATTCATGATGTGTTCCACGTATCTATGTTACGCCGGTATCGTTTGGATCCTTCACATGTAGTTTCACCGACAGAAATTGAACTACAACCAGATATGACCTATGAAGAAGAACCGATTAAGATTTTGACTCGAGAGGTCAAACAACCAAGGAATAAAAAGATTGCACTTGTGAAGGTGCTGTGGCAAAAGCATGGAGTAGAAGAAGCTACATGGGAATCCGAAGAAAATATGAGAAATCAATACCCACATCTGTTTACCGGTAAGATTTTCAAGGACGAAAATCCTTAAAGGGGGGAGAGTTGTAATATCCCGAATTAGGGCCTAATCGGAATAGTGGTTTCGTGACCACAAATCCGAGATAGAAATAATTATTTTATAATTATTTTGAGGTTTATGATATGATTGCATGATTGTGTGAAATTTTTTTGAAGAAACTCTATGCATAAAATGCTTAATTTGAAGTTAGGGACTAAATCGAATAAGTTGCAAAACTTGCATTCTAGAAGTTTTTAGTATGAAATTGCTTTGAAATATTAATTAGGAGGTCTTAAATAGCAATTTGACCAATTTCTAAAATTTCGGACAAAAATGGGCTTGTACATGAAAATTTTCAAAGAAAGGTATTAAGGGCATTTTGGTCATTTGGATATTTAATGAAATAAAATGGGAAAAATAACACAAAATAGTCATCTTCCTCATTTAGTTGTTGCCGAAATTCACTCTCACCATAGCTAGGGTTTCTTCAACTTTCAAGCTTCATAGTAAGTGATTCTAAGCCCTGTTTTTAATGATTTTTACGTTTTTGAGATCCCGGTAACTCGATAAAGCTTATGCTAGCAATAATTTAACCTAGGGTTTATATTTGGAAAAATACCCATAGGTGAAATTTGTGTATTTTGATGTTTTATGATAGAATATGAGGTTTTAAATTATGTTAGACAACTTGTACTACTCGATTTTAAGCAAAAACGAGTAAAAGGGCTTAATCGGTAAAAATACCTAATAGTCACAAGTACATGTTAGAGTGAGAATTTGATGTTGCCATAGAAGATAAAAGTGATCAGCATGTTATAAAACATAAGAATAAGGAATAAAGTTTAATCCCGAGCCTAGGGGAAAAAGTGTAAATATGCAAAAGTTTAGGGGTAAAATTGTAATTTTGCCAAATTTTGAATTAAGGATTAATTTGATAATGTGAGTATTAAATAAGCTAAATGTATTATTTTAGATCAAGAAAGACGTGGAATCGACCCCAATCGAGGAAAAGAAAAGATTGTGGACTAAATTGCAAAATCTTTGTATTTTGGTACCAAGGTAAATTCATGTGTAAATAATGTAGCATAATTGTTATTTTTAAGTCATTGATGTCAATTATGTGATATGCTGATTTTTATCATGAAATATATGCTTTGTGGTTATTTTCAAACAAAATGCAAATCATGTGTGCTACTTGCTAAATATAATTATTACCGAGTATTGATTTCGACATTCTACGGAAGACGGCAAGGATATGTATTCGAGGAAAATCCCGTTTGAACCTTAGGAATAGATTAGGATACAAGTGACATGTCACTAGGATGGTTAAGCATCCGAACTCGTTGAGTTGAGTCCGAGTTCACTTATGGATGCGAATGTCCGAACTCGTTGAGTTGAGTCCGAGTTCGTGAGATGTAACTATGCATCCGAGCTCGTTGAGTTGAGTCTGAGTGTACTTATGGATGCGAACGTCCGAGCTCGTTGAGTTGAGTCCGAGTTCGCTTATGGGCGGGTTACATGATTGCTTGATTGCATATGTGGCACTTATGTGCAAGTTATCCATGTATCCGAATTATATTCCGATGTGTTCAACGGGTAAAGTTCTACTCAAATGGAGGAAAACTCGAGATGTAAAGAGACGTATTGGTAAGTGATGTGAAATGGATATTTTGGACAGGTATGTATTTAACCCTCGGATTGAGTATTGATACAACCACGATAAAGTAATAAGATGATGAAAAATGATTAGAAATGTGATATGTGTTTTGGTGATATATGCTAATGTTGATTGGTTTGATTGTTTGTTATGTTACTTATTATTTGCATATGAACTTACTAAGCATTTATGCTTACTCCCTCCTTCTTACTCATTGTAGTTTTGGAAAAGCCAGCTCAGGAGTCGGGATAGGTCGAAGGCTCACCACACTATCCTAAGACTTTTTGGTAAATGGCTTGTAAATTTAAGTATGGCATGTATAGCAATATACTTATTTTGTGTAAATGATCTTATGATATGGTGATGGAATGGTTGAGAAAATGTTTGATAATGATAAGTTATGGAAATGGTTAGTTTAGCTTATGTTTGATGTTATGGAAAGTTATTAAGAAACTTAGTGCATGAAAACTCATAAAAAAAATGAAATTTGCCATAAACAGAACATTGCAGCAACACTGACGTGAGTTTGAAAATTTACTAAAAATCATAAAAATCGAATTAGGTTATGGATTAAATATGAAATTGAAGCTTAATATGTCTAGTTTCACATAAAATAAATGAAACAGGTAAAGGAATTATATGTTAGAAGATATTTGAAATTTTGTGAAACAGGGCCAGAGTGATTTCTGGATCCCCTGTTCCAAATTTAAAAATTCACCATAAATTGTACAGATATAATTAGGTGGTGTATTTTATATTCTAAGAATCCTTATTGAGTCTAGTTTCAGGAGAAATAAATCTCATAATCATATGAATTTTTTACAGAGAGAAATGTGGTTAGTAGTAAACAGAGGTCAGTCCAGTCAAGTCCTGTAACAGGGGTAACTTTAACTAATAAACTGTACTAATTGGCCCAACCAAAAATTCTAGAAAAAAATTAGTAGATGGGTATATGAGTTTAGATTTAGGGAAAATTTAGAGATCTTGATTTCGAGTTTCGTAACTTAAGATATGATTTTTCTTGTGACTGTGACGCAAGTAGCTTAAAAACTGTGAATATAGAAACAAATAATTCAAAGTTCTAAAAATGTTAAATTAAGTTTAGTAACACCTCATACTCGACTCCGGCGACGGTCTCGGGCGTGGGGGCGTTACACATTAGCCCCAAAATTTTACATGTTACTCAATTTGATCCCTAAGATCTAAACATGGTTATTTCTAAAATTAACCCATTTTTCCAAAGAACCAAATTTTAACTACTCCAAACTAGCCCTCACTCATGCTAATTTTCTCAAGAAAACCTTATAATTTCAACATTTTATTTATTTAATCCTAATCTTAACATCGCTCAAACCCACTTTACCAAATACCTAAAAACCTATCATTTACTTCAATAAAAAACATAAATATCAAGTAACATCGAGAACATCAATGAACTTTTTTTTTCTAAACTTCATCAATTTCATAAATTAGTCCCAATACTAGATAAATACCATTTTAACTAACACAAAAACATACTAATCATGAAAAATAAGCTAAATTACACTTACATGAATCAAAGAATAACCAAGACCGAAGCTCCCAAGTCTTCCAACAATGGTGTTCCGGTAATAATAAAGGAAGAAGACAATGACCAGTTTCACTTTTTTTTATCTATTATATTTCATAACTTTAACATTTTATTTAATAATAATTATTTAAGAAAGTCTTAGTTTATTAAACTATTACCGCCCACTAAAACTAAAATGGAATAATTACCATTTATAACCACTCAATCATTCCATAAAATCAATTTAAACAAAAACAAAACCAAATTCGAAAACCTAGTCCAAAAATTTGAATTAGACCATTCTCTGTGTAAACCAATTCGAGCTCTTGCACAACATCTGATCCTAAATCTGAAGGTAACCTGAAACATATTAAACGAACAGGTTAGCTAGAAGCTTAGTGTGCGACTCGGCCCACAAACAAAATTTTTACTTATAACATGCATAAATTTAAATGTCATCAAAGAATTTTATTTATAAAATACACTTATACAATTATCATATCAAAATGTCACATTTCCTGAAACATATACCATATCATAATGTCATATTTTCAGAACCTTATAAAATATCCAAATGTTATATTTTCATAATCATATATCATAACAGAATTTCACAATTTCATAATCATAATATCAAACACATTCTCTTATATAGAATCAGATATGTGTTCATAATCAGATACAAATGCATATTCATATCCGGATACAAATGCAGACACAGATCCTACCCCCATCCGTACATAACAACTCCTTCCAACTAATCACACCAATTAGAACTTCAAGATTCCATCCATCCACTCACACCAGGTCATGGTGGTATGCCACTCATAATGGTAAAACAAAGCTGCCAGAAAGTTATTGTGGTTTAACCACCAAAATTGTAGTAAAACTACCAGAGAACACTTCATATGTCATATCAAAATCCACCCAAGTACACATGCAAAATCGTGTTAACATACATACATTTCATATAGGTTGTATGCCATGTATACCTAAATATATATTTTACAGAGCATACCACAACACATAACTTATACAGATCATATCATACCAAATTACTTCACTTACGGTTATTCTACATACAAATGTCGTATATGTTTTTTACACGTAATTGTGCTTTCAAAGTTATCAAAACATCGATCGTACAAAAATGTTCCACATACCTTAACCGTATCACATACTGACAGAAATCACATTTCGAGTCTTATTTATGGCAAAGGGTGTAACAACCCAATTTTTAGTGGTGTTTGAAACAGTGATTCGAGATCACTAAAATCCGACAAGTGAGTTTGAAAATTTTATTATTTAGAGTTTATAAGCCAATCATGAATTTAGAAAAGCTATAAAATAGTGATTTGTGCTTAGAAATATTTATTAGGTTAATTAGCCTCAAAAACGAGGAAACGAGACCTCGAGGTCAAAAACTGAGTTGTAAATATTTTTATAAATATTTACAAAGTATTAATGAGTTGATATTAAAATTTCATTAGAAAATTCTAACATTTTGATATTTAATTAGTTAAAAAATGGATTAAAGTGAAAAATGTACAAAACTTGTCAATTAAAGAAATGGGATTAAATAGCTTAAGTGGTAAGCAAGGGAGGACCAAAAGGGTAATTAGACACCCATGGAATAGGCTGGACGACATGTGTGAAGAAGAAAATAAAAAAACTAGTGTGAACAGGGGGCAAAATTGGAAAATAAATAAAATTTAATAGATAAAAGTGGACTAAATTGAATCTCTAGACATTTCTTCATTTTTCTTCAGCCAAAAACACCATTAAAGAGTCTCTCTAAGCTGGTTTTTCATATTCTTGCTACAAGTAAGTTCAATTCTTGATTATTTCTTGCTGTTTTTGTGATTTTGATACTTTTACAACTAGGTCCAACTATTTAATTTTATTATATGAGTGATTTTGAAAGTTACCATTAGTTTTTTATTTTATGAGTGATTTTGAAAGTTACCATGGATAAGTGCTAGAAGGTTATCATGAATTAACATGGATTTGAAGCTCTAATTTTATTATATGATTTTTTTATTAAGTGATTTTGAAAAAAATTGATTTTAAGACCTAATTGTGAAAATGTTGATAATTAGGATTTGGAGCTAAAATTCTGAATATCAAAGGCTGTGTGGTAGCCTAAAATAATTAGATAAAGTGTTAATTGAGAAAAATTAGCTCAATTGATAGGTTAATTAAATAGGAATTAAATTTTAAAAATTATAAAATTTGGGGTAAATGTGTAATTTCAAAAATTAAAGCATATAAATTGTGAAGTGAATTAGAATTAAATTAGATACTAATGAGTGAGTAATTTTATATTATAGATCAACAACCTGAAGATAAACGTGGAAAAGAGAAATTAACATATTAGTCCCTAAATTTCTACAACCTTTACAAACTACCCTAGGTAAGTTCATACAGTTGAACTTTCTTGATTAATTGTTAATTTAGGAATGATATAATGTATTATTTCATATTTTTGTATTGAATTATGATTATTGTATAAATATGGAAATTGAATTGAAAGTTCAAATTAAGTGGAACGCATAATTGAGTACGATCATTCCGTGATACAATATGAATTGACGGATAAGACCATGGTTGGGCCGTGGCAAAGTTTAAATGTAAGATCATAGCTAGGCTATGACATTTCAGTGAAAAGACCATAACTGGGTTATGACACCGTGTACGTAAGACCATGGTGGGACTATGACAGTAAATACATGTGTAAGATCATAGCTGGGCTATGGCATATGCTGATGATAAGACCATAACTGGGTTATGGCATTACGAGTGTAAGACCACAGCAAGGCCATGGCAATATTTATGTAAGACCATAGTTGGACTATGGTATCAAGAAAACGATGTACTCAAATCCGTAAGACATTCTCTAATTTGACGAGTATTGCTAAGTGAAATATAGATTATTTGTGGAGAAATCTAAGAAATTACTAATATTGAGCTCAATCAAGTGAATTTTTTAATTAAAGTTGTGATTGGCAGGCAGTGTTAGTGAAATATTTTTCTTAGTGTCTATTATAGTTTGTTCGATAAGATTTATTCTTAAAGCCTATGAACTTATTGAGCTTCTACAAGCTTACTCTTGTACATTTCATATTCTTTGTAGATTGATATGAAATCGAAAGATCACATCAACACATCAAGCTACACTATCCAGTGCACTCCGGTAGATTTTGCTATGCATCTTAAGGTTTATATGGCATGTATAGGGTTGAACTGAAAGGAAGTAAATTTGTAATATGATTATGAGTGGCACATATATATATATATTTATGTTTGTATGCATGTATTTAATAGTATCTTATAGTAATTAATGAATGGAGTTATTGTGGTAAGTTTATGTAAATAAGTTGTGTAATGACACATTAGGTCTAAAATGTGATTTTTGGCTTGCATTGGTTGCTTGGTTGGATTATATTGGTATACGAAAGTGTTTTCTGTAGGTTGATAGTAAAAAGGGTGAAAAAGTGGCCTTAAAATGACCTATTTTCATCCACACGAGTAGAGACAAGGGCATGTGTCTTAGTTGTGTGTGACACACAGCCATGCACATGGGCGTGTAGTCTGGCTATGTGTCCCCAACATCTTAAAATTTAGAAATAGAATGCTCAGAATTGAGTACACGGGTAGAGACACAAGTGTGTGTCTCAGCCATATGAGGTACACGATCTAACACACGGGCATGTGACCTAGCCGTGTGAAATTTGCACCTAATTTTTGAAAAATAAATTGACCATACGGCCTAGCAGATGGGTGTGCAGCCGGCTGTGTGACTTAAGTCAGGGAGTTATATGGGGTAGGACACGGCCTGAAGTATAGGCATGTCAAAGGGTCACACGGGCGTGTCCTTTGACCACATGGGAGTGTGTGCCCTGCACTAAGGAAAAATTTTAGAATTTTGTGAAAAATTCTCTGAGTTCTCGATTTAGTTTCGACTCATTTCTAATCCTTAAATTGGGCCTCAATGGCTCATTCAAGGGACAGTATGATTGATTTTGGAAAATGAATAGTAAATGATATGATTTATTTATGATTGTTTTGTAAACTCCGGTAATGCTTCGTAACCCTATTTGACATATATGGGTTAGGGGTGCTACATTTATTGGTATCAGAGCTTCAGTTAGTCAATTCTTAGAATGAATGTAATGTGTAAAGTGTCTAGAAATACATGCCATATAAATATGTGATAGTGTGATTTGTATAATCTGATCTAATCTTTATTTTCTTATAGATTGTAAAGAAGTCTGATAGATCCGAACAAGCTGAACATGATGAAGCTAATAGTAGAATACAAACATCTGAGCATAGGACAAGTAGTAGTGTTCCAATTTCTCGGATACAAGAACAGGAACTCAATAGTAGGTTCTATGGATTTATGAACAAATGGTTTAATGAGATGATGCAAGAAAGAAATCAGACTCAGCAACCTTCTCCCCCTACTGCACCAGCTGTAGCACCCCTGGTTGCTCCTCCACCTCCTTGGGTAACTGAATCTAGTAAGCATTCTTCGATAAAAAAGCTCAGAAAGTTTGGGGCTGAGGAATTTTGAGGTAAATCAGATGATGACTCCGTCAAAGCTGAGTATCGGCTCCAGAATATAGTAAAAGTTTTTAGAGAAACAGCATGTTCCCTAGATAATTATTTGAGATGTGATGTTTCTTTATTAAAAGAAAAGCTTATAGTTGGTGCGAGACTATAGAAGCTGTGGTACCGGAAGAGAAAATCACTTGGGAATTTTTCCAGAGTGAGTTCAAAAATAAATATGTTTGCAAAAGGTATTTGGATAAAAAGAAAAAGGGAATTCCTCGATTTACGATAAGGAAACTAGTCAATAGCTGAATATATGAGGGAGTTTGTATACCTCAACAAATAAGCTCGAGATATTGTACCAATTGAGGAGGAAATGTGTATTCGATTCGAGAAAGGGCTAAATGATGAGATCAGAATTATGATTGGAGGCACAGAGATACGGGAATTTGTTGTTCTATCAGATTATTCTCAGAAATTGGAAGAGGTGTACAATAGAAAAATGCAATAGGAAAGAAGAAATAAAGAATCTTATAAGAGAATTTCCTCCAAATCATTTTCAACATATCCAGCTAAAACATTTAGAGATGATTTTAGCTGATCCACTTCAATTCTGGAACAATCAATTAGGAACAAAGTAACTCAGTAAGAATTTGGGGTAACCATTAAACCTACAGCTAGTGTTGGTAGTGTATAGAATGCTCCTAGGCCTAGATGCAAATATTATGGGAAAATTATTTGGGTGAATGTAGAGGCAAGATAGGAGCTTATTATAAGTGTGGGGCTACTGATCATTTCATTCAAGATTGTCCTCAATTGCTAAAAGAGGAGGGAGAACAAAAAGAAAAGCAATTAGTTACTCCCTAAAAAAGTAGATGTTCAGGCCAAAGCAATGCGACTGGGACTGCTCGTTTGGGTATGAGAGATTCTGCTGTTCTGTCAGCAGCTGGGGCACCTGCGCATAATTATGCCATCCAAGCGAGAGAGGGTGCTTCAGCTTCAGATGTAATACTGGTACATTTTATCTCTTCAATGTTACTGTGTATGCGTTGATTGACCCTGGGTCTCACATTTTTATGTTTGCACTACATTAGCATCAGAATAGAAATTGTCTGTTGAACCTACTGATTATGATATTCAAGTCACTAATCCATTAGGTCAAAGTGTGATAGTTAATCTAGTGTGTCGTGATTGTCCATTGAAAATAAAAGGCTGTGAATTCCCTACTGATTTGATGCTGTTTCCATTTCGGGAATTTGATGTTATTCTGGGAATGGATTGGCTAACGAAGCATGGTGTTCTAGTAGATTGTAGAGAAAAACGAATTGATCTAAAAAGTCAAACAGGTGAAATGATTATTATTGAGTCTGGAAATCTGAAAGGAACTGTTAGAATTATTTCAAAATTTTCAACTCAGAGGTTAATGCGAAAAGGTAATGAGGCATTTTTAGCCTACATTCCTTGATACTCGGGGTTCTAAATCGAAGCTGAAATAGTTACTAGTTGTTAATGAGTTTGCTGATGTATTTCCTGAAGAATTATCGGGTGTACCACCAGAGCGTGAAGTTGAGTTTGTAATTGATGTGATTCTGGGAACAGCTCCGATATCAATAACACCATATAGAATGACACCGACTGAGTTAAAAGATTTGAAGACATAGTTGCAAGAGTTATTAGACAAAGGATTCATCAAACTGAGTATGTCACATTGGGGTGCACCTTTCTTATTTGTGAATAAGAAAGATGGGTCTTTGAAACTATGCATTGATTACAAACAGCTGAACAAGGTCAAATGTAACATCTTAAATTAGGGTTTAGTCAGAACAGTGGTTTCGAGACCATAAATCTAAAGTAAAAATAATTATTTTATGATTATTTGATGATCCATGATATGATTGCATGTTTGTGTAAAATTTTTAAGAAGAAATTTTATGCCTAAAGTGTCTAATTTAATGTTAGGGACTAAAGTGAATAAGTTGCAAAACTTGAGTTCTAGAAGCTTTTATCATGAAATTGCTATGTATTAGTAATTAGAGGTCCTTAAATAATAATTGGACCAAGTTCTAAAATTTTGGACAAAAATAGGAATGAATAGGAAAAATTTGAAAGAAAAGCTTTAAGAGCATTTTGGTCATTTAGTAATTAAAAGAATAAAAAGGGAAAAAGAAGCAAAAATTCATGTCCATATTCTTCCCTATGTGTCGAAATTTTCATGCTCTCCATAGCTAGGGTTTTTCAACTTTTCAAGCTTGATTATAAGTACCTCCAAGCCCATTTTTAATGTTCTTTACATTTTTGAGACCCTTGAAGCATGATCTATCCATTTCTACCCATATTTTGAAATAGGATTTATGTTCAAAAATTTATCCCTGTATGACATGCATGTATTTTGATGTTTAATTGAAGAATATGGAAGTTTGATATGTGATAAACATCTTTTACAAAGTGATTTTGCATGAAAACACCTAAAAAGGACCTATTTGTAAAAGTTGTAAAATGGGTAGTAAATATGTGAAATAAGGAAAAATGTGGGCTGCTAGGAGTAGGAATATGAATCAGCTAGGCTTGGGTAACAAAGAAAATTTATGCATTTCATTTTACGAGCTTAAGGACCAATTTGTAAATAAGTGAAAAGTTAAGGGTAAAAAGATAATTTTACCAAAGTATGTGTTATGGGTCGATTCAAACAATGTATGTAATAAACAAGTTAAATTTGGTATTATAGATTAAGAAAAACATGATTCGGGTCTTGATCGGGGGAAAAATAAGGTTTACGAAGAATAAGCTCTTTTTCATCATTTTGTACCGAGGTAAGTTCATATACAAATAATGTGATGTTATGTTATATTTTTGATGGTTGAGTATTATGTGAATTCAAATTCTTTAATGCTATTATAAGTTATGCTTTGATTGCTCCATGAGTAAGTGATTGGTATTATGAACATTGAGATCGACATTACGAGCAAGCTTGATAGAGATGTGATATCGAAGAATCCCGTTTGAACCTTAGGAATAGTTTAGGATACAAGTTACATGTCACTAGGAACCATATGATTAATGAGCTCATGAGATATGTGATATATGCTTATGTGGTTTCGGGTGCTAGACTTGTACGCCCTACTGGTGGCTAGGTAGTCCGACATGTGTTGCGGATACTTGACAGCTTGTGTGAGCAGCCTGTGTAGCTACGTCCTGACCGACAGCTTGCATGAGCAGACCCGTGAGTAGCTCGAGAATGAGCTTTTATGTGTTATGTGATATGAGGTAGCTTTAGCTACGTATGTGGCACTTATGTACAAGCCTTCTGTGTATCTAATAGTATTCTGAGTGTTCAACGGGTAAATTATCGAGTAACTTGATAGAAGACCCAAGGGGTAAGTCAATGAGAAGAATGAGTAAGAGATTATTTCACGAGTTGGTACAAGTGTGTATACCGAACTCATGAGTAATTCCTTGGTATATGATGAACTTATGATAAGGTTGCTTATGTGATGAGTAAGTTTAAGTGAATTGATGAAGTACAAATTTATGTTCACTATGTTAAATATGTGTTAAATACATGTTTAGATAGCATGTTATTTGCAATATGGACTTACTAAGCTTTAATGCTTACCCCCTTTACCTTTCTATTTTTAGTGTCGCCAAGCTAGCTCGGGGATCAAAAGATATCAGAGCTCGGATCATACTATCGATTTAATCCTTTGGGTATACATATGGTTTAAGTATTTTGAGTATGGCATGTATAGGTGACTTGGTTATTTTGTGATATGTGTCATATTGATTAGCCAAATGTATTGGCTCATGATGGTATTATGATTATTTTGTATATGGCCATAAGAGGTGCCTCATATTGATTATTGGGTTGTAACCCTAATTAATTATGTATGCATGCAAATGTGTTATGCTTGATGTGGTTCCTTGTGGATGATATGTGATATAAATGGCCGATGTGCTTGATGAATGGATTACGTAACAACCCAATTTATGGCTTGGTCAGAACAGTGGTCTCGAAACCATAAATCTGAAGTTAGAAAATTTATTTTTATTATTATAAGGTTATAGTAAGATTTCATTAGTGCATGAAAATTTTGGTAAGTTAATTTTGACGTTTGAAAGCTCAATTGCGAAAAAGGACTAAATTGCATAAAAGGAAAAAGTTTCATTTAGTACTCAAATGTGCTATATAGCTAAAGAATTAAAATTTAAAGTCTTTAAAGGGCAATTAGACCCATTTAAGGGTGCTTGGCTGGCCATTGAGTCAAAGGGGGGACAAAACTTTTATATTTGGTGAGTTAGGTGGCTTATTTTGACTAAAATAGAAATAAATCAAGTATGATATCATCTCTTTTTCATCTTCTTTCTCTACCAAAAATCAGCCATTGAAGGGAGTTTTAAGAGCTTAAAATTTTCAGCAACTTAAAGCACTCACAAGTAAGTAATTTCCATACCCTTTGTTGAAGATTTTTGCATTTTTGAGACCCTTGAAGCATAAGCTTTCAAATGAGAGGTCTAGGTTGCAAAGTGATTAAGAGTTTAGAGTTTTTCCTTGAATGGATTTATGATAGTTACTGAGTTTTTATGGAAGAATATGAGTCTTAGAAGAGTTCTAAACAACTTTTGTGAATGGTGTTAGCATGAAAACACCTAAAGGGACTATTTTGCATAAGTTGCAAAATAGGTGATAAATGTGTGAAATAGTGGGAATTTGGAGTTGCTATAGGATTCAAAGAGGTTCGGCTAGCTTTAAGAAATAAATAAATTCGATAAAAATCGAATTTTGACCATAGGGGCAAAATGGTCATTTTACCAAAAAAGTGAATTTATGAATTCCTAATTGTATTTTGTGATTAAATAAGGGTATTTTGATGTTATAGATCAAGTTTTGCCAAATGCGAGCCTAGACCGGGGGAAAGCCAAGCAAATCGACTAAATCGAGTAGTCTAGTACATTTTGTAAACCAAGGTAAGTTGTATGTAAATAATATATCTACATTGTTAATACATGTTATCAAATTGTCATTGAATTGATAAAGCATGAATTGCTAGATTGTGAATTGAGAATGCATAGTAATAATTGAGATAGTAGAAAGATCCTATTGGAACCCTGGGAAACAAACCGGATATTTGTGCCTTAACATTCGGATTACTTATGTGCCAGTGTAAGACATGTCTGGGACATGCTTCAGCCACATTATGAGTGCCAGTGTAAGACCTTGTCTGGGACATAGCATCGGCGTAGAGATGAGTGCCAGTGTAAGACATGTCTGGAACATACATCGGCCTCGACGATGATAGCCAGTGTAAGACGTGACTGGGACATGCATCGACTAAGAGTTGTGCTAGTGTAAGATGTGTGCAGGACATGCATCAAAGACGTATATATGAGAGCTAGTATAAGACCATGTCTGGGACATGGCATCCGCCTCGATGATGATAGCCAGTGTAAGACCATGTCTGAGACATGGCATCTGTAACTTATCCCATTTTTTAGGCTTACAGAATATCCGGTAGTATTCCAAAAGGTTCAACTTTAAAAGTTACGGAAGTGATTTAATAAGGAAAGTATAATAATGTTGTGAGTGGTACAGGTACCTATTCGGTATGCATGAGTAATGAGCTCAAATTAGAAAATGTGACTTGAGTAGACGGTAATGAGTAAGTCAAGTTTATGCTTACCTTTGAGCTATGAGCATGATGACTAATGGTGAAATTGTTGTTGTATATTTGTTTATATGCAACTTACTAAGCTTTATGCTTACTCTCTTTCCTTTCCTTTTTCTTTCAGTGCTGCTTAATTAGCTCAAGGATCCCTTGAAGTCAGAGATATCGATCACACTATCAGCCGTAATACTCGGTATAGTTGGATTTATATTTTTTATTATGGCATGTATAGGGCTAGACCTTATTATTTTGTGTCTTTAAGAATTGGCCAAATGTGTTGGCTTAAAATAGTTTCCACATTTTACATTAAGCCTTGAATAAGGGTAACATTCATTTTGAACCTATAATAGATGCATCTTTATGGTTAAATGAATGTATATCATGCTTGTTTGGTATTGGTTGGTATTGATATGAAAATGGGCATACTAGGGTGGCAATGAGGCTTGGTAAATAGCCTCATATTATCCACACAGGTAGACATACGGGCGTGTGTCTAGGCCGTGTGTGACATACGGACAGCCCAATGGGCGTGTGAGAAGGCCATGTGTCCTCTGCACCTAGAAATTTTAAGTCAGAATGCATGGTCTTTATCACACAGGTAGAGACACAGTCGTGTGTCTCAACCGTGTGGAGGGCACGGCCTAGTACACGGGCGTGTGCCATGGCCGTACAATGCTGACGTCAAAAATAGAATACCCAGGTTTTTGCACACAGGCTGCACCACGGGCGTGTCGTGGCCGTGTGAAAGGACACAGGCATGTGTCCAGGCCGTGTAAATTCTGCACTTGTTTTATGAAAAATTGTAAAAATCAAATTGGCCACACGGGTGCAGGACAGGGGCGTGTCCCTAGTACACGGGCGTGTGCCATATACCCATGCGGGCGTGTGGGGACTTAAAGCATGAAATTTTCTAAGTTTTTCTTGAGCCCTCGGTTTGGTCCCGAACCATCTCGAACGTATGTTTTGGGCCTTGTAAGCCCAATCAAGGGAGAAATTCCCTTTGAGATAAACAAAAAGTTTTAGATTGACCAAAATTTAATGGCCTAATTTTCTAATATTGGTTGAGTTTAAGTTCAGTAACACCTCAAACCCTGTCCCAACATTGGATACGAGCGAGGGGTATTACATTTAGTGGTATCAGAGCAATAGTTTAGTTGGTTCTAGGACTAACCTAGCGAGAGTTCGAGTGTAGCTATACATGCCATAGATGTACACTAATAATGTGACGAATCCTGACGATTTTAAATTATGTTTTTATATAGTAAATGGATCCTGATAGAACCACGGCGGATGACGTGGAAAGTAATATGCCGGCTCCCACAGAAGGGACCGCGCCAGTAGAGAGCAAGCCCTTGAGTATGGGCTAAGGCGAAGGGGCTAGAGAAGCCTACCTCCGAATGATAGACGCTTGGTATACGGAGTTTGTTCGTGCGAACCCGAACACTCCACCTCCCCCACCTCCTTCGATTACTCAGTATGCCCTAGTAGCTCCGCAAGGTGCGGACATGTTTAGAAGAGAGAAACCTCCTGTTAATAAGATCCAAAAACAAGGGGTCGAGGAATTCTGGGCTAATTTAGATGATGACCCAGAGAAGGCAGAGTTTTGGTTAGAGAATACCATGAGGGTGTTTGATGAATTATCATGCACACCTGAGGAGTGCGTGAAGTGTGCAACGTCACTCCTACGGGATTCGGCTTATCAGTGGTGGAATACCCTCGTGTCTGTGGTACCGAGAGAAAAAGTAACATGAGAATTTTTCCAAAAAGAATTCAAAAAGAAGTACATTAGCCAGAGATACATAAACTAGAAAAGGAAGGAATTTTTAGAGTTGAAGCAGGGCAATAAGACTGTGACGGAGTATGAACGTAAGTTTGTGAAACTCTGTAAGTATGCACGGTAATGCGTATCCTCTGAAGCTACAATGTGTAAGAGATTTGAGGATGGCCTCAATGAAGATATCTGAGTGTTTGTGGGTATCTTAGAAATAAGAGAATTTGTGGCGCTTGTTGAGAGAGCGTGCAAGGCAGAGGAGCTGGTAAAAGAGAGGAAGAAAGCGGCCTCTGAGTCGCGAGAATTGAAGAAAAGACAGATGAGGAAAGCACATCAGTCCTCATCTAAAAGATCAAAAGAATTTACTACCCGATCGAATGCTTCGGTGGGGTATTCAATGAGAAACATGAATCAACAAAAGATGGCATCTAAAGCCCAAAATACTTCGGTTGCTAGTGTTGGCAGTACTCGGCCAAATAGGTAAGAGTGTCCGCAATATGGGAGGCGTCACTTAAGCGAATGCCGAGTAAACGAGAGAGGTTGTTTCAAGTGTGGGTCACTTGACCACTTTATTCGTGATTGTCCTGAGATGGACGAGAGAGGAAGAAAACAAGATATGAAAGCAAGTAGTGCTCCCTTGAGGAGTAAGCCACAAAAGAATCCTGAGAGTGGGACTAGTGGTAGAGGCGTGTCAAGAGATGCCACGGTGAGGTCTGAAGGCAGAGCGCCAGCGAGGACTTATGCTATACTTGCCCGAGAAGAGGCAAAGTCTCCCGACGTGATCACCGGTACCTTTTCTATCTATGATATAACTGTTGTTGCTTTGATTGACCCGGGATCTACCCACTCTTACATTTGTATGGAATTGATACCTCGTATAAATGTGTTAGTAGAGTCCACTAAGCTTGTAATAAAAGTGTCCAACCCGTTAGACAAGCATGTATTAGTGAACCAAGTATGTAGAAATTGTCCCTTGATGATTAGTGGCCATTGTTTTCCGGCCAACTTGATGTTGATGCCGTTTAATGAATTCGATGTAATTCTTGGGATGGATTGGCTGACCTCCTATGGTGTTGTAGTAGACTGTGGAAGAAAAGTAATTGAGTTAAGATGTGAAGATGGGGATGTTCTCCGAGTTGGACCAGATGAGTCAGATAACCTGCCTGTGGTAATATCGTCATTGACTGCTGAGAAATATTTGAAAAAGAAGTATGAAGTTTATTTAGCTTTTGTGCTGAATACTCAAGAGTCAGAATTAAATATTGAATCAGTGCTGGTAGTCTGTGAGTTCACAGATATGTTCTCAAAAGAGTTACCTAGATTACTTATAATAAGGGAAGTTGAGTTTGAGATCGAATTAGTTCCTGGAACGGCACCCATCTCAATCGCCCCATATAGGATGGCTCCAACAGAGTTGAAAGTGTTGAAAGCACAGTTGCAAGATCTAACAGACAAGGGCTTTGCGAGACCAAGCTATTCTCCATGGGGTGCTCTGGTGCTCTTTGTAAAGAAGAAAGATGGGTCGATGAGATTATGCATCGACTATAGGCAACTCAACAAGGTAACAGTGAAGAACAAATACCCTTTACCAAGGATTAATGATTTGTTCGATCAGTTAAAGGGAGCCACCGTGTTTTCTAAGATCGACCTGAGGTCTGGCTACTATTGGCTAAGAGTTAAAGAGAAAGATGTACCGAAGACTGCATTTCAGACAAGATATGGGCATTATAAGTTCCTCGTCATGCCTTTTGGTTTGACTAATGCCTCGACGGTATTTATGGATTTGATGAACCGTATATTCAGGCCGTATCCAGATAAGTTTTTTTTCGTCTTTATCGATGACATACTGATCTACTCGCGTGATGAGAGAGAGCACGCAGAGTATCTGAGGGTTGTGTTGCAAACCTTGAGAGACAAGAGATTATACGCCAAGTTCAACAAGAGTGAGTTTTGGCTTAAAGAGGTCAGGTTTCTGGGACATATTTTGTCAAGTGACGGAATTCGAGTCGATCCAAATAAGATTTCCGCTATTGTAAATGGATTTTCTATGATAGCCACCCCGATGACTAAACTACTGCAAAACGACATCAAGTCTGAATTGACGGAAAAGTGTCAGCAAAGTTTTGAGAGATTAAAGGCTTTGTTAACAGAATCCCCAGTGTTAGTGCAGCCAAAGTCAGGCAAGGAGTTTTTGATTTTTAGCGATGCCTCCTTAAGTGGTTTAGGGTGTATGCTTATGCAAGAAGGCAAGGTTATAGCCTACGCCTCGAGATAGTTAAAACTACACGAGAGAAATTATCTGACCCATGATTTGGAGCTAGCGGCTGTAGTGTTTGCGCTGAAGATTTAGAGGCACCATTTGTATGGAGAGAAATGTTGGGTATTCACCGACCATAAGAGCTTAAAGTACTTGATGACTCAAAAGGAGTTGAATTTGAGGCAACGCTGATGGTTAGAGCTATTAAAATATTATAAATTAATTATCGACTACCATCCGGGAAAGGGGAATGTAGTCGCCGACGCATTTAGTAGGAAGTTATTGTTTGCCTTACGAGCTTTGAATACTCAGTTGACTGTATCCAATGATGATTAGATTCTAGCAGAGTTGAGAGCTAGATCGACATTTCTTCAAGAGATTCGAGAAGCTCATAGAAATGATGAGAAATTGCAAGCTAAGAGAACTCGGTGTAAATCAGAAATTGATTCGGACTTTCGTATCAGTACTGATGGGTGTATAATGTTCAAAGACAGGGTTTGTGTACCCAAGGACAATGAGCTTATTCAGAAGATTCTGAGTGAGGCACATGGTGGTTGTTTATCCGTTCACCCGGGTAGTGCGAAGATGTACAACAACCTTATGAAAATGTATTGGTGGTCAGGCATGACAAGAGACATCTCAGAATTTGTTTCCAAGTGCCTAGTGTATCAATAAGTAAAGGCTGAACATCAAGTACCTTCGGGTTTACTTCAACTTATTATGGTTCCTGAGTGGAAATGGGATCGTATCACTATGGACTTCGTGACCAGTTTGCCTGTAACCCCAAAAAAGAAAGATGCAGTATGGGTTATTGTCGACAGACTAACTAAGTCGGCACATTTCATACCAGTGCTACTAATTTCTCCCTCGAGAAACTAGCTGACTTATATATTTCTAAGATTGTGAGGCTTCATGGAGTGCCATTGTCGATTGTGTCAGATAGAGATCAAAGGTTTACCTCAAGATTTTGGAAAAAGTTACAATAGGCTTTGGGAACCAAGTTGAGTTTCAGCACGGCATTTTATCCGCAAACTGACGGACAATCAAAAAAGTGATACAGATCTTAGAGGACATGTTGAGATGTTGTGCTCTTGAATTTCAAGGACGTAGGGAAAAATACTTGCCATTGGTTGAATTTGCCTACAACAACAGCTATCAGTCGAGTCTAAAAATGACGCCTTATGAGGCCTTGTACGGGCGAAAGTGTCGAACACCCTTATACTGGACTGAGTTGAGAGAGAATCAGATTCATGGGGTCGATTTGGTCAAAGAGGCTGAGGAGAAAATTAAAGTGATTCGTGACTACCTAAGAGCCGCCTCGAATAGACAAAAATCCTACACAGATTTGAGACAGAAGGAAATTAAGTTTGAAGTAGGTGATAAAGTATTTTTGAAAGTTTCTCCGTGAAGAAAAGTCCTTAGGTTTGGTAAAAAGGGCAAGTTGAGCCCTCGTTTCATAGGACCGTATGAGATTACCGAGAGAGTAGGGCCTGTTGCCTACCAATTGGACTTCCCACCAGAGTTAGAAAAGATTCACGATGTGTTTCATGTGCCCATGTTACGCCGGTACAGATCAGACCCTTCTCATGTAATTGTGCCGAATGAGGTTGAGATTCTTCCAGATATGACTTATGGTGAGGAGCCGGTCAAGATTTTGGTTCGAGAAGTCAAACAGCTAAGAAATAAGAGTATATCACTTGTGAAGGTGTTGTGGCATAGACATGGGGTCGAGGAAGCCACATGGGAACCCGAGGAATCTCTGAGAGAGCAGTATCCGAACTTATTCATCGGTAAGATTTTTTAAGACAAAAATCCCTAAAGGGGGAGAAATGTAACAGCCCAATTTAGGGCTTATTCGAAACAGCACTCTCGGGACCACAAATCCAAAATTAGAAAATTTTTTATTATTATGAGGTTATAGTAAGATTTCATTAGTGCATGAAAATTTTGGTAAGTTAATTTTGACGTTTGAGAGCTCAATTGTGAAAAAGGACTAAATCGCATAAAAGGAAAAAGTTGCATTTAGTACCCAAATGTGTTATATAGCTAGAGAATTAAAATTTGAAGTCTTTAAAGGGAAATTAGACCCATTTTAGGGTGCTTGGCCGGCCATTGAGTCAAAGGGGGGACAAAACTTTTATATTTGGTGAGTTAGGTGGCTTATTTTGACTAAAATAGAAATAAATCAAGGAAGGATGATATCACTCCTTTTTCATATTCTTTCTCTACCAAAAATCATCCATTTAAAGGGGTTTTAAGAGCTTAAAATTTTCAGCAACTTAAAGCACTCACAAGTAAGTGATTTCCATACCCTTTTTTGAAGATTTTTACATTTTTGAGACCCTTGAAGCATGAGCTTTCAAATGAGGGGTCTAGGTTGCAAAGTGATTAAGAGTTTAGAGTTTTACCATGAATGCATTTATGATATTTACTGAGTTTTTATGAAAGAATATGAGTCTTAGAAGAGTTCTAAACAACTTTTGTGAAGGGTGTTAGCATGAAAACACCTAAAGGGACTATTTTGCACAAGTTGCAAAATAGGTGATAAATGTGTGAAATAGTGGGAATTTGGAGTTTCAATAAGAGTCAAAGAGGTTCAGCTAGCCTTAAGAAATAAAAAAATTGATAAAAATTAAACTTCGAGCATAAGAGCAAAATGGTCATTTTGCCAAGGTCTAGGGGCAAAAAGGTTATTTTACCAAAGAAGTGAATTTATGAATTCCTAATTGTATGTAGTGATTAAATAAAGGTATTTTGTTGTTATAGATCAAGTTTTGCCAAATGCGAGCCTAGACCAGGGGAAAGCCAAGCAAATCGACTAAATCGACTAGTCGAGTACATTTTGTAAACCGAGGTAAGTTGTATGTAAATAATATAACTACATTGTTAATACATGTTATCAAATTTTCATTGAATTGATAAAGCATGAATTGCTAGATTGTTAATTGAGAATACATAGTAATAATTAAGATAGTAGAAAGATCCCATTGGAACCCTAGCAAACAAACCGGATATTTGTGCCTTAACATTCGGATTACATGTGTGCCAGTGTAAGACATGTCTGGTACATGCTTCGAGCACATTATGAGTGCCAGTGTAAGACTATGTCTAGGACATGGCATCGGCATAGAGATGAGTGTCAGTGTAAGACATGTCTGGGCATGCATCGGTGTAGAGATGAGTGCTAGTGTAAGACCATGTCTGGGACATGGCATCGGTGTAGAGATGAGTGCTAGTGTAAGACATGTCTGGAACATGCATCAGCCTCGACGATGATAGCCACTGTAAGACGTGCCTGAGACATGCATCGGCTAAGAGTTGTACTAGTGTAAGACATGTCTAGGACATGCATCAGCACGTATATACGAGAGCTAGTATAAGACCATGTTTGGGACATGGCATCAGCCTCGATGATGATAGTCATTGTAAGACCATGTCTGAGACATGGCATCAGCAACTTATCCCATGTTTGAGGCTTACAGAATATCCGATAGTATTCTGAAAGGTTCAACTTTAAAAGTTACGGAAGTGATTTAATAAGGAAAGTATAATAATGTTGTGAGTGGTACAAGTACCTATTCAGTATGCATGTGTAATGAGCTCAAATTAGAAAATGTGACTTGAGTAGACGGTAATGAGTAAGTCAAGTTTATGCTTACCTTTGAGCTATGAGCATGATGACTAATGGTGAAATTGTTGTTGTATATTTGTTTATATGAAACTTACTAAGCTTTATGTTTACTCTCTTTCCTTTCCTTTTTCTTTCAGTGCCGCTTAATTAGCTCAAGGATCCCTTGAAGTCAGAGATATCGATCACACTATCAACCATAATACTCAGTATAGATGGATTTATATTTTTTATTATGGCATGTATAGGGCTAGACCTTTTTACTATGTGTCTTACGAATTGGCCAAATGTGTTGGCTTGAATAGTTTCCACATTTTACATTAAGCCTTGAATAAGGGTAACATTCATGGTTAAATGGTTAAATGAATGTCTATCATGCTTGATTTGGTATTGGTTGGTATTGATATGAAAATGGGCATACTAGGGTGGTAATGAGGCTTGGTAAATAGCCTCATATTGTCCATACGGGTAGACACACGGGCGTGTGTCTAGGCTGTGTGTGACACATGGACAGCCCCATGGCATGTAAGAAGGCCGTGTGTCCCCTGCACCTAGAAATTTTAAGTAAGAATGCATGGTATTTATCACATGGGCAGAGATAAGGCTGTGTGTCTCAACCGTGTGGAGGGCACGGCCTAGTACACAGGCGTGTGCCATGGCCGTGTAATACTAACGTCAGAAACAGAATACCTAGGATTTTACACACGGGCTGTGCCACGGGCGTGTCGTGGCCATGTGAAAGGACACGGGCAAAGGACACGGGCGTCTGTCTAGGTCGTTTGAAGTCTGCACTTGTTTTATGAAAAATTGTAAAAATCAAATTGGCCACACGGGTGCAGGACAGGGGCATGTCCCTAGTACACAAGCGTGTGCCATATACCCATACGGGCATATAGGGCCTTAAAGTATGAAATTTTTTAAGTTTTTCTTGAGCCCTCGGTTTGGTCCCGAACCACCTCGAACGTATGTTTTGGGCCTCGTAAGCCTAATCAAGGGACAGACTGCCTTTGAGATAAACAAAAAGTTTTTGATTGACCAAAATTTGATGTCTCGATTTTCTAATATTGGTTGTGTTTAAATTCAGTAACACCTCAAACCCTATCCCGACATTAGGTTCGGGCGAGGGGTGTTACAGATTATGACCAATAGGTGTGACCATGTTCATAGTATAAATGGGTAACTTGAAAGTAGGTTATTAATATTGATTGAATATGAGATTGGTGTGGAAGGCTTTAATAAAGTATGTCAATTTGAGTATGTGCTATGTGATAAATTGTCATTTATACATATTTTTACCCCATGCTTTGCGCATTTTATGGATGATTTTTCCTTAGAATTGGTGAATTTGATGCTCTTAATGCCTTAATTTCATGTTTTATATTTAGGTGAGCTTAGGAGAGCGGAACGAGAAACGGGCCAAAAACGGAGAAAATGGGCCAAAGTACAAAATCAACACGGCCTGGACTTCCTCACACGGGTAGACCACATGGCCGTGCCATTCTAACAGGCTTGAACACGGCCTGAAGTAATCACACACGGGCGTGTCCCTGCCGAACCCAAATTGAGTCCAATTCGGAAAAGGCTAATTTTAAGGGCTCTTAGGCATTCTAAAGCCTATAGATACACCCTAGAAGAGGAGAATAAGGGGAGGCACAGGGAGGAAGGAAAGAATTACTCAATGAAAGCCAATTGATCCATCTCAGAAGCCGGATTCATCCTCAAGACTGAAGATCTCCCCTCAATTTCCCTTCAGGAGTTTTGGGTTTTCTTTATGTCTTGTATTCATTATTCTTCTGAGATGTTTTCCTTTTTAGTTATGAGCTAAATCCCCTAAATACCTAAGGGGGATGAAACCTAAGACGAATCTTGTTATTATTTTCTGAATTGTATGATAAATATTTGACTTGTTCTTAATTCTTGTTTTGATATTCCAGGATATTGATTCAAGTTACGCTCTTATTCAGAGGAGGAATAGACCCTGTCTAAGAGTACAATTGTCATAATTAAGCGGAGTTGATTGCGAGCCTAGAGATAGGGAGACAAGATTTTTCCGAATTAGGGTGAAACCTAATAAGGGGATCCATAGATCGAGTTAATGCAACCCTAGGGTGATAATTAGAGAAAAGTCTCAGTTATTCAATCTAGGGAGTAGACGTTATTAGTCTTGAATAGGGATAATAACATAACTTAGGGATCTCTACAGAACAAGTTAAATGAATAAATCGTCCGATTCGGAGTTAGAATAACATCCAAGGTCTATATGGATTCTTCATTAGGTATTGTCTTAATTCAATCGTTTTCCAAAAGTAATCCCCCAATTCTATTTTCTGTGAATTCTTAGTTTAGTTAATTAGTTAGTTAAAGGAAACCCCCTTATTCTTAGGCTAGATAATAAAAAGACAGTCATTACTAGTACTTTTAGTTCCTTTAGGTTCGACAATCCGGTCTTGCTAAAACTATACTACTGTTCGATAGGTACACTTGCCTACATCGTGATAATAGTTAGTTTCAAGAACGATAAAATAAAAATATTTAAAACTTGTCACAAAATCACGATCAAGTTTTTGGCGCCGTTGTCGGGGAACTAAGATATTAGGAACACTCAATTTTTTATTACTTTAGCCATTTATTTTCCGTGCAAGTTTATTTTATTTTATTACTATTATTATTTATTAATTTACTTTTTCTTTCTCTTGGCAGGTTTTTATAGTTTATGAGTAGAAGAAACCCGTCAGGACCACTACTTTTTGATGAAGAAACCGGTCGCACAGTTCGCAGAAACCGAAGAGAAATAAGGCGAAGCCTAAGATACACAGAAGAAGAGCAAGAGGACGATATCTCAACTACGACTGAGGAGATGGCTGAAAATCAAGATAATCAGCTACCTCCTGCGATACCCGCTGAACTAGCAAATCAGAATCCTCCTCGTACTATGTATGATTATGCTAAACCTACTTTAACAGGAACTGAGTCAAGTATAGTTAGACCTACTATTGCTGTGAATAACTTTGAACTAAAACCTAACACTATTCAAATGATACAGCAATTTGTTCAGTTTGATGGTTTGCAGGATGAGGATCCAAACACTCACTTGGCAAATTTCCTTGAATTCTGCGATACATTTAAAATTAATGGCGTTTCTGACGATGCCATTCGTCTTCTGATTATTCCCTTTTCATTGAGGAACAAAGCTAAACAGTGGTTGAACTCGTTACCACGAGGGTCAATTACTACTTGGGAACAAATGACCGAAAATTTTTTACTAAAATATTTTTCGCCGGCTAAAATAGCCAAATTACGTAATGATATCTCTTCGTTTGTGTAGATGGACTTAGAAACTTTTTACGATGCATGGGAGAGATACAAAGACCTAATGCGAAGGTGTCCTCACCATGGGTTACCTCTATGGTTGCAAGTTCAAACATTCTACAATGGTGTGAATCCCTCGACAAGACAGACGATTGATGCAATAGCAGGGGGAACCATCAATAACAAAACACCTGAAGGGGCTTACGAATTTATTAAAGAGTTGTCACTGAATAACTATCAGTGGCAAGTCATGAGGACTAAGCCAACTAAAACAGTAGGCGTTTATAACGTCGATTCGGTTACTATGCTGTCAAATCAAGTAGAGTTTTGTATGTTGTGTACAATGACGCGTCTTTGAATGATTTGGGTTGTGTATTGATGTAGTCAGGAAAAGTAGTAGCCTATGCTTCTCGGCAGTTAAAACCGTAAGAAAGGAATTATCATACACATGATCTTGAATTGACTGCAATTGTTTTTGCTTTGAAAATTTGGAGACACTATTTATATGGTGAGAAATGTTATGTGCATACAGACCATAAGAGTTTAAAGTATTTAATGACTTAGAAGGAGCTGAATTTGAGACAGAGATGATGGCTAGAGCTACTAATGGATTATGATATGATTATTGACTATCACCTGGGGAAAGCTAATGTGGTTGCAGATGCACTCAGCCGAAAGTCGTCTTTGTTTGCACTTCGGGTGATGAACACTCATTTGTTTCTTAATGAATACGGTTTTATACTAGCAGAGTTGAAAGCAAAACCTTTTCTTCTTCAACGGATTCGAGAGTTGCAAGATGATGATCAAAAATTAGTGTTGAAAAGACAAATGGTTCGGAACAATTTGATTTCAGAGTATACCATTTATGATAACGGTATGTTATATTATCGCAACATAATTTGTGTTCCGAATAATTCGGATTTGAAAAATGATATTCTTTTTGAAGCTCACAATAGCATGTATTTCATTCATCCAGATAGTATGAAAATGTATTGTGATTTGAAAAGAATGTAATGGTGGTCTGGTATGAAAATGAAAATCTGTGAATTTGTTGCAAAGTGTTTGATTTATTAGCAAGTGAAAGTAGAACATCGAGTGCCAACGGGTTTGTTACAACTTGTTATGATTCTTGAATGGAAATGGGAGCATACTATGATGGATTCTGTATCTGGATTACCTATGACCCCGAGAAAGAAAGATTCAATCTGGGTGTTTATGGATAGATTGACTAAGTTAGCACATTTTATCCTGGTCAAAACAAACTTTTCACTTGGAAAGTTAGCAGAATTGTATATGTCTGAGATTGTGAGGTTACATGAGGTTCCAACATCTATTATTTCGGATTGAGATCCAAGGTTTACATCGAGGTTTTGAAATAAACTACAAAAAGACCTAGGTATTAAGCTAAATTTCAGCACAGCATTTCATCCTCAGACTGACGGACAATCAGAACTAGTGATTCAAATTTTAAAAGATATGTTGAGATGTTGTATACTCGAGTTCGGAGATAACTGTGAAAGGTACTTACCTTTGGCAAAATTTGCATATAACAATAGTTATGAGTCTAGCATAAAAATGGCACCATTTGAAGCTCTTTATGGAAGAAAATGTAAAACTCCATTGTATTGGTCTGAATTCAGTGAATCCAAGTTACTGGGAGTTGACTTGATTCGAGAAACTAAAAAAAAAAATTTGAATCATTCGAGATAGTTTGAAAGCTACTTCAGACCATCAGAAATCATATGCAGATTTGAAAAGAAGATATATAGGATTTGCGGTTGGTGATTGAGTGTTCTTAAATGTTTCACCGTGGAAGAAAGTGTTACGATTTGCAAGAAAATAAAAAATAAGTCCAAGATTTATTGGACCGTATGAGATAGTTGAAAGAATCGGCCCTATGGCTTATCGATTAACTTTACCTTCAGATCTTGAGAAAATTCATAATGTGATCCATGTATCCATGCTGAGACGGCACAGATCAGATCCTTCACATGTGATTCCTCACACTGAAATTGAACTTCAACTGGGTATGACTTACTCAGAAGAACCGGCGAAAATTTTGGCTCGAGAAGTTAAAGAATTACGGAATAAATAAGTACCATTAGTTAAAGTGTTATGGCATCATCATGGTTCGGAGGAGGCAACCTGGGAAACAGAAGAATCAATGAGATCATAGTATCCGAACTTATTCTCAGGTAACAAATTTTGAAGATGAAATTTCCTAAAGGGGGGAGAGTTGTAACAACCCGATTTTCAGTAGTGTTGGAAACAGTGATTCAAGATCACTAAAATTCGACAAGTGAGTTTGAAAATTTTATTATTTATGGTTTATGAGCCAATCATGAATTTAGAAAAGCTATGAAATAGTGATTTGTGCTTAGAAATAATTATTAGGTTAATTAGCCTCAAAAATGAGGAAACGAGACCTCGAGGTCAAAAATCGAGTTGTAAATATTTTTATAAATATTTACGAAGTATTAGTGAGTTGATATTAAAATTTCATTAGAAAGTTCTAACTTTTTTATAGTTAATTAGTTAAAAAGGGACTAAAGTGAAAAAGGTACAAAACTTTTCAATTAAAGAAATGGGATTAAATAGCTTAAGTGGTAAGCAAGGGAGGACCGAAAGGGTAATAAGATACCCATGGAATAGGCTGGACGGCATGTGTGAAGAAGAAAATAACAAAACTAGTGTGAACAAGGGGCAAAATTGGAAAAGAAATAAAATTTAATAGATAAAAGTGGACTAAATTGAATCTCTAGACATTTCTTCCTTTTTCTTCAGCCAAAAACACCATTAAAGAGTCTCTCTAAGCTGGTTTTTCATATTCTTGCTACAAGTAAGTTCAATTCTTGATTATTTCTTGCTATTTTTGTGATTTTGATACTTTTACAACTAGGTCCAACTATTTAATTCATTAGTTTTTTATTTTATGAGTGATTTTGAAAGTTACCACGGATAAGTGCTGGAAGGTTATGATGAATTAACATGGATTTGAAGCTCTAATTTTATTATATGATTATTTTATTAAGTGTTTTTGAAAGAAATTGATTTTAGGAACTAATTGTGAAAATGTTAAGAATTAGAGTTTGGTGCTAAAGTTCTGAATATCAAAGGTTGTGTGGTAGCCTAAAATAATTAGATAAAGTGTTAATTGAGAAAAATTAGCTCAATAGATGGGTTAAGTAAATAGGAACTAAATTGTAAAAACTATAAAATTTGTGGTAAAAGTGTAATTTCAAAAATTGAAGGGTATAAATTGTGAAGTGAATTAGAATTAAATTAGATACTAATGAATGAGTTATTTCATATTATTGTGATGTACTAATGCTGCTAGTTCATTTCCAGTACTAAGACAAACGTTTGTTAAAACCCATATATTTAATTACAGAAAACACTTGAGTGATTACTTCATTTGTAGTGGAAAATTTTTAGAGTTTTGGTTTTAAAAACCGAAATCTAATTTGTTAATTGGTGTGATTTACAGCTTTACGTACGAAAATATTAAATTCTGACGAATAAAGCAAAAACCAAACAAAGCTAAAAAAAAAAAAAAAACAAAACCAAATTCAAAAACTAAGTCCAGAAATTCAAAACAGGCCATTTTATGTGAAAACCAATCCAAGCTCTCGCATTCCGTCCAGTCCTAAGTTTAAATGTCACCTGAAACATATTAAACAAACATATTAAACATATTTTACTTATAACATGCACAAATGAAAACGTCATCACAGAATTTTACTTATAAAGTACACTTATACAATTATCATATCAAAATGTCACATTTCCAGAAACATATACCAGATTAGAAGGTCATATTTTCAATACCATATAACACATCCAAATGTTATATTTTCATAATCATAAATGAGAATAGAATTTCACAATTTTAGAATCATGATCTCAAACACATTCTCTTATACAGATCAGATGTGTGTGTATAACAAGATATATATGCGTATTCATATTCGGATACAAATGCAGACACAGATCCTACCCTCATCCGCTACACATCAACTCCATCCAACCAATCACACCAATTAAGACTTCAAAATTCCATCCATCCAATCACACCTGGTTGTGGTGGTATGCCACTCATAATGGTGTTGTTGAGCTGCCAAACAGATATTGCGGTTTAACCGCCAAAATTACAGTAAAATTTCCAAAGAACACGTCTTCCATCACATCAAAACCCACCCCAATGCATATGCAAAATTGTGCTAACATAAATACATTTCATATAGGTTGTATGCCATGCAATCCTAAACATATATTTTATAGAGCATAACACAACACATAACTTATACATATCATATCATACCAAATTACTTCACTTACTGTTATTCTACATACAAATTTCATAGATTTTTTTCCACGTAATTCTTCTTTCAAAGATATCAAAACACCGGCCGTACAAAAATGTTTCCCCTACCTTAACCATATCACAAACTGACAGAAATCACATTTTGAGTCTTATTTAAGCCAAACAAACTCAATGAAAGGTCTAATTACACATTTCTAAGTCAAAAAAGTCTTGAGTGGAAATTTTCTAAAAAATGGGCCCACACGGCCTTGTGGCTTACATGACCCAATAAACTAGCACCGTATGGCCCACACGGCCTACCTTATCTACCCATGTGATCACACAAACTCGTGTGGCCTACACGGTCTACCAAACTTCCCCGTGTCATCGTACACGCTCGTGTACTCCACACGGCCTATCACACGGTCGACCAAACACTTGTGTGGTGAACACGGCCTGACACACACAGCCAGTCATACGGCCATGTGACACAGAATAGTTTTGAAAACATACTCTATTTTTGAGTTTTTTTCCAAGTTCTAAATGTGTTTTCGAGCTAAAATCACATAGTTGAAGACAATTTTGGCAACAACACCCCTACGAGGTTTCTGGTACCTAAAATGTCAATGAAAACTCACCATTTAGCATTAACACTCACCCAAAACAAACCATTAAATTGGCATCATCCGCTATCAACATTTCTTCACAAAACGTATCATACTCTACATGAAGACATTAGTCGTTTGCCCTTGACAAAAATAGCGGCCTAAAATACCAAATTCACTGAAAGGGCGTTGAACACCTCACGTTCTTCTCCTATCAAAAAAACCAAAACTAAAAATTAACGAAATTTGTAACGCATCAAAAGGCAAACTAAATACCCAGAACTAAAATCATTACCTCAAAAATTAACAATACTTACATAAATTTAATTATGCTCAATTTTAATGATACTATGCAAGAATTGTACGAATGATGGAAGAATAAACCAGAAAGTGAGAGAACGAAAATAAAATACAATAAGACAAATGAAAGAACAAAAATGAAGAAGGCGGATAAAACGTGAAAAAAGGAAAAAGAAAACCCCAAAACTAGAAAACAAAGTTTCAACAGAGAAAAATGAGAGAGAGAAAGGGAATGGGATAGTGATGGTTGTGAGGAGAGGATTTTAGAGATACTTTTGGGATAATTTTAAAAAATAAAATAAAACCACCTACTAACCCCACTAAGTCCTATCCTTATCTATATTAAATTGTTAAGAATTTAAAGAAAAAAAAATTCAACATTTATGCATAACAAGATTAAAACACAAGACCTAAGGGTAAGCTAACACATTACCACTGAACCAGTAAGCTTATTCTTAACATCAATTGAGCAAAAATAATATTTATGCCAGATGATTAAAGATAAGGGTTTCAACAAAATTACTAAAAATTCAAGGGAAGATATTTGAACATAAGACCTCAAACACACATCTAGAACACTTATCCATTAAAATAGATCAATTAACTTGTCATAATTTCACAATCTTAACTCCGAAATCAAAACGTGACCATTCTAGGTTTTACTAACCCGATTTTTGGGATGGGAGATGGAAATTGTTTAATGCTAGTATATGAATGATTTTGAACTTACAAAAAATGAGATGTTAAATGTTATAAATGATTTTGAAGTTTCTAAATGAATTGGAATTGTATAATTGAATGGTAAGATTGATGTACAAGTTATCTATGTATGGTTTAGTTAAATTTATAGACATATATGTTCTTAGTTCAAAAAGGGTATAGGTAGAAATAAATTGGAACTTAAAAGAAGTAGTTTGGTGTAACTAATTGAGTGTACGTTTTAAATAAGCTTAGTTGATATTCATGTGATTTGTACCATATTAAAGATTGATTTTTCTTTTATATCCATGTACTTGATTTGCTAAGTTTCGGCATGGTTTGTGGTTGATTTCATGGTGAAAGCCATCATGTATGTATTAAAATATTGATTTAGAAGCTTGAAATAGGTACCAAATGAGATTTTGACTAAAGAATAGAGGCCACGTCTCGACAACGAACTTCCCACAGTGCAACGTCAGTTGACAGTAAGTGATGTTGCGACGTTGATATGCTTGAAGTGGCAACGTGACTTATTGTGTTGGCAACATCACAATGTGAAAATTTTGAAGTTACGATGTCTATCCAATAATTTTAAAACTTTACAATTTGGTTCTATTTCATCCTCAGGTTAACAAAAGACCTTTCGTAAGCTAGTATAAGGCCCAAAAATGATTGTAAAACATAAGTTGAAGGCAATTGATACATAATTACATGTTGATGATTAAATGTTGCTTAACTGACTGTAGTATAAGACAACAAATGTAACATTCTGTAGCTCAGACCTAAAGATCATATCGGGTGAAGGGTGTTATATTAAAAGTAGTGGTTCAAGTATTCACGACATTCAAGCTCTCGAGTCTCAGCTACATCTATTGATCATTTGTAATTTCTTTCTTTTGAACTAGTTTTTGGGAATGTCCTAGATCTCTTAGTGAATTCCCATATCTTGAGTTCATTTTATGTGGTTTTGGTATGTTTTTCATGGTACGGATAATTTGGGAATCTTTGAATACTTTCATATTTGTTAAAATGCAAAATATGATTGAATTGGTTTGGTTGCATGTTGTGTGTGTTTAGGTGCTTTTAGAGGTCCTATTGCACGACTTGGGTTCCTTAATTTCTACAATTCTAGGTGAGTAACTCGAGACATGACCTCAAGAATAAAAACTTGTATTTCTTGTTTTATGTCTCAAGACATGGTTTGATTGTCTCGACACATAAGGTGATAAGTCCCAAGACATGGAGACATGGAAACCTTGTCTCGATACATAAAACATCAAATTTAAATTAGTGAAAAATCAGTTTAAAGTATGACACACAGGGGTCAAGATCTTAAGACATAGTTCTACTAGTTTAAGACTTCAAACTTTTAAACTATAAATCGTGAAACATGGTAGGCATGTCTCGAGATATGACTTTACTGACTCCAGACATTGCTCTACATTTTTCTAGTTTGAACCAAGATGTGACGCCCCAAAAATTTAATTTTTATTTTTGTGTATGTGTTACACATAACTGTGTATCTACTTCAGTGGTTAAGTGTTCTATGTGTGTGTGAGGTCTCAAGTTCAAGCCATAACTTGGGAAATTTTGGTATTTTTATGAATGTAGCCCAATCTTTGGTTGTTAGGCTTTTACATAAAAGACGGTAAATAATTGACAGAATGGGCCTACTAGTCTGATGGTTAAGTGGAGTGTTAATATGATGGTGGTCCTGTGTTCAAATCCCTGTGTGAGCATGGATGATGTTTTTGCTCCAAATTTTGGCTAGAGTTGTGTAAAATTAGGTTTCTGAGTAGTTGGAGGTTAGTGGGAGTAGTGGTGAGATAATTAAGGAATTTTAGGATTCTATCAAAATTTTTTTGCTAATTTCTATTCTCTCTTCCCCAAAATTTCTTCCATCATTCTGATGTTTGTTTACCCTTTTTGCTGCTAAATTTTCACCTCTCCCTCCCTCTTTTCTTTTTCGTTTACCTTGCCAAGTGAAAAACCTCCCTTTTTGGTGCAGCGTTTTATCGTGTTGGTTCAGTAAGTGGTGCTTCCTCTTAGTTCTGTCATATTTTGATCAAGTGATTAACATGAGGGTTCGTGTTACTCTCATTTAGGTGCTGTTCGAAGGTTGTAAACGGATATTTTAGTGGGTGGTGATGGTTGTTATCGTTTCCGTCGTGGTGGGTTTTTCGAATCGTTATTGGATTAGTCTCTCGGGTTTTTCATTTGGGGTTTTTGTTTAAATGACAAATCAAATGATTAATTAAGTGTTATATTGGTCAACTATAGGTTCTTAAAGGCTCGGGTTACTTTTCACAACGAATCAACGCCAGGTGTGTACCGAAAAATGCAAAAAATGAGATTCGGTGAAAGCTAAAAAAGTAAACTATCAATGCCACACGGGCATATGGTCGCCCGTGTGGTAGGCTGTGTGAGGGGACACCGTCGCGTGATCGACGAGTTAGGCCGTGCGCGCGTATTTTGGTACAACATGGTGTGTAGCATAGCATCGAGGTGGGTTGATGATGTTTGGAGGAAGTATCTGAAAGGCTCTTAAGCCTGTTATCTGGCCGCTTAGTTGCAAATTTCTGATTATGTGCCGCATTTTGATACAACATGGTGTGTAAGGATGGGTAGGTTGATTTAATCCCCACATGGTGTGTAGGGTTAGACGGAGATGGTGTGTAGAGGCTGGTGGGTAGGATTCTGATTTACTGTATCTGCATTCTGTGTCTGATATTGGCCAAGGCCTTAATATAATTCTGAGATTGTATCTAAATGGGCTAAGGCCAAATTGATTTTGTAATGGTCTTGGGCCCAGACTGTAAACGACTGTATTCTGATGTGTTTCTGTATGCATGTTTTTTGTGGGGATTACACACTAAGTTTGTGAAAACTCACCCTTTTCTATTTCATCTGAACAGGTAGTCCCCGGACCTGAGGGGTCAGTGCAGCGGAGGACTTGACGGTGGCCACACGTAAATTTTAAACTATTTTTCGCAAACTTTCAGATTTTATTACTCATTTGGGGTTTGATGTGATTTATGGACTTTGGACTGTCTGGCTTTAAATTTTTGATTTCTCAAATTGTTTTACAATTTATTACTGCAAGGCATGATAAAACACTATTTTCCATATGAGCAAACGGGTTTTTTTTCTAAAATAAGTGTTTTCAAAGCTTCTACTAAAAATATATGAATTTAGACATTTCAAAAAACATGCGTTTTTACTTCAACATTAAAACAAAGGCTAATTAACTGGAACGATTTTTGACTCGACAAACTAGTTGTCGAATTCCATTCATGTGACATCACCAGATTCGGCCATAACGCCTAGGTCAGGTTTGGGGTGTTACATTTAAAGGTATTAGAGCCAGGTTACAAAACTCGACTGTGGATTTGGGTCTAAAAAAAATTTGGTTTTAAAGAAATGATTTTAAAATGGTTTGAAATACTTTTGACTGGGTATGTGGTACACCGAGTCTTCGGCGTCGATGTTGTAAGTTTTCTATACTTTGATAAAACTGAATAGAAACTATTGATAGTTTACTCTGAAAACATTGATATAGACTAGTCTGAAAACACTTTAGTTAGTGTATACTAAGACTGCGAATTACGAAAATCTCTCTGAACTACTGAAACTGCTTACATAAAACATCTGCTAATAATTACTGAATTGTAAGTAATTCATAAAAATCTTAATACATATAATCCGATTAGATATGAGCACATGAGGTATCCGCAGACGAGGTAATAGAGGCCATGGTAGAGGCCGAAGAAGGGCTCGAACTGGGTCCTCATCTTTTTGCAACTTGCTTAACTTGGATATTAGTAAGACGCCGATTTCACCTGTGACTGAGATTGGGTCTCAAGACCATATAGAGGGGGACGACGCTCTGTCTCGGGCTATGCTCACAATATTGAAGAGGGTCGCTGGGCCAAATACTGGATCTAGGGGCCGAGGGTCCGTTACGAAATGACTCCAGTTCAACGGGGCTGAGTTATTTAGGGGCATCACTAGAGTCGCCCCTAACGTGGTCGAGTACTGGATGGAGGCCACGAAAAGAATTACGGACTATCCAACACATGACTTGGAGTTGGCCGCGGTGGTTTTCGCACTGAAAATTTGGAGGCATTACCTGTACGGTGAGATGTGTATCATTTACAGGGATCACAAGAGCCTCAAGTATCTCCTCACTCAGAAGAGCTAAATCTTAGGCAGCATAGATGGATTGAGCTGCTTAAGGATTATGACTGTTCGATTGAATACCATCCTAGTAAGGCCATTGTGGTTGCCAACGCACTGAGCCGTAGGGCTATGACTGATCTAAGGGCGATGTTTGCTCGTCTCAATTTATTTGATGATGGTAGTCTGTTGGCTGAACTTCAGGTTAAACCGAGGTGGATTGAGCAGATTAAGGGTAAACAGTTGGAGGATGATTCACTAGGTCTTCGATTCTGACAAATAGAGAGTGGGGAAACTTCAGATTTTTGACTGGATAGTGAATGGGGTACTTTGTTTTCGTGGGAGAGTTTGTGTACCGAAGGATACTATTCTGAGGTAGTCTATACTGCAGGAGGTGCATATAGTCCTTATGCTATGCATCCTGGCGGGAATAAGATGTACTAAGACCTTCGTGAGCTATATTGGTGGCCAGGTCTTAAACGTAAAGTTACTGACTCTGTAGGTAAATGCCTTACTTGTCAGCAGGTTAAGGCTGAACACCAGTTACCTTCAGGGTTGCTTCAACCAGTTTAGATTCCACTGTGGAAGTGGGAGAAAGTAACTATGGACTTCGTTAGTGGGCTGCCCTTCAACCCACTAAAAAGGATTCAGTATGGGTCATCATGGATCGATTGACCAAATCTGCACATTTCATACATGTTCGCGATTACTCATTGCGTGTTTAAACAAGTATGTGTGTATGTGAGAGATAGTGCGACTGCATGGGGTATCGATTTTCATAATATCTGATAGAGATCCTCGCTTCACGTCTCGATTCTGGAAAAAGTTACACGAGGCTTTGGGTACAAGGTTGGACTTTAATACTACGTTCCATCCTTAAACAGATGGTCAGTCAGAGACGGTGATTCAGATACTGGAGGACATGTTAAGGAGTTGTGTGATTGACTTCTGAGGCAGTTGGGAGGATTATTTACCATTAGCAGAGTTTTCGTATAACAATAGCTACCACTCTAGCATTAAGATGGCACTTTACGAGGCACCATATGGTCGTAGGTGTCGTACTCCTTCGTGTTGGACTGAGTTGGGTGAGGGGCGTGTTCTGGGCCCTGAATTGATTTTTGATACCGAGGATAAAGTTAGATTGATTCAGGATCATCTGAAGGCAGCATCGGACAGACAAAAGTCGTAAGCGGATCTGAACCATAGGGAAATTGAATGTTCTTTGGGGAACTTCGTCTTTCTCAAGGTCTCGCCATAGAAGAAGGTACTGAGGTTTGAACGGAAGGGCAAGTTCAGCCCTAGGTTCATCGGGCCTTACCGCATACTGAAACATATGGGACCGATTGCCTATCAACTTGAGTTACCTCCAGAGTTGGACTAGATTCACAAAGTGTTCCACGTCTCCATGCTGAGGCATTATCGCTCTGATGCCACGATTATTGTCTCGACTGAGAAGATTGAGGTTAGGCTGGATCTAACTTTCGAGGAGGAACCGGTTCAGATTCTAGAGCATGATGTAAAAGTGTTAAGAAAGAAGTCTATCCCACTGGTTAAGGTACTTTGGCGTAATCACAGCTCGGAGGAAGCCACATGGGAACTCGAGGGGGTGATGCGACAAGAATACCCTCATCTGTTTTGACCAGGTAAATTTTGAGGCTGAAATTTTCTTTTGGGGGGTAGAGTTGAAACGCCCCAAAAATCTAAGTATTCATTTTTGTGTATTGTGTTACATAAGTACATGTTTGCTTCAGTGGTTGGGTGTCCTGAGGAGTGTTGGAGAAGTCCTGAGTTCAAGCCTTGGCTTGGAAAAAATTTTGTTTTTACTTCAATTAAACTTGTCTCTAGGCAGTAGGCCTCTTAAATAAATTTGGGGAAAGTATGACAGAATGGGCCTGCTGGTCTAAGGGATAGGTGGCGAGGGGTGTTTGCCTGATGACTGATGTTCAAGTCCTAGGGAGCGCAAAGGAATATCTTTTTTTATTGTTGTACCGTGTAAGAGGTTGTATGTTAGTGGGTTTCTGATGCTTATAGGCTGTTAGAGTGTTTGAGGGGTGTGGGGAAGTGTGTAGCTGAATTCTAAGAGGATATTATGGAGAAAATTATGAAAACTGAGAAGAGAGGGAGTAGTGTGTCGAAATTGAACTGTGGCACTCAAGTTTTCAATTTGGGGGTGAGTTGAGTACTTTATTTCAGTTTAGTGAACATTCTGAGTACTCTCTTCTCATTCTCGACTTCTATTGGGCTTTGGGTTCTTTTCATTTCTTGTTTTTAAGGCAGTCGAATGTTGGCTATTGACCATTCGGGATTTTCATAGGGTTGTTCTTTGCTTGTGCCCATTAGGCAACTTTCTCTTTATTCTCCAATCGGTTTCCTTCTTGGTTGGTTAATTCTTCGTCTCTCAATTGTTTCTCTTTTAGACCGAATACTCTTCTTTTACCTCTATAACCCTTGCTGAATCTCTGCTAGTTCTCTTTCATTTGGTTCTGAGCCGACACCATTCCCTTTATTGCTAGCCAAATACCCTCTACTCTTGAAGCCGAATCTCCCTGCACTGGATTAAGGTAACTTGGTTCTTCTTGGCTTATAGCTGAACCTTGCAGTTGCCGCCACCACTGTTTTGGTTCACGATTGTTCTTTTTCCCTTTCTTTTCTCTCTATCGTAATAGCTTTCCCTCCTAACACCATCTTTTGTCTGCCGTTTCTGACAGGGTGTAATTGTTCATCTCGTGCTTCAGTTTTAGGGTGTGCTATTGTAGGCCAAATACTTCTATCTACCTTTTTTAGTTCCACGTTTAGGTAAGTTGTTTCACTTGGTTCAAGTTATTGGCATATATGGTATTGGTTAACAAGATTTGGATGCAATGCAGATTTTGTCAAGGATTTGGAAGGCAATTTTGTTCGGTGGTTTAAATGGGTTAAACCGTTTTTGCTCATTCAAGGGAGGTAACAATTACCAATTTGGGGATTAAGTGCTATTAAGAGGGTGTTAACTCTAATGATTAAAGGACTGACATGGGGTTATAATTGAATCTAGGTTTGAGGTTCGTGGAGATTTGTGCTCTTCTCACAAACAGGTGTGTAACCACACCACTATAAACGTAGATCGGCAAAAGCTGAAAAAGTATGAAAATTGACGCTACACGAGCGTGCGCTCGCTCGTGTGGTAATTCAAATGTGTAGAACATGGGCGTTTGATCGTAGAGGCCACCATGAGCGTTGTCATGGACTTTGGCCGTTTTGGGCCACAATGGGCCGAAATGGGGCCGTGTAAGCCCTACGGGCTCGTGGGCCTCATACGGGTAAATCACACGAACGTGTGGAGATTATTGGGCCAGGTTGTATAGTTCACACGGCTAAGGTCATTTTTGGGCTTTTTAGGCTACACGGGCGTGTGGGCCCATATGGACCGTGATATGTGCTTTGGGCCCATTTTTACTGTTAGACTGTTAAGGTTACACGGGTCGCCTGAAACGACTGTGGACCTACTGTTGGGTCGGTAACTATACCTAAACCCAACTTTTATTAAATGACCGTTATACCCCTATAAGGTAAAATGACTGATATACCCCTATGATATGTATGACTGTAATCGAGCATGACATGATTTGCATACACGTATGATTTTATGACATGACATATTGCATGGGGATGGGTTATTATATTTGGAAGAAGTGTATCTGATCTTGTGACTCTGCTACAAATCTTTTGTTTAGTCTCAGAACCGATACTATATTTTAGAGTGTAGGGATAAGTGGGTCGATTTTATCCCCAAATGAAGTGTAGGGCTAGACGGAGTGGAGTGTAGAGGATAGATGGGTAGGACTTTTGCTTGCATTTACATATCATATCGAAATGGGCTAAAGCTCACACATCGATCTCGATCATCGATATTGTAATGGGTCAAGGCCCTAATCATTCATCGATCGTTATTGAAACGGTGAGGCTCGGGATCGTATTTGCCCACTGTATGGCTGACTATTTTTAAGGGATTACACACTGAGTTTTCATAAACTCACCCTTCTGATTTCCTGCGTAGGTAATCCTTTGGCGGATCGGAGCTGTGAGACTCGATGGTGGCCACTCAACTGGACTTGCTTTCACATTTTAACTTTAAATTTATAAGTAATTAAATTTGGGTATTTGTTATGTAATAAGGCCTCTTAGAGTTTTTACTTCTGATTTGGGGATTTATATACTTTGATTCATAACTGCTAGAACTAGGCCGCGATTTTTATGAGGATAAATGCTTTCAAAACACCTCGCTATTGCAAAATATTTCAAAAGCTTCTGCTACAACACATTGTTTTTAAAGTGTAATAACAATCTACTATGATTAACATTTTGTTAAACCAACTTGAGTTTTAATAATGATCAAGATATCCTAAAGTTTTGTAACAGGACACAACGAGGGTTTTAACATAGAACGAATTTTTCAAACGGAACGATGCTTTTTAAAATACACTTCGATGTGACATCGTAGATTCGGCCATAACGTCTAGGCCAGGTTTTGGGAGTTACAATGCTGCTCGTCGACGAGAGGACAGAGAAGCTCTAGACGTCATTACGGGTACATTTTTAATTTATAATGTACCTTATCTTGCACTGATAGATATAGGCTCTACACACTTATATGTAGCAAGTACTATGTCTAAAACTTTGGGAACGCCAGTTGAGAATACTAATAGTGAGGTAACTATATTGAGTCCTTTGGGGCAATCTGTCCGGGTTAGTAAACTTTATAGAGATGTCCCATTAGAGGTTCAAAGGATAGTATTTCTGGTTGAATTGATGGAGCTTCCAATTAGAGAGTTCGATTTAATTTTGTGGATGGACTAGTTGGTCAAGCACAGAGTAAGTCTGGACTGTGTGATTAGGAGGGTCATTCTAGCTATCTTTCCTGAGGAGCTACCGAGTTTGCCTCCGAACCGAGAGGTGGAATTTAGGATCGAACTTATTCTAGGTATAGCTCCAGTGTCTATCACCCCCTGCCGAATGGCACCAAAAGAGCTTACGAAGCTTAAGGCTCAGACTAAGGAGTTGTTGGATCATGGGTTCATCCGTCCGAGTGTCTCCATGGGGAGCACCAGTACTATTTATAAAGAAAAAGGATGGATCCATGTGGATGTGTATCGATTATCGGCAGTTGAACAAGCTGACGATCAAGAATAAGTATCCACTTCCGAGAATTGATGATCTGTTCGACCAGTTCAGAGGGGCTTCTGTATTTTCCAAGATTGATCTATGTTCGGGTTATCATAAATTAATATTTAAAGAATTTGATGTGTATAAGACGGCATTTAGGACTCGTTATGGTCATTATGAGTTCCTAGTTATGCCTTTTGGTTTGACTAATGCACCAGCAACATTTATGGACTTGCCCTACCTGGATCGGTTTGTAGTGGTGTTCATCGATGATATCTTGGTGTATTCAAGCTCATAGGACGAGCACGATGAGCATCTGAGAGTGGTACTACAGATTTTTCGTGAGAAACAATTGTATGCGAAGTTCAACAAGTGTGAATTTTGGCCCCAAGAAGTAACATTTTGGGGACATGGGGTCTCTGCTGAAGGGATACAAGTTGGTCCTCGTAAGGTTGAGGCAGTGTTGGATTGGAAATGGCCGAAGAACGTGTCAGAGATCCGCAGCTTTCTAGGGTTGGTAGGGTACTATCGGTACTTTATAGAAAGGTTCTCCTTGATCGCAGCTCCGTTGGCTAAGCTTCTGTGTAAGAGAGTTCCTTTTGTATGGACTGATGCATAGCAAGAGAGCTTCGAGAAGCAAAAGACTGTTCTGACTCAGGCTCCTATTTTGATTCAGCCTGAGCCCGGTAAGGACTTTGTGGTTTATAGTGATGCATCACATGTCAGTTTGGGTTGTGTGTTAATGCAGGAAGGTAAGGTGGTGGCATATGCATCTCGTCAGCTCAAAACTCAAGAAGTGAACTATCTGACACATGATTTGGAATTGGTTACCGTAGTTTTTGCTTTGAAAATCTGGAGGCACTATCTGTACAGTGAGAAGTGTATTATCTACACTAATCATATGAGCCTCAAGTATCTTCTCACTTAAAAAGAGTTGGATCTTAGGCAACATAGATGGGTTGAGCTGCTTAAAGATTATAATTGTACCATTAAGTACCATCCTGGCAAGGCCAATGTGGTGGCCGATGCGTTGAGCCGTAGGGCTATGACTGATCTGAGAGCAATGTTTGCTCAACTTAGCCTATTCAACGATGGGAGGTTGTTGGTTGAACTTCAGGTGAAACCGACATGGATCGAACTGATCAGAGGCAAACAAATGGGGGATAAGTCTTTCGCGTTACGTTTTTGTCATATTGAGAATGGTGACACTACCGATTTTGGGATAAACAGATGAGGTACTTTATTTTCACGGTCGGATTTGTCTACTGAATGATGAGGATTTAAGACAGTCGATTTTGAGGGAAGCGTATAGTAGCCCCTATGCTATGCACTCCGACGGGAATAAGATGTACCGAGATCTCTGAGAATTATACTGGTGGCCAGGGTTGAAGCGTGAGGTTACTGACTTCGTTGCTCGCTGTTTGACTTGTTAACAGGTTAAGGCTGAGCATCAGTTGGCTTCGGGGTTGCTGCAGCCGGTTAAGATACCATTATGGAAATGGGAGCGAGTAACGATGGACTTTGTTAGTGGGTTGCCTTTAACACCCACTAAAACTGATTTTGTCTGGCTCAATTGGCTAAGCTCTATATATTGGAGATAATGAGATTGCATGGGGTACCTGTCTCGATCATTTCTGATAGGGATCCTCGCTTTACGTCTTGATTTTAGAAAAAGCTACATGACGCTCTAGGTTCAAGGTTGGATTTCAGTACTGCTTTCCATTCTCAAGAAGATGGCCAAACTGAGAGGGTGATCCAGATACTGGAAGATATGTTAAGGAGCTGTGTAATTGATTTCTGAGGCAGTTGGAAGGAGTACTTGTTATTGGCAGAGTTCGCCTATAATAATAGCTTCCAGTCTAGCATCCAGATGGCACCTTACGACGCAGTGTATGGTCGTAAGTGTCTCACTCTTTTATGTTGGACTGAGTTGGGCGAGCGACGTGTTCTAGGTCCTGAGTTGGTCTCCAAGACAAAAGATAAGGTTCGACTAATTAGGGATCGCAACTTCTGACAGGCAGAAGTCTTACACTGATCTGAAGAGACGTGAGATTAAGTATTTTGTGGGGTCTTCGTGTTTCTGAAGGTCTCTCCATGGAAAAAGGTTCTAAGGTTCGGTCACAAGGGCAAGTTGAGCCTTAGGTTTATTGGGTCGTATCGAATTCTGAAATGGCTAGGACCGGTTGCTTATCAGTTGGAGCTACCTCCAGAGTTAGACCACATTCACAATGTGTTCCACGTATCAATGTTGAGGCGCTACCACTCTGATCCCACACTCATCGTCCCTGTTGAGGAAATTGAGGTTAGACCAGATCTGACCTTCGAGGAAGAGCCGGTTCAGATTCTAGATCACGATGTAAAGGTCCTTATGAGGAAATCCATTTCTTTGGTGAAGATACTGTGGTGGAATCATAGCACTAAGGAGGCTACATGGGAGCTTGAGGATGCGATACGTCAGCAGTATCCTCATCTGTTCTAATCAAGTAAATTTTGAGGCTAAAATTTTCTTTTAGGGGGTAGAGTTGTGACGCCCCAAAAATTTAATTTTTGTTTTTGTGTATGTGTGACAAACAACTGTGTATCTACTTCGGTGGTTAAGTGTTCTGGGTGTGTGTGTGAGGTACCAAGTTCAAGCCATGACTTGGGAAATTTTGGTATTTTTATGAATGTAGCCCAATCTTTGGTTGTTAGGCTTTTAAATAAAAGACAGTAAATAATTGACAGTATAGGCTTGCTAGTCTGATGGTTAAGTGGAGTTTCAATATGCTAGTGGTCCTGTGTTCAAATCCCTACGCTAGCATGGATGATGTTTTTGCTCCAAATTTCAACTAGCGTTGTGTAAAATTGGGTTTTTGACTAGTTGGAGGTTAGTGGGAGTAGTGGTGAGATAATTAAGGAATTTTTAGATTCTATCAAAATCTTTTTTCTAATTTCGACTCATCCAAAATTTCTGTTCTCTCTACCCCAAAATTTCTTTCATCGTTCTGACGTTTGTTTACCCTTTTTGCTGCCAAATTTTCACCTCTCCCTCCCTTTTTTCTTTTTCGTTTACCTTGCTAAGTGAAAAACCTCCCTTTTTAGTGCAACGTTTTATCGTGTTGGTTCGGTAAGTGGTGCTTCCTCTTAGTTCTATCTTATTTTGATTAAGCGATTAACATGAGGGTTCGTGTTACTCTTGTTTAGGTGTTGTTCGAAGGTTGTAAACGGATATTTTCGTGGGTGGTGACTGCTGTTATCGTTTCTGTCGTGGTGAGTTTTTCGAATCGTTATTGGATTAGTCTCTCAGGTTTTTCGTTTGGGGGTTTTTGTTTAAATTACAAATCAAATGATTAATTAAGTGTTATATTGGTCAAATATAGGTTCTTGAAGGCTTGGGTTACTTTTCACAGTGAATCGACACAAGGTGTGTACCCAAAAACCCAAAAAAGGAAATTCGGCGAAAGCCAGAAAAGTAAATTGTTGACGCCACACAAGCTTGTGGTCACCCACGTGGTAAGCTGTCTGAGGGGACACAACCGTATGATCGACGAGTCAGGCCGTGCGCACGCGACATGGCCATGTGATGGCCAAATGAGGACGTGTGTGACACATAGGCTCGTCCAATTGGGTCGTATGGGCCACACGGGCATGTAGGCCCAATAGGTCGTCCACACGGGCAAACTTTCATATTTTATTACATATTTGGGGTTTAATGTAATTTACGGACTTTGGACTGTCTAGCTTTAAATTTTCAGTTTTTCAAATTGTTTTACGATTTATTACTGCAAGGCATGATAAAACACGGTTTTCCCTATGATCAAACAGGTTTTTTTTTCTAAAATAAGTGTTTTTAAAGCTTCTGCTAAAAAGATATGAATTTAGACATTTCGAAAACCATGTGTCTTTACTTTGACATTAAAATAAAGGCTAATTAACTGGAACGGTTTTTGACTTGACAAACTAGTTTTCGAATTCCATTCCATGTGACATCATCAGATTCAGCCGTAACGTCTAGGCCAGGTTTGGGGTGTTACACAAAATTCATAACTTGGCTTTGTGCTTGACTGTATTTGACCTTAGATTAATATATGTGCACCTATTTGATTGCATTCGTCTTCATTTAACACTCATAACATCCTGTAATTGTAATTGCAACGCTTGTAATATTTTTAGCTTCAGTGATTGTTTTAAATGTTTTTCTGAGTTGCTTCAGTAACTATTGCATCTGATTGACTTTCAAGTTGGGTGAATGGTGTTAGAGTCATGCCCCTCTGCAATCCCACACTATGATCAACATTGGTTGTTGATAATCTATGGTTGGAACATTGTTGTGCTTGAATGATGTATGTGATTGTTAATGAAATCTGTTAGAAAGACTAGACTATGTTTATGAGTTGTTCTAGGATTATCTCGTTTTTAATTATTTTCTTCTATAAAATTATTATTGTTCATGATTTATTCAGAGTAGGATATTGTTTGAACTATAAAGTTGTTGCATAAGTTCTCCTCTAACACCCTTTGTCTGACCCAATCATCGGGTCTGAGTTACAGGATGCTACAGTCGTTGTTGAAGAAACTATCGTTAAATGCACCAAAAATAAATCACTAAAACATTCCATCATGTTTAGTATGTTATACAATTAAATTCAAGCCTAATTAAGTTTATGAAAGTTGTTTAATATACTCGAGCACAAAATAAGAACAAATTGTAAAGTTTTGAAAATTCAAGGTCGATATCGTAACGCCACTTCCTCCACATTGTGATGTCGCCAAATAGTTGGTCATGTCACGATGTCAGGCCACTCGGCATCGTGATGTCACATACTGTTGGCCAAAGTTGTGACGAGGAAAATGTGGTCATTGGGACGAAGAATCTATTTTTTGTACAAATTTGGCCTATTGGTACCTATTTCAATCCCACTACACTATTAACCCATTTGGTGCATAATTGCACCTTTGTACCTGCACAAAACCAACCAAAATACATTCAATAACATTCATTTAACCATTTTCAAAACTAATAAATCTAATATGCCTCAATTTGGCACCATTTCATACCAATTCAATCTATTCAAACTTCACCTTTACAATAATGCTTTTAAGACATCCAAACCAACATTTAACTATGCCATATCAAGCTCAATTATGCTATATAGAAAGCTATACAAGACATCATGCAAGTTACCAGGAATAAATTTACATATTTGAACATTAGCATTCCATAATTAAAACATTTACCAAGTTCAATGAACTATCAAATTCAAAGTTAACATACTTAGTAACACCTATGCACATGCCATATAACCAAACTAAAATGATCAAAAGAGTACTGACTCTATGGTAGGATAGTGTGGTCTTCGAGTTGTTCCGATCAATAGGTTCTGCAAATCAACAATTTACAGGGAGAGGGAAAAGCAATGGGTAAGCATAAAGAATGCTTAGTAAGACAATATGAAATTTACTTAACTTATCTTAACATACCAACAATTAGGCAATTAAAAAAACATTGGAATTAAGCATGGAATCCATTTGGCATCTTATTCATTCATATGCAAATCAAAAAATACATCAAAGAGGTTAGTTTATTTGTATAACATAGAATTATATCACAATCATATAGATATCACATCCCATCTTATAACAGATGCAATTTAAATCATATTCGAATTTCAAACATGTGTAACTCCAATAACATGCGTTCATTTCAACCATTATAATTCCCTTAGTACATTTTCATTTCTGTTTTCGCCCGAAGAACTATAGTAAATTGATTTTGGATACACAAGACTGATTTGCTCACACAAGTTGACATATTCAAGCTACTCACAAAATTTTCAAACAAAGGTTGTTCACACAAGCTCCTGAGAATCCGCAACACATGTTGGATCTCAAGCCATCGGTTAATAAATCTCTTATCAAACGCCCTATTTCTTTTTTGAATCCTACTGGCATGCCATTTCTATCCTAATCATTTACTAAGTTCACATAAGCACTATTATCGTTTCCATATCATTTAAAACATTGTAACATCATCATATACATATCATTCAATAATATAAAAAATCTCATATTCATTCAATACATCGTATCTATACATACTAACCTTATTTTCCATACTTTATGATTTAGTCCTTTAGATGCCAACATTATGAAATTACAATTAACCTAAACTAATAGGCATTATAATATAATTCAAATATAACATAAATAACAAAATAAATTCTATATGAAATTACCTGACAAAACAACAACAAACAAAACGTCAATTTTACTTTTTCCTCAATTATCCTCTGATTGATTCAAATCCCGATCTATATGATAATTCATTTGAAATTATCATTTTTAAATACCTTATAACATCTTATTATATGCATATGATAGTTCAATTTCACTCTTCAAATGTTTCCTAAAATTTTTCATTTTATTCAATTTAGTCCCTAAAACTGAAATTACCATAACTTTTAAATTTGAGCCTCGATTTCAAAATTGATCTCAATTACATCATTCTAAGGTTCTCTACTGTCCATAATTGCATAAATTTCATAGCAATTTTAAAATATTTACACTTTAGTTCCTATATTCAAAAACTAACATCTAAACTTTACAAACTAGTCCTTTTTTATATCTAAGCTTAAAATCTAACAAATTAACATCAATTTCTTCAAGAGTTCATCAATGACAACTTTTAGAAACTTTAACAGTTTTACAAATTAGTATAAAGGATAGCTAAAAATGATAAAAGTTCATGGTAAATTTATGAAATGATGGTTTGTATGGATTGATTTAGGTCCCTAGAGAATTCGGCTAGCATGAGAAAATGATTAAAATGTTTAAATTTCAATTTATGAAAAGTTAAAATGTTAGTGGTAAATTTGTAATTATGTAAAAATATGAAATGTGGACTAAATTGAATGCTAAAGATGTTAAATGAATTAAATTTGTCTATTTAGATCAAGATAGACCACGTACGAATCTAGACCAGGGAAAAGCTAAAGTATCGAATTAGTTTATCTTATTTTTACGCACTAGTCGTTGAGGTAAGTTCGTATGTATGGATTATTATGTTTATGTTGTTTAATTATAGGTTAATATGTATTTAAAATGCTAGTGAACAATGTATATCCAAAGTCATGCTATGACAGTTAATGAGTCTCGGTTGAGCCTTAGGAATTAGTAGGATACAAATGACATGTCATTAGGGATTTCATGTTTCGGGTGCTGGTCTTGAATGTCCTATTGATGGCTGAGGTCCTGTATTTGTTGTGTATACTCCACAATTTGTGTGAGCAACGTCGTGTAGCTTACATTCTGACCCACAGCTCGTGTGAGTAGGCCCATTTCACAGCTCGTTTGAGTAACGATGTACAGGAAAGGTTAAGATTATCTGTTTAAGCACATTTCGTGTGAGCTTTCCTGAGTATTTGATGATATTCTAAATCATTCAACGGGAATGAAAAGGAAAGGATATCCTAAGTTTCCAAATGGAATAATGTATATGCACATGAAAAGATGAATGGATCCAATGATGTATGTTCATGTGGAAATGGTTTACCTTATGTTTAATTCAAGTGAATTATGTTTAAATGCACTAACTTGTGTATTGATGATGATGCTTGGGCTTGTGCCAAGCATATGGTTGGATTACTTTCTGCTTATACTAAATGTTATATAAATGAAATGGTAAGTTATGTTTCATGTTTTACTAACTTACTAAGCATTATTTTCTTACATAGTTTTCTTTCCTATGTTTTATAATTAACCAGAAGCTCAGTTAGTTTGGAAGCTCGTCGAAGATCTATCACACTATCCAGCATAAATATCGATAAATTTTGAATGTTTTGGCCAAGGTTATAATGGCATGTATAGGTGGACTTGTATTGGTATTTAGTTGAATGTTAGTTGATGATTTTGGCATATATAAGTTATTTGGATTTGATTCCTTTTGATGCTTGCCAAATTATGTCATTTTTGGGTACTTGTGATGCATGAATGGTATGGCTCAAACATTATGTTTGTGATGAAGTGATAATGGTCATATTTGTGGCATGATTTGTTAAAAGTTGAATTATGTTTGATGATGGAAATGTGATCAAATAAATGCATGTTTAGGTAAGTTTACATGTTTGCATTTGAGGTACCTTGACTGGCATATTGGTTGATTGTTTTTGGGTCATTGAATTGGTCATTATATGTATGATTTGGTAAGGTTTTGATGCTTTGATAATGTACACTAAAGGTCATTAGGTGGATGCAAGAGTTGGTGATGGAAATGGCTTGATTTTAGGCAAATTCATGTCCACACAGCCTAAGACACGGGCGTGTGACTCAGCTGGCGACACGATCATGGGTCCCTTATAGGTTTATTTCATACAAGTCAAGTAGTTACATAGCCTAACACATGGCCTGGCACACGGGCGTGTGGGGATATTTTGAGAGTTACACGACCTAGCACACGGGTGTGTGACACGGCCGTGTGACCCTACTCAGAGAGTTACACAAGTAAGGACACGGGTTGGGATACGGTCGTGTGTCTCAGCCATGTGAGGTACACGGCCGTGTGACCCATACAGTCAAATTTTTCTAACTTTTTCTTGAACTTTCCAAATGTTTCCAATTTAGTCCCGAATTGTTTATAGTGTATTTCTAGGGCCTTGAGGACTTGATTTAAGGACGATATGTATGTAAATGAATGATTTATGTTATGTATATATTAATGTATGAAATGTATGTTTTAATGTTCTATTTTTGTGGTAATGCTCTATAACCCTATTCCGGCAATGGATAAGGGTTAGGGGTGTTACAATTGTCATAATGTGTTGGATGCTTTCATGAAATTATTGCTTTTAGGATTTGTGGATATTGATCTTGGTATATTGATTGCTTGTTCGGACATATTTGCGATGTTTTGAACTGTCATTATAGTTGTTTTGATGATTGTTTGATGAGGTAATAGATACATGTTGAGTAGAGATAAATTAGAATGGACTAAAACGCTTAAATATGTTGTGTTTTTTATGTCTGGAGCATATGTATCGATATTTGGGTTTTAATATTGATACCTCCATGATATTTCGAATGTGCAAGATGTCAGTAACACAATTTGGTATAAATACCATATCACAAGTGTCGAAACCATTTTTTAATGGGTTTTTGAAAAAACGGGAGTCGCCACAAACCTTTTTAGGTGTGATTGGATCACCTTATAAAACATTTTGGTCTATGAAAATGTGAGAAAACAGGTTTGGAAGTCGGTTACGTACGATGAAGGATTAGCACCCTCGCAACGCCCAAAATTTGTACCAAATTGAATAGTTTTCTGTCTTAATGTCAACAGTTTGAAAGAATTTAAACATAGGATCCCTTTTTAAAACCGGAATAATTTGAGTTGAAAATCAAGATTCCTTCGCTCCAAAAGAGTACAAACATCACATCCAGCATGATTGGACACGATATTCTTAAATTTTCGTAACTGAAATCATCTAGTGATTTACAAAATCTATTTAGATGGATACTTTAGATATTTAGACAAACGGGAAATCGCAACCCAACATGTTAGGGCACTACTTCCCGAATTCCTAAATACAAAAAAAAACATTGCCTCATTTTTAAAATTCTTTTGGATTAAATGAAATATAATTTTTTTAAAACAATGATGCATTTAACATATTACAAGATATCAATACTAAATAATATAAACTACATGATACATACTTTAACATTTCATGCAAATATAATACAGAAAATGATAAATAACGACATAAATTACATAATATACATTAACATTTCATGCAGATATAATCATAAATAACATAAATATATATTAACATTTCATGCAAAATACAACATAGAAAACAATGAATATAACAATATAAATTACATAATATATATACAATAATATTTCATGCAAATATAACTTAAAATAACCACATAAATAATCAATTTTCATGCAAATATATAAAAACAATAAATAACATAAAAATAACAAATAATTTATGAGATAAAATTAACATACTAAAACAATACTAAATAAATACAAAAAAGATACAAAAATAAATAAACAAATTATGCACATATAAAAAAAATAAGTAAAAAAAAATAAAGATAAAAACTAAATACAATTAAAAATAAATGAGGTATTAAAAATAAAATATTTAAAACAATATATAAATAATAAAGGAGAATTTTTTTAAAAAATGGTTAATATATATAAAAATATACTATATGATATAATAAATTAATATATATTTATAAAAATAATAATATGTTAAATAGGAACAAAATTTTATAGTAAATTTTAGAATATTACATACTAAATATTTAATAATGATATATAAAAATGTAATATTTAATAATAATTTTAAAATTTTAAAATTATACATAATATAATAAATAATATACAATAAAATATAAATAATATAATAAATAAAAAAATAAAAAAATAAAAAAATTTACATATAAATAAGGTTTAAAGTAAAATAAATAATATTAAAAATATTAAAAATAAATAAAATATATAAAATATATATAAAGGATTAAAATTGAATTTAAATCAAATCTAGGGTTAATTTTAAAATAATAAAATGAATTTTGGACCCAACTGAAACACGCGCTAAAAGCTGAGGGACTCACTGGGCAATTTGACCCTAATCCCAAAACGACGTCATTCCCGAAATAGGCCTTATAATAGCAGCTAGGACTAAATTGAAACAAAAATAAAAGGTCAAGGCCAAATTAAAATAAAATAAAATTTGAATTGAACGAAATTATAAATGTTAAAAATGCGAAAGGACCAATTGGGAAATTAGCCCTTTAAACAAAAACACGTGGATCCTTCCCGGGTTATCGGGTCAACACGCGGATCCTAGCCCTAAACGACATCGTTTTGGTACTTATTGAATTAAGTAAAAACGACGTCGTTTTCATATCATTATACAATCTATTTTTTATTAAAAAAACATTTGAACTTAGTCCTTTAAAAAAAACTTCTGAAAATCCTCTGAAACCTTCTCTTTTTCGGTTTAACATCCGGCCATCGGTCCTACAAGCATCCACCGCACGCGCCCCATGCGCCACCATCGGCGCGGCCACACACGGTGGCCTGAAAGCCAAAAACACTCCTTTTCGAGTCAAATCGTAGGTAATCTATTCCTTTTTCCCTTTTTGACGATAGTTTGTATAAAAAAATTCAAAAGAAACAAAAACGTTGGGTTTCCTTTCGATAAATAATAAAAAAATTGATTTTCAATAGTGTATTTCACTGTTAGCATAGAAAGACTAGGAAGAAATTATCAAAACTAAAGCAAAGATTAAACAGGGTTTGTAGATGTAAATCACCTCTATATTTTCCTGATTTTTATTGTATATGTGCATGTAGAAAAACGTAGTCCATTACATCGTTTCGATTCAGGCTTTTATAGCCACTGAAAATCAACATAAAATAATATTTAAAATATTTGATTTTATTTCTTGCTATATTTGTATTGTCTCTGACGTTTCTTTCCTTTTGCAGGTGAGTGAAGACCTGGTGACGAGGGATTGGCACACCGATTGCGGCGCGAGATGAGGCCTGGTGTCGAGGTGCTTGCGGCGCCTAGGGTTTCAGAAAACCCTAGGTCCTCTGATTCTGTTAATGGTTTGGGCCCTTTGGGTCGTGTTTATTTGTTGGGTTAAGAGGTTTAATGGGTGTAACTGGGTAGTTGCTTAGGTCACGAGTGAAAAAGGGTATTGGGTTAATGGGTATTTTGGTTTAGACTAATTGGGTTGTAAAATGTAACCGAGTTTTGGGTTATCAGGCCTTTAGGCCTGTTTATTGTAAATTGGACATTAACAGGGACACTTTATTTATTTATTTTGGTTTATAAATTTTTGTTTATTTCATTTCATGGGCCCAGGCAAAAATGGGTTCCTACAACAAGTATTGATACTCAAGGTAAAAACATTGATACTTTTTGAAATGTACTAATAAATTCTTGAGTTTTAATTTTAAGCGAGAAACAGAATGTTAATTTGGTATCGGTTTTCTGGGTGGTATTGATACCATCTATAAGAATTATCGATACCTTAGATTTTGTTTGGTGACTTTTTTTTGTTTGCTTTTTTTTTAATAATATTGTACTCTTCTATCTACCAACATTTTTGCTAACTTATATGTTTGCATTTTCATTACAAAATATTTTTTTTATCTTAGTTTCCAATTTTTATATAAGAAAAAGGAAATTTAGACAGTAAACAACTTCAATTTTTTATTAAGATTTTTAGGACAACATTGAGTTTTTATTCCAATAAACTCAATCTTAGTATAACTTAAAAATACAAAATGAAAATAAAAGAAAAGAAAAAAAATTGTCTATATCATCACATATGCCAAAAGAAGATTTGTACAATGATCTAATAATATTTGTAACAACAAAATCAACAACAATAAAAATTATAATGATCATAAATTAATTTAAACAAAAATAAGCACAATAAAATGATAAAGAAAAAAATAAAAAGAAATAATAAAGAGATTAATCCAACATTTTTATCCTAATAAAATTGAATTCAAGAAAAAAAATTAACACAATAAAGCCATTTCTCAATAAATTCAAGCAAGGCAAGGTTTAGTTAATCTAAATAGAAGATTATACAAGGTAAAAAAAATTACATAAGAAAATGAAGATTGAGATGAAGAGTCACCTAGAGGATTGTCATTTTCCAAGCATGTAGAGTGATACCCATGTCTCGAGCTATGAATTGCATTGTTGTGAATGACGCTACATATTGTAGAAGTCATACACCCAATGCACCAGCTTTCGGTTCCTTATCTATTCAAACTCAAGTTTTTACTTACATCAAAGTGTACGAGTCACGCATACATAGTCTATAATTCACTCAGGATTTAAGTATGTCACACTATAAATGTCACAAGTGAATAAAACCATAAAAAAATTCAAGATCTATTCTTCTTGGGTCTTATTCGATGTATTGTTAACCCAGTCATTCACATCTATGTCTCTATCTTCTAAGAGTCATCCGCTCTGATGCCCAAGACAAAACATCTCCCCAATTGGACTTGATAGAAGACATATTAACCTTTCAATCAATTTGTTCATTTTCAATTAGACTAAGGACATGTTTAGGTTCATCTACTAATATAAGTTGCCTTTTTGTATTACAATTCGACCACGTAATACCGCTTAGTATTAGTTAAACATTAGACAACCATTGAGTAACATTTGCTTCCATTTTACCATATAAGGAAATTATACAAAGTATTAATGTATTTCCTAAATGATTTTATTAATAATTTTTTTTGAAAAAGTTACAAGTGTACTGGAAACACGAAAATATATACACTTTTTCATACCCTTTTTAACTCAAGTTCATGCAATTTCAATAAAATTATTGTCGAAAAATATATAATTATTATAAAATAATTATTTTGGACTTAAATTATTAACATAATGAATTTTAAATAATTTTATAATAAATTTTGATTAATTTTGATCATTTTCGATAGATTTGCATAAAGGGTGAAAATTAGCTCGGCAGACACCACTAGAAGCGCAAAATCGAGAAGCGATTTTTGAAGCATCGAGACGAATGAATTTTTTAGCTAAAGATGGTCCAAATTATGTGTATTAATTCATAATATAATTAGTTATAATTTTAATTCAATTTAATTTGGGTTAAATAAATTATTATTAATTAAATTATGAAAAGTGGCCCAGTTGAATTGAACCAAGAGAACCGAACCAATCAAGCTTTGGGCAGCCCAAAACCGTCTAGCATGCTGACCCAATCAACTTGCTTGGATGATTAATTGACTTGCAAAAAGGCCCTTGAAGACTTCGTCAAACTGCAAACAAACCCCTCCACTATTTGTGCGTTTCTAGATTTGCCCTAGCCTTAATATAGCAAGTTTGAAAACTTCAAACTTGCCACAAGTATGGCCAGCCAGGGGAGGGCTCTTTGGCTGCTGATTTTGGCTATTTTTAGCAGCCTTCTCACCCAATTAAAACCCCCCTTGGCTGCTCATTTCAACACACCTCAACTTTCTCATCTCTTCTCTTCTCTCTCAACTTTCTCTCTTTATTTTCCATCTGTTTTCCTTTGTCCTCTTGTTGATTTCACCTCTTGAAAAAGACTTGTTCATCCATCATTTGGAGTAGCATTCAAGTATTCATAGAAGCCTTGGTTCGACAAGGACAAGTGAAGAAGGAAGAGTGGAGCAACCCAGCCAAGCCACGGAGAAACACCGAATTTGCTTCTTATTCCCTATCTTTTTAAATTTTGTTGTTGTTATGATGAACATGCCTATGATTATTTATGTTGTTATGATTTATTTAATTAATATTTCTTAAACTTAATTCATATTAGGTTGATTGCATTTCGTCTTCTTAATTTATTAAAATTGTGTTTGTGTTGTTATAAGCCTATGTAAGATGTTTGATTAAGTAAAACAATGACTAAGTTATTCTTGCATTACAATTGTAAGGTAACTAATGAACTAATTATTTAAACGGATTGAAATTGTAATTAATTGACACGATATTTAATTAGTGCACGTTTAATCATCTAAGGTAGCTGAGGGTTAAATTAGCAACAGTATCGAGCGATACAATTGCCTTGCATAACTTGCAAGATTATTGTGATTAAACTGTTTCAAGGTAGAAATACTTTGTTACCTCACGTAATCTTTTATGTGCTTATGTGATTAAATTAATTGTTTGAATTGGCATAGAGATATGTACAAGAGATTATTTTAATTTCATAAGTATGTATGTGCATTAACACATTTGCCTATTAAAGTTTGTTTAATTGATTGAATTGACATAGAGATATAGTCAAGAGATGAATGGATTTTTGTAGGTGAGTATGTTCATAAGTTAGCAAATTACCGAGTTTCTGTGAATTTATTCGTAGCAATATAAACATGAGCTTAGTAATTCTAAGTTAAGAAATGTAATTTATTCGTAACAACATAAACATAAATCATGTATTAGAACTTTATTTTATTTTATTTACTTTTTCTTTGTTTTATAGTTTTTAATCACTTTTCAAATTAAAATATTTTCTCCAACAAAGTGTTTTAAATTGCATTCATAAATAATTCTTTTCACAGTCCCTGTGGGTACGATAACTCGACATTTACTTGTCACTTTATTACTTGTTGCGATTGTGTACACTTGCACATTTCTATCGTTCCATGTACATTGATAAAAATACTACACTTAGGGCACCAGATCCAATATACACAACCTAATTCATTAACCGAAACATCGCTGTAAACACCGAATTCTTTCTCAGATCCAAGTTGAGTCAACACTGAAGTTTTTATTAACATAGATTTCAACTAATTGAAACTTTATTGACATTATTCTAATCAAACAAAACTGACATTATTCTAATTAAACAAAACTGACATTTTTCTATAACAGTTTTGTTAATGATGAAGCAATTATCGAGAAACTTTTAATGAACTGTCTGTAATACCCGACCAGTTCCCAAAAAAATACGTACCATTGCAACATTTTTCGGAGGTTTCCAATTTACAATTGCTGAAATTTTGTTCGGATCAACCCAGATACCTTTTCTAGATATCACATAACCTAGAAATACAACTTCTCATAGCCAGAACTCACATTTAATAAATTTGGCATTAAAAAATTTTTCTCACAATGTTTGCAATACTGTTCTTAGATGCTGAGCATGTTCAGTTTCATTCTTTGAGTATATTAGATTGTCATCGATAAAAACAAATATGACTAAAATATTTGATTCATTAAATCCAAAAATGAAATTGGGGCATTGGTAAGTCCAAATGGCATTACTAAAAATTTGTAATGTTCGTATCTAGTCTTAAAAGCAGTTTTTTGGTACATCTGGTTCCTTGACTTAGAGCTGATAGTAACCTGATCTGAGATTAATCTTAGAAAATAAGGCAGCTCCCTTCAACTGATTGAACAAGTCATCAGCATGAGGCAACGAACATTTGTTCTTTATCGCGACTTTATTCAGTTGTTTGTAATCAAAGCACAATCTCGTAGTTTTATCTTTGTTTTTCACAAATAGAATTGGAGCACCCCAAGGTGACATGCTCGATCGAATAAATCCTCGATATAATAACTCTTATAATTGTATTTTTAGATTTTTTAACTCAGCCGAAGTCATTCTATACGAAGCAATTGAAATCGAAAAGGTTCTGAGTGTCACTTCAATTACAAACTCAACTTCCCTCTGAGGTGGTAACTCTGGAAATTCTTCAGGAAACATGTTAGTAAATTCAATAATTGTCGGTACCTATTCAATTTTCAATTTTGTCACTCTGGTATCTAAGATGTAAGCCAAATATGCTTCACAACCTTTTCTAATCAATTGACATCCTGATATCACTGATATGATATTAGCCGCACAATCAATTCTCTCAGTCTCAACATTAATCATTTCATCATTCTGGTATCTTAGTACAATCCATTTATGTTTACAATTAACCATAGCATCATGTAGGGCCAACTAATTTCGTGCCATTCTTCTCACCATAGTTTTCTTTTTCTGATAGGGGAATGCGGAGCAATAGGTCGAATTACTATATCTATATAAAAAAGAGTTAACATCAAACTCGTCAAATGGCAATAACATTAAACCGGTAGGAAATTCATAGCCTTGTATTCTTAGTAGACAGTTTTTACATATCTTGTTAACTATGACACTCTAACCCAAAGAATTCATTACTCTGATGTCATACTCAGTCAAGCCTACCGGTATGTTCTTTTCAGTTACTAAAGTAGTGCATATATAATAATGTGTTGACCCAGTGTTAATCAATGCATGTACAGTAACAACCAAAAAAAAGTACTAGCGATGACATCAAGAGCAAAAGTTTCCTCACGAGCTCGCATAACATAAGCCCTGGCAGGTGCCCAAGCTTCTAATCTGACAGTCATATCTTTGGTCCTAACTCGACTAGATCTAGCATTAGCGCTATTCCCGATCGTCTACCTCTCTGAGGAGTGGTTACAGACTTCACACTTTGTTCTTTGTTTCGATCTGCCCAATTTGGCCAATCTCATTTCCAATGATCTTTGGAACCACACGAGATACACTCTTCACTTTTTATTGTGCACTCTCCTCTATGGTTTCTTCCACAGTGCTCACATACTGGTTTATCTACGTTTCAGACACTACTGACACTGGCTACTAGTGTAGTCTGAGATCTTAAGTTGCTCAATCTCGATCTATCTCTTCATGAAAACCCTAATGGAGAAGTGAAATGACTATGTAAATCCCTAGAGTTCTTCAGTGGAAGGGTCGAAAATAATCTAGTCATACTCTATTTACCAATATCTCAGAGCTTCGGTTTGACCTGTTTCTTTTCGTTGCATATATCCTCTATCTTTTGTGCTCTTTAAGATAAAATCATGAAGTATTTCAATTTCAAAACCCCACTAACATTTAGGCATTTTCATTCAATCCTTATTCTAAGCAAGTGTACAACTTAGCCTCTATCGGTACAATCTCTTGAGCGTATTTACTGAGTCAAAAAATTTCTCGCTCGTACCCAGCAACTGACATGTTTCCCTACTTCAAATTCTAAAAACTTTCTTTTTATTTTCTAAATACAGTCGACTGAAATATTTCTTTCTAAATTCAAATTAGAAAAGTCCCAATTCAGTCAATCTTTCAGTACAACCACTGTTAGAGTAGTCCACTACTAATAAGCTTCTTCTTTCAGTAGTGATACGATGCATCTTAAACTATCTTCGAGAAAGTATACCATTTCATCGAAAACTAGCTAAGTATTTTCCAACTGGTATTCAGCTTTGGCTGGATCATCAATTTTACCCCGAAATTCTTCAACCGCACACTTTCAAATCTTATCAATTGGAGGCTGATGAATAGTTATTGTATTTCAATTTGAAGGACAATTACGTGCCATAGAAGGCACGATTAGGGGTGGAGGTTATACCTAAGGTTGCAGAGCTGGAGGGTTAGCTCCCAAAAAATACGTAAACCAATGGTTCATCATCTGAAAAAAAAAAAAGGCATCTCTCACCTCATGTCTAGGCATTTGTGGAATTGGAACACTATGACTGGATCTTTGATAAGAAGTTGGAGCATTACTATCTACCTCACCAGATACTGTACAATTTGTTTCAGTCGATATGGTTTTCCATAAGAAAACAGAGTCAAATCGGATAAAAAGACATCACACTATCACAAGTTATTGTGGCATGTATTTCTAGACTCATACGCATTACATTTCAATCCTAAATTCGACTAAATTATAGCTCTGGTGCCACTAAATCTAACACCCCTTACCCGACCTAATCGTCGGGTCTGAGTTATAGGATGCTACAATCGTTGTCAAAGCAACTACCATCAAATACACCATAAATAAATCACTCAAACATTTCATCATGTCTTAAACACATTTACATATGTTATACAAATAAATTTGAGCCTAAATTGAGCTTACAAAATCTGTTTTATTGACCCGAGCATAAAATAGGAACAAATTTTAAAATTTTAAAATTCAACGCCGGCATCATGATGTCACCTTCTCCAAGCCGTGACGTCACCAAACAGTTTATCACGTCACAACGTTAGGCTACTTGATGTCACAATGTCACAAACTGCTGGCTGACATTACGACGAGAAAAATGTGGTTGCCAGGACGATAACTCTATTTTTTGTACAAATTAGGCCTTTTAGTACTTAGTTCAAGCCAACTACACCATTAACCCACTTGGTGCATAATTGTACCTTTGTACCTGCACAAAACCAACCAAAAAGTATTCCATAACATCTATTTAACCATTTTCAAAACCAATCGAGCTAATATGCCTCAATTTGGCACCATTTCAATCAATTTAATATATTCAAACTTCACATTTACAATCATGCTTTTAAGACATCCAAACCAACATTTAACTGTGCCATATCAAGCTCCATTATGCTGTATAAAATGCTATACACAACATCATGCAAGTTACCAAGCATACAATTACATATTTGATCATTAACATTCCATAATTAAAACATTTACCAAGTTTAATCAACTATCAAATTCAAAGTTAACACACTTAGTAACACCCATACACATGCCACATAACCAAACTAAAACGGTCAAAAGACAATCGACTCTATAGTATTATAATATGGTCTTCGAGTTGAGCCAATCGGTAGGTTCCACAAATCAACAATTTACAGGGAGAAGGAAAAGCAACGAGTAAGCATAATGAATGTTTAGTAAGTCCATATGAAATTTACTTAACTTACCTTAAGATACGAACAATTAGGCAATTAAAATACATTGGAATTAAGCATGAAATCCCTTTGGCATCTTATACATTTATATGCAAATCAACAAATACCTTAACATACCAACAATTAGGCAATTAAAATACATTGGAATTAAGCATGAAATCCCTTTGACATCTTTTAAATTTATATGCAAATCAACAAATACATCAAATAGCTTAGTTCATCTGTATAACATGAACTTATATTACAATCATATAGATATCACATTCCATCTTATAACATATGCAATTTAAATCATATTCAAATTTCAAACATGTGTAACTCTAATCATATACATTCATTTAAACCATTATAATACCATTAATATATTTTCATTTCTCTTTTTGCCCAGAGAACTATAGTAAATTGAATCCGGATACACGAGACTAATTTGCTCACAAAAGTTGACATATTTTGGCTACTCACACAAGCTTCAAAACCAAGGTTGCTTACACAAGTTACCATATTCGATGCTACCCACACAAGCTTCAAAGAATCCGCACACATGCTGGATCTAAAACCATCGTTAAATAAATCCCTCATTAAAAACTCTATTTTCTTTTGAACCCTAATGGCGTGTTATTCATATCCTAATCATTTACTAAGTTCACACGGGCACTATTAAAGTTTCTGTATCATTTCAAATCTTATAACATCATCATATACATAACATTAAATAATATAACAATTTCACATCCATTCAATACATTGTATATTTACGTAAAAATTATATTTTCAATACTTTACAATTTAGTCCTTTAGATGCCAACATTATGAAATTACAATTAACCTAAACTAATAAACATTATAATATAATTAAAATATAACATAAATAACATAGTAAGTTCCTTCTGAGCTTACCTGGAAAAACAACAACAAACAAGACGTTGAGGACTAATTTATAATTTTATCTTTTCCTCGATTATCCTCCGATTGATTCAAATCCTAATCTATATGATAATTCATTTCAATTTATCATTTTCAAATACCTTATAACATCCTATTATGTGCATATGACGATTCAATTTTACTTTTTGAACATTCCCTAAAGTTTTTCATTTTATGCAATTTAGTCCGCAAAGCCGAAATTACCATAACTTTCAAATTTGAGCATTGATTTTGAAATCGATCTCAATTATATCCTTCTAAGGTTCTCTACTATCCATAATTGTAGAAATTTCATACCAATTTTGAAATATTTACACTTTAGTCCCTATATTCAAAAACAAACAATTAAACTTTACAAACTAATCATTTTTTTCATATCTAAGCTTAGAATCTAAGAAATTAACACCAATTTCTTCAAGCATTCATGAATAACAACTTTTAGAAACTTTAACAGTTTTACAAATTAATATATAGGTTAGCTAAATCAAGCTCCCGAGATCTCAAAAATATAAAAATTACAAGAAAATAACTAAATTGAACTTACAATTTAAAAATTGAAAGCTTGAATACTCTAGGTTTCTTTTATTTCAAACGGTGAAGAAAAAAAGAAAAAAAAGATGATAACATAATTTAACTTATATACTTCACTTAACCTTTAATTAATTATACTTAAATTAATTAACATTAGTATAATTAAACTTAAGCCTAATTAACAAACTTAGTGGATGTTAAATGTCATCATCCATCACCGTTTGACAAATTAGGAAGGATCAAATTGCTCAATTGGTCCTTCAATTAATTAAAAATTTATAGTGATTAATTTTGACCACTTTTATAATTTAATCTTTGTACTTTAATTAACTATCCAATTGACAAAATTAAAATACCAAACTTTAATCAAACTTTATACTAACTTCGTAAATATTAAATAATAATATTTACAGATTCAAGTATCAGTAATTATATTCCGAAAGCGCCATTTTCTACAGCACTAAAAAAAACTAACTATTACAGCTACACTAATTGTTGAAACAGGAAAAAGAAACAAGTATCCCAAGAAACATTACTAGTGTCGTGTATGATTTGATAAATTTGACTTGTGCTTAGCTGTTTGACCTTTTGTTCCTTATCTTAGTGGCAACAACAATAGGACTTGCATGATCTCAATAATGTAGGGTTCAAGATTTTTTGGTTTTATACTTTCCTTTCTTAAAGGATAGTGATTAAGAACGGGAGATTAATATCGCGGAGTACGAGAAGAAATTTCAACAATCTGGTCTTATTTTAAGGAAGATTATTCTGTCAAAGATGCTAAAAGCAGAATCAAAGTTTATATAAGGGAGTATCATCCTCTGTTATTTGTACAAGTTGAGACAACACATTCCAATTCAACTACTAACTTTGTGTTGGTGCGGTTGAAAGCTTATTAATTAACATTCAAGAGTTGTTTCATAGCCTTCAGTAGGAAATGTTACAAAGTTGAAATAGCTCATTAAAAGTGTGTGAGACTAGGGTTATAAAAACATTTGGATTGAGTTGTAATTGACGCTTGTATTGAGATTTATTAATGAATTCAAATTTGAACAAAGTGTTAGAAATATAGGTAGTTCACCGAATTGCATACGCATCTTTAAGTTCTATTTTTTCCCTGTTATTATACATTTCTTCCAAGGACGGTTGTACCACTCAAAACCACATTCCATTTAGCATTAGTTGAACCAGATACTTCACTTTTCAAATTAATAATTTGACAAATCCCATATCCCAAGGCATATTTTTAGAATCCTCACCTAGATCAAATGTTTTCGATCTTAATTCTATAGCCTTGTGAGTTATAGTTCTTTTTTCCCAAACTCTATTTGGGTAACTTTTAAAAGTGGTAAAATAGGCAGAATTTATCTTTCCTAATTTTGCCAAGGCCAACACTATCTCAAATGATGTGTTAAACTTGTTATCATGAGTCTTCATTGAACACCATAGACCATAGCCCTCGTCTTTCATATTTATTGTAGACCTCCATTATTACTTTCCGTGATCTTACAACTCCTATCTCCTACCCCACTAGGTTTGGCTATTCACTTTGGATAATTAACTTTTTTTCAGCATGCATCATTTCTTTAATCCTATTTTGCCACATCCAAAGCAAAGTTTATCAATCCCAATTTATCTTTAACAATTCCACTAGTGATAATGGGTAGGGTATTTGCATTTGTTTAGAAAAAAACATCACATTCCGCAATCTTACTCCTGCTTCCGACATTGTGTAACAATCCGCTCCAAGGATAACCCCCAATGCTTCGCCCGATTTGTAATGAAAATGATGACAAAATAGTACTCAATTGGTATCTCAAAAAACCTTACCCACACACCAACCAAATTAAAAATATCTGCCTTAATAATAAATTGTCCTCTAATATGATCCATTCGTAGTCCAGAGTCAGTCTTCTGAAATTAGAAAAAACAGCTATGGATATCCAACCTTCTCCACTGTTTTGTGATTATGACATGTCTTATCATCTAATTCAGAAGTAGACCACGTTTCTTCCCCATTCTTTTGTGAGGACGATTGATGTGCCCTCGTCAATGTTGCCCGTTGGATTGTGTCGTTGGAGTCTTCATCGAGGTCAATTTCCAGTCTAATCCTCGTCTGCATCCAAAAGTCGATATCCGTATCTACCAAAATTCCTGACTCACGGCTGACTCAGCTTAACAAAGACCCTATTTTGTTTTTTCATTCCAAATTTTGATGCCACCCAATTTTATGATTACTTCCCAACAAGCCCTGTCTAGAATTTTCCACCACCAATCAGTTCACCAATTTGATTGCCAGGGTTAGGCAAAACTTCATCGTGTTTCATAGAACCATGTGGGTCAAAAGGAAACCCACCAGATTGATACTAGTTCAAGCTCATCAGCCATAATGACAAGACAATTGCAAAATTATGAACCTTACAAAATAGCTTCCAACCAACATTCAACTTAAACATTTAGTTGATGATTGTAAGATTTCTTTGAGAACATTCCGGAGTAGTCATCTACAACATATTTTCCACTAAGATAACCATTGTACGGTGCTTCAACTCTGAAAGGAAAATGCCCAAAAAACAAACACACTAAAAGGAAGCAACCAACCAGAATCAGCTTACCAGCTGTTCTCTATATAGTTCTACTAGAGACTGTGTTTCTTATTTGTCTTCACTTGTAAAAGCCAATGTATGAAATGAACTTTTTTTATGAAGAAAAAAGCTACTTCCGAGTTGGGCTCCCAATTCAACAAACATTTAAAATCCAAATCGAGGATATATCTAAGATCTAATCAAACTAAGAGCCCACCATAACATTTTGGAATCCCATGACCCAAAGATATCAAAATGATAAAATTTCAAATGAATAAATCTAATTCAAAAATCGTAGGGTCAAAATAAGAGATTCTAAACGAGACAAATATAATTTATTTACTAAGTGAAACAAAAATTGTAAATTACCATCATACTTGTAAACTAATCTCGCTCACAATTATAAACTAAATCCAGAAAATCACAAGTGTAATGCTCATTCAAATTTGATTTCAATTTCATAATGTAAAATTTATCCACATCCGTTCCTATTTAACTCTACTGTACATCCCAAGTCAATAGCATAATTCGTTACACAAACTTTAACTGGAAAAACCTTATAACCTTGATTATAACATAATAGAAATCGAATAAAATATAGAAAAGATTCAATCGAGGTTTGAGTTGTCATTAAAAAATGAGAATTATATCAAACTGCATGTTCAGCATCGATTATCTAGAAGGAAATTAATCAGTTACAAAATAATAAATTTGTCCAAACATCAAACCAAAAGAGACTGAATGCTATAAAAATCATTTTGGAGAATAAATGAAGACGGATCAGAGTTCTGGCTTGGATCTCCAACTAATTGGAGAAAAAAATTCGCACAGTTTGTTCAGCTTCGATCATCTGGGGAAATAATCATCACTTCCATCTTCATTCTTTGTTTATTTTAAAAATTGAAAATAAAGATTTAGGGGCATCTGAATGCATAAAACGCGAGGATAAAGAACAGTAAAATGCCAGAATCTCAGCCCCAAATCACTATCGGCAACGTACAGCGCTGAAGTCGCTACTTTAATTAAAGCGCAACAGTGACTCTAATTTATTGCCTTCTTTGCACTTTTATTCATCTAATTTTCATTTAATTTTTTTAAAAAGAAAACACGATTAAATCAAGGAGATGGCGCTACTCACTATTTCTTGATACAATTTTCGCAATCACAGAACAAAAAGATCATAAAAACAATAATTACAAAAAATAGATAGAAAATAACATCAGATGGAAAGTTGCCTCAGAAAATAGAATTAGAATGAATGCATCAGAGAAAGCATTCTCAGATGGTACGGACAAATTTATTAACATCACAGGCAATCGATTCGAGAATATCAATCACTAACATATTTCAAATTCATCATAAAAATAAGATACTAAAACAAGAATGGATTAAAAGACGTTTCTAAGAAAAATATGCCAAAGGAGGCGACTGCCTCACTTATATGGATGACTGGAGAGGGATGCTATTTATAAGAGAGGAGAATTTGAGAAACCCTAATTTGCTTGAGCTGTATCCAATTACATCCTTGTCCTTTATGAGTAAATGAAACTACAAATCTAGCTTTATCATAATGGACTATATTTATTTCAAATCCAAACCTGCCACGAAAGGCCCTATTAAGCCCATCAATTTCTCAAATACACGCAGAGTTGATTATTTGTATGCGTTAAATTATAAAGTAAAAAATTAAAAATTAAAAAATACCCCAAAGAAGGTTTTTATAATTAGATTGATAGTCAAACCAATCAAGCTATTGATTATACGGTTCGATTAAATAAATAATTATAAAATTATAAAAAAATTAATTCATACCGATTCGTGATTCAACTGGTTTGATGTCTCTCTTGGACCAATACCAGGCCAATTTGATATAATTTAATCAACATTACTCTAAATATCTATACATTTTGTACATTTAGAATTTAGCTTTTCTACTTTTTATTTTCAAAATTTTAACCCCTCAATTTTTTAGATTTATAAATTATTTTTCAACTTATATTTAACCGTATAACATTTTAATTGAAAGGTTAACACTATTAACTATTTGAACTAATAAATAGGTTATAAAAATACAAACAAAAATTATGTTAGAAATTAAAACCTAAGGATTAAATGTCAAATTTAAACATATTATAGAGACCAAAATTAAAAATTAATCATTATATAAAATGCAAAAAGAAAAAAGAAAAAAAAAGCATAATGATTGTGTGCCTCATGTCAGTAAAAGGTAGGTTTTAGACCATCTTTTAATATAATATATAGATAGAGAATAAATTATATTAGGATGATCATAAAAAATATAATTTTTAAGCACCAATAAAATAGTAACATGTCATAAAATTTTAAAGATAATAAAGTATTATTATACACTCATCTATATTTAATATCTTCTTTTGCAAATTTTAATCATTTCTTTTTTCTCAATAAGTTAATATTTTTTCTTTTTGTGAAATCAATTTTTTTTAAAAAAAACAGTAATTTTTGTGCAATTTTTTATATGTCATTCACACATTATTTTGGTAATTATTTTACCCTAAAGCTTTAACCTTATACTTCAAACCCTAAATTCAAACCTATAACCCTAAATATTAAATAAAGAATCTCAAATCATAAACCCAAAACCTAGAAGACCAAATCCTAAACTTGAACACATTACACTAAACCTTAAAGTCAAATACATAACCCTAAACTTGAACACATAACAGTAAACCCTTAAACACTAAACACAAACCCTAAAATTAATAACCATAAACGCTAAACCCTCAAACACATAACCTTAAATCCTAAACACAAACCATAAACTATAAACTCAAACACATAACCCTAAACACTTAAACCCAAAAACAAACTCTAAAATTAATAATCATAAACATTAAAACCTTGAACTTATAACCACTAATCCTAAACCATAAACCATAAACCATAAACTTTAAAACCTTAAATCTTAAACCCCAAAACCTAAACTCGAATCCATAACAATAAATCCTAAACCCTAAGCATTAAACCCTAAACTCCAAACATAAAATTTCAATCTTTGAACACTAAACCCTAAAATTAAACAAATAACCCTAAACCCTAAAATCAAACATATAACACTAAACCATAAATATAAAATCTTGAACTTTAAACCAAAAACCTAAAAGCCCAAACCCTAAACTCAAAACCATAACCATAACCATAAACCCAAAACCATAAATCTAGAATCTCAAACCCTAAACATTAAACCCTAAACCATAAACTCAAATCCAAAACCATGAACACTTAAAACCACGAACCCAAACCTTAAACCCTAAACCATAAACTCAAACCCAAAACCATGAACACTTAAAACCATAAACCCAAACCTTAAACCCTAAACTCATAACCACGAACACTTAAACCTTTAGACACGAACTCTGAACCCCAAACAACAAACCTTAAAACCTTAAACCTAAACTTTGAACCTATAAACCCTAAATCTCAAATCTCAATATTTGGGTTTGAGTTCAAGGTTCGAGATTTTAGGTTCAGGGTAAAATAAATCACCAAAATTATATGTTAATGACATGGAAAATAGTGCAAAAAATTACTAATTTTTTTTTTAAAAATGGTTGCACAAAAATAAAAAATATTAACTTATAAAAAAAAGATTAAAATTTGTAAAAGAAGAAAAGCTAATTATTTTAAGTAATTTAGTGAAAGTTGAATTAAGTCAGAGAAGATATTAAATATAATTGAGTATATAATAATATTTTGTTATCTCTAAAATTTTATTTATTTATGTTTAAAAACTATGCTATGAATGTAGTGGGATAATAGAATTGTGTGCAAGGGTCCTAGATAAATATGTCAAGAGCAATAGGTACTGAAAAAGGTACTGTTTGGATAACACAGGGTGAGTTCAGTTTGGGGTTTTTAATCACACTGGATGTACTTTCTTGAAGTGGAGCAATTTCTTCCGGTAATACTTATTTCCATTTCTTCTTTTTTTCTTAACTGCTTTCACATTTTACAATTTATTATTTAAAAACTTTAATTTACAGTTTTAAAGGAAAACTTCTAATTACTTTTTACGCTTCATTCAGGTTTTAAAATATTTTCGCTTTATTCACTTATTATAAAATTTTAATAAATTTTTAAGGTTTTACTTTTTAAGGTTTTCAATATTTTCATTCGTTTAATATAATAAAATTATATAATTATATATTAATTAATCAGAATATTTAAAATAATGTATTTATATTTTAATATTTTATTAAATAAATTTAAAAATTTACATATTTTTAATAATTTTGTAAAAGTAAAATAATTTTAAAAACTTATATTATAGATCATTTATAATCTAATATCCTTAATAGTCATTTTTTATTTTCACATCACCGCTACAACTGCATTTGAATTCAAACACACACCCCACTGTTGTTTCTAATCTCATTGTTACACTATCCAATCTCATCGGTATAGTAACTAATCTTACCACCACCACTATTTTTAACCTCACCTGAGGTAAATGCACCGCTTACCCAAACTAAGCCTAATGTGACACTTAAATTCAACATTTTGCTTTGGCATTCATCGTATTATTTCGACTCAAAACATGTTGAATAGTAAAGGTTTTGGACACCAAAATTGTACCCACTTTGCAATATCCACAAGAAAACAATTGAATGCCTCTTGAGGGATTGTCTTGTTAGCCAACAAAGGTGGAGGTCTCTTAACCCGAATGGGGCCAACCCTACTCAAATGTATAGGGATTGGTTGGATTGCATTAGATCCAACGTCAAGTTCAGTGAGCCTTAGATCCCTTTGGAGAGTTTTATTTTTTCCCTTCATGTGACAAATATGGCTTACTAAGAATGCTAAGGTGTTTTGAAATGACAAATTTACACCTGGACAAAGCAATTGAAAGCGAGGAATTTTATGCCCTTTCTAAATTACTGAAAATTTTATTAATTTCTACTATTATTTTAGTTTCATGGAAAGCTCCACCTTTGAAGTGGTTCAAGCTTAATATAGATGGCTCTTCCCTTAATACATGATGTGGTAGGGGCAGGTACACTTATAAATATCATGCCAAAAAATGGGTGATAGGTTTTTATAGACATATCCCCTTTGTCACAAGTGTTCAAGTAGAAATATAGGCACTTCGAGACAAGCTGATGCTTGTGAGAGAGGCTAGCAATAAAAATATTGAGATTGAATTGGATGTCACTATTGTTACTGTTGAATCGAATAGTTGCTAATTTCTTAGTAAACAAAGTGTTGTTGAAGTGCTTGACGGAAACGACCACTTCAATTTTCTTTGCAATGAATAAACAGAAAATAAAGTAAATAAATGACATAAGGATTGTTTACATGGTTTAATTTCCTTATGTTTGAGAAGCTTAGTTCAATGAGTAAATTCACTATCTTTAATCTCTCATACAATAAGTGATTCAAGTTCTATCACACTTCTGACATAGCAACCTCACATTTGTATTTAAAGACCTACATCACTCGCCTCTAACTTCTTCCCATAAGAACTAAGGTTGTACACACAACTTGTTTACTCTCTCAAATGCACTCTCAAAATACGTTCCTTAATTAACCATAAAGTGCTCTCATTACTCAATACAAAAACTGTGACGCCCCAAAAATTTAATTTTTTTTGTTTTTGTGTATGTGTGACATACAACTGTGTATCTGTTTCAGTGGCTAAGTGTTCTGGGTATGTGTGTGAGGTCCCAAGTTCAAGCCATGACTTGGAAAATTTTGGTATTTTTATGAATGTAGCCCAATATTTGGTTGTTAGGCTTTTAAATAAAAGACTGCAAATAATTGAAAGAATGGGCCTGCTGGTCTAGTGGTTAAGTGGAGTGTTAATATGCTGGAGGTCTTGTGTTCGAATCCTTGCGCGAGCATGAATGATGTTTTTGCTTTAAATTTCGGCTAGAGTTGTGTAAAATTGGGTTTCTGAATAGTTGGAGGTTAGTGGGAGTAGTGGTGAGATATTTAAAGAATTTTGAGATTCTATCAAAATCTTTTTGCTAATTTCTATTCATCCGAAATTTTTGTTCTCTCTTCCCCAAAATTTCTTCCATTGTTCTGACGTTTGTTTATCCTTTTTACTGCCGAATTTTCATCTCTTCCTCCCTCTTTTCTTTTTTGTTTACCTTGCTAAGTGAAAAACCTCCCTTTTTGGTGTAGTGTTTTAACGTGTTGGTTCGATAAGTGGTGTTTCCTCTTAGTTCTGTCTTATTTTGATTAAGCGATTAACATGAGGGTTCGTGTTACTCTCGTTTAGGTGCTGTTTGAAGGTTGTAAACGAATATTTCAATGGATGGTGACGGCTATTATCGTTTTCGTCTTGGTGAGTTTTTCGAATCGTTATTGGATTAGTCTTTTGGGTTTTTTCTTTGGGGTTTTTTGTTTAAATGACGAATCAAATGATTAATTAAGTGTTATATTGGTCAAATATAGGTTCTTGAAGGCTTGTGTTACTTTTTACAGCGAATCGACATCGGGTGTGTACCCGAAAACGTAGAAAACGAAATTTGACGAAAGTAAAAAAAGTAAACTGTCGACGCCACACGGGCGTATGGTCGTTCGTGTGAAAGGACACGGCCGTGTGATGACTAGATGAAGCTGTGTGTGACACACGGGCTCGACCAATCGTGCCGTGTAGGCCACATGAGTAGTCCACACGGGCGTGTAGAATTCTAGGCCAGCCTGTGTGATCCATACGACCAAGGCCAGTTTAGGCCAAGTGGGCCACACGAGCTTGTGGGCCCACATGGGTAGGCCACACGGGTTTGTGAGCCGATTTTTTTGAAATATCCTGTAAGGTTGCATAGGTCACCCAAGTCAATTGTGGACCTGCTGTAGGGTCGGTAAGCTTTACTTAGACCCATAATTATGTGATTTAATTGCATGGTGTCTGACTGAGCCTGATATCTATACTAAACTAAATATATGTTCTGTTATTAGCATATTTGCATGTCATTTATGGTATTTTGCATAGCATCAGGGTGGGTTGATGGTGTTTGGAGGAAGTATCTGAAAGGCTCTTAAGCCTGTTATCTGGCAGCTCAGCTGTAAATTTCTGATTATGTACCGCAGTTCGGTACAACATGGTGTGTAGGGATGGGTGGGTTGATTTAATCCCCACATGATGTGTAGGGCTAGACGGAGATGGTGTGTAGAGGCTAGTGGGTAGGATTCTGATTTACTGTATCTGCATTCTGTGTCTGATATGGGCCAAGACCCTAATATAATTATGAGATTGTATCTGAATGGGCTAAGGCCAAATTGATTTTGTAATGGGCTTGGGCCCAGATTGTAAACGACTGTATTCTGATGTATTTCTGTATGCATATTTTTTGTGGAGATTACACACAGAGTTTGCGAAAACTCACCCTTTTCTATTTAATCTGAATAGGTAGTCCCCAGACCCGAGGGGTCAGCGATGGACTCGACGGAGGCCACGCATAAATTTTAGACTATTTTTTTGCAAACTTTCAGATTTTATTACTTATTTGGGCTTTGATGTAATTTATGGGCTTTACACTGCTTGGCTTTAAATTTTCGGTTTCTCAAATTATTTTACTATTTATTACTGCAAGGCATGATAAAACATGATTTTTCGTATGATCAAACGGGTTTTTTTTCTAAAATAAATGTTTTCAAAGCTTCTGCTAAAAAGATATGAATTTAGATATTTCGAAAAACATGTGTTTTTATTTCGACATTAAAATAAAGGCTAATTAACTGGGACGGTTTTTGACTCAACAAACTAGTTTTCGAATTCCATTCCAGTGACATCACCAGATTCGGCCATAACGTCTACGCCAGATTTGGGGTGTTTCATTTAGTGGTATCAGAGCCAGGTTGCAAAACTCGACTGTGGATTTGGGTTTAAAAAAACTTGGTTTTAAAGAAATAATTTTAAAATGGTTTGAAATATTTTTTACTGAGTATGTGGTACATCAAGTTTCAGGCGTCGATCCTGTAAGTTTTCTATACTCTGATAAAACTGATTACAAACTACTGATAGTTTACTCTGAAAACATTGATATAGACTAGTCTGAAAACATTTTAGTTTGTGTATATTGAGACTGTAAAATACGAAAATCACTCTGAACTACTGAAACTGCTTACATAAAACATCTGCTAATAATTATTGAATTGTAACTGATTCACGAACTCTTAATACAGATAATTCAATTAGATATGAGCACACAAGGTATCCACAGAAGGGGCACTAGAGGCCATGGTACAGGCCGTAGAGGGGCTCGAGCTGGGTCCTCATATTCTGGCAACTTGCCTAAATTGGATATTAGTGAGATGTCGATTTCACCTGTGACTGAGACTGTGTCTCAAGAGCGCTTAGAGGGAGATGACGCATTGTTCCGGACTATGCTCAAGATATTGGAGAGGGTCGTTGGGCCCAATACTAGATCTGAGGGCCGGGGGTTGATTACGGAACCACTCCAGTCTAACGGGGCTGAGTTATTTAGGGGCATCATTAGAGTCGCCCCTAACGTGGTCGAGTATTAGATAGAGGCCACGGAAAAAATTATTGACGATTTAGATTTTACACTCGAGTAGAAATTGAAAGGGGCTGTTTCCTTGCTTCGCGATGAAACATACCAATAGTGGCTAACCGTTAAGGAGGGCACTCAGCTCGAACGACTGACATGGGATTTCTATAAGTCTGCTTTCCAAGGTAAATATGTGGACGCAAGCTATATCGACGCTAGGAGACATGAGTTTTTGAATCTTACACGAGGAGATCATACAATGATCGAGTATGAGGTTGAGTTTCTAAGATTGAGCCACTATGCACGAGGTATGGTGGTGACTGAATATGAGCGTTGTGTCTGCTTCAAGGATGGACTTAGGGACAGTTTAAGAGTTCTGATAGCTTCGCAGAGGGAGCGTGAATTTTTAGCACTGGTGTAGAAGGCGAAGATCGCCGAAGAGGTAAAACGTGCTGAGCGCCAAAATTGGGATAAGGAGAGAGGCAAGAATAAGAGGGATTCAGAGCCTTCGAGTTTTGCATTGAGGCCTAAGAAAAAGGCCAAATCTGATGGGCCAATTAGAGTTGGGGCCGCTGTTGCACCTACTGGGAACGTGCCTTGTGGGCATTGTGGTAGACACCATCCGGACGAATGTTAAAGGACGATTGGGGCATGTTTGAGATGTAGGTCTATTGAGCACCGCATTCGTAAGTGTCCGCTGAGAGCCAAACAGATACAAGCTCCAGGTGCTGGTACTGCACAGCCGTCGAGGGTAGTTTAGCAGCCAACTAGAGGTCATAGTCAAGCTAGGGGTAGTAACGGCATGGGCCGTGGGTAGAAAGCACGAGGAAGAGGTGCTGGACATACTGAGGCGAGGCAGCTTACTATTATTTATGCTGTTCGTCGACGAGAGGACAGAGATGCTCCAGACATCATTACAGGTATGTTTTTAATTTATAATGTACCTTATCTTGGATTGATAAATATAGGCTCTACATACTCATACGTAGCAAGTACTATGTCTGAAACTTTAGGGACTCCAGTTGAGAGTACTGATAGTGAGGTAACTTTATTGAGTCCTTTGAGGCAATCTGTCTGAGTTAGTAGACTATATAGAGATGTCCCATTAGAGGTTCAAGGGACAGTATTTCTGGCTGATCTGATGGATCTTCCATTTGGGGTGTTCGATTTAATTTTGGAGATAGACTGGTTGGTTAAGCACCGAGTAAGTCTGGACTGTGCGACTAAGAGAATAGTTCTGAGAACCGAAGAAGACGCCGAGATAGTTGTGATTGGGGAATGGCGAGATTTTCTGACTAATGTGATTTCGGTGTTGGTGTTTAAAAAGTTGGTTCGGAAAGGATGTGAGGCATATTTGGCCTATGTAAGTGTTTCTGATTCTAGGGATTCTTCTGTAAAAGACATTAGAACTGTGAGGGAATTTCCAGATGTCTTTCTTGAGGAGCTACCGGGTTTGCCTCCGAATCGAGAGGTGAAATTTGGGATCGAACTTATTCCAGGTACAATTTCGGTGTCTATCGCCCCCTACCGAATGGCACCAAAAGAGCTTACGGAGCTTAAGACTCAGATTCAAAAGTTGTTGGATCGTGGGTTCATCCGTTCGAGTGTATCTCCATGGTGAGCACCGGTACTGTTTGTAAAGAAAAATAATGGATCCATGCAGATGTGTATCGATTATTGGCAGTTGAACATGCTGACGGTTAAGAATAAGTACCCACTTTCGAGAATTGATAATCTGTTCGACCAGTTCAGAGGGGCTTTTGTATTTCTAAGATTGATCTACGTTCGAGTTATCATCAATTAAGGGTTAAGGAGGCTGATGTGTATAAGATGGCATTTAGGACTCGTTATGGTCATTACGAGTTTCTAGTTATGCTATTTGGTTTGGCTAATGCACCAGCGGCATTTATAAACTTGATGAATCGAGTGTTCCAGCCCTATCTGGATCGATTTGTAGTGGTGTTCATTGATGATATCTTGGTGTATTCAAGCTCGGAGGACGAGCACGATGAGCATCTGAAAGTGGTACTACAGATTCTTCGTGAGAAACAACTGTATGCGATGTTCAACAAGTGTGAGTTCTGGTACCAAGAAGTAACATTTTTGGGACATGTGGTCTCTACTGAGGGGATACGAGTTGATCCTCGTAAGGTTGAGGTGGTGTTGGATTGAAAATAGCCAAAGAACGTGTCTGAGATCTGCAGCTTTTTGGGGTTGGCGGGGTACTATCGGTGTTTTGTAAAAGGGCTCTCCTTGGTCGCAGCTCCGTTGACTAAGCTTCTACGTAAGGGAGTTCCTTTTGTATGGACTGATGCACAGCAAGAGAGCTTCGAGAAGCTCAAGATTGTTCTAACTTAGGCTCCTATTTTGATTCAGCCTGAGCCCGGTAAGGACTTTATGATTTATAGTGATGCATCACATGTCGGTTTGGGTTGTGTGTTGATGCAGGATGGTAAGGTGGTGGTATATGCATCTCGTCAGCTCAAAACTCATGAAGCAAACTATCAGACACATAATTTGGAATTGGCTGTCGTAGTTTTCGCTTTAAATATCTGGAGGCGCTATCTGTACGGTGAGAAGTGTATTATCTATACTAATCATAAGAGCCTCAAGTATCTCCTCACTCAAAAGGAGTTGGATCTTAGGCAGCGTAGATGAGTTGAGCTACTTAAAGATTATGATTGTACTATTAAGTACCACCCTAGCAAGGCCAATGTGGTGGCTGATGCGTTGAGCCGTAGGGCTATGACTGATCTGAGAGCGATGTTTGCTCGACTTAGCCTATTCAACAATGAGAGGTTGTTGGTTGAACTTCAAGTGAAACCGACATGGATCGAGCAGATCAGAGGTAAACAGATAGGGGATAAGTCTTTCAAGTTACATTTCTGTCAGATTGAGAATGGTGACACTACCAATTTTGGGATAAACAGTGATAGGGTACTTTGTTTTTACGGTCGAATTTATGTACCGAATGATGAGGATTTAAGACAGTCAGTTCTAAAAGAAACACATAGTAGTCCCTATGTTATGCACCCCAGTAGGAATAATATGTACCGAGATCTCCGAGAATTATACTGGTGGCTAGGGTTGAAGCGTAAGGTTACTGACTTTGTTGCTCGCTGTTTGACTTGTCAGCAGGTTAAGACTAAGCATCAGTTGCCTTCAGGGTTGCTGCAGCCTGTTAAGATACCGTTATGAAAATAGCAGTGAGTAACGACGAACTTTTTTAGTGGGTTGCCTCTAACACCTACTAAGAAGGATTCTGTCTAGGTTATAGTAGATCAATTGACCAAGTTTGCTCACTTCATCCTGGTTAGGGTAGACTTTTTTCTTCAGAAATTTACAAAGCTCTATATATCGGAGATAGTGAGATTGTATAGGGTACCTGTCTATATCATTTCTGATAGGGATCCTCGCTTCACGTATCGGTTTTGGAAAAAGCTACATAAGACTCTGGGTTGAAGGTTGGATTTTAGTACTGCTTTCTATCCTCAAACAGATGGCCAATCTGAGAGGGTGATCCAGATACTGGAAGATATGTTAAGGAGTTGTGTAATTGATTTTCGAGGCAGTTGGGAGGAGTACTTGCCATTGGCAGAGTTCGCCTATAATAATAGCTTCTAGTTTAACATCCAGATGGCACCTTACGAGGCACTGTATAGTTGTAAGTGTCGCACTCCTTTATGTTGGACTGAGTTGGGCGAGTGACGTGTTTTGGGTCCTGAGTTGGTCTCCGAGACTGAGGATAAGGTTCAACTGATTAGGGATCGACTGAAGGCAGCTTCTGACAGGTAAAAGTCTTACACTGGTCTGAAGAGATGTGAGATCGAGTATTCTGTGGGAGACTTTGTGTTTTTGAAGGTCTCGCCATGGAAGAAGGTTCTAAGGTTCGGTCACAAGGGCAGGTTGAGCCCTAGGTTTACTGGGCCGTATCAGATTCTGAAACGATTGGGACCAGTTGCTTATCAGTTGGAGCTACCTCCAGAGTTAGACCGTATTCACGATGTGTTTCATGTCTCAATGTTGAGGCAGTACCACTCTGATCCCACGCACATTGTCCTTGTTGAGGAAATTGAGGTTCGACCAGATCTGACCTTTGAGGAAGAGCCTACATAGGAGCTTGAGGATGCGATGCGTCATCAGTATCCTTATCTATTTTGATCAGGTAAATTTCGAGGCCGAAATTTTCTTTTAAGGGGTAGAGTTGTGACGCCCTAAAAATTTAATTTTTGTTTTTGCGTATGCGTGATACACAACTGTGTATCTGCTTTAGTGGTTAAATGTTCTAGGTTTGTCTGAGAGGTCCCAAGTTCAAGTCATGACTTGGGAAATTTTGGTATTTCTATGAATGTAGCCCAATCTTTGGTTGTTAGGGTTTTAAGTAAAAGATAGTAAATAATTGACAGAATGGACCTGCTGGTCTGGTGGTTAAGTGGAGTGTTAATATGCTGGTGGCCCTATGTTTGAATCCCTACGCGAGCATGAATGATGTTTTTACTCCAAATTTCGGCTAGAGTTGTGTAAAATTGGGTTTCTGAGTAGTTAGAGGTTAGTGGAAGTAGTGGTGAGATAATTAAGAATTTTTGGGATTCTATTAAAATCTTTTTGCTAATTTCGGTTCATCCAAAATTTCTGTTTTCTCTTCTCCAAAATTTCTTCAATTGTTCTGACGTTTGTTTACCCTTTTTGTTACCGAATTTTCACCTCTCCCTCCCTCTTTTCTTTTTCGTTTACCTTGCTAAGTGAAAAACTTCCCTTTTTGGTGTAGTGTTTTATCGTGTTGGTTCGGTAAGTAGTGCTTCCTCTTAGTTCTGTCGTATTTTGATTAAACGATTAACATAACGGTTCGTGTTACTCTCATTTAGGTGCTGTTCGAAGGTTGCAAATGGATATTTCAGTAGGTGGTGACAGCTGTTATCGTTTCCGTCGTGGTGAGTTCTTTGAATCGTTATTAGATTAGTCTCTTGAGTTTTTCGTTTGGGGGGTTTTTGTTTAAATGACGAATCAAATGATTAATTAAGTATTGGTCAAATATAGGTTTTTAAAGGCTCAAGTTACTTTTCACAGTGAATCAACATCAGGTGTGTGTACCCAAAAACGTAAAAAACAGGATTGGCAAAAGCAAAAAAAGTAAGTTGTCGACGCTACACAGGCGTGTGGTTGCCCGTGTGGTAGGCTGTGTGAGGGGACACGGCCGTATGATCGACGAGTTAGGCCGTGCACGTGCGACACGACCGTGTAAGACACATGAACTTGACCAATTGGGCCGTGTGGGCCATACAGGTAGTCTACACGTGCATGTGGAATTCTAGGCCAAGCCTTGTGATCCACACGACCAATTCTAGTGTGGGCCGTGTAGGCCACACAGACGTGTAGGCCCACATGAGCATTTGAGCCCATTTTTTTGAAATATCCTGTAAGGTTGTATAGGTCGCCCAAGTTGACTGTGGACCTACTGTAGGGTCGGTAAGCTTTACTTAGACCCTTAATTATGTGATCTGATTGTATGGTGTCTGACTGAGCCTGATCTCTGTACTAAATTGAATGTATGTTTTGTTATTAGCATATTTGCATGTCATTTATTGTATGTTGCATAGCATTGGGGTGGGTTGATGATGTTTGAAGGAAGTAGCTGAGAGGCTCTTAAGCCTGTTATCTGGCAGCTCAGTTTCAAATTTCATATTATGTGCAGCATTTCGATACAACATGGTGTGTAGGGATGGGTGGGTTGATTTAATCCCCACATGGTGTGTAGAGCTAGACGAAAATGGTGTGTAGAGGCTGGTGGGTAGGATTTTGATTTACTGTATCTGCATTTTGTGTCTAATATGGGCCAAAGCCCTATTATAATTCTGAGATTGTATCTGAATGGGCTAAGGCTAAATTTATTTTGTAATGGGCTTGGGCCAGGACTGTAAACGACTATATTCTGATGTGTTTCTCTATGCATGTTTTCTGTGCGGATTACACATTGAGTTTGTGAAAACTTACCTTTTTCTGTTTAATCTAAACAGGTAGTCCCCAGACCTGAGGGTTCAGCGCAGTAGAGGACTCGACGGTGGCCACAAGTAAATTTTAGACTTTTTTCGCAAACTTTTAGATTTTATTACTTATTTGGGGTTTGATGTAATTTATGGACTTTGGACTATCTGGCTTTAAATTTTTGGTTTCTCGAATTGTTTTACGATTTATTACTGCAAGGCATGATAAAACACGATTTTCTCTATGATCAAACGGGTTTTTTTTTCTAAAATAAGTGTTTTCAAAGCTTCCGCTAAAAAGATTTGAATTTAGACATTTCGAAAAACATGCGTTTTTACTTTGTCAATAAAATAAAGGCTAATTAACTAGAACTTTTTTTGACTCGACAAACTTGTTTTCAAAGTCAATTCCATGTGACATCACCAGGTTCGACCATAACGTCTAGGCCAGGTTTGGGGTGTTACAAAAACTTATAAAAGTCTATCAAATATATAGCAATTCAAGACTTACTAATATACTAAGAGATTAGTTATAATCTAATCGCCTATTAACAAATAGTTAAAATAGAAAAATACAATATACTAATAAAACCAATATAAAAGTCATCTGTTTGAAGATGTGTCTTCAATGTTATTCTAATCTAATGTCCATTATCCGAGGGATCTAATTTCTTGCTCCGATCCAATCTAATTTTTAAGATTGTTGCTTCAAATGGATTGGTCTTCAAAGTTGGGCTTGCATATTCATAATATCAACATCATTCAAATCCCAAAATTTTGTTTAAAAAATTATCAACATCAAATATGACAAGTAATCATGTGTTGTAACACCCCTCACCCGTCTCCATCATCGAATTAGGGTTATCAATAGACTTTCATTCAATAAACATGTAATTCATACAAAAATAAAACTTAAATCAAGCCTACGAATCTCGAAAATCAATTCAGAAACAAACAAGGAGTATTTCGAAACATAACATAAATAAAAGTAGGGCAAAAGCAGAAAACAAGGGCCACACGACCTTGTGACAAGGCTGAGGCCGTGCGGTGAAATAACACAAAGTCATGTCCCTAAACTATGTAATAGACTAATGCTATGTATAGTAGGGTCACACGACTATGTCACTAGGTCGTGTAACAGGTTGATGCCGTGTGTACCTAAAATCACAAAAATTAAATAGAGCACATGGTCGTGTCACAAGCCCATGTGAGACATACAACCGTATGGTAGACCATGAACGCCATAAGGGACCTTGAAGTAGAAGATATATATATCAATAATTTACTTAAATCCCAAGCATACCAAAATCATTCATTCCATCTATTCAAAACATACTAAATTCATATTGAAACATGTCATTTGCCTAGTTCTAACCAATATGTCATAAGGCACTATCACAAACAACATTCAAATGTACAATCAAACCATCTACATAGAATATATATTCACTAATGTGCATTGTATCAAAAGTGTAATCTAAGCCATGCCTTTCTATCAAGCTAAAACTTTCCTATCTTAATCAAAGTAAACTTACACTAATTACACACACACCATCATTTTGGTACCTATCCAAACTTACCATCCATGTACATCTTTATATCATAATTTGCATTAACTACAAACATCAACTAGCATAGAAACCAAAATTTCATACAAGTTCAACCATTTCCAACCATTTCAAAAACTAAGATCAACATACCATTTTCAAGATGTTTTTATCAATTTACCATATCAACATATCATAGTAAACATTATATTTATCCTATTAAAAATTAACCATTAAAACATATTACAATTTCCATCCTATGACTTCAAATCCAACAACCCAAAATACCCTATATACATGCCACAAAACTGAATTAAATGAGTCAAAATCTACCAAGACGAAGGATTGATAGTGTGAGCCTTGAAGTTGATATGTTTGTCCAGTTCTGCAAAATGTTAACTACAGAAATAGAGAATAAACATACTAAGTTTATATAACTTAGTAAGTTCATAATTAAAATCTAAACCAACTTACCTCATACAAATGATTGAAATTAAAAAACTTAGTTTATAACGACTTGTTATTCAATTTGCAAGAACATGTGAGACTTGCACAGAAATAAATCATCATATAATTCATAGTCTTCAATAATTTAATCAAAATCATTTGTATATTCATTCCATTGAATCGATATAAAAAATATTCTTGTATATCCATTCAATAGCATAATTCTTTTCATAGTTAATCACATATCTTAACAAATCCTATAAGGAGCATCCACAAGTTTTAATAGCCCGATAAACTTCAGTATAATAACTTAGATACTTGGGTAACTACACCACACCAGAGAGCATCGAACTGCTAAACAAAGGCACTGAAGTGCAATTAGAGACACTGAAGTGTAAATAGAGGCATCGAAGTGCAAATATAGGCACCAAAGTGCAATCCCGTACAAATATGCGTTCTAACCCTATTGGCATGTCAATTGTATCCTAATCATTTACTACGTTCAAATTGGCATTTAATAGATTTCATAACATTTGTAAATTAGAGGCAATTCCAAAATATTCATACACATGCTGTAAATCAATTATATTCTTTCTGAAATCATATAACTCATGTTTCATATATGCTCGTAAATTTTCAAATAGGTACTTACCTTGTACTTAATTGTACGCAATTAAATAATTTATATCTAGCATTAACGATTTAACCACAATTAAATTAACAAATTTCATAATAGCACAAATCATAAATATATACATATATCTATACTATGAACTTACCTATTATATTCGGCTGAAGAATTGATTCGTAGAGACTATTACGCAATTTTTTTTCCTGAGTTTTCTCTGTACAGTTCAATCATTGATCTATATAACAGTTAAATTCAATTTATTAAATTCAATTACATTATTATACTCATTTTTATGCATATGACATGTAAATTTTATTTTACAAAGTTCTCCTAAACTTTTACACTTCGTTCAATTTAATCCCTAAAATCAAAACTATTAAAATCATCACATTTAAACCCTAATATATAAAATCGAATGTAACCTAATCCATAATTAGCCCTCACATACTAAAATTTTATAGGATTTTCATGTTAAACTTTACATATTTTCATATTAGTTCTTAAACCCAAAACTAACCAAAATTCCTTTACAAAATAGCCAGATTAATAACCAAGTTTACAATTTCATCATTTAACCTCATGAACACTTAAGATTCATTAATGGTAAGTCATACAATCTTTAACAGTTTTACGAAATAATCACTGGGTTAGCTAGATTAAGTTACAACGATCTCAAAAACATAAAATTTACAAGAAATAGATAGAAAAATCACTTACATGCATGAATTTAGTGTTGGTCGAACCTTAAGCTAAAAAATGGTGTTTCTTTGGTTTCTAAATTTGGTGGAAAGATGAGCTAAGGAAGATGATATGTTTATTTTCTTTTTGTTTATGCTTTATTTGATCGATATCTTCTTTCCAAGCATAACTTTTTACTACAAGTCTAGACTTATAAGTTTTCACTTTTCCATTTACATTTCTTTTCCTCTTGTAGATCCACTTACACCCTTTAGGTTTTATCCTAATCAGTAAGTCTACAAGTTCCCACTCTGAGTTGGAATCTATAGAATCCATCTTAACTTTTATAGCTATTTCTTAAAGTTTGGAATCATCACTCTGCATCGCTTCTTCATACGTAAGTAGGTCATCACCTTCCTATTCGGCAGACTCAGTGTTAAAAATATTTTCGCAAAATTGGAAGAACTCAGGCCTACGAAAGACCCTCACATTGTGATGAAACACCTTATGCTTCTGATCATTTGCAGTTCTACTATTAGGAGTTGGTTTTGGAACCATTTCATTAAGGTTTTGTATATTTTTCGAAAGTTCCTCGAGTACCTTTTTACTCCGAGGTTTGAAGTCATTCATGTAACTTTCTTCAAAGAAAGTAGCATGAGTTGACACTGTAACAATTTGCTCTTATGGGTTATAAAACAAACCACCCATTGTTCTCTTCAGATATCCTACAAACATGCACACTTCGATCTAATCGAAGTGGCATTATGGGTAAACCTAGTTATTTCTCCACTTTCGCAAAAAACTCTTTGAATTTATCAAATGTTTCACTCTTGCGGTGTATTATGTATACATACCCATATCTAAAATAATTATCAATAAATGCTACATAATACTCGTAACCACCTCTTGCACTAACACTTATGAGGCCACATACATTAGTGTGCACAAGTTCTAGGGGTTTTCCGGCCCTTGTTCCTTTTGCATTAAAAGATCACTTAGTCTCTTACCTTCCAAGAAAGATTCACGTTGTGGAAGATCAACTTCTTTAAGTGAACTTCAGATGTTATCTTTCACAAGTCTAGTGATTTTTTTTGGTTAATATAACCAAGTCTTAAATGTCAAAGGTACGACTCATTAGAGTGAGAAATTTTGTCTTTTATATGATATTTTAGTCTCAAGTAATGTGTACATCTTTGGTTTGATAACATAGAGACTATTTGACATCCATCCATTACAAATAAGATTGCCATTTCTAAATATTGCAATTACATCATTAAAAGTCACGGTCAAGCCGTCTTTATATAAATATAAAACATAAATTAATTTTTTTTTCAAATTTGGGACAAAGAAAACGTCTCTTAAAATAATTTTCCTAAAATTATCAAAATAAAGATGTACATCTCTCACTGCTTCAGTGGCCATACTTGTCCTATTCTTGGTCCGCAATAATAAGCTATTATCTCTAAGATCTTTCGTCTTTTCAAACCTATGTAGAGAAAAAAAAACATGATTAGTGGCTCTTGACTCAATGACCCAGTGGTCTATCGAATCTTTGACTAAACAAACTTCCATCATAAAGAGTTCTATACATTTTTCTTTGGTGGCTAGGTATTCCTTCCACTCTCTACAATTTGCCTTGAAGTGTCCTTTCTTACTGCAGAAGAAGCATTTAAACTTAGATAAGTCTTTAGGCTCCCTAGTTTTTTTTTCTTTCCAATTGTGGTGGCCTCGAGACCTTGGTCTTGCCTTTCTTAGCGTGTTTACCTTCCATTTGAGGAAGAAACAACAACTATGTTTGCTTATACTCTTCGGGTAGGTTGACCGTCATTCAACATCAACTCATTAGGATTGTAACTCCTTCATAAGTTGTGTAAGCATCAGGTTTTTTGTTGCCAAGGTTATATGCGGCCCGAAAACCATCAAAATCCTTGGACAAGCTCTTGAGCACCATATCAATTTGAGTGTTCTATTCCAAATTGGCCTTATAGACTATTGCCTCATCAAAGTATCCCATAAGAGTAATCATATCATTTTTTACTGGAATACAGGGTTTTTGTTGGGCATTCATCAAGCTGGTTATAGCAGACTGTCGAGCCAAGGTACCTTGGCCTTTGAACATGTCTTCTAGCTTATTCAGAATTGTTTTGGTAGCTTTACGGCTCTCCAATTGCTTATATAACATGTCGCTCACCCTTGCTAGCATATAGCAACAAACTATCTCATCAGACTCCTCCCAACATTTTCTAGCCTCAGGTTAAGTGGTTAATAGACACTTATTATCAAAAATTGTTTTAAGTTTCTCACAGTTCAAGACAATTATGAGGTTCCTTTTCCATTCCTTAGTTATTTCCCTTTAATTTGTTTTCATTGAGTATGTTCAATAAAAGAGTTGGTGCCATTTTCAAACTGAAAATAAAACAGAGTTGGTGCCATTTTCAAACTGAAAATAAAACATTCATATATTAATATTTTTGTATTAAGAAAATGTTTAAAAATGTTTTGCAACATTACGATATGCATTAAGATGATGCATGCATCTTACACTAAACCTTGAAAACATTTGTAAGTCGTTGCAATGATAATTCCTACACCCATTGAATCAAGCCACCTTAGGGTGACTAAGATCAACTAGTAAGAACATGAGTTTCCATCCATTTAGTATATGAACCTAATTCCTTAGGCATTCACACGTACTAATAATCATTTAATGTTTGACCATCATTGTAACTTAAGCATAACTCTTGGGGGGTTACTTAACTAGATGGTCTTGAGTGTATAACCATCAATTTAACACCTATTTTATCATGCACCACAAATGAGTCATCTTGAGATAAATCTCACCGAATAGCATATTGTGACTATTTGTCCTCTTTGAAGATAAAATTTCTTGATATATCGCATGATAATACCTACCACAAAGGTCGATTCAATTATCATATGACCATAAGAAAATTCTGCTTACTTTTAGGAAATCTCCTCAATCCACATAACAACGTCTACCTTGGGGCAAGTTCATTTCATTCTATTACAAGAGACTATTGTTGAAGGTCGTAGGTCTTGTTTAGGGACCTTCTCCCACTCAAAATTTAAAAAAATGTGAAAGGTTTTTAATTTTCAATTTCAATCATGAATGATCAATATATGTATGACAAGTACATGTGACATTATTCCCTAATCTATATGGCATGCTTATGTCATATATGCATGAATTTACATTCGTAGTCATATAAATATCATCATGCTTATCTCATAAATATAAAAACATAAAATTTAAATGACTCTAACCAGTCAAAGTTTCTATGATTCCATCCTAAAAAAATAATAAAACTATAGAATTACAAAATTTACCAAACAAACTTTAGGTCTTCAATTTTGTCACCACAATCTTCTACTGCGGTACTAATTCATGTTTCTATCGTCACTGTCTTCTGTCACTATTTTTGTGTCAACGCCACCATCGACCACCATCAAGCCATCGTTGACCATCGTCTTTGAACCATCCTTGGCCATCGTTGTCGAACCACCGTTGATCTAGCTGGGTTGGGTTTTCATTGTCTAAGTTTTTCTGGTTTTGTTAGGAAAAATTAGTTTACAAAATTCGTATGTTCGTTTTTGGCTCACATATTTTATTCTAAATGAATAAAATTAAAATCCTACTTGGAGATTATAATCCATGGTCTAAAATATACATGTTCAAAAAATAAATTAAATTACAAATAAATTTCTAGTAATCACAACTTTGGAAAATTTATTTTATCATCCATAATAATAAAATGATTATATACATTCATTCACATACATTCCCCAAAACATCCAAATAATTACAAGAATGTCATATCTTATCAAATATCATCATACATGAAGAAGAGAAGGAATTTTTGTCTCAATTTACATTATAAATATAACACAACCTAGCTCTGATATCATTTGTTGGAAAAAAATCCGATTTGAAAATGGATTTCTTGCATAGTAGAAAATTTAAATTTTGAAAATTGACCCAATTTGTGATATTTATAGTAATAAACCTTGAACTGAAATCATACCTGTGTTTTTAGATAAGCCAATCCTTAATGTTTTCTGATATTCAACCAAACAATCTTCTCCGCTATTCTTGTACTACAAAATGATTCAAGTATGGGTTAGAACCAATTGAATCAAAACACAGATAAATTGGTTACCAATTTCTATTAAAGAAGAAAGAATTTTCGTTTTCACCCCAAAAGAAAAGAAAATCTTTTCTAGTTCTATGTTTTGATTCAATTGGTTCAAATCCACACTCAAACTAGTTCGTGATACGAGAATAATAGAGAAGATTGCTTGGTCAAAAGCTGAAAAATATCAAGGACCTGCTTATCTAAAAATACATGTATGGTTTTGGTCTAAGCTTTATTGCTATAAATATCACAAATCAAGTCAATTTTCAAAATTTTAATTTTTCATTGTGCAAGAAAACCATTTTCAAACTAGATTTTTTCATACAGTTACATGGTTGATGAAAAGTAAATGTAACCACGGGTCGTTTGTCTTTGTGGTGAATGACTTGATTACTATTTTATAGTAATTGACTTTTCATGAAGGAAGATGTAATGGTTACCATGAGATAAAATATGATAATATTGAGAGAATAGATATTATCCCAAAGAGATTAGGGATATCCTATGAGGGTAACACACTTATGACAAGGTCATTGGAGGAGCACTAATTGAGTTACTTTTGTAACGGTATGTCGTTGGGGGAGAGCTTTATCACGATACTATAATGGAATGACTTCATGACTAAATGAGTTTATAATTAATAGGCGAAAAGTTAGAACTTAATTACAAATCGTTTGAGCCTCAATTGCATATGTCCAATCGGCCCCTCTACTAGCTCATTGAAACCAGAAATGAATTGCGTGTTTGAATCGAAATAAATTGAATGAATAGAAATAGAGAAATGAGAAACATTCAGGAATGATTATAGTTTTCTCTGAAATAAAGAAATGGAATCATTTGGAAATGAATGTGATTTTCTCAAAATAGAAATAAAAATAGAAATGGAATTGAAAATGAGAAATGATTCATTTGCGAATGTAGATGAATTAGTGAAAAATAATCTAAAGAATGAGTTTATGTTTTTGAGCTATTTTAAATTTTGAAAATGAAAATAAATTCTTCGATCATAATAAACAAATTAAGTTGTGAAATATTAAATATATTTTTAAGAAATTTAATCAGGGTAAAATCGTTATAATTTTACAAGGGATAAAATTAGGATGAGAAAATTATTTAATCTAGAATATTGAAGTTTATTTTGGAAAAAAGAAAAATAGAATTAGGTTGGATCAAGTTACAAAGTACTGGGCCAAAAAGTTCGGGAAGTACTCGTAATTGGACCCGATGTGAGAGATAACCAAAATCCCTTTATAGAATATGAATGGGCGGCAACCCTAGTAGGAATATTAGGTGATGCCATCCACCTTACTCCTACTCTAAGTAGGAAGTTGTTTTTCTAGTTGAAATAAATTTCTACAATTAAACAAGGTTTCTACCTTCTTTTCTTATAAACAGATGGCACCGATAGAACTATTAACACAACTTTGAGATATTGTTAATCTGCCGAAAAACAGAGAGAATTTATTCTCAACTATTAAATATATATTTCCAGAATAACAATTCTACCAGTTTCTATTAAAGAAGAGAGAATTTTTGTTTTCACCTCAGAAGGAAAAGAAAAATGTTTCTAGCTATGTGTTTTGATTCAATTGGTTTGATCTCACGCTCGAATGATCTAAGGTTTGTTGCTATAAATATCACAAATCGAGTCAATTTTTAAAATTTTAATTTTTTGCTGTGTAATAAAATCATTTTCAAATCAAATTTTTTCCAACAGTAGTAACTGTCCTACTTCCATTGGAATCTCACCAATAGGTTTAATGACTTCCTTAACCTTCAAGGTGGTTAAACAAGAGAATTCATCTATACATACTCTTTTAGCAAATTGGATTACAGATAGTGTTTTTCCCTTCATACCTCATTTCCTTTTCATTCACACCATACATTGATGGTTCGAATTCAAGATCACCATGTAATTGCCAAAAGGAAAAATACCAGCATTAATCTAGTCAAGAAAACTCAGTACAAGCACAATGTCAAAGTCATCAAGTGGTATTACCTTAATGGTGACCATATAGATCTAATCGCCAAGTTGGAGTTCCATTCCTTTTGCTACACCTTTTATTTTAACACTTTTCAAATTGATCGTCTTGATCCAACCAGATTATTTTTCAACCTTGAGCCCAAGATCACGAGCAGTCTCTTTAGACAAGAAAAAATTTGACACACTTATATCAATAAGTGCATTTAGTCTTCCGCCAACCACAGTGATGTCTACAAACATCAGCCCTCTACCCAACTTGTATTCGACACCACCCAATATTGAGCTAAGATTCTTAGTCTCCTTTTCTACCCCATCATCCCCCTTGATAGTAGAAATGGCTGCCTTTTTCGGATAGTCCCTTACCATATACGGACCATCACAATAAAAGCAGGATAAAGGTCTAATCTTTTTCTTTTCTCACGATTTTTCAGACTTAGATTTTTGAAAATTTTGAGTCTTTCCATCGTCATTCATTATTGGCTTATCTTTTTCTCCCTTACCATTGCCCTTCGATTTGAATTTGGGCTTGGAAGACTCAAGCTTGTCTTTCTTTAGATCAAGCTTATTTAAAGATTCTACTATGGTCATGGCTTCAGTAAGCTTTTGAACTCCTCAGCATTGCAACTCTTAATTCGCTTATGGATTCAATCCATCTATGAAGGAAAAGAATGCCTCATTCTCGCCTATATAAAAAAATCTGAAGCATGAGTTTATTCAAATTCCACACATATTTCCTAATTGTGCCTTGTTATGTAAGTCGGTGTAACTTTGCCTGAGCCTCGTTCTTGGCATACTCTAGGTAAAACTATGCTTTGAACTTTTTTTGAAACTCCTCATAAGTCCCAATTTCAGTTTCACCATGTCTTACATCTGTTGACTTACGACGCCACCATAACAAAGCAATGTTAGTGAAATACATAGAAATAGTACTTACCTTAGTAGCATCGTCTATGATACCTTTGGTATGAAAGTATTGCTTCATTCCACACAAGAAGTTGTCCACATCTCTCACGGACCTTGTCCCCCTGAATTCTTTCAGCTTTGGAACATCCACATTGGGCTTAGGTGCCTTAAGAAACACCCTATTACCCAAAGCAGCCTTGTAGATTGTGAGTTCACCCTTGAGCTCTACAATCTCCTCTTTCGGGGCCATCATAATAGCTTCGAGGGCATCATCCCTTCCCATCAACTTGTTCTAAATGGAACTAAGAGATTATAACACATAGTCCATAACTTGCTCTTTCATTGATTCCACTCTATCGGTGTCCTTCCTCAAACCTCTCTTTCATGTCCTCTATGGACTCCTTAAGAGTGACCACTCGGCCTTCCAAAGTTGACAACATGTCCCTTGATCGACTTGCTTTTTTGGCCCTTCTATGGGTCTCCATTGGCTCAACTTGCTCAACGTCTTTCGACGTCTTTCAATGGTGCCTTTGAAACCTTAGCTCGAATACCAACTGTTATGGGGCTAAATCTTTAGTCTCACAATCCGTGCGAATTTAGGCAATTTCTTCGTTTCAAATATGCCTAAGTTAGCCTAACTTCCGAAATTGAGGATTCTCGCAGAATTCCTCTAAGGCACCAACACAAATTCGACGACTGGGTTCAAAAATATTATTATTTAATAATTACGAGCCAAATATAGTATTATAATATATTTTTATTTGATAATTTATATTATTTGAACGAAATCCTAAAGTCAAGTGGTAAATCTTAAAGTCAAGTAGTTTTAAAAAAGGAGGTATCAGGACCTTGTTTCTATAAACCGAGCCCATAAATATTTAATAAAATATTTATGTAGTGTTATTAAGGTCATATTACAGTTTGGTTAAGAAATTTTATCATTTAAATAGTTAATTAATTAAAAAAGACTAAATCGTAAATGTTGCAAAAGTGAATTTTTATTATTTAAAAGGTGTTAATTGGTAAATTATTAAAGTTACAAGAGTTTATGTGGCAATTAAGCCATATTTATTTGGTAAGTGTGGTTGGCTTTTGATTTTTAAATTTAAAATATGTTTATTTAATTAAAGTAAAAGGTAAAAAATTATATATTATAGATTTCTCTTAACTAAATAAGTTATAATTAATTTTTGGGGTTTATGTTGCAATTAGAATATAATGTTGCAATTAGAATATAATAATGAATTATGGCTAGTTAGTGGATGTAGGAATTGAAAAGAAAAGAAGAACTTATAATTTAATATATGTTTATTAATTAAACAAAAGTTAAAGTAATAAAATAAAACAACCAAAAGCATTCATCTTCTTTCATTTATTTCCTTAGGCGAACACTATTGTAGGAAGGAGGGAGCTTTGGTTTTTCTATTTTTCTTTGCATGTAAGTATTTCTTGACTTGTTTTTCATGAATTTTATGTATTTGTGATGGTTGTTTTGATATTTAGCTAAATTGAGGATTAATTTATGAAACTATCAAACATTTAGAAATTTACTATTGATAATTTTGAATGTCTGTGATGCTAATTGGTTTTGTTGGAAGCTTGATTGTTAGACATGCTTCTTTTGTTAAGTAAATTTTAATGATTTTAATGTTTAAGGATTAATTTATTAAAATAGTAAAACTTCATGTAAATATTGGGAATTGATAATGGATATCGGTTGGCTATAAATCGTATAAAATTGGACTAGCTGATATTTTGATTAAATGTGGATAATTCATGAATTTCAGGATTTAAGACTAAATTGCAAAAAGGCCAAAACATTGGGGTAATTTAGTAAATTCATAAAGATAAGGGTCATAGGCTTGAATTAATTATTTAAATGCTAGAATGAGATTAATTGAATAAAAATATTTATCTAGACCAAGAAACAACTCGAACGAACACAAATTGCGGAAAAGCCAAAGTTGCAGAATAATAGTCGGTTCATGTTAAAAGTCATTTTTGAGTTCAGGTAAGTTCGTAGTCCCTAAACTCGAACTTTATTTATTTAGTTAGTTTGATTTTTAGTTAATTTGATAGTTGATTATATGTATTCAAATGATTAATATTTTAAATGTAATGTTATGGAAAAATATATATATATATATATATATATATATATATGAAAATGGTTATGAATTAATGGATTATAGAAATTTAATATAGAAGATTAATGTAAAAGATTTAAATTATGAATTGAAGAATTGTGGAATGATGTAATTACATATGTATTTGTTGATTTATCCAACTAGCACTGGGTGCAAATCATTGTTAGTTTATCCAATTAGTACTGGGTACACATTTGATATCGTTGGTTTATCCGACTAGTGCTGGGCACAAAACATTGTCGATTTATCTGACTAGTGCTGGCACACATTTGATATTTTCAATTTATCCAACTAGCGTTGGACGCAAAACATTGTTGGTTTATCCGACTAATATAGGGCACACCTAACGTTGTTTATCCGATTAGCATTGGGCACAAAACTTTGTTACGGATTATCCGTCAAACACCAGGTGCTAATAATAGATTGATCCATGTTGATGATGTATAAACAATCCATTGAAGAAGGTTGAAAATGATATAAATGAAAAGGTCGAAAAGGATATCAACGAAAAGGTCGGTATCTCATCCTTTAATCGTTCACTATTTAGGTAACATGATTCAGGTGAGATATGTATCATAAGTAGGAATATGAGATGAATGTTTAACTAGTATAGTTTGGTGATAAATATAAATGCATGGTTGTAATTATATGTTTCATGAGTCTTTAAACATGTTAATTAGTTATGGTTGTCGTGGGTTTAGAGAGTAAAATGAATATATGAGTATTTTCTTAGTATTCGATGTTATTTCATTAGGTACATCAGGTAATCAAAGATTAATGGAATGAATATATGTGTGGAAGGTTACATGGTTATAATTTGTAAATTAAAAATTAATGTTGTGAAGAATTGATATAGGATTTAATGATGGTGAATTAAGTGTTGACTACAATTTGGAAGGTAAAGCTTATTACGTACGTTATTGATTCATTTGCTAACCTTTGAAACGTGTGAGTATAGAAATGGTATAGAAATGAAAGATGTGCAATTGGCATATAAATGAATTCATGTTTGAATGGTTTAAATTTTGTATGTTTGGTAAGACTAAGTTCATTTTATACGAGCTTACTAAGCCACTACAGCAAAATAGACTTTTAGCGGCGTTTTTTTTAGCATTTAGCGGCGCTTTTAAGCGCCACTAAAACTTTTTGCGGTGCTTCTTAAAACGCAGCAAAAAACGCCGCTATAGGTACCGCCACAAAATTTTGTGGCGTTTATCTGAAAAAAACGCCGCTAAAAGTCACGGCTTTTAGCGGCGTTTGTTGGAGAAGCGCCGCTAAAAGTCACGGCTTTTAGCGGCGTTTTTATGGAAAACGCCGCTAATTTTGACAGATTTGCTATATATTTTTTTCACCAATATCCAGCCCTCCTGCATTAAAATCCAACCAAATACAACAAATATTATATAAAATGCAGCCAAAAATAGTAAATTTAGCATAAAAATACAACCAGAAATATTAATTCTAAATGGTACTTCAAATTTAACGAAAGATATATGATATAATTAATAAATAAAGTATAATTTAAAATATTCTTCCAATAATGTTAAACGTGACAAAGTTAAAAACATTCTTACAATGAGAAAACTAATGTCTAAGATGGCGGCTTTTGCGATTGCTGAAACATCTGCATCATCTGTTGAAGCTGTAGCTGGAGGTCATCGTACTTTTTGCTCTGCTCTGCTGCCATCGCTGCTGCCTCTGCCTCCCTCGCTCGTGCCTCTGCCTCCCTCGCTGCTGCAGCTGCCTCCTCGCACTGCTTTGCAGCCTCCTCTCTCTTGTCTCCGCTCTAAGTTGTTGCTGGAGTTCTTCATATTTTCGTTGAACCTCGGAAATTTGCTCAACCGTGTTCGCTTGCATCTGAGCTATCTGGTCTCTTAACCTCTGAACTTCAGCTTGAGCTTGACTTCCGGAAGGCATGTATTGCTGGGAGCCGGATCCAAAATATTGGGTCGGGTAACACGCATCCTTGAAATCGAACCCGACCGCACCTTTCAGACCCAAAACTTCAAAGATAATTCTGTTATCAATGTTCTCAAGATTAACAGAACTATCGATCAAGCAATCGCTTCATATTCCGCTTTTCTTCTCCTTTAGTTTCTCCTAAAAAGCAAGTAAATAGTTAGAAACGAAATATATAATAAAAATGAATGCAACATAACTTAACATTATTTAAAACTACTAACGATGAATTGAATTAAACAATTATAATTAAAGATTATAAATATTTAGAATAAATCAAATATTAAGTAAATATACCATAATTTCTCCAAATTTCTGATGTCATAGGAGATCCATCTTTCTTCCTATATGTAATCTCAAAAAGTGAAGGCGTCCAACTTTTTGTCTAGATTTGACTTCCTACAATATAGTAGTAAAAATATTATTTAATAGTAGAAAGTTATTAATATTTGAAACAACTAATAAATTCATAATACCTCGGCCTCATTTACTGTAAGCAAAACTTCTCGACCTGCTGCAGTGTGCGTATATTTTGTTTTGCCTCACGCTTGTTCCAACTCGCTCACGGTCCTACATAATGAAGTTATTATTACGTATATAGTAAACACTATATATAAGAGTTTGGAAATACGCAATACCTCTCCTTTCTTTGAATTCCAGATCGAACCGCATATTCCCATTGGTACCTCAAAGATTCCCATGGACATTTCTTAATTTTTCCTCGAGGCTTATGTCTTTCTTAAAATATTGTTTTTTTAAAGTGCTTTTATTGTCTCTCCATTTTTACCCAATGCCTTCTTGATATAATCATCGGAGACCTCAAAAGCAAATCTCTCCTAAAAACACAAGTTTAGAATGTAAAAATAAATAAAACTTAAACCAAAGTATTATAAATTACATTAACATTTTGTTACCTTAATATTAGCGAGAGCTCGATTTTTGTTGCTATCGGGCATGTGATGCCATGATTCATAGTTGATGGGCAACATATTGGCATTTCGTGCTAAAATGCCCAAATAGCTCGCTAAAAGTCGAGCTTGAGATCCAACAGTGACCATGAGTATTTCTACTTACTTTGACACGCTCGATGAGGATCTAAGTCGATAGATCTCTAAGCGTCGACGTCCTCGAACTCTGCGTGTCCCACCACTTTCAAATGAAAAATGATATACTATTATTATATTAAAATTGACAAATAAATCAATAATAAAAGTCAATACATGTAAAATGAACTTAACATTACTATGAAATTCTTCAGGCTCGTCAAGTGTCTCCGGCACATTCAAGATCCAACAACCGTCTCATTGTTCACTATTTCCTTCTTACGAATTTGGAGTATTCTGACAATACTTAAATCTCGTAATCTTCTTCTACGCATTTTTCCCGCAATACATATAAAATAGTTAAAGTTTTAGTAACAAATTACAACAATAATAGTACATATAAAATAGTTAAATCATATAACTTGACCAAGATTAAAATTATAATATTACATATAATTAAAAATCATAAAATCTTACTACATCATTATTCGTAAATATCTTCATCCACATCATGTCGAACCCATTGATGTTGTGTACTAGTACTAGGGATATTTTCATCTAAGTTTTGTTCTGGAAAAGGTAATGTTTCTGATCTTTCGACAATGTCATCTCTATTTCCATTACCCATGTCAAACAAGTCTCTAGGGGTGTTCCGAGTACAACATACCAACCCTCTTCGCTGGATCTTTCAAAAAAAAACTTGTTTCACTTGAGAGGAAAATACATATGGCTCGTCCATTAATTGTTCTCCATGTGAATCAAGCGAGAGAAATTCACCATTGTAAAACTAAATTGATCTTTTTAATTCCTCGAGCAAAGATTAACATCAGCCCAATCACACCGAAATAAGACAACTTTCCATCCGCCATAGTAATCCAACTCAATAATGTCGGTAAGAAGTCCGTAATACTCCACATTACCCTCAACCGGATTCTCATCCCTAGCACTAGCATAACTTGTAATTGAAGAATTAACAACAACTCCACAATTTTGAGTTCTCCTCATTCTCTCGCGATACTTTGTATGAAATCAGTATCCATTGATAAGGAAGGCACTATATCTTTTTATTACTCTGTTCGGACCTTGGGAAAGCCATTTAACTTCGTCATTGACGTCCTTCCCACTCCAAACCTATTGGATCGAAAGTAAATTGAATAATTATAAATGTATTATGTAAAAACATTCTTATTTGATTAACTAAATTTTGTGAATATATGTAACTTATTAACTTTAGTTACATACCGCTTTGGCTTAACCATTCATGAAAAGATTCTGTGAATAACTTATTAATCTCTCGATGTTGTAATCTTCGAGAGCGTGCACGAGATCTCAAAATTTGTTTGTACTCACTATGTTAAAAACAAGTTTATTTTGTTAGAAGATAAACAAATCAAAACGACGAATATGTGATGAAATTTTAGAACTTACTTGCGTAATTGGTTCAACTAAATCATGGTGAAAAAGTACGATCGATGTGCTTGTATCCACGATATATCATCTAATTCTGCAATTTCAACTTTGCCGATTGATTCTCCGTAACTTTGGAATAAATAAGTTTCGGCCAAGTTATGATCATTGAGCCCAGCATTTCTAGTTGGTCTATTCAATCGTGTTTCAACATCTTCTAAATATCTAGAAATGTAAGGTCAAGCACTCCTCCGCCAAGTAGCCTTCAGCAATTGATCCTTCTGGATAACGCTTATTGCGACAATAAGATTTCAATTTGCTTAGGAACCTAAACACGATATACAATATTTATTAAAAGTTGTAACTAAATGTATAGAGTCGAATGAATAAATACTTGAGAAATAAATTAGCACCTTTCTATAGGATACATCCATCGATAAAAAACCGGTCCACCAAGTATTGCTTCGTGAGGGAGATGGATTACCAAGTGCACCATAATAGTGAAGAAGGAAGGTGGAAAAATCTTCTCCAAATTGCATAAAGTCAAAGCAGCTCGATCCTGTACTTTCTTAAGTTCTTCAACATCCAAAACTTTGCCACAAATAGCTTTCATTATATTGGATAGTTCAATTATACAGGACGTCACATTTTTTGACATGCGGGATCGTAAAGCAACCGGGAGTAAATCTTGCATCAAGATGTGGTAATCATGTGATTTTAATGAATATAATCTTCGATCTTTAAGACTCACACATCGAGATATATTTGACGATACGCATCCGGGACCTTTATATCCTTCAACACCATGCAAAACACCTCTTTTTCTTTCTTTGACATTGAAAAAATAGAAGGCGGCAACCGATACTTCCCATTCTAAGTACTTGAGGATGAAGATCACGTCAAATTCTCATGTCAACTAAATCAAGTCGACTCAAGATTGTCTTTTGATTTTCCATCGACATTTAAAATTGTCCCAATTATATTCTCGCAGACATTCTTCTCAATATGCATGACATCAAGATTGTGGCGTAAAATGTTGTGCTCCCAATAAGGCAACTCAAAAAAAATACTCCTTTTTTTCCACAAGTCCGCCTCATTAGGATCATCCTCTTCGTCAGATTCATCATCGATTCATCCTCGATCTTCTCCTGTTTTGCGTGATAGGTGGTTGATTCATCTTCCCGTAACTAAAGTTGATATCTTTTAACATAAACAAGATTTTAGATCCACCAGTCTGCTCAGGAGCTCTTCTGTACTCTTCAGTACCGTCAAATAAAGTCCTCTGAAATCTAAATTTATGATTTCCATCTAACCATCGACGATGGCCCATGTAAGAGAACTTCTTCCCATTATACAACCACTTCGAACAAGTTTGCGTAGCACAACAAGGACAGGCATAACGTCCTTTAGTACTCCAACCCGATAAATTAGCATAAGCCGGGAAATCATTAATTGTCCATAATAAAGCTGCACGTAAATTAAAGTTCTCCTTTCTTAATACATCATATGTCTCAACACCCGACCATAACTGTTTTAACTCTTTAATAAGTGGCTGCAAATAGATGTCAATATCATTTCCGGGACCTTTCTCTCCAGGGATAATCATTGATAAAATAAATGAAGATTGCTTCATGCAAATCCATGGAGGCAAATTGTAAGGACAAGCACTACAGCCAAGTCTTTGTCATTTAAGTACTCATGATTTTAAAAGGATTAAAGGCATCACCGCTAGCCCAAGCCTCACATTTCGAGGATCACTTGCAAAGCTTGGAAATTTCTTGTCAAACGATTTCCAAGCTAAAGAATCAGCAGGATGCCTTAATAATTCATCATCGGTTCGTTGATCATTATGCCACCTCATAGAATCGGCCGTCTTTAACGACATAAAAAGCCTTTGAAGTCTTGGTATTATGGGAAAATATCGCATAACCTTGATCGGCTTCTTTCTTAAATGTGCCCCACCTTCATCCCCATTCACATCTTCTCAGATTCCCGTTCATCCAACGAGACTTACCGCAAACATGACAAGATCATGTTGGTTCTTCCGATCACCCCAAGACAACATGCAGTCATTTGGGCAACTATGAATTTTATCGTACCCAAGGCCCAAATCTTTTATTAGTCTCTTCATATCTTGACAAGATTGGGGATTTTTGCAAACGGAAACATTTCTCTCGAAAACTCTAGCAAAGCATTGTAAAAGAGTTTCCGGTCCACCCTCCCAAACATTTTAAGTGAAAGAGACGAATACTGTAAGGACAATTTCGAATATTTTGATCCTCGTAAAGTTCTTCGCTCATTTCGTTAAGTAAATTGTAGAACTTCGCCGCTTCTTCATTTGGCTCCTCATCAGTGCACTTGTTCCCGTTTCACAAAAAACATTTCCACCAATATTACAATCGTTGGATGCAATAAAGTTAGGTGGAAAGGATTGTTCACCATGATTGTGCATATTAAATGCATCCCGCAACATACCTTCCATGTCATCTTGTCTAACACACTCGATGGTAAGTATTATCAGAATAAGTCGGATTAATAGTTGAAGAAGTTCCACTAGATGTACACTCTCCATGGAAAATCCATTTTTTATACCCCCGAATAAAGCCGTCAACAATTAGATGTTCGTAGACAACTTCACGAAAATGCCAATTAATGTTGCCACACTTCTTACACGGGCAAAGAATCATATTCTCTTGGCTTGCATTTTGAAATGCAAAATTTAGAAAAGTTTGTACTCCATTTCGATAGGCATTGCTTACCCTTGAAAATTTCATCCAACTCCTATCCATTTCGTAGTTCTTGAAATCTAAAGTTAACAATAAATTGCGTTTACTAAAATAGATAATATATATCAAGTATAAACTATCTAATAGGTGCAAACTAATTCAGGCAGGGGGATTTTCAAGTGTATATTTATATATTACGTAAGTTAAGTAAGCTTTGTAAGTTATGTAAGTTATGTTATGATATACATTTATGTAAGGTATGTAAGTTATGATATGATATATATTTATGTATTATGTAAGTTGTGTAAGTTATGATAAAATATATATTTATGATATATATTTGGAGTATTATGTAAGTTGTGTAAGTTATGATATGATACATATTTATGAAATATATTTATGTATTATGTTAGTTGTGTAAGTTATGATATGATATATACTTATGATATATATTTATGTATTATGTTAGTTGTGTAAGTTATGATATGATATATATTTATGATATATATTTATGTATTATGTAAGTTTTGTAAGTTATGTAAGTTATTATATGATATATAATAAACATTAAGATAAATATTATTTCCCTTTAAAAAATTTATTTTAATTAATCTAAAATATGTAATTTAAAAAATTGTGTCGTGATTAAATTGCAAAATATATAAAAAAAATTTTAAATATGAATTGAACTTGTTCACTCCATTTTCAGATTAATAGATCAAATTAAGATTCAGTGTAATATTTCGGTGAAATGGATTTCATTAATTAATAGTAGAGAAGATAATTTTCATTAAGTTTCAATTTTTCTTTAAAAAAAAAAAGTTAACTAATGAGTATTGAGTTAGGTATATTGGGAAATTAAACATAATAAATATACTTTTACATGAGAAAAAAATTAAAATTTTATTTTAAAATACAATGAGAGTAAACTTGAGATATTAAATGCCCAAAACCCAAGGACATTTTGGACACAAATCATTTTCATTTGCAAAAAAAAAGAAAAAAGAAAAATGGACAACAAGAATAATAACTTGAATTCAATCGACCATTATCTAGCCTAGCTTAAATAAGTGGACCCATATAGCAGTTAGTATTGAAAATTTAATTTTAACTCAAAAGCATAAATAATCCAACTTGAAATCAAACATGAGAATGGAGGGCATAATCAACAAGCCTAATTAAGCAAAGTTAGTAGTTTAATCTTAGTGTCGAATTGAGCTTGAGATTTAAGTGAAACTCACCAAGTTTGAACTAGCCAAACTTCAACCCTTGAATATCTATTACAACTTGAGCTTGGGTTAGCTCAATGACACCCCAATCACTAATAACTAGAATAAACTATAATACTAAATATATACTCATTTGTAAGATATTGTTCGTATTAATCCATTGAGCTTTATATTTTGTTTTACAAATTGAATAGGATGTGAATGCATAATTGATGATAAATTAATGGATTTTAATAAACAAATAAATAAGGTACGATGAAAGTTTTTATATTAAGAGTTGGATTACATTTTTCTTTCTCTATTAAAGAATAGGGAAATTAGTCTATTATGCATTATATCAAAAAAGTAAACTAATCCTTTTTTGTTATAAATTTTATTTATTTTTACTGTTAAAAATTAATTCTTATACGTCAGTATGAGATATATGTGGCATGCCACGTATCATCATTGTCATGTTATTTCAATCGACCATGCTAGTTTTTAATAATACAAAATATAAAAAGATAAGTTTATCTAATTTTTAAATAAAAAAAACTAAAATACAATCTAACTTTTAACTACAAACAACTCCATACTACTTTACCCATCATGAATGCATGTGAGGAAATGTATACAGAGTAGTGTTACGAAGCGGAAAGAAAATGATATGACAACGAACTCTATCCAAGACATTATAATTGCTAAGCCTTTGAAGGGAGTTGAGGAGTGAGCAATATTATTTTCATCAAATTATTTAGTACTAAAGCGTGCATCAACATTTCTATTTAATCATTAAAGGATCAACCTCTGAATAATAATGATAGTCTTCCCTTAAAAATGCTGTTGGAATTATTTTATTAATCATCAAATAATTTGATGGGGTGTCAGGGTGTGCTAGTCAAGGAATGTCTGAGTCAATCGTTAGAAGACTAATTAATAAAATAGTAGATGCCATCTATCTTAAATGTATTGGGAAAATAGAACACAAATTCGTAAGCAAGTCTTCTTCAAAAATTTCATCACTCTGTTTATCTTTTCTATAACATCCATCGGGTCAACCGCTAAGGTTTTTCTTTCTTTCTTTCCAGTCTCATAATTCAGTCACACCTTGAACCCAGTAAGTCGAAAACTTTTGACTGTAAATTCTGTTTGGTTGACGAGAAAGTGTGAGAAAATTAACTTTTTTTACAGTTGGTTATAGGAAATCTTGTGAAACAAGATTCTCAAAAAATCAAAAACCGGCAATTTTCAATGAAGAAAACGAAGAGTATACATTGATGAGATGTAAACAAATCTGGGTTCAAAAATTTTCATCCGAGCCATTCGAGAATGAAGTGGAATCGATTCTAAAACCCACCATTGATGAACAAAGATCTTTTCAATGAAGTTGAAAAGCACAAGTTTTTGTACTCAAAATTTGCAGAACCATACTTGAGTGAGCTAGTGTATTTGATAGCAACTAGACAAAGATACAAAGGGTTTCTCAGATATGATGCAAAGATTTGGAGATGGGTGCTTCAGATTTGTGCTCGCTTTGGATATTCTACTAATGCTTCTCACTCATCGTGTACATTATCTTATATTATCATTTGCTTTAGATTCTCCACTTTGACCTAATTTTCATTGTTTGTTTTTAAATTTGGTAGGCATTGGCTTTAATTTATGTTTGTTTTAGGTAGTGTGATTCAAGGTTGTCTTAATGGACTTCATTTCTTTCAATTTTCTTCTTTGGTCTAATTTCGCTTTTAGTCCCTATACTCTTTGCATATTTGAAATCTAGTTTTTTTATTTTTTACTTTCAAAAATTTAATCCCTCTACTGTTTTAATTTAGCAATTGAAGTTCAATTGATAAGTACTATTTTTAGTAATGCTTTGCCTAATGTACAAAATCCAACCAGTCAGCTATCGTTATCATTTTTGTTATAGTTAAACTTGGTCATCGTTAATGCTTTGCCTAGAGAGAAAAAAAAAACAGATGCAAATACCAAAACTACTGCATTCGAGTTCACAAAAACTAGGATGTTTACCCGATGTTTCACTAAATCAAAGCTAGAGCAAACATGTTAATCCAAAGGAAAAAAAACAATCATTTCATTGGAAAAGATACAAACTACCTCCTCCTCCTCAGGTTTCGGATATACCGAAATAGCCCCTTTGTGGTGAACTGGCTCGATAATAAAAATTCAACCACGATGCCCTTGCTTCTCTTTTAATACTGGATCCCTGAAAAAATTATTGAAACCCGAACGTGAGATAGTATTCAATGGTCTCGAGGGCAATAATTATAATTATCCTACATGGAAGATTCGAGTTTAACCTCTGAATATGATCAAGAATAAGAGCCTCGGTCCAGAGGGTATTTTCACATCTCTAAGAGCATCAAACAAATCATATGCAATTTAAAGACCATCGAATATTTTGTATTAATTAAAAAAGTTAAACTAAAGGTGAAAATAATCCAACTGCTTGCAAATAGATGCATGAAAATAACAAAAACAGTCCAAAAGAGAACTTACCAGAATTTCTTTCAAACCGTTCCTAGCTTCAAATGTGCTCATTCCCTTTCTTACTACCGCTTCCTTTAATCTGAACATTTATCGATTTTGAATTTCGAATTGGGAAAAAGGGGTAATTATTTTAGGGTTTCGAATTAGGAAAAATGGGGAGGAATAAACTAGGGAGAAGGAGGTGATTATTTTAGGGATTCGAAGAAGGGAAAATGGGGGAAATGAACCAGGGAGAAGGGGGAAAATGAATAACTCGGTGTGGGTAAAAAAGAAGAGAGCAAAACGACACTGTTTAGCACAAAATAAATTAACATTTGTGGCGTTTTCCCCTAGCGCCGCTAAAGGCAAACCAATTGCGGCGTTTTAACATAAACGCCACTGAAAAACAAACAAAACGACACTGTTTTGATATAAACTGAATAAACTTTAGTGGCGTTTTCCCATAGCGCCGCTAAAGGCAAATCAATTGCGGCGTTTAACCCTAAAACGCCACTAAAAATCCAAAAAACACGACGTCGCTTTCATATAAACAGAATAACATTTAGTAAAAAAAAATTGATACACTCAACATCAAATTGCAAACTTAAAAAATGTAAATATTTGATAACAGAGTAATTCAAATATAAAAATAAAAATGGATCTAATTATAAGTTAAAAAATGTAAATATTTGATAACAGAGTAATTCAAATATTTTCAAAAATCACATTGTTTACTTTTGTTTTATTATTTATCAAATCAAATGTGTAATTATACAACTTTGTTTTGCTATTTATTTCCTGCTCTAAATAAACAATTTTAACATAAATTCATTGTGATTTTAAAATTATATAATAATGAAAACAGTAATTTTAGTTACTATCTCTATATTTAATTCACTAATAAAATAAATTTTACTAGATACGTCTTATATATTGTTTCTCGAACAATTCTCTCAACAATTAAGAAATTTATGAATTTTATGATAAGGCATATTATATTTTTAAAGAGAAATATTTATTTGAGCTTTTAGATTCTAACATTATTAAGACCAACATGAGAAAATAAAAACTTTTTTATTAAACTTAAACTTTGTTTTTTTATATATTAAATTTTTGTCACATATAAGAAGTGTGCCATAATATATCCTTTTATCACTTACAGAGTGACTTTTATCTTTGAAAGGAGTTTTGGCATAACCGACTACCAAAGCATGAAGCAAAATCCAAAATAGGCAATCGACAAAAATTGGAAAAAAAATTCGATCTCCCATCCCTTTATTAAATTATATAACTATCATATGCAAAAATTGGTGTGGACAGATTTTGCCATTTACCCCTAAAACCCTCCTGTGCCAATGCTATTATTAAAAAGGAATAAGCATTTATACAATGAGTAACAAATTCAGTACATGCTATTCAATCTATCCATCAAACAAACTAAAAACATTTGAGGAAATAACAAAAATGTTCCTTGGATTAATGAGTTGACATTGTTAATAACATAATGGTATTAGAACTGATAGCAAATTTTAACCAGATTTAAAATCTGAAAAAAAAGTACTGAGACAAGGTAAAAAGGTAACTTATAAGTTGATCCACTACAGAATAGAACTTGGCATACAACATAGCATCCTTCCCAAGCATGCCAAAAAGTTTCAAAAAAATGAAAAAATCAGTGGTGCCAACTTATATCCCAGAAACTCTAAAACCAACTCTATGCCTCTTGTTTTTGTATTTTCTAAGTAAACTGCTTAAATAACAAGCACGCAATTATAAGTTTTGAAACCCAAGAAGCATTTTTGGTAACATAAACCCAGAAACCTTGCATGAACTACCATGTAGATTTCTTAGCATAGCTATGTTTTCTTATTGCAGTCAAAAATTGAGAGTTTTGCAATTGCGAAAACTTGAAAATGCAAAAACATGGAAAAATTAGCGTGCAAACTTATATCCCAGAAACTCCTAAAACCAAGTCTAAGCCTCTTGTTTTTGTATGTTTTAAGTAAACTACTTGCATAACTACAAGAGTGAGATTACAAGTTGTGAAACCCAAGAAGCTTTATTGGTAACATAAACCCAAAAAGTGTTGCATGGACTACAATACCGATTTCTCGAGATAGCTATGTTTTTCTTATTGTGGATAAAAATTGAGAGATTTTGCAATTGCAGACCCGCCTCAAATTGCACATTAACTCCTTCCCCTCATACAAGAGATTATACTCAAAACCACAAAGAACAACACCTTTGCTGATTACGCATAACCGCAATGCATAGCTTTTCTAAAACTTCAATAATTGACAAAGATCTAAAGTGACCATAGTCTAGAAAAGATCAACTATGACGTTGGACTATGACGTTGTCCCGCACTCGAATGATTTTCATCATGCATTCCCAAATTCTTAGAACCTCTTCCAAGATTCAAAACAATCATTCAAATTGATGCACTTTTTGGCTCACTGATCAAAAATGAAAATGAGAAGGAACAACTAACTCATATAAACACGAACAATAGCTTGAGTATGAGAACACTCATTAATGACCATGTTAACAACATAATGATCAAGACAAAAAATAACAGGCAAAGCATGGCTCATAAAAGCCCAATTTCACAAATAAAAATCAGAATTACAGTGTTCCTTTATCCCTCCCCAAAAGCCATCATTAAGGCAACCAACTTTGTGAAGAACAAAACCTAAATTGATATCCACAAATTTATCATTCTCTTCTCATTTCAAATAAACTTCACATAAACCACATGTCATTATGGAGGTGAAGTTAATAGTTAAACAATGAACGTAATCATTTTAACTAAAATGTTGGTTCACCTCTCTGACTTGTGCAATCAATAAACATTTCCTCTATTGTTTCATGTTCACTTGAATGTGTACATTTGTCCACTTCTCAATTGTTTTGTACACTGAAAGTTTATCTATTATCTTTTAAACAATTTAAACTATAATCATAAGTTTAATATATTCAAATTAAGATTATCTCTTTTACAATTATATAAGAAATCATTTAATATATAAATTAAAAAATACTAATTAATCTAAACCCTAAACCTCTTAACCCCTATCCCATAAACACTAAACTCTAAACCCTTAACCCTTAACCCCAAACCCTTACACCTTAAACTCTAACCCTAACCCCTAAACCCTAAATCATAATCCCTAAACCCATAATTCATCATAAACCTTCAAATACTAGTTAACTCCTAAACCTTAAACCCTAAACCATATATCTTAAACCATAAACCATAAACTATAATGATAATTAATTCGATATTTTAAATTCAATACTATCTCTTTTACGATTATATAAGAAAATATTTAATATATTGTATAACCATAAATTTTAATAATTATTGTTTTAGGGGTTATAGATTAGTGTTTATGATTTTATTGGGTTTAGGGGTTATATGACTTTTAGGTAAAGCGCCGCTAATGCTCTGGTCTTTAGCGGCGCTTTACCAAAAGCGCCGCTAATTCTCTGGTCTTTAGCGGCGCTTTACCAAAAGCGCCGCTAATTCTCTGGTCTTTAGCGGCGCTTTACCAAAAGCGCCGCTAATTCTCTGGTCTTTAGCGGCGCTTTACCAAAAGCGCCGCTAATGCTCTGGTCTTTAGCGGCGCTTTTGGGCGTTTCTCCAAAAGCGCCGCTAATGCTCTATTTTTTGCGGCATCTTTTACTAAAACGCCGCTATTGCTCTGTTTTTATTGGCGTTTTTGGTAAAACGCTGCTATTGCTATGTGTTTTACAATTTTTGTGGCGTTTTTTGATAAAATGCCGCTAAAAACGCCGCGAAAGCCCTATTTTCCTGTAGTGAGCTTAATGCTTATGTTAGTTATTTCATTTCTTTGTAGGTCATCGGAAAGCTCGATCAGTTGAGAACATTGTCGAAGCACAATCACACTATCCATTGATTCATTTTGACGGTTTTTTAATGTTTTAACCTATGGTTATAAATTTCATGTATAGGGTTGAATGTTAAATTGGTATGCTTTGGGTTGTGTCAAACTTTGGTATGTTTTAATATCTTTTGTTACTGGTTGCGCATAGCCTTTTGGAATTAGGAAAGAAATGGTTGATTGATATGTGTTTAGTTCATTGAAGTGATTAAATGATATATGTGCTTTGGCATATAATAGGTGCTTATCTAGTTTGATCACATGGTGTATTTTGGCTCTTCTTGTGTCTAGTAGTATATATATAGTTTGATTTGGCTTGTATATGTTAAAACTTTTATGGATATGGTCATTTTAATTTTACCTATCTAAATTGGTAAGTTTTGATGGTATAATTTGAAAAGAAATGGTGTTTTGGTATTCATGATATATGATTGAGATATGATATTGTAATTTAGTTCATGAATGATTTTGGAGTGTGAATTAGAGAGTCTATTGATGACATATTGGTTGGTCATAGGTTTGATGAGAATTTGGCATGTTTTTGATGCTTTGAATGTACTTTTAACCATGTGAAATAGGTTAGATATGGTGTGCATTGGTATGCAAGTAATTGAATTTGAAATGGTTTGTTAAAGGGCACTTTTTACTGCACATGGCCTGGGACATGAGCTGTCACACGACTGTTTGCCACACACAGTCAACTCATACGACCGTGTGTCATATTAATTTAGGTGCAGGTTTCACATGGTCTGGCACACATCTTGCGACATGACTATGTGACCCAAGTCAGTGACTTACACGTTTGACACTGGGACACAACCATGTGTCCTATAGTTCAAATGCCCGCACGGCCTTACCACACGGCTGTGTGACCCCTATTTTTAAAATTCTCAAGTTTGGCTTGAAATTTTTGATTTGTTTCGAATAAGTCCCTGATTGTTTCCAAACTTTTTTTAAGGCCTCTTAGGTTCGATTTTAGGTCGAAAAAGTAATTATGCTATAATTTAATTATGTTATCAAATGTTAATATATAAATTGTATGTTGATTCTGTTTCAATGTTAAATATTCTATTTTGTACAGTAATGCTTCGTAACTTTGATCCGATGACGGAGACGAGTCAAGGGTGTTACAAGAAGCAACTCAATAAAAGAACTCGAAAAAAGAGAAAAGCCACAGAAAAGCAAAAGCACAAGAGTTTGAATGAATGCTTTCAAAGAATTCTATTACTCAAGAATGAAGTGATTACAATGAGGGGGAGAGACCTCTATTTATAGTTGAGCTTCCCCAAATTTAATGGTAAAGATTAAAGTATATCAATGGCCAAGATTAAAAGCTATCTACAAAATTAAATCTCTAAAATTTACATAATCAAATCTTCTAAGATTACAAATCTTCTAAGATTACAAATCTTTCAAGATTGTATATCTTCGAAGATTATGTCCCACATTTGCCATGTTTTGTAGATGAGCCTTCAATCTCTCCAAGCAGCAGGTCAATCCTGTTGGGCCATGTTGCCCCTTGCAAACAAGATGGACCAATCAAATGTACCATGATTGTGAGCTCCCTTGCGCAACTCATAACACTTGATCATTGATTTTAATTGTTTTAATTTTTTTTATATAACATTCGGAATAGGGATAAGTTACATGGTTTGAATTTATATGAAATGAATGTCCAGAAAAAAATTTAACCACAACATCATACAAGTTAAAAAGACAATTTTTAATTAATATTTTATTTCCATGTTATTTTAAATAAATTTTCATTTTTGAGTTAGTAAGTTGGATTGATTGATCCAATTATCTAAATCGAACTACTTTTAAAGAGATGACAATGGTGAGAATGCACCAAAACTAAGGTAAAACTCACTACTGAAGATAAACAGGAGCTTTATTCTGTCTTATCAACAATTTAAAACAACTCAAGTGGACTTGAGTAGTAATTAATTCTTCTACTTTCTTGTACTCTTTCTTTGTAATTAGTTGACAAATACCCAACTTTTAAGATGCAAATTCGTTTGAAAAAAACATTCGCAAGCTCTTACAATTAGTGAGTGAGGTATCATTTTTGAGAGAATTTGAGTTACTAAAAAAAACTCACCTGATTCTTTGTTGTCTTGAATATTCAAAACGACCTAAAATTAAAAAAAAAAAAAGTTTATAATTAATTGGTGCATATATTTATTGGAAAATTTAAAGGGTTTTTTCTTGGTAGAAATTATTCACCTTACGTTAGAATTACTTACCGACACCTAACATCAACAAATTTATGGGAAGGGACTAAAGCATAGTGGTATTAATGCTTTTGTATTATGAGGGATCGGAGGGTCGATATGTAGGTTGTACAGAGTTGACTATATTTGTTAATGGTTTAAGGCATGTGGCTAGTTGCTAATTCTCTTTCCATTATACTTGTAACAAAAAGAGCATTTCCCGCATAACATTCAGGCTTCAAGTTTTCATACATTGAAATTCTGCGAAGGAATAATGATAGTCGATATAATATTTCATTAAATATATATTATTCTGATCTTCTTGTCTGGTTCCGATTTTATATGCTAGCTCCTACTCCTATGCATCTTTATTTGTTTATTTACCTGGCTTCATCTTCATGTGCATTTGCTTATTAATTTTTAAAACTTGGTCTAATCTTCTCCTTATTATATATACATCTGAAGGGTTGACCGGCTTTGTGTGGGGTGCAAGACAACTAGGCGTGGGATGCAAGACAGCTTCCTTCAAGCAGGCCATAGTTTTTATAGTCAAACCTTTTGTCTCAGAAGTTTCATTTCTTCGATAGGGAAACCCTCTTTCAGGTAAAGTTAGACTTTAAATTATTTTTCCATTTTATGCTATTGCAGTCGTTTTCCAAAGTACTGTTTAGAAACATTAACACTTGTATTTTTGCATCTTATCTTTTAACCTAAAGCATTAAGAATGTCTAAAGAACCCATGGAAGGCAATTGGATGTCAACTCCTGCAGCAGATGAAGATGAAGGCACCAAGTTCAATGGAAAAGGAGGGTCTAGGAAGGTCCATCAATTCTATTTTGTCAAATTTTGGCCCTACAAAGACCCAGAAAAGGATTCAAAGCTCGAGTGGTCTAGGCAACAGTGTGAACAATTGGATCAAGAAAAGAAGCTTGTCGTAGATGATAAAATGAAGGAAATCATGGTATGTCTTGGAAATATACATATATGCTCCAAATGATTACGAACTGTTTTTATTATTGTTGAGTATTTTTATGTGTTGGTCAATGATATTAAATTTTTTATTTATATGATATGGTTCGTGGATGTGATATCCTACGTGAGCTTTCATGTATGTTAATAAATATCTCATTTTAAGATTAACACATATTCTCTAAGTGTGGGTTCGCTTGCATGATGATGCAAACTCACCACGTACGAGCTCATGTAAACTAATTATGCAAGTTATCATTATTGGAGTAAACAGGGGTGAAGCCAGGGGGCTGGCATGGGCACCGGCCCCCCTAAAATGTAAAATTACATTTTAAACTCTTAAAATTTTAAATTAATAAAGATAAAATTACACTTTGACCCCTTAAAATTATAAAAATTCGATTTAATCATTTACAAATTATAAAGATATAAACTATAAAAAATTAAAATTTCATCCGGCTAGCTTCATTCTTGAGAGTAAAAGGGATTGGGTCAGTCCCAATCGAGTAAGAGGATAGTAATGACGAATATTATAACAATGATTTTATATTGTTTTGAATTATATTGTGAACAGTCACGTGGGGAAAACATCTATTCAGAACTAGAAAGGAAAAGATATCGCAGTGCTGTACTTGGAGCCGGCGTTGAATGGAAGACAATGGTGGTGGGTTTTCTGCAGGCTTCTATGGATAAGCTCAATGTCACTGCCTCTTCCTCTTCAAAACAACCTGCCATTCATGTACCAAACAGTAACCACTATCTATTCATTGCTAAATCTTTAACCTCCACTGCTTAATGTATATATATATATATATAACTTTTGGTTATTTGTTGTTCAGTCTCCACGTACATTGGTGACACACGGAAGCAACAATTTGGCCAAAGAAGAGCAACTATCAAAGAAAACCCCTAGTGCCCATCAACCTCAGTTTTTAATGTCAAGCTTACGTAATGAGATTGGCCGTGCTGTAAGTTATATAAATATATATAGTGGTTTGAATAGTAGGTAGCTATAACCCATTAACGTGACCATCTCCATCAACAGTATTTCTGGTATAGCCAGAGCAAGAATAGAAAGAAGTTTGAGCAGATACTGAAAGAAATCGAAGAGATAGAGGACAGACATGATAAAGCCAAGGCTGATGCTGCTTCCAAAGGGAACATTTGGAACCCTTTAAGTTCCAAAAAGGCCATAGAGGATCAAATTAGAGTATATTTATCTACTCTTTTTTTTTTTTTTTCATCCATCGGGAGCAAACTCAGTACTGATTCGGTATAATTAATGTAATGATGGCATCTCAATTGCAGCTTTTAAATAAGATACCTGATGAACTGAAACCGGAACGTTGTGAAGTGATGGAGCAAATTAAATGCTTAGAGAATGAACTTAAAGCATTGAAAAAAGAGGAAAACGTGGTATCCGAAAAATTCCAACGCCTAATCAACAGAAAGTCTGACTTATGTGACTTCGTTCTTGCTATCCGAAAGGAAGAAGATGAAGCGGTACGCTTTTTATTTTATATTTATATACTATTTTTTTTACATGCCATTTATTTTATATATATATATATTTAATTATCATATGTATTTGTATAATTTATATTATTATTTAAGCTTGAATTGAATGAATGTTATGAGTCAATTAAATATCAATTTAATTAAAAAAATTATAAAAATACTTTTAATAATTAAAATATATTATATTATTCAAGAGTACTTTAGTCCTTTTAAATTAAAAAAAAAAGCAAATACAAAATTTGTATATGGGGAATTTAAACTTACGTTACTAACCTCAATAAATAATAATTTTACCATTAAACCAAAATTTTGTTTTAATATAATATTTACATTTTAATTGTACTATGTAATTTTTTATTACCTTCATCAATTGTATGTATAAATAGCTTGTTGATTAAGTTGGTATTATGAGTCAACTCGACATTAACTTAAGATTGATGACAACATCATGATAAATAACTGTAGTGAATTTATTATTCTTAATATGATGTGTCCACATGTTTAAATTTAATTTTACTCACAATTTAATTTTTTTTATTTTAATACGATACATATTATTAATTAGTTTCAAACAATGTTTTATTATTGATTATATGTGTTTTAAATATATAGTTTCCACACATATATTATAGAATTTCTAGTACGTATTAAATACTTAACTAAGTTAGTGTTACGGATGCTAACTCAATTAGATAATGACAAAAATAAATAATTGTATTATTTTAGGTTTAGCATTTTCTTCTCACTTTTTTTTTCTTTTTTAAGTTACAAATTTTGATTATACGTTTTACGTAAATTAAAGAAACAATTGGATAATTCTGCACCCACTGATATAAAGTCTATTTATTTTATCTATTTAGAATTCCAACTACAACGAATATGTTTCGCTGATAAGGAATGTCAACGAACTAGCAAGAAATAAACATGTGAAAGCTCTTGAACAACTCTCTAGCAAGCAGGTACGTTTCAACGAATCGAAAGCTAATTGTCAGTAAATTTATTTGATCAGAAAATTAACCCCCCCCCCTTTTTCTAATTGAAACATAAACAACTGTGAAATGTTAAAAAATTAGGTTGATGATTTCATGCGGCAGTGGAAGGATAGCCAATCTTTCAGAGAGAGATATGAAAAAACAGTGCTATGGTCACTTCACTATCGAGAAATGAGTAGAGATGGACGGATTAGGAACGACCACGAACAACCCATTCTTGAAAATGGAGATATTCATCAACTATTTCTTCATTTAGTTTCCACTTTTTTAACTTTATTTCTCCTTTTGGATGTACGAAACAAAATGCTACATTAGCCAAGACCCACGTTCTGTATTTTTCATTTCCTTTTGCTTTTGGTCTTTCTTTAATTGTGCAAATGTTTTTCATGTACATTTACAATAAATTCTGGTTATACATAGAGTACCTTTTGAAAAAGAAAAGAAAAGGAAATGGTTGTTCCAGTCATTCTGGATTACATGTAGATGTTTATAATTAGTTTTCCATAATCAATTATATTAAACTTTATTAAATTAATTAATTCATATATAATTTATATAGTTGAAACTCGAGTTTTGAAAACTTCAATCTTATTATTTTTATTGGTGATGTTTATACTTAGTTAATTGAGTAGTATTTGAGTCACAAAATTAGTTTTATGTATTTCATAAAGATGAATTGTAAAGTATCCTAAAATGTGAAGTAAAGATTGATCGGTCATTAGATCATAAATTGGTGGTCTGTGTGTGATTTGATTAATATATCAAGAAAATATTTGGTGAGATCCTAATTCACATGGGCCAGAGCTGTTGAATGGTATAGGTGCAAGCAAAGCTCATACGGTGTCCACCAAATCTTAGCTCATTTTGGACACCGTTATATTTGGCGTGCCGGACTAGCACATTGGAATTAATACGCAGCAGCACGCCGCTGAATTAGCTAATATCTTATTGTATAAGATAAATTATAAAAATAATTATTTTTGTTTACCTTATATTACAGTTTAGTTATCTATATTTGAAATGTTATATTTTGGTCATTTATATTATTGTTTTTTACGAAGTGACTACTTTACCATTAAGCTCCGCTACGTCCCTAATGGCAGTCTTATGTGGCCGTTCAAATTAAATTTATTTAATTAAAAACTTATTTTTATCCTAACAACTAAACATTCAAGTTGACATTTAAAACCTATTTGGATTGCCATGTAGGATTGCCGTTAAGGAAATAATGAAGTTTAACGGTAAAGTGACCATTTTATAATAAAACGATAACGTAAATGGCTAAAATGTAATATTTTAAACATTAATGACTAAAATGTAATTCAAGACAAATAAAAGTGACTATTTCTAAAATTTACCTATTGTATATTACCATAGATTAGAATAGCTTGTTAAACCATAATTTATCATCATTATAACACACCCACCGCCTCTTTAATTTTTTTATTTATATTTTCCATATAAATTTAAATTATGAACATATATTTATATTTGATATTCACATTAAAATTTAAATAATATAAGTAGCAATAGTATTTTATAGCTAACGTTTTCTAAAATTCAATGCTAAATTTTATTGGAGTTATCTGGTTCAATTTTTATTCAATCTTTGATATTTCTATGTATCAATTGTATATGAAAAACCCACTTGAACGAATTCGTCTGTGCTTGTAATCGTACAATTTGACCAGTCACTCACTTGGACAACAAGGCATGACCAAATATAATAAATTTTAAAAGATTTTTAAATATGTTTTAAGCAAGCTGAAATGTAGGTATGGGAAAGAAACTATATTCCCAAAGTAGGATTCTTTTCATACTTTAAATGTCTTATATTTAACACATAAAATTCTCAGCGGCTCCCATAAGCTATGAGTTAGTGATACTTGGCAATGACATCATATTTATACACAATTTAATATCATTAAAGAAAAAAAAATAACTAAAGCATTGTGTTTGCTACTAGGAAAGGGATCAAAACAACATTCTCCATGCTTTCCTTGATTGATTTATATGCTCAGACCATTTGTGCTTTTGGGTAAGTGGAGCAGTTGAATTTGCATCGAAATCTCTACAACTGTATGCAAATTTTATCCCTATAAGAAGAGTGATACTTGGTCCTTCTCTTCCAATAAAGCAGTTGTTGGAGTAAAACATGGCGAATGGAGTAAAATATGCCAACAACCTTCGAACAGATTCGTCGGACTACCGAGCTGAGCTTCTGTCACCGGCTCCAAATGGAGAGAATAATGTAACTATGGCGAGTGAACAATCTTGGCGACTCAACATGGATAAGTTTCACCTTCCAGAGAGACGCAAGGAGTCTTCCTATTTTAGCCTTGGATATTTTATCAAGGCCTTAAGTAAGCAATTCCAGTCTCGTTTTATGACAGATTTTTGGGCTGCATTTTCCATGGTTTTAGCTTAATACTTAATAGTTTGCAATTGTTTTACCTTTACAGGAAGACATAGAAAACTTTCACAGTATTACAAGAGACAGGAAGAGCTTCTCAAAGGGTTCAATGAAGTGGACGCATTTAATGAATTGGGCATTTTACCTGGGAGTTTGTCAGAGGTTTTTTTTTTTTTTTTTTTTTTTCTTTCATTTTGATTTGGTAAAATAAGGTGTTTGAAGTGAAAGGTAACGTTAGTTTTAATGTATGTGTATATATGTGATTGTTCCTGCAGGAGGAAATGAAGCAGGTAGCAAGGAGTGAGAGGGTGGCAATATATGCATCAAATGTGGCAAATTTGGTGCTTTTCTTGGCAAAAGTATATGCATCTGTTATGAGTAGATCATTGGCAGTGATAGCATCAACTTTGGACTCTTTGCTGGATCTCTTGTCAGGCTTTATTCTGTGGTTTACTGCTTATGCTATGAGAAAACCAAATCAGTATCGCTATCCCATTGGCAAAAACAGGATGCAACCTGTTGTAAGTCTTTGTTTCTCTCAGAGCGAGAAAAAAAAAAAAAAACCCTTTAATTAGAATTTATTTTGGGCTACATATTGTCATAGTAAGAATATACATATATTTAAAGTCAACTTCATGAGTCATGCCATCTGAGATCTACACAGCGGCATGATGTAGGGTCTGTCAGGCCGATTGAACAAATTGAAAAGAAAAAGAAAATATATTCTCTCTCTATGTATATGTACATATTAAATTGATTTGTATGAGGTGTGCAGGGAATTGTTGTTTTTGCATCCGTAATGGCTACACTGGGGTTGCAAATATTGTTTGAATCAGGTCGAGAACTGATTATCAAGGTTTGTGATTGTAAACTTTGCAATTACTATTTAATATCCACAAGAAACGAGAAAGGTTGTTGATCTAAGAGACAGCTGAAGTGTAAACCCTGAACTTTTCCGATCAATATGATTGTTGATTGCGAATTGCAGGCACAACCTGAAAGGGATCCCGTGAAAGAAACATGGATGATTGGGATTATGGTATCAGTGACACTAGTAAAATTGGTGCTCATGTTATATTGTCGTAGATTCCAAAACGAAATCGTCAAGGCATACGCTCAAGATCATTTCTTCGACGTTATCACTAACTCAATTGGTCTAGGAACTGCCGTTTTAGCCATCAAATTCTACTGGTGGATCGATCCTCTTGGTGCCATTCTTGTAAGTTTGAATCTGTTATTTATAAGTTTTAACACAATGGAAAACTATATGTGCGTTGTGAATACGTTGCAGATAGCGTTGTACACAATGGGGAATTGGGCAAACACGGTGATGGACAACGTATGGGCCCTAATCGGGAAGACAGCACCACCGGAGTATTTAGCGAAGCTCACCTACTTAATTTGGAATCACCACGAAGAGATTAGACACATCGAGACAGTTAGAGCCTACACCTTTGGTTCTCAGTACTTCGTGGAGGTTCACATAGTATTGCCTCAAGACATGACCCTTCCCCAATCTCATAATATTGGACAGACTCTTGAAGACAAACTTGAGCAACTTCCCGAAGTGGAACGAGCTTTTGTGCATGTGGATTTTGATACCATTCATCCGCCGGAGCACAAACCTAAAGGGACACCCTCATCATCACCCTGAAACTCCATCTTCAGTCTATATGCCTTCCAGGAAACTAGGCTAGTTCTGTTTTCGAATTAATGTTTTTGTGTGACTTCTTGGATTCTTAATATCGATGATGACAATTAAGTTTTAGTAACCTTAGTTATCAAATAAAAAGAAAAAAACAGGAACATGTTATTTGCTGCTATTTATAATTTTTCTATATTCATTACTTTATATCAAATAAAATCAAATTAATAATTTTTCTCTATTCAAGTATACAAAAAAAAAAAAAAAAACTTCAGGTTATTTTGTAGTAAGATTTATGGTCACAACGAATGAAACAATAATTTGAAAATTTTACACACAAAAATTATTAATGCAGTTTAAACTTAACCTACATTTATGAAATTTTGATCAAAGAATCAATTCACTAAGAGTAACTCAATAAAAATAATAATTTATGCCCAATCCTTTCTCACTCAACTTGCAGCTATATCTAAATTTGATTCTCACAACTCACTATTACCATCACTTAACAAGTATAATCAAGTTACTTAATGATTATTAACTCGAACAAGTATTCAAGTCATTAATCCTTTCTGTAAGTGAATATGATGTATTTGTTTAAATAATCAACTTAAGATAATCGTTGAATTTCCTTATCTTCATGTCAAATACTCAACATATCATTTATTTCAAATAGTCATTTTATCTAAATCATCATATGATGTCAACCGCTAAATCCACAAAAACAATAGGTCTTTTCATTTCATTACCTTTAGTATGGACTCTCTCATGTTGTTAGCTTCTTATTCCATGAAGAGCAACAATCATTAAGTACCGCTTGTTTATAATCCAATTTTCTATTTTTTGTTCCATGTTACAGATAAGAATTAATGTAAATAAAAAGTTAAAATTGCGAACTACAAATTAGTGTTGTGCGAATCACGTGTGTTGGCATGATGATCAGGCTGTTCACCATCCTAAATGTGGCATAGGTTCGAGTCGCGTTACTGTTAGGACTTTACTCTTCTCTTATAATTCATCAAAAAAAAAAAAAGTATTGTGCAAATTTTCCTTTTGACATTTTAGCCAAACCATAAACCAACAACAAAAAAAGGTAATTACAACAAGAAATAAGAAGAGATTAAATTAACTCTATAACACCCCATACTTGATCTGATCATCGGGTTTGAGTTACAGTATGTCACATTCGTTGTCAAAGTAACTACGATCGATTACATTGCAAATTTATAGTTAATACATATTATTAATATTAAAACATTATTACAACATGTTAAACAATCTTATACAAGCCTTATACGAGTTTACGAAAGCTCTTTAAGAGACTCGATGTCAAACAAATACCAAATTGTAAAAATTTTAAAATATCAAGTTGATGTCGTGACTTCAGGGGTTCCAGATTACAACATAATCACTATCAGTTTCTCATCACAATGTGACCACTTATTTGCAAAAAATCTATTTAAGCCTCAATTGAATCTTCAACCAAATCACCAATTAACTTCAATCAACATATTAATTAAACATTTAATACAAATACACATATATACCACAAGTATTATGACATTTAATTCATTTCAACTGTTATATCAATCTCTATTACACAAAACTAATCATTTGGTAATATCAAATTTAATCATTTTTAGCTTTAAATATCAACATGATCACATATTATGCTAGTCGATTGACTCAAAACTTTGGTACATGCCATGTATTAAAATGAAAAAGGACTATACAAACATTGCTGAGTCGAGGGCTGTTAGCTGGATGCTAAATCAAGTCTTGGGACTTTGAGATCCACCATTTAATTATGACTAAATTGATATAATATATAAAAATTGATGGCTAAATTTTTTTATTATATCGATTTTTTTAACTACCACGTCAATTTGTCATTTGTGATTTTAACGAGAGTAGCCAAAATGATTGAACTATATAACAAGAGTGTTTAAATTATAAATTTTTTATTTTGAGTATCTAATGAAAATGTTTTATAATTAGATGATTATTTGTATAATTTACTTAAATTTTAATAGATATCATTGTGAACTTCATAGTTATCTTCCCTTGTGTTCCTATAAACGATATATGTATAATTTTATTGTATAAACTTTATTAGTGTGTTTCTGTTTTGATCATTAAAGTATAAAAAATTTCAATTTCATCACTAATGTTTTAGATCATTTTTGTTTTGGTCACTCTTCTTTAAATGATTAACAAAAATGATGACATAACCTTTTTATAAATGATATAATAACACATTTAATAATCCTCAATCCTTACAGACACATTCTATCAATTTCATCTTAATTTTAAATAACTCAATAAATTTAACCCTACACATTTATAAATTCTAGGGTAAACTACATAGATGGTCACCCAACTATAAAAAAATTCATTTTAGGCACCCAAAATTAAAAAGTTTGCAATTTAAGCACAAACGGCAAGCTAACGTGGTAGTTAAAAATTAGGGTAATGAAAATTTTAGCCCTAAATTTTTACATATTATATCAATTTAGTTATAATTTTAAAAAATTAACCCTAAAAATTTACAAATAATCTCAATTTGATCATAATTCTAAAAAAAATCAAAGAAATATATAAAAATACCTAATTATTTCCAAAAAAAATTATAATAATAAATTTAAGATTATGACTAAATTGAAATAATATATAAAAGTTGAGGGTTGAACTTATTATTATACTGATTTTTTTATTGTCATTTTAGCTTGTCATTTAAGATTTTAACGAGAATGGCCAAAACAATCGAACCATGTAACATAGGTACTTAATTGTAAACTTTTTATTTTGAGTGTCTAAAATAAAAATTTTTTACAGCTGAGTGATTATCTACGTAGTTTACACTAAATTCTATCAATTTAATTCTCAAACACATATAAATTAATATAAAATATAATTAAATAATAATTATATATTGAAAATATAATATTATATATATAAACACATTTATCCCGAATTCCATTATAATTCTCAATAATAGCATAGGCTCGAAGATTTTCCAGTTGTTTTTTAAGGGTGAATTTTTCCCGCGAGGTCCTTGTAACTGAAAAGGGACCTTTATCTGTTTATATATGATAAAACCCCATTAAACCATTTTCAATTTGTTTCCCTCAACAACATCCCTCAGTTGAACCCAGTTTTCAGAAGCTCGTAACTGGTAAACAACTGACGATCAAGAACCCATTCCCCCTTTTTTTTTTTTCTTCCATTACCGTATCCCTCTGAAATTCTTAATCTAACATTGGGTGTGTGTTTTCTTGGACTCAGCTCAACCCCAAGACTGTAATGGCGTCATCCAGCGGTTCAGACGCCATTAGATACGATCTGAACTCTGACTCCCGTGTCTTCTTGTGCCGTCATTGCGAAAACCACGTCCTGTCGTCGAACAACTTCCTTGACGTCATAGTTGTAATAACCCTCTCTCTGTTTTATTATCTTCATTTTGTTTGCTAGTTTCTCAAGTGTTTTATATATCAAGGTTTTTGTTTTACTACCCAGGTTTCAGTTCTTGGCTGTGTTCTTTATAGGATTCCTTGTTCTTTATTTTTCGAGGAAGTTATTTGCATCTTTTTCTTTTCTTTTCTTTTCTTTTTGCTTCTACGGGTCCTTAAGGGTATGCCATATATAAAAAAATTGAAAGCGATAAGCTATGTACATGTATATGACCAAATAAAGTTTTGATGTCGTAAGTCAAATTTACATTTAATTTATTTTAGATTTGTGTTGCTCTAGTTTAGTTTATTAACTTTTTTTATAATTAAATTAAATTAAATTGAATTTGCATTTTTTTTTCTTTTTGTTTGTATGGGTCATTATGCTTCCATGACGTCTTTAAAGAAGAATATACCATATAAAAAATTAATTGTCGAAAGATATGTATATGTACATGAACAACTAAATTGGTGGGTTGAATTTATTTTTGGATTATTTTATATTCAATTAGTTTTATATTTAAGTTATTTTAAGTTTGGTTGTTTTGGATTCTGATAGCTCTTTAATTTAGATTGTTAAACTTTTTATATAATTAAATTAAATTAATTCGAATTTAGATTAAAACTTACCAAATCAAATTTCCATTCATATCACAATATATATTTATATCTCCCCTCCACAAGATTCTCATTTCCATTAAACACAATGTGATGGTACACAACTAATCTGCTCACCATTTTACTTTGAATCAAAATTTCAGACACCTGGGACGTCGCGAATCCTGTGCCGCGAACCGTAAGATATATCTATCCAAAAATACATGCATTTCATTTGTGTAATCAAGTTGTGCAATTATTGTAATTGAAATCTTTGTGTTTTGATTGATATAAAAGAGTGAACGTGCGTGGTCAACTCCCAGCAATGCCTTTTTCTCACTGTAAGCTGTCAATTCGGCAACCTCCAGGCTGGCCTGCAAACGCTTTCTATCCTTCCCCTGCGGTGAATGTGCTTTGCAAGCAATGCAACAAATTCCTAGGCGAGACATTAGTAAGTTCTTGGCGTTTATTATGCGTTACTCTCTGTTATAAATTTAGTTTTTATATTTTAATTTGGTTATTTTTTAAATTTAAAATTTAAATCTTATCAAATTGTTGCTATTCGATTCATTAACTTATGTTCTGTTATTTCTAAAATTTTATGTGAAAAACATAATATCTCTTATGTAATATCATTTTAACTTATCATTTCCACATGCTACTAGTAAAAAGGTAAGATAATGAACTTAACAGTTGTCATTTGTGTCAATACTAAAATTTCAAAACTCAAAATATATAAGGACCAAGAATTATAAATTGAAGAACATAGATTAAATCTACAATTTTACAAATGTTATAAGACTAATAGTAAAATTTAACTACCACCCATTTGAGTCAAGACTAAAATTTTAAAAGTAAAATGTATATGGACTAAAATTAATCAATTCAAAAACTACATGGACAAAGTATAAAAATAAAATCAACAATTTATATATAATCCTTTAATTTGTTTTTTTATTCAGGCATCCGTTTGTTACTAATTATTGATTTTGATTGTGATTGCTTATAGTGTTATAAGATTTTGCCTTTCATTTACTGATTTCAGATTACGGGTGGAGTTGGCCAAGTGCCTACAGGGCCGGGCATGGAACAAAGGTTTATGTTGCATCCGTAAGTATTTCCGGTTTAATTCTTGTTTTAGTTCTTCTATTATATTAAAATTTGAGATTTAAAATGTCATTAGTATGTTGAAATTGAAAACCCAATTAGTTTTTATCATTAAAGTTATGAAATAGATTTTCTTGAAATAATTTGAAGTAATTATTTTACAGAAATTGTTATTAGTTGAACATGAAAATGGTGGCTTTGCAGGGGTGAGTTGTTGTTTTGGGATGGAAGCAGATTAGTTGGTGCTGAATCGCTCAAGCCAGTCCGTAGCAAAAAATAGTGAGAATTCTAAGCGAAGTCAGAACGCAATTTCTACAAGGAAAAACAATTGTTGGGTTTTTTCCTCTTCATTTTAGCTTCCATTTCTTGATTAATGGTCGTATGGTCATTAAAATACTGTAAATGTGAGATTGTGGTAGTATAATTGTTGTTGGTTTTGTTAGTTTGCACGAGAAAGCACCAAATATTTTGATTAATGGTCGTATCATTTTTTGATTAAAGGATTTTACAGCCAAAGCCAGGGAAACTGAGTCAAGTATCATTGATTTGCTTTAAAACACATATAGTTTTACATTTGGTTAGTGTATAATTTGCTCATTTTTACTGCTTTACTTTGTCTTACGGGACTCCAGAAATTAAAAAAAAAAAAAAAAAAAACTAATTACATAACCCCAATAGTGAAATTGACTAATATGTTTGATGAGGGCCTAGGCTGACTAATGCCATATTGACAATACTTTCATTCACATGTTTCGTGGAAATTTGTCAATACTTTCATTCACAACAATAGTTTTATCCAATCGAAAAATTTCTACCATATTGATACTATAATTTTCTTCACCGAGATTTTTTTTCTCACTTTATCCTTCTTTTAGAAGCTTATATAAATATATTCTAAAATTCTATTGAAATTTAAATATGAAATGTGACACCCTATTTCGCCCTTCGAAAAGGTTACATCAAACTTAATCACTTACTCAACTAGTGAGCTTCGCTTAATGGGATAGTTGCCACCCATTTCACATATGCTAGCTTTGTACTTTCATCATGTAAAACCACATCACCGACCTAGCAAAGAGACATCGTCGGACTAGTGAGAAGGCTTGTCATGTTCACAATGCCCATGAACACATGTTCAAACCTAAAACAACAGCTCATATATAACTATAATGCCCCTTATTAGAGTGAGGGAGACTTTCCAAGAAACCAACATCTAACCCAACTTTTCACCATAAGCTTGATTCTTCACATAAATCCTCTCTCCACCTCTCCACAATTACTCTTTATAAAATGAGAACTTAATTTTAAAACTCATTTAGAACGATTAAGGCTATTAAAATTCAATTAATTGATTTGATTTATTTTAATAAATAATTATTATCGTTTAAATTTCTCTTTCTAAACTTTGTTTATATTGATTTTTAATTATTGAGGTAGTTAAGGTTTTGTTTAATAAGCTGAAAGATAAGTACAGGAAAATTAGGTTTCAAATATTTTTATTGAATTTATAAGTACTTAATTTAAATTAGGAAATTGTTTGGTAAATTAGTAAAAATAAATATTGAATATAATTATATTGTTTGATAAAAGTAAATATTTATTTTCTGAACAACTTTCATTTCTTAATTTAGTCTAATTAATATAATATTTTATATTATTTTAGATAATTTTGGATAAAAATTAAATATGATAATTTAAATTTTTATTTTTAAAAAGATAAATTATTTAAAAAGTATTTTCAATAAAATGAACTTAACAATTTTAGTGTTAAGACCTTGCTTAGTAAAGTGAAAAAATTGGAAAGATAAAAAAAATGAAAAAAAAAAATAGAAGGATAAAAAATATAATTTTTCAATCCATAAGAATGTTTGGTGGGAAAGATGGAAAAATGAAAAGAAAAAACAATAATTTTCTTTCCATTCATTGCTTTGTAGAGTTGAAAAATGTGAGAAAATAAAATAAAACATTTGCAAAATGAATAATTTTGAACTAGGATTAATATTTATGAATGTATCTGAACTTGACAACTTTTGTTTTGAATCTAATTGGTATCTAAACTTGGAAACTATAAGCCAAATTGATACTTTTATTAGGTACCTAACTAACACTATTAAAATACATCGACGTAACACTAATGACCAATAGCAAGTTAAATTTGTAACAGTCTGATTTTTCATGGTACCGAAAAAGGGGTTTCAAAATCCCAATTCCATAAACCAGATCCTTAAATATTAAATATAAATATTTACAGAGATGATATAATAGAATATTAAAGTTTAGTTCTTCAATTTTGTCTATTAATTGCTTAATTAGGGTATAGGGACTAAATTGTACAAGTCTTATTGCTATAAGTTTTTAATTGGCTAAAGGTATAGGGACTTAAATTGTAATTATTCAAAGGTTCAAAAAGGGAATTAAACCATTTTCTAATATAGATTAGTGGATGATGAGGTAAGACTCCATTAAGGTTGATTAAAAGTAGATTAAGCTAATTATCATATAGTTAGGTTAATTGATTTGGGTAATTAAGGATTTAACCATGATATGTAAAGCTAAGTTAGTGACTTTCTCACCTTCTAAATCGTACCAACCTAGAAACATAAAGAAGAAAACCTTAGAAAGTTTTTCACATTCGACAACTATTTGGTATGTGTTTTCAAGTTCTTTTCATGTAATTTTTCTGTTTTTGAGATCATGAGAGCTTGATTTAGCTAGCCCATGTACCAATTTGCAAAAGTGTTAAAGTTTTTGGAAGTTTTCATTGTTGATTTGTTGAATAAATTGGTGTTAAATTGATAGATTTTAAGCTTAGATGTGAAAAAGGACTAGATTGTAATGTTTAATTATTAGGTTTGTACAAAAGGAATAAAGTGAGTAAAATGTAAAATTGACATGGAATTTGGTAATAATAGATAGTAGAGGGTCTTTAATGAATTTAATTGAGTTTAGTTTTCAAATCGAAGCTCAAAATTGAAAGTTATGCCTATTTCGGTTTCAATGAATAAATTGAATAAAATGTAAAATTTTAGGGGTATCAAAAAATTAAAGTTTCATAAGTTCATTCATGACATGCATAGTGTATAAATATTTGGTATTGATGGATTGAATGAAATAATTGTATAGATCAAGAATTGAATCAAACCAGTGATAATCGAAGAAAAGCCAAAATTGTTGATTAGCCCTTAGAGGTTCGGTTGCTTGCTGTTTTGACTAGGTAAGTTCATATGAAACTTACTACTGTATTTTTATGTTATGTTAAATTGTGTTCTATTTCATTCATGTTTTAGATTGAAATGAATTAGTGAATTTGGCACTTATAGTTCAAATTGGATTGAGTTGTGAATTCATGAGAATATCAATTATATGAAAATAGAACAAGATGTAAATGAGATTGTTGACCGAATATATGTCTCATATGAAAAATCAAATGGTGTACAAGAAATGATAATGTCATTTATATGGAAATGATGTCTGAGTGGACTTAGTAAAAGGTTAGGATACGTATGGCATGCCAATAGGGTTATACGTGCAATTAATCAGGGTTTTTAAAGATTATTATGAGATCTAGAATTAGTTTCAGACCCTCGAATTATATGTATCATAAGTTTAGACTGAATAGGTAACCTCGATATAATGTTAGCTTGTGTAAGCAACCTTGAAATATTGTTAGCTTGTGCGAGCATTACATTCCAATGTATCCTAGTTCATTTTACTATAGTTCTGTTGAGCGATGTTCAATTGATTGGATATAGAATTTAAATCATGAATTGAAAATGAAATGGTATTGATGAAATTTGACATACAAATTGCTATATGATTTTGTTTTACATGTTGATAGTAATTACGATTCAAGAACGTAACTAACATATTTGATTTGTGGTGATGTTGCATGTACAGATATGTGTTAATATACCAAGGAAAGTTAATTTGGTAGCCGAATAGAATAATTGTTTATGCTTAAATGATTAAGGTAAGTTTTAGTTATCATATGAGCTTACTAAGCATTATATATGCTTTTCCCGTTTGTTTTCCCATTTCCTTGTAGATTGCCACCTTGTAAAACACGTCAAGTCATATCATTTTGAAGCTTACACTATCCCATCCCCAATTCGATAGCTGTTTGGTCATTTTGAGTCAAATATTGTTTACTTATGACGGCAGAATTTCGACTACTAAAACATAAAAATAAACTAAACTGAATAATAAAAAATCTCGTTAGGGTTACAATGGCCTCCTTATATAGGCTAAATTAGTGTTACATGGTGCCTACACATCTCTAGATACACTTAAAGTCTAGTTAATACAAGAGATAAAAAATAAAAAAAAACTACCAAATCACAGCTGCTTACATCAGCATCTTTCAACATGACATCATAGCTTCGAGTGCAAGAATTCTTTATTGTGTAGAAGATGAATCGTGACACAGCCTACCTTGTGTCACAACATACACCCTATTTCATCCAAAGATTTCATTTTTGGCTTCGAAGTTCAGTGTCGTGACACTACATGCCTACCTTGTGTCACAACATACACCCTATTTTGAGTCAAATATTGTTTACTTACACCCTATTATTTACAATATTTGAAATAGGTACCAAATGGTTCATTTTTACCAAAAACAAAGTCCTTGTCCTAATGACCATTTTTCCTCGTCACAACGCCAACTGACAGTATGAGACATGGCTACATCGAGTAGCTTGATGTCGTGACTTGAAAAATTGTTTGGTGACGTCACAACATGAGAAAGATGACATCACCACGTCGGCCCTAAATATTAAAAACTTTACAATTTGGTTCTATATCTTGCTCGAGTCAATATAAGAGCTTTCGTAAGCTTGATTAAGATCCAAAATTGATTGTTTAGCATGAAATGAGTGTAATTAACATTGAAATCGCATGTTTGAATGGTTTCTATATTGTGTATTTGACTATTGTTGCTCTAGCAATGGATGTCGCATCCTATAATTCAGACTCGGCGATAGGTTCTAGTGAGGGGTGCTACATTTGTGGTATCAAAGATATGGTTTAGTTGGTTCTAGGACTGAAATGTAGCGCTTATCGAGCATAGAAATACATGCCACAATAACTTGTGATAGTGTGAAGCCTTCTGATCTAAATTGACTTTGCTTTCTTATATAGATAAATTATGTTGGCTGAATCCAATCAAGTCATATTTGACAAGGTAGGTAGAAATTAATGTTCTTGCTTACGAACAAAGAGCTGCCAAAAGTTTCCCTATTCTGTAAAGGCTAAGGATTGAGGCGAAAAATGCCTTTAAACAAATGATGAACCAAAGGTTCACTCAATTTATGGGAGCTTGACCTACTATAAATTGTACTGACAATTTAAATACTTTTCGACACTTAAAGAGCTTGTTTTTCTAAGCATTTTAATATATTTGATTGTGTTTTTGCATTTCTTAGCTTAGATTCATTTTATTGCAAAATAAGTGTTTTTACGCATTTTAGTGTTTTGATGACCTGTGAGGGTAACTTGGGCCTCAAGAATGATTAATAGGTTACTCGAGTGTGTACGATACCATTTTAGGCCCCAAAACACAAATGACGATAGCCTTATCATGACACAGGCATGTAGTGTCGCGACACTGAACTTCGAAGCCAAAAACAAAATCTTTGGATGAAATAAGGTGTATGTTGTGACACAAGGTAGGCTGTGTCACGATACATCTTCTACACAATAAAGAATTCTTGCACTCGAAGCTATGATGTCATGTTGAAAGATGCTAATGTAAGCAGCTGTGATTTGGTAGTTTTTTTTTATTTTTTATCTCTTGTATTAACTAGACTTTAAGTGTATCTAGAGATGTGTAGGCACCATGTAACACTAATTTAGCCTATATAAGGGGGCCATTGTAACCCTAATAAGATTTTTTATTATTCAGTTTAGTTTATTTTTATGTTTCAGTAGTCGAAATTCTGCCTGTTTCGATGTGAAGGAGATAGTTGTTGCATTTTTAATGAATTTTTATTTTATGAAATCCTGTTCTTTGATTTCTTCATCATTTTAGATATACATTTCATCTTTAGCATCAAAACCACCATTTACCTTTCTTTTGTCTTTTCAATTTAGCTTTACCTCTCCTTTATATACTTTATCATTACAAAAGTACCTTTACCAATAAACATGACAATTATTCTTTAGCTAACATAAATTTTAACATACTTGAGGAACTCTACCAAGTTCTGCGTATTATGCATACAAGACTTCTTCACTTTTCATGTCTAAAAACAAGCTAAATTAGGCTCTGATACCAAATTTGTAGCACCTCAAACTGAATCTAATGAATCAAATTCAAATATTAGATGTTACCACTCTAATACATAAGTAACTTAACTCTACTTACACAAATTACAATCGATTTGAACTACTTAATTACAAGACTTCATAATATAGTACATAAGTATAAACTTTGAAGAATTTCAGTTATAACACATAGGGAATTTGATTACAAGTATTACTAAAATGATGTCCTGGTCTGACGTAGTTATCCCAATTTAAGGGTTTCGATATGCCAAATAAACTCGACCACACCATCAAAGCTTGTTCTATATGCATAATAATTTGATAAGCCGCTCCTTAGGCGTAGTCCTGGCATCATTCCCCCAGGCACAGCCTTACATTCAAATTGAAATAGAAAACACAATCCATCTAATAATCATTTATACCTTAGTCTTTGATTTTCATAAACAAGCAAATAGTCCATCACCATTAGCTCATTTTCTTGAAATTCTTAGTTGTTTGTCACTAGGAATAGTTTACCATTAACGAAACATAATCTTCCTTCTATCTATTATATCATAGTCAATTTTCCTTAACATTGTTTCATCAGTGGCTTCATCCTTTTAGAACTTCTTCTTTTCATACTCATACTCATTTTAATCATGATTCCCTTACTCAATGCCCTTTGCAAAACAAAATTTGAATTCGCTTTCATTACCTTATCTTTCTTCAACTACCCTTTCTTCTTATTGTTCACTGATAGATGCCTTTCATCAAACGATCAGAAGTAGCCTTTGCTCAGGTTTGTTCATTAATTTTACTTAACCCATACTTTGAATTCACCATATGCTCTGGCGTATTCTAGTTTCTCTATTCTTATCTTAAGTCCATACAGGTTAAGCCATAATATTTCATATGAAGCTCGACACAAAAGAAGCTCATTAGAATATCTCATCGAAGGTGTAACATGATATGCCACAGAGGATTTTCCTTCTAAGTTCATTACAATTATCGTTCCTTCAAAGTTTACCATGAATACCATTTCCTTCTCTCAGGGTTCGCCATAAAAGCATTTCCTTCAAATGGTCACCACAAGGGCCATTCTTTAAAGTGCGCCACAAAGGCATTCCCTTCATAGATCGCCACAAAGGCTTCTTTTCTGGAGTGTTCACGATCAGGATTAGCCTAAACTAACATTTCGTGAGGTTTGCCCCTCATCGTCTTGGGTCACGCAGAGAACCCCCTTAGGGCGATCACCTTCCTTTAATTATTTTTCACATAATGCCATAGCCCAACTATGGTCTTCAACAATATGGTGCCATGGCCATGGACTTTCTTTCAGAGATTTATATCGGATATCGTGTTTTTAGTCTCAACAGACCCTTTTAGATGACTCTGTGGAGACAAACACACACTCATCATGTTCAGACCCATTCTCATCAAAACATTTCAAATAGTATACAAATAAGATGCATATACATAATCCAGACATCTAGGTGCAACCATACTTCACACTGACTTACTTGAACTCCTTAGATCTATACCAAGTATGCATATCATTCTCAACAAACATTAGCATAGTCATAGACATACATCAATAGCTACACACAAGGTCACATACATAGCATATTGTAACCTCAAGGATCAAAACATCATCTTTCAGCCACTCTCTTACAGATCTACAAGTACCATCATCATACAAACAAGAGTTAGCATAAAGACTCATCTAATTCTCTCTTATTACAATTCAAAGCTCCAAATCCAGACTTCCATCGTGCGATCAGCAACTACTACTACTATAGAACAAGGAAACTCATCAAGATGTATTCATATACCTCTTTTCCTATCATTTTTAACAATGGAAATCCTTAAGCAGGGTCTTTTTATCCTTTATCTTATTGATTTACCAAGTCTGTAACAGCCTGTTTTTAGTGAAATCAAAATAGTGGTTTCGTGACCACAAATCTGATGAGTAAATTATTATTTTAATGTTTACAGGTTGTCAAAATGTTCGTATTAAAATTTCGTTAAGAAATTTTGATGTTTGCATGCTTAATTAAGTGAAAAGGATTAAATCGTTAAAAAGTACAAAAGTAGAGTTCTATTAGTTAAAGGTATTAATTAGCTATGAAACCCTAAAGTGAATGGATTTAATTGACAATTATACCATTTAAAATGTTAGTGGACTTTTATGACATAAAAATTAAGAGATTTTAATGTTAATAGGTAAGGTTAAATAAGTAATTTAATAATTAAGTTAATGTAAAATATGAAAAGCAATTGTATCATCTTCTCTAGTAAATTTAGTCACCGAAATTAGAAGAAGAAAAATCCATAGCTAGGGTTCTTTTATTCGGCCAAGCTCTCCCATTGCATGTAAGTGGTTTTTGAGTTCATTTTTAATAATTTTTATGTTTTCAGGATCGTTGTAACTTAACCTAGCTAGCCCGAGGATCAATTTGTAAAACTGTTAAAGATTTAGGATTGTGCCATGAATGCTTTTGTGTAATACTTGAGGTTTAATGATAGATTGTGAGTCCTTGTTGATAAATAAACAAGTTTTGTAAAGTGATTTTTGATGAAAATTGTATTTATGGACTTATTTGTAAAAATGATAAATGTTCTTAGTAAAATTATGAATTGATGGTTTGTATAGATTGATTTAAGTCCCTAGAGAATTCAGCTAGGTTGAAAAGAGGATTAAAATGCTTAAATTTTAATTTATGAGCTTAAGGACTAAATTATGAAAAAATTAAAATGTTAAGGGCAATATAATAATTTTGCAAAAAATAAATGTGGACTAAATTAAATAATAAAATTATTAAATAGATTGAATTTTTCTATTTAGATCAAGATAGACCATGTACAGGTTTAGATCGAGGAAAAGCTAAAGCCTCAGATTAGTCGACTTTGTTTCTACACTCTAGTCGTCATGGTAAGACCGTAGAGTTTTAATATGTATACGAATTTCTATTTTGGTACTTACATTATGATGCTTTAATTATTATGTTTTTAGAGAAATATTGTTGAATTGTACATTCGTGCCCCTGTTTGTACTTCGGTGCCCCTGAATTGTACATACGTACCCCTGTTTGTACTTCAGTACCCCTAAATGCATTTTTGTGCCCCTGATTACGCTCCGGTATATTTGAATCAAATAGTTTATGAATTGTATTTAATTAATTTAGATTAAATGATATAACATGTTCTTAATAAGCTCTATAAGTTTATCCGTTCTTGTGGATTGTTTTGTAGATCATCATTGCTGACATTTTGGGACGGATCAAACCAACGGCTCACACTATCCATTATAGTTGATAGTTTTTGTATCTCCTATGGTAGTGGCATGTATAAACTTAGGTAGTTGAAACTATGGTTGGAATGTGTTGGATGTTTTTAAATGTTCTTTCGATGAATATGTAACTAGTAGTTAAATGTGTTTGTAATTTGGTTTCATGTATGCATAATAGGTTATAATGTTTGTTTTATAAGATACTTTTGGTCACTTTTGATAATGGGTGTGAATGACTTAATGGTATGTTTTAAATTGGTATGTTAACGGCTAAGATATGGCATGTTTTGAAAAGTATTGAATTATATCTTCATGTTTGAAAGTAGGTAAATTTGACATGTTTAAGTAAATTTTAATGGTTTCTTTTGAGGTGACTTTGAATGGCATATTGGTTAGTTAAAATAAGACTTTTGGAATGGCTTATATATGCATATTTTAGGTATGTTCTGATGCTTTGTAAGAGTTTACCAATTGTTCAAATGATTATGCATGTTATGGTGTTGAGAATGACTTGTTTTTGGTGCATTTTAGATCCACACAGCTAGAGACACGGGCGTGTGACTCAGCCTTGTGTAACACATAGCCTGGCGACACGGTCATATGTCTCTTGAAGGTTCCTTTGCAAACAAGTTAGTGATTTACATGGTCTAGCACACAGTCTGGCAACGGCCGTGTGGTTTTATATCGAGAGTTACACAGTCTGGCACATGGGCATGTGACATTGCCGTGTAACCCTACTCAGAGAGTTACATAAGTGAGGACACGGGCTGGGACACGATTGTGTGTCCCTAGTTTGATTGTTACACGGCCTAAGACACGGGCGTGTCTTTCAGCCGTGTGAGGCACACATCCGTGTGACCCCTGTATCCAGATTTTTGCAACTTTTTCTTAGACTTTCCAAATGATTTCAGTTTATTCCCATTTTGTTTCTAAGGTATATTTAAGGCCTTGATGGCTCGATTTAGGGACAATATGTATGTAAATGAATGGTTATTAATATGTTTATTATAATGTATGAAATGTATGTTTAAATGTTCTATTTGTACAATAATACTTTGTAACCCTATTCTGGTGACAGATATGGGTTAGAGGTGTTACAAAGTCAAACAAATTTACTCTTCACAACACAATATGTAGAGTCATAAGCCTTACCTCGACGTGGTGTAATCACTGGTAAAGATCCAAATCTTCAACTTTAGCTCAAGAGAGAGAAATAAATACTTTGAGTTCCTTTAGATCTAGACAGAAATACTTCTTGAAGAAGAAAGATGAAAAAATCCCTCTTTTTAGACCTAAATGTCTATATATAGAACCCAAGCTTTTATTGGAACCTACCACGTGTCGTACACTTTCAAAGCTACCTTTATAAATGATTGATTTTTGTAAATAGAAATCCACTATTTTTTATATTCCTGGTTCGTCCCTTTGCTCATTTCTAACTATATCATTAGAATGTAACTAACACAACAATGCAATAAACTAGGCATACAATACCTTTGGTAGAAATCCCCAATACTCTTACAAAATCTCTTCTTCTTTATAACTTAATACATTCTGAGAATGATCCTCACTTAACAACCCGGTACCTACTATGCGCCCGATCTATATGCTAGAACAACAATTGGGCAGATAGGACTACGCCACTCAGGTTACTTTTTGTTACTCCCCAAATTCAGAATCCGCCTAAAACTGAGTATTACAAAGTTTATTTCATTTAATATGAATTTGATTGAGAATTCAAACTATGAAATGAAAAATAATGTTAGGCATTAATTTGAAATGTGATGTATTAAGGGAAAATAGATTGTATGATAAATAGATTGTATATATGATTAAGATAATGAATTGATTAAATGATTTTTATTTTATGAATGATAATGAAATGTTGAATTAAGCGAATTGAAATGTTATATGATTGAGTTAATACATAGTATGATAAATGTTGAACTCACCTTTTTGATATGTGATTTTCCATGATAGGCAAACTTTAACAAGCTAAGTAGCATGTAGTGTATAATTATAATCGGAGGTAAGTTATTTGGTTTTAATACCGATAAACTTACTAAGCAAATGTAATGCTTACTCCATTGTTTCCTTTTTCCTTATAGTGTCAACTTGCGAAACGTGTCAGGAGGATCGTCGGGAAGCTCACACTATCTCGACATTGATTCTATAGTCTTTTGACCATATTAAGACTTGGTTATGTGTGGCATGTACTTAGGAGTTGTATAGTAGTATGACTTGGAATCCTTGTTGGTGTGGTTATGGCAAAGAATATGCTTGTTGAAAACATATGCAATAGTAAATGGTTTAATTGTGTATTTGGTATTTGAAATGACATTTTAAGTATGCAATTTTATAGGTAATATGTTATCATGATATGAATTAGTTGGTTTGAAAGAGAGGTATATAATATTTGGCATGTATCTAAGAGAGTTATGTGATTGTATATGTCATGCTTTGAATGATCTAGCATTTTAAATGTTATGTGAATAAGTATATAACTATAAGTTTGGTAATGATCTTGGTATTTGGAAATCTTTTTTGATTTTTTAGGTATGTATGTTATAGTGCTTATGTGGTGATAAGGAAATATGTTTAAAATATGCTTAGTAAATGAATGGTATGTATATGATAGGTTTGAATGAATTTGGTAAGGTATTGTCCATGCTTGAATGATTGATATTGAATCATTATTATAAGGTGTTATAAATGGATAAATGAGGTATGTCATGTTATTTGCTTTAAAGTGCATTGAAGGGTATATTGGATTGTTTTGAATATAGTGTTATGTTTGAATTTAAATTGTCGATTGATGTGTCAATTGTGACATATTAGTTAGACACTTAGGATAATTATTATAAGTGATATTTGTGGTATGCTCTTGGTTGATGTTTTTCAGGTCTATAATTATATCTATGGTTACCATTTGAATTTTAGGTGTTTTGGGCGTGAAATGGACATTTTAAAGATTGGTCTTTACCATTTCTATACTTAAGTATTGATATTGTGGCATTTTGTATCGATACTTGACCATATGAACAATTAAAAGAAAAAACAGAATGTCAAAATGGTATCACTATTTATATGAGTATCGATACTTTTTCCATAAAATATCAATATCAGAAAATAAATATCGATACCCTTGTTTTGCATAATAAATAGAATCATGATTTGGTATCAATATTTAATATGGTATCGATACAGTATCGTTGCCTAGTAATCAAATATCGATACTAACTATAAAACTTTAAAATTTACAATTCAATCCTATTTCATGCTTGAATTACACAATTAAGTCCTTGTAAACGTTAAATTATTACATTGCATAGTATGTGAATGAAATTTATATAAATTACATATAATTGTTTATATTTTCTTGTAGCATCCTATTACTCATGTTCGGCGACCAGACCGGGTAAGGAGTGTTACACTGCAATTTCTATTATGTATCAACTTGTAATTCCATCCCAACCATTTATTAAAGACATAAACATCGTAATCATTTGGTATCTGCAACATATTAACATCAAGTTATGCAAGCTAATGCCTTTTCTAACATTAAATCAAATCCCTATCATCCATAACTATATATCCAATACCAAAACATTCAAATCATTTCAATCCTGACCTCAATTCACCAAGTTCATCAATAATGCAACATTTTAGATCAATTTACCCCATATTTAAGTTCATTTGCAACTTAATTACAACTAGCTAGATACATAAGTCATCCAACAATATGTCTATACCATATTACTTATAAACTATCTATTTGGTGCAAGTCATTCAATCATATACATACATGTTAAATTCACAATTACCATTTGCAAAAGTACCTTTTTTATTTACATACCATATAATAATTCAAATACTAATTTTTGCATTCATATGATTAAATCCAAATGCCAAACATTCACTTCAACATCATAAAACATAGAAAATACTAAAATGACTCTACAAGTTACATGCCATTTAACTAACAAAGGAGGTTCACAAACATTATTGAGTCCGAGATTTTTAACTGAATGCTGAAGTCGATGCTCGGGATCTTGAAATGAGCCTAACCTGCGCATAAAAAACAAAACCGTATGCTAAGCGATAAAGCTCAATGGTGTTTCTATAATTCAAATAACAAAATGCAAATAAGTCAATTATAAACATTCAATTAAAATGCCATTTATACCAACTACAAACTAACATGCTAAGTATACCATTTATACTATATAATTCAATCTATACATGTTCAATGAACTAATTTAATAATGAATCATATTATCATACAAAATTTCCTAATTGAATCTATTGATTCATCTCATTTCCATATCAAACCTCTGGAATTGTAAATCTGATTTGCATAATCTCTCATAATAATAATTCAATTTATATACTATTATCAACTTTACATTTTAAATCCCTATTAACCTAGCTCATACTCGGACGAATACACAGATCAAACCAACACACTAAATTTGGCACCCAATGCCTCATCCAAAAATCTGAAGTGAATATATTGCACCTAACACTCATCGGTCGAACCAAAGCAAAAATTGTGCCTAGCACTTATGGACTTGTAGTCAACGAAACTTGTACTCAATCTATCTTATAGCATGCCAACTATATCTGACTCTGCCCGAACAATTAATAGGGTAACAATTTATCAAATTAAATATTTTGTTCAATTCACATTTCATCAATTCAATTCATAGCTCAATACATCAATTCTCACATAACATAACACAAACCAATTCAAGGTTAATTTTACATCTTCCATCAAATTACACTATTTTCAATTCTATTCAATTTAGTCCTCTATTTTGATAATCAAACATATTCATACCAATTCAATTCAACTAATCAGTCACAATTGCCTCCATAATTTACCATGTAAAACAATAGAAATATGCAACAAATAAAGTAATTCAAATTATAGAAACACAAACCAAACAATCGAGTTACTCTTTGACGGATCTCGTATTTCTTTTCCCTCTCGGCATTCCTGTGTCATCGGATCTCGTATTTAGCTACGAGTTAGAATCTAACAATACATATATTAAATTCTAGCTCAAATCATAATCAATTACAAAGACACACTGATGTGAGTCTCAAGACCTAACTTCAGGCTCATAGATGTGATGGGATTACATTACCTCAAGACCCAATAACAAGGTCAAAGGCCAAACAAATCAAACCAAGATTCGATCAAAGGCAATATGTGAAGACGAATCTTTTTGAGGAATGGGGGAGTGATAGATGCACAGAATGGGTGAAATTTATTAAAGTAAATTCAACCGAACTACCAATTTTTAACCTTAAAAGATTAGTCAACTTCCAATGAATATTTTAATAGGATCCATGAATTTATAAGCTTAGATGTCTGAATAGCGATTGAAGATCTATCTCTTAGCTTCGAAACTCACTTTGAATCACTTGATTTTGAGTTCAGGAGCTCAAGTTATGACCATTTTATTGAAGACTACACGAGTAGAATTTCTAGACAGGATTATTACATAAATTACGAGTTTCGGGCTTTTTATTCGAGTTTAAATAATATTGGGTTCAGTTTTCAGGCTTAATTTTTATTATATGCAATCCCAATATCGTATTTATTAAGTTTTATTATTTTATTATTTATTTATTCTAAATTTTGGATAATTTTTAAGTATTTTAAGTTATTTCGGAGTTTTATGTCAATAAGAAAGTTTAGTTTAAAACTACTTCTTGTTTAAGGCAATTAGAGTTTTTGTATACTTAATAATTGTATTTAGACGTACTTAGCTAGCCTATATAAAGACATCTTCATTGTACACAAATTAATTCATTATTATTCAAGAACTTCTCTTTTGAGTTAATAATTTTGTAATACCCCAAAATTTTAATTTATGATTTCGTGTATGTGTGACACACAATTGAGTATCTGCTTCAGTGGTTAAGTGTTCTGGGTGTATGTAAGAGGTCCCAAGTTCAAGCCTTACTTGGGCAAATTTTGGTATTTTTATAAATAAAGCCTTAACCTTGTGCAAAGGGCTTAAGTTTAATTGTTGGTAAGTTTATATTAGAATGTGCCTACTGGTTTGGTGGTTAAGTGGAGTGTTGGAGTGTTAGAGGTGCTGTGTTCAGTTCTCTATGATGGCATGGAGACAATATTTTTGCTCCAATTTCGGCTAAGAGTTGTGTTCGGGCAAAATTTTGAGAAGTTGTGTTTTAGTGGGTTAATAAGGAGTGATTTTAGGAGATAACTAGGGAGAGGTTATCAGAAAATAATCTAATTATCTTTTTTTTGTAAAAAAATAATAATAATAGAGTTTCGGTTTTCTCTCCAATTCCTCAAACTTTTTCTGATGTTTCATTATTCTTCTCTTTTTCTCTCCTCTGCCGATTCTTTCCCCTAGTTGCTGCCGAAATTTCCATTATTATTTTCCCCTTCCATTTCCTTTTTTCCAATTTATGGTTGTTCATCGTTGGTTGCGCGTGTTCGGTAAGTAACAGTTTTGTCTATTGTTAATCATTCTTGGTTAATCTCTAAAAAGGGGATTCTTTTTTGATGTTTAGGAGTTAATCAAGGGGCTGGTGGTTTTGAATCGACGCTGTGATTGTGCGAAGTCGTGGTTACTCAAGTGAGGTAAGGGTTTTGTTAAGTTTTTAATCGCGTTCCTTCCGAAATTGGTTGATTAAAAATGAATTAAGTGACTAATCTGGAGATATGTTGGTCGATTTTTAGGTTTTGGAGGCTTAAGAGTGCTTACGCATCAGAAACGATACCAGTTGTGTACCCGAAACATAGAAAACGGGATTCGACGAAAACCCGACATTGCTTGCTATCGAGAAATAAGAGAAATAAGAGAAAATGATGCGAAAAAAATTGTAAAGAAAAGAAATAAGGGTGTTATAAACTTGGAAATCAACATTTTGCACTAAAATAGTTTTAGACAACAATTATAATAGGCCCATTTCTCCCGAGCCCATACCAAAACCAAAATAAAAAAAAATAACAAAAATAAAATCCAATAATAAGTGTCCATAGTCCATTTACAATAAGCCCAAAGTCATATGGCCTAACAAAACCCCATTACACCCAAAACAGACCTAACAATGGCCCAATACCCGAGTGAAAGAAATCAAGCCCGATAGGCTCGAGTTTTTTCAGTTTTTGGAAACCCTAGGGTTCCGTTTTCCCCTTGCGCCGCTGCTGCCTTCGTGCTAGCTTCCACGCGCGTTGTTGCTTCACGCCCCAATGCTTCACACCCCACGAACGGCCTGGCCATGTCAGCAGCACCACGGCCTCACACCTACGAGAAGAAAATAACAGAAAATAGCAAGCAACAATTGACAGCAAATAATAACAAATTACAACAAGGATTTTTTTATTTTCTTCTCCCTTTTATTTTTATTTATTTTTCGGCTATAAAACCGAATGAAACGATGTAAATAGGGGCTTTACACAGTGAAATACACACGCATATATAAAAAACAGAAATTAGTTCAAGAACAGTTTTCAAAAGGTGATTTTAGATCTTATTTTCTCTTTCGATTCTGCTCCTATTTCTTTAATCACTGTTACTGCGTATAAATACAAAAACATAAGAGGGAAAAGGACTTATCTTTTGTTTTTTGGGAGAACGCCTTCCGTCCTTGTTTGCTTCGTTGAAATCAAAGCTCAAATGGGGATTATACGACTCTAAATAGAGTTAGATTTAACGCCATCTGTCGAGTATGGAGGCAAAATGGCGGATAGGTAAATAGTTTTTTTTGGTTCGGCCGAATGGGGAGGGAAGGAGGCTTTAGGTTTTTTTTGCTTTGATTCTTTTTTCGAATGGCTGTGTGTTAGTCTAGGTTTTTTTAGTTTTGAGTAATGAGGAGCATGAAACGGCACCGTTTAGGGCTTGTTTCAATGGCTCTAAAACGATGCCGTATAGACTTTACCCGTGCGACCCGACCTAGCGCCCACGGAGATTCGCGTGTTTTGGTCTTTGAGGGATAATTTCGCAATTCGTCCCTCCCTTTCACGCCGACTTTCAATTGAGCCACATTTATATTTTTCTTGTTTTTTTAATTTATCCTTGAAAATTGCGTATAAATGCAATATATTTCGTGCCTAAACGCTGCGTTTTGAGATCTGGAATATTTCCAGTTTTGATCCCTAGACTTCTGCGTGAATTTTACTTTAATCATTCTTTTAATTTTAATGGTTTATTTTATTTATAAATTATCCCTTTCATTTTAGTTTTATTTTAATTGAGCTTTTTTAAAAGATCCATTTCACATTCATTTTTTAATTCTTGTTTTCACTATTTTTTAAAGATTCATTTCACATTCATTTTTTAATTCTTATTTACTTATTTTTATATTTTGAGTTACTTTGATGATTATATTTTGTTTTTTTTTAAGTCATTGTTGTAAAACTTTTATATCATATCATTTTAATATTTTGTATAATATTTTATATAAATGTTCTTAAACATTATTATATATATAATTTATGATAAAGCTAATCTTATTCTATGTATATTACTAATCTTATGTTATTTTATACATATAATTTTTTTAAAATCTATTCACATATTTCTATATATATTTTTTGTTATCTAAAGGAAAATCCTACATATCTAATGTATTATTTAAATTATTATTATGTATATGTATATATTGTTACATATGTTTGATTTATATACATCATTAAATCCATATTACCTCATATGTATAATCTCTTTTGAATCTACTTGTGTACATAATTAGGTTTTTTGAAATCTATTACATATACAATTTTTGATAAAATTAATTTAATCTTATACATATTATTAATTCCATGCTATTTTCACAAACAATTGCTTCCAAATCTATTTATATACATATTCGTTTTTGTAAATTCATTATGTGTATAATTTATTTCCTAAGATTATATCTTATTATGTATTTTACTATCCATTCATATTTTATGTAAATTCTCTTTTATTGTGTGTATTGTTAGTTTCAAACAAATATTTTTTACACTTTGCATGTTATTTGATTCAAATGTCTTCATTCTACAATATTCATCTTAATGATTGTATATATCTTTAGTTTTTATTCAAGTTATTTCAAAATCATCAAATCATCAATTTATCTATATTATGTGTTCATTAATTCATCACTATTTTAAAATTGTCTTATACCACATTGGTTCCTAATCTCCATTTTGTTTTGTACATTTTATCTTGATTGTGTTATATTAAGTTATGGATCATTGCTGTATACTATTTTTTGTTTCTTATTGTTATATCAATTGCTCTCCATACATGCTTGGAAAGTTGATTTCATTTTGCTTAGATTAGTTATATTCAATTGTTTGATTTGATTGGTTAAATAGGGTTATGTTATCTTCATTTACCAATTTTGTATTTTATGCATGCATATTATCCCATGATTATTATTTTTCTTTTGGTTTACAAATGTTACTTTATAATTTTCAACTCGTTAAAATCAATTATTTCATTTTATTTCAAATAAAATTAAGGCGTTTTGAACTAGTTTATAATCATTTATTTAAAATTATTTTAAAGAAGGCAATGTTCAATATTTGAAAATTCAAAAAATCGTGCCCTACCGTTTTGTGTTTCGATTTCTCGTTGGACTAAATATCTGGACATGCTTTAGTAATTTTTAACCTAAGAGCTTTTGAAAGTAAAAAATCAATCGAGTTTTCATAGGAATGAAGAATCGTATCTAATCGAGCTAGATGTGACGCTATATACCTTTGAAACGAGAGAATTTCGACGATCAGCTTGAACCACTCAAATGCTTTTAAAGGAACCATATTTCAAACTTTTTAAAAAAAAAAACCCTAGACGTAAGTACAACACTTAATCAATCTGGGACCAGTTTTTGGGCGTAGTGAGGGTGTAACCCTTCCTCATACGTAACCGGCTCCCGAACCCATTTTTAAATTTATGTGGACCAAAATTGATTTGAATAGAACAAAATGTTTTAGTAGGTGATCCAATCACACCTAAACAAATAGATTGGTGGCGACTTCACATTTTGCTTTAAAAGTCGATCCCCATTTTTTAGAATAAAAATTGGTTTCGACAACTTGGTGACTCCACTGGGGACTGAACAAAAGAGTCAAGCCATAAAATTGATTATTTTCTGTCCTTTTGGTTTAAAGTTGAAAATTTAATTTGAAAATCATGATTCTTTTGTTGCATTTGTTTGTATGATTGTTGTGGTTTGAGTCTTGTAGAGTATTCTTGCATTGCATTGCATGACCGTAACGGTCACACCTTTTAAGTGAGAGTTAGAAACTATGTTTTCGTGAGGTTTTCACCTCCGCATGGGCTAGTGGATTACTTTCGGGATATATCTATAGCTATGATTTCGTGAGATTTTCATCTCTGCATGGTTATAGGGAAATGTATTCCCCTGAACCAAACTCGATCCATATGAGCCTATAATGGGTGAGGATTGAGGAATCTGCTAGTTCGGGTACCTTTTCTCTAGAATTGAGCCACATGTAGTGAACCCTAAGAGTCCACCTTAGGTAAAACCTTACCCAAAATTAGTGGTCACCCGAATAGGTACTTTATTTGTTATTTATTTTTGTACTAACGTGTTTTGTTTTTGTTTTGTTTATAACTGCATTGTATTACATCATCATAGAAAGGAGGTGTTGATTCATATTTTATTCCTAAATAGAAAAGTTTGTCATGAGAAAACGGATTTATTGATAAAGTGGATTATAATATGGTTGTCTGAATATGGTCTAAGTAAACACAACGAAAGAAGGTTGATAGTTCGCGGAGGAAAACAAGAATTTGTTTTATTACCCGAGGATTCAAGTTAATAAAGATTGTTCGAAAGCCGTCGTGTCCCAATTTTCTTAAAGGAGCTAATCAACATCGCGAGGATAATAAGTCGCGGCCCGGATCAAGCAAAAAGGAGCTGGTGGAGGCATTTATTGAAAGCTTGCGAGATTTGATTTTTACGAAGAAAAGGGATTGGTGTCTTCATCTGGAATATAAAGGCAAGACCGTATATGTAATCCGTTTTATGTAAAGGAATTTGTTTTCTAGAAAAGTTGTTCTAATGGAATTGAATTCAAAATCAACGCCTTTCTTTCTTTTGCATTCATCCCATGCACTTATGTTGCATTGCATCATTGCATCATTTGCATTAGATTTTCATAAAAGGGTCAATAATTAGTTGAAATCATTTCAGTTAATCTGGGAACCAATAAAAACTTACCAACCAAGTGTCGTTACAGTACCCGTGCTAAGACAAAAGATATGGACCAAAGATTGGAAAGACTTGAATAATTTCAAAGAGAGATGCAAGACTAGTTACAAATGCAAATGTAAAAGCAACTGACAAAGATCTGGCAAGATATGAGAGACCGAGTGTTAGAGTCTCAAAGGAATATGATGAATCAGTTGTCCCAATTGCTGGCTAAGAAATGGGAATTGTGAAGTTTGATGATTCTTCAGAACTTAATTGCTCTGACAATGAAGTAAGTGCCATATTTGAAAGTAGGGACAAAAGAGTTGCGATGCCTTGAACAAGTCAAAAGCCTGGAAAGAATACTGGGGAATGAATGACATATCCAAAGAGGGAACCGGGGAATAAAAGTTTCCAAACCCTTATGTACTTGGGGGTGTTTTGAGTAATGGGATTGTGGAAGAGATTCCTGTATTTTTAAAGCTGATCTAGAGTAATGTTCAAAACACGCTTGTTGCTTTAAGCCTAGTGTACAAGCCCATTTGGCCCGGGCCCAAAACCCAAAACTAGCCTAAACCCAATAAACCCCAGAACCCTAGCCCAATACATTAAGAAAAAATAAATATAAAAAATAAAAAAGGAAGAAAACCCTAGCCCCCCTATCTTCAGCCGCCGCCTCTAGGGCCAACTACCCTCTGCCACCACCTGCTCCACCGCCACAGTCGCCTCACCGCCCACTTGCACCTGCAAAGTAAATGAAAAGACAGATAATGTAAAATAAAGCATGTAATTTGGCTTTAAAAAAGGGCCAAAGCCAAAAATTTTCTTCTTCTTCTTTTTCTTTTTTCGGCAATCTCCTTTTTTTGTAAACACGAACATTTAGCAATCTGTATCCACAGATAAACTCAAAAATCGCAGCAAGATAGGTACAAAAATCAAGCTAAAGGTCTACTTACTTTTCTTTTCTTTATTCTTCCTTTTTTTCTTCGGATCTGTGTGTAGATAATTTCTATTCTATTATAAACAATATATATATGTTAGTTCTAAAAAATATAAAAAAAAGGAGGAAAAAATCACCTCTAGGCGATTTTCGGCCACCACGTCATGTGTGGCGGCAAGCACGACGACGGACAGTGCAGAGGCGGTGGCCGGTCCGGCGGCGAGACACAGGGGTTGAGAGAGAGTTGAGGGGCTAGCTTTCTGTTTTTTTAAAGGGAATGGGGAAAACTGAAAATTTTTAAAAAATTTTGGGTTTATATAGTGATACAATACGGCGCCGTTTTGGGCCTCAGTTCATAGCACCAAAACGACGCCATTCGAAGCTTCAACCAGCGACCGACCCGACCCACTTCCAGGATCCGCGCGTTTTCTTGCGATTGGGACATTTGCGCATGCAGTCCCTCCGCAATTACATTGGTTTTAATCAGGTCCTTTCACGTTTTTTAATTTGGCCCCGTAATTTTAATTCTATTTTAATTTAATCCCCCGACTGTTTGAAGGAAGAACATACGAACGACGTCGTTTTAGGAAGTCGGGATATTTATTCCTTTAGGCCCTCCTGTTTGCTCGCGCGTTCGAATTAGCCCCTCCCTTCTTTCCTTTATTATAAATCTGCCTCAAAATTCTGTTTTTAATTCAAGTTCGTCCTTTTTTTTTTTACTTTTTTCATTATTCTAATTTAATTTTAATAGTATTTGTAATATTATATTTCATTATTGTTATATTTTTATTAACAGTTCATTATTATTATTTTCATTTAATACTTATATGCATACATGTTATGTAGTGTTATTAATAGTCTTTTTTTTATTTTATTTTTCTTAACTTTATATTACGTATATATATGTTTTTATACTATATTATGTATACATTCTTAAATATTATTAGTTATATATTTTTATGTTATTATATATATGTGTCTAATGTTATATTACATATATACTTTAAAAGTTATACCAAGTTCGTATACATTATATACAGTTTTTCTTAAATATTATATATTTGAATACTAATACCATGTATTATGTTTTCAATACATATATGTTTGCGTATATATAACATTACTAATCTTCTTATTTTATTTTCTCCGTTACACATTGTCGTTTATATATCCTTATTATTACTATATTAGTATTTTACTATTACTATTATTTTTATTCTATTACTACTATTATTGTTGCTTCTATTAGTTTTTATTTTTAGTTGTTATTGCTTTAGTACATATATATATATACGTATATTTATATGTTTTTTTTTCACTTTAATTTAATATTGTTACTGTATTTCCCTTTTGTATTTCTACATCATTATTATTATTATTACTATTATGTATTATTTATTTATTTATTTATTTACCACTAATTATTATTACTACTACTATTCCTTTTGTTAACATATTATTATTCTTATTGTTATTTTTATATAACATCATTTTTATCAACATATATTATTACTGTTAATATATTATTATTATTATTATTATTATTATTATTATTATTATTATTACTTTATTATAGCTATTTTTTTCTTTCTTTTTTTCTCTTCTTCTTAATTTGTTCACTTACTCATGTACTTATTCGTTTATCCCCCGATTTAAAATCAAATTTTCACTATAATTTGCTTTGTTATTTCATTTATCATCATGGTTACTTTATTTTATTTCATTTGGTTCTCGTTATCATTATCCCATTATATTTATTCGTTTATTCACATATATATCTATATCTGCAAGTTTATGTCATTCGTTATTATTATTATGTTTATATCATCACCTTTGTTATTATTATTACACATGTTAATGCTGCGATTTGTTTCTCGTTTCACCATGTGATCATGATTACATTGGTCCTTTACTCGACGCATATATTTGTGTTTTCTAAAAACAAGTTTCGTATATAGGCGATTCGAGAAAATTGTGCCCTAACTTACTGGGCTTCGATTTTTCTCATTTAACCTAAATAACAGAATACTCTTTTAAATTGCTATACAAGTTTTGAAAAAAATGCTTATTCTCAGAGACACGAAGCGTTGTGCCCTAACTTACTGGGTATGACATTCTGTCACCTCGGAATAAGAGTTTGTTTTAAAATAAAGGCAATATTCGGTGTTTGAGAATTCGAGAAAACGTGCCCTAACTCACTGGGTTTTGATCTCTCTCGTCTACTCTAAATAGTCGAATACCCTTTTAATAAATTAAAATACGCAAATTTTATATAAAAGGCAAGCTCGCTCTCGAAAACTCAAGATGTCGTGTCCTAACTTACTGGATGTGACATCTTATGTTTTGAGACGAGAAAGTCTTTAACATGTGAGCATTTTTTAAAGAGGGATCGTATTTTAAATTCTTTCAAATTTTCAATCTTCGATCTTAAGACAATAATTAATCAACTAGGTACCAATTTTGGGCGTATTGAGGGTGCTATTCCTTCCTCGTGCGTAACCGACTCCCGAACTCATTTTTTGATTTTCGTAGACCAAAAATTATCATTTTAGTAAACCTTAACTTTTATTAAAATCGTTAATTCAAGGGTGACCCGATCACACCTCATCAAAAAAGGATTGGTGGCTACTCCTATTTTATTTATTTATTTTATTTTCGTTTCAAATCCAAGTCGATCCCCCTTTTTCAAAAAATGGTTACGATAGCTTGGCGACTCCACTGGGGACATCAAATAAGAGAGTCAAGCCACGAGTTGATTAACTTTTGTCTTTTTATCAAAAATTGAAAATTTGATTTTGAAATACGATCCTTTCATTGCATTTCATCAGCTTTTTGTGGTTTGTATAATACCTGCTACGTTGGTCCAAGTCTTTAAATAGTGTCGCATATTGCAGTGCATGACCGCTGTGGTCACACCCTCTTAAGTGGGAGCGTGAAACTACTCCTTCGTGAGGTTTTCACCTCCGTGCAGGATAGTGGATCGCTTTCGGGATACATCTGTACCTATGTCTTCGTGAGATTTTCATCTCCGTGCAGCCATAAGGAAATGTATTCCCGAATCAACTCAACTCGAGTGCATGAGCCTATAATGGGTGAAGATCGAGGAATCTGCTGGTTCAGGTGCCCTTACTCTAGAATCAAGCCCCATGTAGCGAGCCTTAAGAACCCACCCTAGGTAGAGCCACTCCGAAACCCTAGTGGTTACCTGGGCAAATGCTATATTTATTATTCCTTGTTTGCTTTGAACTTGTACTGACTTGCTTTGTTTTACTTTGATTGTATTTGCATGGCATTTTCATCATAAAAGGTGTTGATTCGCATTCGGTTCCTAAATAGATAGCTTATCATGGAAAAGGGGTTTTTTTGATAAAGTAGAAGACAACGCGGCTGTTCAGATATGGGCTGAGACAACACAACAAAAGAAAGGGGACAGTCTTACCGAGGGGTACATATCAGAGTTGTGGGATTTTACTCGGATCAGCGTAACTTAGAATAATCTCTAAGAGATGAAAGAAATTTGGGGTCAGTGGGATGACGAGGTCAAACCGTTATGCTACAGTCCTTACGGGGATTTACCTTATCTGCTCGATGTCAAGGTAGATGAACACCTGTTTCGAGCCCTCACCCAATATTGGAATTCTGCTTACAGTTGCTTCACTTTCGGGAAGGTAGATTTGGTACCTACTGTAGAAGAATACACGGCCTTGCTCCATTGCCCGAAGATTCAGGTTGATAGAATCTATTCCAGACCTGCCAACGTCCCAGCGTTTTCAAAAAAGCTGATGAACATCACAGGGATGAGCGAACAGTGGGTTGCAACCCGGATCAAACAAAAGGGAGATTGTAAATGCATTCCTTGGAAGAACCTGAGGGATCTAATCTTAGCACACCCCGACGTGAAGAAAAGGGTAGATGTATTCGCCTTGAGCATTTATGGACTGGTCATCTTCCCCAAATCCTTGGGGCATGTAGACGAAATGGTCTCCGATCTTTTTGATAGGCTTGGCAAAGGGACCACACCTGCACCCGTAATCTTGGCTGAAACTTTTAGATCATTGAATGCTTGTCGAAGAGCAGGTGAAGGGAGATTTATAGGATGTGCACATCTCTTGCTATCCTGGTTCCACAGTTATTTTTAGAAAGTGGAAAAGGTCTCGTATCGTATCTTCTCTGAAAATTACTCTCCACTAAAAGAGTTAGTAGCTACACCGAGGAGAGATGATATTACAGAAGAAAATTGGATGGCGATTCTTCAAATTTTGCAAGAGGAAGACGTTGAATGGAGGGCCCCGTGGATGGTTCCCGATGAAATATTATACCGATGCGGAGATTTTGACTGGGTTCCCTTGTTAGGAGTATGGGGAGCCGTCGGGTACGCCCCTTTGCTTGTATTAAGACAGTACAGGTCTAGACAGTTTACACCACCAACATGCGGGTTAGCTCAGTGCGAGTTCGTATTCACGGGGAATAATTACAAAAAGAAAGTTCGCGAGATATCAAATGCCTGAAACCAGACTCGTAGAATGAAAAAGTTCGCTGCCAATCCCATGACTACCCCTGAGTATGACCGATGGTGGATTCGGAGAATTAATGACAATATCCCCACGCCAGATCAAGGGAATCCTCAGTCGATAGAAGAACACTTGAAAGTAATTCCATCTGAGCTAGAAATCATCAAGCAAGATTTCGAGAGAAAGAGTCTGGAACTAGAAAAGAGGATCGAGCAATTGGAGGAAGAAAAAATGCAATTGGGATTAGATGTCGATGTCCAGAAACTAGAAGCCGAAAGACTCAGAAAAGGAAAAAATAAGGCTGAAGAGGATTTAGACAGTTTGAAGACGGATTACAAGAAGCTGCGTAGGTCAATGAAAATCGCTGGGTTAGGAAAACATCTGAACAGTGGCGACAAGAAGTCAAAGAAGAGAAAAGCAAAGCCAACCAGTGGGAAGAAAAGTTCCGGGATGTTCAAACTCGAGAAGGTGCTCTGAAAAGAAGTTTGGTAGAAAACCAGAATGAGAAGGAGGGGTTAAAGATTCGGGTATCAGAGTTAGAGAGGCCCTTGTATCAAGATCGTAAACGCAGTAACTCAGAATCGAGTTGAAAGCCAGTCAGAACAAAATTGAAGAATTAAAAGAGAATATAGAAGAACTCAAAACAGCGCTGCAGAATCGTGAACTTCAGATTGAACTCCTTGAGGTAAATAACGAGCGATTTAAGATGCAGCTTCATCAATCTCAAGATCATGTCCGGAATAGAGACTACGTCATGGGCGAAGCTTTGACTCAAGTGCGAGAAGTGGCTGATCACTTGCAAACACTAGAAGTACAAGCTGATGTGCTGAGTCTAAAATATGAGTCAGAATCAGACCGAGGCCGAGAGCTAGCTTGGCTTCTTAGGCAGGTCAAGGCCCTAAGTATCAGGGCCAAGCCTTATATGTAATCTATTTTATGTAAAGAAACTTGTTTTCTAGAAAAGTTACTCTAATGAAATCGGATTGGAATCAACGCTTTGCATCATATGCATGGCATTCATGCATCAGCATTGCATCATATGCACTAAAACTCACAAAAACCCTAAAAATCATGGCAGTTACCCTGGAACATCGTTACGGTACAAGAGGAAAAACAAGAGCAATGGACCAAAGATTAGAGAGATTGGAACAAATGCAAAAAGAGATGCAGGACCAACTACAAACACGTATGCAAGAACATCTTGCCAAAATCCAGCAAGATATGAGGGACCAGATGCTGGAATCCCAGAAAAATATGATGGATCAATTAACGCGTCTATTGGCTGGCGGATTAGAAAAAGGGAAAAGCCCTTTGGTCAATGCGGGAAACGATATTGAAGATCCTACTTACCCTCCGGGGTTTGCCCCAGCGGACGTTCAGATGCAACCTGAGGTGTACCCAAGAAGGCCATCGATCACAATTAGGCCCCAACCATTTCAGGCCGGTGTCTCAGTACCAATGAATTATCAGGCTGGTTCGGGCTCCAATCCGGGGGACAACCCGACCAACCCCGTAGTCCTCAATCTCGATGAAGTAATAGAAATAGAAAAAACGAGGGTGGAACTCCCGAAAGAGCTTGAAGAAAGATGTAGATGGTTAGAAGAAAAAATTAAAGAAATGGAAAACACCGACTATCGCGGTGGAACCAATTCTAAGGAATTAAGTTTGGTTCCAGACCTGGTACTCCCTTCCAAGTTCAAAACTCCAAAATTTGAGAAGTACAACGGGCTAGCTGTCCCGAAGCTCACATCACTATGTTCTGCAGACGAATGGCAGGCCATGTTAATAATGACCAACTATTAATTCACTGCTTCCAGGAAAGTCTGGTTGGGGCCGCTTCTAGATGGTACAACCAACTGACTCGCGCTCAGATCGGTTCATGGAAAGATTTAGCACAAGCTTTCATGAAGCAGTATGGTCATGTGGCAGACATAGCCCCTGACAGAATCACTTTACAGAACATGGAGAAAAAGCATAATGAAAGCTTTAGACAAGATGCCCAATGATGGAGAGAGGTGGCCACCCAAGTCCAACCCCACATTGGAAAAGGAAACCACTATGCTCTTCATCAACACCTTGAAGGCGCCTTTTATTAACTATATGCTGGGTAGCGCGACCAAAAGTTTTTCAGACATAGTAATGTCTGGAGAAATGATAGAAAATGCGATAAGATGTGGGAAAATAGAGGCGGGAGAAAGCACCAAAAGGTCAAGACCGAGAAAGAAAGAGCACGAGGTGAATAATGTTAGCTCATATTCGAAATCGACATCGTAAGCCAACCGAGGTTAACAACCCCGTCAAGAAGGCCCACCTGCATAAGAGCCTAATACAAGGCAAAATAGGGAGAAACTTCAATTTACGCCCGTTCCAATGACATACAAGGAGTTATACCAAAGTTTATTCGACGCACATGTCGTGTCTCCCTTCTATCTAAAACCAATGCAACCTCCGTACCCCAAATGGTACGATGCAAATGCCCAATGCGAATACCATGCCGGAGCCACAGGACACTCGATAGAAAACTGCACCACTTTCAAGAAATTGGTTGAAAGACTTATCAACATGGGCATCGTGAAATTTGATGATACATCTAGTGCAGAGAATCCATTACCCAACCATGGGGACAAAGGGGTAAATGCGATAATTGAGGGTTCGGGGAAAGAAACTAAGATGAATATTGCAGAAGTGAAAACCCCGTTGGAAGAAGTATGGAAAAAAATGGTAGAAAGAGGGTTGATAGCACAGAATTCAAGGGTCAGACCTCGAGAAGCAAAGAATTATTGCGAATTCCATGATCTAAAGGATCACGAGCTTTAGAAATGCAGCGAATTCAGGGCTTTTTTACAAGGATTGATAGATAATAAGGAGCTGGAATTTTTCGAATATGTCGGGAGCCTAGAAGAAACAGATGTGTGTACCTCCGAAGAAGGTTCGACGAAGGATGTTTATAAAATCAACCACCCAGTGGTTATCATATCACATCCGAGAATGAATGAAACCGGGGCACAAATTGCGCCCAAGGTTATAATCCAGAAGCCCGTTGCTTTCCCTTACAAAGATAGCAAAAGGGTACCGTGGAACTATAGTTGCAATGTGACAATCCCGAGAGAGGAAATCCCAATTAATGCATCAGAGGAAAGTCAAGACGAGGGTTTTTATACAGGCAGTGGAAGGCGTTATACCTCAAATACAAAAGTCGAGCAGGTTAAAGGAAAATTAGTAGCAATTGAGCAAAGTAAGGAGAGGTCGTCGGGACCTGAACCAACTGTTAATGAATCAGTGACTGAAAAAGAAGTAAAAGAATTCTTAAAATTTCTAAAGCACAGTGAATACAGCATCGTGGAACAACTGCACAAACAGCCAGCTCGCATATTGATACTGGCCTTACTCTTAAGCTCAGAAACCCATCGCAGCACATTGATGAAGGTGCTGAATGAAACTTATGTTGCTAACGATATATCTGTAAACAAGCTGGACCACTTAGTCAACAATATAAGTGCCGACAAATTCATATTCTTCAATGACGATGAAGTACCGCCAGGAGGCCGAGGATCGACTAAAGCTTTGCATATCACGACTCGCTGTAAAGGGTACACATTACCAGGTGTATTGATTGACAATGGGTCTGCACTAAATGTCCTACCTCTATCTACACTGAATAGGTTGCCAGTAGATAGTTCCCATATGAAGACATGCCAAAATGTAGTAAGAGCATTTGATGGTACGGAGAGGAAGGTAATGGGGAGAATTGAAATACCCCTCTTAATCGAGCCGAACACATACGAGGTAGATTTCCTAGTCATGGACATTAAGCCTTCGTATAATTACCTATTGGGGAGGCCATGGATTCACTCACCGGGGGCAGTGCCGTCATCGTTACATCAAAAGCTCAAATTTATAACGGAAGGTCGATTGGTGACCATAAATGCGGAGGAAGATATCATTGCATCCGTTACTAGCGACGCGCCATATGTGGGGACAGATGATGAAGCAGTTGAATGTTCTTTTCGGTCTTTAGAATTCGTGAATGCGACATTCATTACCGAAGGAAACAAGATTCTGAGGCTCAGGTTATCTGAGACTACAAGAATGGGGCTACGGCTAACCGTTGAAAAAGGGGCCCTACCCGAAAGAGGACTCGGGAAATACCTCCAGGGAGTGACTAATGCACCAACGATAAAGGACAAACAAGACCGTTTTGGGTTAGGATTCAGGCCAGACACGAAACAAAGAAAGAAGGAGCTGGAGAAGAGGCAAGAGAGAAGGAGAGCGCGATTGAACGGGGGAGAAATCAAATGGGAACCCATGATCTTCCCCCATATTTCAAAGAATTTTGTGTCTGGAGGAGTCATTCACTCTGAGAGGGGCACGTCGAGAAAGGAAATCGTGGAAGGAATGATGGAAAATTTGGGCATCAATGCCACATACGAAGAAGGAACTGGGATAGAGAATCTGTCAGGCATTCGCCCTCATGAGCCGGGAAGTGTTCTGAATAATTGGACTGCAGAAGAGATTCCTGTAGTCTTTAGAGCTAACACAGAGTAATATTCAAAACACACTTATTACTCTAGGCCTAGGAGTAATAAGAGTCCCTTTTTGTGAATATAGGCCTATGTTCAAAATTGTTATTTCAATGAAATGCATCCTTTTGTCTTATTCCCAAATATTCTTTTATTCTTTCATTCATGATCATACCATACATATCATTGTTCTTAGATTCCTTTGTTCTTTGTATCCTCCTTTGCACCTCCAACAGGTCTCCAGATATCAACGATGTGAGCGACATTGCTGCGAACTCAGAGTCTCCTTTAGAACGGGATATGTGTCTAGAGGGATCTCAGGACTTCGAGGATGATAGAGACTGTGACTTATTCCCTGATTTGTTAAGGATGGTAGAACAAGAGGAGAAACAGATTCTACCCCATGAAGAGACAGTAGAAGTCGTGAACTTGGGAGATGAACTAGAAAAGAAAGAAGTAAAGATCGGAGCCTGCATTACCACAGAGACAAAACGAGACCTTATTGAGTTACTCCAAGAGTGCAAGGATGTCTTCGTATGGTCGTATCAAGACATGCCTGGGCTAAGTACTGGCATCGTGGCACACAAGCTCCCCATCAAAGAAGAATGCAAGCCAGTTCAACAAAAGCTTCAAAGAATGCGGCCCGATGTTTTGTTGAAAATAAAAGAGGAGGTCAAGAAGCAATTTGATGCTGGGTTCTTACAAGTAGTCAAGTACTCGGAATGGGTAGCTAATATTGTCCCCGTCCCTAAGAAAGATGGAAAGGTACGGATGTGCGTAGACTATAGGGACCTGAACAAAGCCAGCCCGAAGGATAATTTCCCGTTGCCTCATATCGACACCTTAGTAGACAATACGGCAGGTTACTCACTTTTCTCCTTCATGGATGGTTTCTCAGGGTACAATCAGATAAAGATGCATCCTGAGGACATGAATAAGACCACATTCGTAACCATGTGGGGAACATTTTGCTATAAGGTGATGCCATTCGGACTAAAAAATGCGGGAGCAACGTATCAAAGGGCTATGGTGACCTTGTTTCATGATATGATGCATAAAGAAATTGAAGTCTATGTCGACGACATGATTTCCAAATCTCGGACAGAAGAGGAACATGTGCTAGTCTTGAGGAAGTTATTTTTGAGGTTGAGGAAATTTCAGCTGAAACTCAATCCAGCGAAGTGTACCTTCGGGGCCAGGTCAGGAAAACTACTAGGATTCGTGGTCAGCGAAAAAGGGATTGAGATTGACCCAGATAAAGTCAAAGTCATACAAGAGCTACCTCCACCGCGTACTCAAAAGGAAGTTCAGGGATTCCTAGGAAGATTAAATTACATCGCTCGGTTTATTTCACAACTAACCGAGAAATGTGACCCCATATTTCGTCTCCTTAAGAAACACAACCCTGGTGTTTGGGATGAGGATTGCCAGAAGACTTTTGACAAGGTCAAGCAATATTTGTCTAATGCCCCAGTGTTGACACCACCTAATCCAGACAAGCCATTGATACTGTATTTAACGGTGTTTGAAAATTCTATGGGATGTGTGCTTGGCCAACACGATGAGTCGGGAAGGAAAGAAAGAGCGATATACTACCTCAGTAAGAAGTTCACTGAGTGTGAAACAAGATACTCGCCAATTGAAAAGTTGTGCTGCGCCCTAATCTGGACAACCCCAAGACTTAGACAATACATGTTGTATCACACAACTTGGCTAATCTCTAAAATGGACCCTCTGAAGTACTTGATGGAGTCGACTGCTTTGAATGGGAGAATGGCCCGATGGCAAATTCTACTTTCTAAATTTGATGTAGTCTAAGTTAACCAGAAAGCTATAAAAGGAAGTGCGATAGCAGATTTTCTAGCCAGTAGAGCCCTGGAGGACTACGAGCCCCTGAACTTTGACTTCCCGAATGAAGATCTAATGTACATAGCGACCACTGAAGAAGACCCTCAAGAAAGTCATCCTTGGAAGCTAAACTTTGACGGAGCATCAAATGCTGTGGGCAACGAAATCGGAGCAGTCTTGGTATCCCCGAACGGAGATCATTATCCCTTTACTAGTAAATTGGATTTTGACTGCACGAACAATATGGCAGAATACAAAGCATGCATCATGGGAATTCGTGCGGCCATAGAGCGTAAAATCAAGGCGTTAGAGGTATACGGAGATTCTGACCTAGTGATATATCAACTCAAAGGTGAATGGGAGACGAGAGACCCCAAGTTGGTCAATTACCGAAAGCTGATCCTTGAATTAATTAAAGAGTTTGATGACATTGTCTTCTGCTACCTCCCGCGAGAAGAAAATCAGATGGCTGACGCCCTAGCAACTTTAGCCTCTATAATCAGGGTGAATAGGCAAGATGATGTGAAACCAATCCAAATGAGCATTTACGAGGCTCCAGCTCATTGTTACAACCTCGAAGAAGAAGAAGGAAATGATGACCACCCTTGGTACCACGATATCCTGCGATATGTGAAGAATCGCGAGTACCCCAACCAGGCTACTAAGAATGACAAAAGAACGTTGAGAAGACTGGCCAATGACTACGTCTTGGACGGGGAGATCCTATACAAAAGAAGAAAGGATCAAGTACTGTTAAGATGTGTGGACGCTATTGAGGCTAAGAAAATCTTAGAAGAGGTTCACGAAGGCGTCTGTAGGACACACGCTAATGGCTTTACAATGGCCAGACAGATTATGAGGTTTGGTTACTATTGGTCCACCATGGAAGGAGACTGTATCAACTACGCCAAAAGATGTCATAAATGCCAAATCTATGGAGACAAGATTAATGTGCCTCCTTCACCCCTGCATGTCATGACTTCACCATGGCCTTTCTCGATGTGGGGCATGGATGTGATTGGGCCAATTTCGCCAAAAGCCTCAAATGGGCATCGGTTCATCTTCATGGTTATTGACTATTTCACCAAATGGGTAGAAGCTGCCTCATATGCCAATGTTACTAAATCGGCAGTTAGCAAGTTCCTAAAAAAGGAAATCATTTGTCGATATGGAATGCCAGAAAGGATCATATCTGACAACGCATTGAATTTGAACAACAGCACAATAGCGGATGTCTGCAACCAATTCAAGATCAGACACCACAACTCGTCACCATATCGTCTGAAAATGAACGGTGCGGTTGAGGCAGCTAATAAAAACATTAAGAAAATTGTAGGGAAAATGACTGAAACCTATAGAGACTGGCACGAAAAGCTACCATTCACCCTCTATGCTTATTGAACGTCTGTCAGGACCTCCACCGGGGTAATGCCTTTCTCATTGGTTTATGGAATGGAGGCGGTTTTACCTATCGAGGTCGAGATTCCTTCCCTTAGAGTTTTGTCAGAGATAAAGTTGGATGAAGCAGAATGGATCCAGTCCCGATACGATCAGTTGAATTTGATTGAAGAAAAGAGGTTAAGGGCTATTCGCCATGGTTAGGTATACCAAAAGCGAATGATGCGAGCTTACAATAAAAAGGTTCCCATACAAAAGGATTTCAGAGGAAAATGGATGCCGAATTGGGAAGGACCTTATGTGGTAAAAAAAGCATTTTCTGGAGGAGCACTGATATTGGCTGAAATGGATGGCAAGACTTTACCCAATCCTGTGAATTCAGATTCGGTTAATAAATACTTCGCCTAAAAAAAAAATATGAAGAGGCCAAGGTGAAAACCCGCAAAGGGTATCTTGAGACCAAAGGGGATTTGAGTTGAAAACCTGAAAAGGGCGGCTTAAATTCGGTCAAAGTGGGGCATACAGCAGTCTTGCTATGCCTGAATTAGCAATGAAGGAGTATGCTACACCTCGGGGCATCTACGAGGGTACTCTAGATCCCCTAAACACACACCGAGCAAAAAGGGAGTCCTCAAGAAGTTCGTACATGGAAGCTCATGCTGCGATATCTGGGGCACCTATTTTCTCTCTATCCATTTTGTATTCCAGCAACATTTGTTGCCTGTGACTAATCTATTCCCAAGTTTTGTTTCTGACAAATTTCATTCCTGTCATTGTCGTGATCCTTTTCAAGCATTTTGCATTGAAATAATGATTAATGGATTAAAGTCATTTTTGCAAAAAGAGTTCTGCATATTACTCTGAAAGTCTCTAAATAGTACAGGAACCTGAAACAGGGCTATTATTTAAAACTAACCAAACTCAAAGATTGGAAACATTTGAGAAGAAAGAATTTAAATCGAGACTACCTCTTCGGGTTTCCTGTTCAAAGATCTAAGCTGAACAAGAAGACGGGGAACCGTTTTAATGATCGAACCTTGATAGCAATGACAACCCGGGATTCATTCTCACAACATGCTGCACTTGTGCATTCATAGATCATTCGTGACACACCTAGTTAGGAGCATTTGATTCATTTCAATCATAGCATCCTAATTATTTGACATAAGCATCACATTTAGTTAGGAGCATTTGATTCATTTCAATCATAGCATCCTAATTATTTGGCATAAACATAGATACATGAAACTGATTTTACAGATCGTGTTCCTAAGAGGACGGTACAGTGGAACCGGTGAATCCACGAGCCTTATCTCTCTAAGCAGTAGGGTAACAGGCTGAATTTACAGATCTTAATCCCCTAAACAGTAGGGAAACAGATCGAAGACGAAGGGTTTTAAACCCCTAAGTAGTAGGGCAATAGACCGAATTTACAGATCTTAACCCCCTAAGCAGTAGTGGAGCAGATCGAAGACAAAGGGTCTTAAACCCCTAAGCAGTAGGGTAACAGACCAAATTGCAGATCTTATCTCCCTAAGCAGTAGGAAAGCAGATCAAAAGACGGTGAGCCTTAACGCTCTAAGCAGTAGGGTAACAGGCTGAAGATCTACAGATCTTATCATCCTAAGCAGTAGGGAAACAGATCGAAGATAATGAGCTTTAACCTCCTAAGCAGTAGGGTAACAAGCCAATTTACAGACCTTAAACCCCTAAGCAGTAGGGAAACAGATCAAAGTTGCAGTAGAGCGGATCAAAGCCATTAACCTTATCTCCTTGAAGTTTCAGCGGAGAAGAGCGAAACTACAGGACTCATCTTTCTGAAGTCGCAATAGGACAATGAAGCAGAGTAAAACAGCAAGATGCAAAGGATTGGGATGAAGCTATTTGAAAGAAGAAGAGCACCAAAGAAGTCAAGACTCGACGTGGCCGGGCCAAACTGGTCTTTCTTGAGAGTCTTTACTCTGTTTTTGTTACACGACAACAAGCAAAGAGGGGCAGCTGTACAAGCTTATTTGGCCCGGGCCCAAAACCCAAAACTAGCCTAAACCCAATAAACCCCAGAACCCTAGCCCAATACATTAAGAAAAAATAAATATAAAAAATAAAAAAAGGAAGAAAACCCTAGCCCCTATCTTCACCGCCGCCTTAGGCCAATCGCCTCTCTGCCAAAGACTGCCTCCACCGCCACAGTCACCTCACCGCCCACTTGCACCTGCAAAGTAAATGAAAAGACAGATAATGTAAAATAAAGCATGTAATTTGGCTTTAAAAAAGGGCCAAAGCCAAAAAAATTTCTTCTTCTTCTTTTTCTTTTTTTCGGCAATCTCCCTTTTTTGTAAACACAAACATTTAGCAATCTGTATCCACAGATAAACTCAAAAATCGCAGCAAGATAGGTACAAAAATCAAGCTAAAGGTCTACTTACTTTTCTTTTCTTTATTCTTCCTTTTTTTCTTCGGATCTGTGTGTAGATAATTTCTATTCTATTATAAACAATATATATATGTTAGATCTAAAAAATATAAAAAAAAAGGAGGAAAAAATCACCTCTAGGCGCGGTGGCCGGCGCGGCGGACGGCACGGAGAGCGGTGACCGGTCCGGCGACGTAGACCTGGGGGTTGAGAGAGAGCTGAGGGGCTAGCTTTCTGTTTTTTTTAAAGGGAATGGGGAAAACTGAAAATTTTAAAAAAATTTTGGGTTTATATAGTGATACAATACGACGCCGTTTTGGGCCTCAGTTCATAGCACCAAAACGACGCCGTTCAGGCTTCAACCCGCGCACTGACCCGACCCACTTCCAGGATCCGCGCGTTTTCTTGCGATTGGGACATTTGCGCATGCAGTCCCTCCGCAATTACATTGGTTTTAATAAGGTCCTTTCACGTTTTTAAATTTGGCCCCATAATTTTAATTCTATTTTAATTTAATCCCCCGACTGTTTGAAGGAAGAACATACGAACGACGTCGTTTTAGGAAGTCGGGATATTTATTCCTTTAGGCCCTCCTGTTTGCTCGCGCGTTCGAATTAGCCCCTCCCTTCTTTCCTTTATTTTCAATCTGCCTCAAAATTCTGTTTTTAATTCAAGTTCGTCCTTTTTTTTTTACTTTTTTCATTATTCTAATTTAATTTTAATAGTATTTGTAATATTATATTTCATTATTGTTATATTTTTATTAACAGTTCATTATTATTATTTTCACTTAATACTTATATGCATACATGTTATGTAGTGTTATTAATAGTCTTTTTTTTTTATTTTATTTTTCTTAACTTTATATTGCGTATATATATGTTTTTATACTATATTATGTATACATTCTTAAATATTATTAGTTATATATTTTTATGTTATTATATATATGTGTCTAATGTTATATTACATATATACTTTAAAAGTTATACCAAGTTCAGTATACATTATATACAGCTTTTTCTTAAATATTATATATTTGAATACTAATACCATGTATTATGTTTTCAATACATATATGTTTGCGTATATATAACATTACTAATCTTCTTATTTTATTTTCTCCGTTACACATTGTCGTTTATATATCCTTATTATTACTATATTAGTATTTTACTATTACTATTATTTTTATTCTATTACTACTATTATTGTTGCTTCTATTAGTTTTTATTTTTAGTTGTTATTACTTTAGTACATATATATATATATAAGTATATTTATATGTTTTTTTCACTTTAATTTAATATTGTTACTGTATTTCCCTTTTGTATTTCTACATCATTATTATTATTATTACTATTATGTATTATTTATTTATTTATTTATTTACCACTAATTATTATTACTACTACTATTCCTTTTGTTAACATATTATTATTCTTATTGTTATTTTTTATATATCATCATTTTTATCAACATATATTATTACTGTTAATATATTATTATTATTATTATTATTATTATTACTTTATTATAGCTATTTTTTTTCTTTCTTTTTTTCTCTTCTTCTTAAATTGTTCACTTACTCATGTACTTATTCGTTTATCCCCCGATTTAAAATCAAATTTTCACTATAATTTGCTTTGTTATTTCATTTATCATCATGGTTACTTTATTTTATTTCATTTGGTTCTCGTTATCATTATCCCATTATATTTATTCGTTTATTCACATATATATCTATATCTGCAAGTTTATGTCATTCGTTATTATTATTATGTTTATATCATCACCTTTGTTATTATTATTATACATGTTAATGCTGCGATTTGTTTCTCGTTTCACCATGTGATCATGATTACATTGGTCCTTTACTCGATGCATATATTTGTGTTTTCTAAAAACAAGTTTCGTATATAGGCGATTCGAGAAAATTGTGCCCTAACTTATTGGGCTTCGATTTTTCTCATTTAACCTAAATAACGGAATACTCTTTTAAATTGCTATACAAGTTTTGAAAAAATGCTTATTCTCGGAGACACGAAGCGTTGTGCCCTAACTTACCGGGTATGATATTCTGTCACCTCGGAATAAGAGTTTGTTTTAAAATAAAGGCAATATTCGGTGTTTGAGAATTCGAGAAAACGTGCCCTAACTCACTGGGTTTTGATCTCTCTCGTCTACTCTAAATAGTCGAATACCCTTTTAATAAATTAAAATACGCAAATTTTATATAAAAGGCAAGCTCGCTCTCGAAAACTTAAGATGTCGTGTCCTAACTTACTGGATGTGACATCTTATGTTTTGAGACGAGAAAGTCTTTAACATGTGAGCATTTTTTAAAGAGGGATCGTATTTTAAATTCTTTCAAATTTTCAATCTTCGATCTTAAGACAATAATTAATCAACTAGGTACCAATTTTGGGCGTATTGAGGGTGCTATTCCTTCCTCGTGCGTAACCGACTCCCGAACTCATTTTCCGATTTTCGTAGACCAAAAATTATCATTTTAGTAAACCTTAACTTTTATTAAAATGGTTAATTCAAGGGTGATCCGATCACACCTCATCAAAAAAAGATTGGTGGCGGCTCCCATTTTATTTATTTATTTTATTTTCGTTTCAAATCCAAGTCGATCCCCCTTTTTCAAAAAATGGTTACGACACCTAGGGGCAATAAGAATCCTTTTGTGAAATAGGCTTGTGTCCAGAATTTTTATTTCAATCAAAATGCATCTTTTTGAGTAAATGTTATTTCATTATTGATATATTCTTTTGTTCTTTGTACTATCTTTTAAATATGCTTTTATTCTTCATTCATGATCATATCATATAAATAATCATCTTCATATAAATAATAATCCTTAGAATCATTTATTTTTTTGGAAATATGCCTTTGTACCTACAATAGGTCCCTAGATATCAACAACATGAGCAACACTGTAACTGACTCCCTTTTGGGGTGAGATATGTGTTTAAGCAGATCTCAGGACTTTGGAGATGACAGAGACTGTGATTTATCTCCTGACTTGTTAAGGATGGTAGAACAAGAGGAAAAACAAATTTCACCTCATAAAGAAACAGTGGACATGGTGATTCTGGAAGAAGGGAAAGTTGTAAAAATTGGAACATGTATAACTGAAGAAACAAAGTGAGACCTTGTTGGGTTGCTTCAGGAATTCAAAGATGTTTTTGTATGGTCATACCAAGATATGCTTGGTTTAAGCACTGATATTATGGTACATCGCCTTCCAATAAGAGAAGATTGCAAGCCAGTTCAGTAGAAGCTTCGAAGAATGAGGCCAGATATTGTCTTAAAAATAAAGGAGGAAGTCAAAAAGCAATTTGATGCTGGATTCCTTCAAGTGATCAAATACTCAGAATGAGTAGCTAACGTTGTGCCTGTTCCTAAGAAAGATGGAAAGGTGTGAATGTGTGTCGACTATAGAGATCTAAATAAGGCTAGCCTAAAGGACAATTTCCCCTTGCCTCACATTGATACGCTAGTAGACAATACAAGTGGATACTCGTTGTTTTCCTTCATGGATGGCTTCTTGGGGTATAATCAGAACAAGATGCATCCTGAGGACATCGGAAAGACTACTTTCATAACTTTATGGGGTACATTTTGTTATAAAGTTATGCCGTTTGGACTAAAGAATGCTGGAGTGACATATCAAAGGGTCATGGTGACTTTATTTCATGATATGATGCATAAAGAGGTTGAATTTTATGTTGATGATATGATAGCCAAATCTCGAACTGAAAAGGAGCACATCCAAGTGTTGAGAAAGTTGTTCATGAGATTGAGAAAATTTTAGTTAAAGCTTAATCCAACCAAATGTACTTTTGGGGCTAGATCCGGAAAGTTATTGGGCTTTGTAGTTAGTGAGAGAGGAATTGAGATTGATTTAGAAAAAGTCCGGGCTATACAAGAATTGTCTCCACCACGCACTCAAAAGGAAGTTCGAGGCTTCCTAGGAAGACTAAATTACATTGCTCGGTTTATTTCTCAATTAACAGAGAAATGTAATCCCATATTTCTTCTTCTTAAAAAGCATAATCCAGGAGAATGGGATGATGAATGCTAGAGAGCTTTTGATAAAGTTAAGAAATATTTGTCAAGTCCTCCAATGTTATCACCTCCAAGCTCAGATAGGCCGTTGATACTGTATTTAGCAGTGTTCAATAGTTCTATGGGATGTGTGCTTGGTCAACATAATGAATCAGGAAGAAAAGAAAGGCGATATATTACCTCAGTAAGAAATTCACTGAGTGTGATTTCAGATATTCGCTAATTGAAAAATTGTGTTGTGCGCTGATTTGGACAGCTTGGAGGTTGAGGCAATACATGTTGTGCCATACAACTTGGTTAATTTCAAAGTTGGATCCTCTAAAGTATATGATTGAGTCAAATGCCTTGAATGGAAGGATGGCTAGGTGGCAAATTCTGCTTTCTAAATTTGACATAATTTATGTGAGTCAAAAAGCTGTGAAAGGAAGTGCAATAGTATATTTTCTGGCCAGTCGAGCTTTAGAAGATTATGAACCCTTGATCTTTGATTTCCCCAATGAGGAAATAGTGTATGTGGCAGCTGCTGAGGAGGACACTACAAAAGGTCATTCTTGGAAATTGAATTTTGATAGAGCTTCAAATGCTGTGGGTAATGGAGTTGGAGTAGTTTTGGTATCTCCAGATGGAGATCATTATCCATTCACATATAAATTGGATTTTGATTATATGAATAATATGACAGAATACGAAGCATGTATCATGGGTCTTAGAGCAGCTATAGAATGCAGGATCAAGTCATTGGAAGTATATGGAGATTCTGCGTTGGTAATTTATCAACTTCGAGGTGAATGGGAGACAAGAGATTCCAAACTAGTCAATTATAGAAAGTTGGTGTTGGGGTTAGTTGAAGAGTTTGATGATATTACTTTCAATTATCTCCCGCGCGATGAAAACCAGATGACAGATGCTTTGGCTACTTTGGCTTCCATGATCAAAGTAAGTAGACAAGAAGATATGAAACTCATTCAGATGAGTATTTGTGAGGCCCTGTCTTATTGTTACAATATAGAGGAAAAAGAGAGGGATGATCATCTTGGTATCAGGATATATTGAGATACATAAGAAATCGTGAGTATCCAGAGCAAGCCACAGAGAATGACAAAAAGACATTAAGAAGGCTCGCTTGTGATTATGTTTTAGATGGGGAAATTCTGTACAAAAGAAGGAAGGATCAGGTACTTTTGCGGTGTGTGGATGCTGTGGAGGCCAAGAAAATAAGGTGTTTGTAGAGCACGCGCTAATGGGTTCACAATGGCAGACAAATTATGATGTTTGGATATTATTGGTCAACCATAGAAGGAGACTGCATTAATTATGCTAAGAAATGTCACAAATGTCAAATTTATGGTGATAAAATTCACGTACCTCCTTCACCTTTGCATATTATGACTTCCCCATGGCCATTTTCCATATGGGGCATGGATGTCATAGGGCCAATTTCACCGAAGGCTTCAAATGGGCATCGTTTTATCTTTGTGGTCATTGATTATTTTACCAAGTGGGTGGAGGGTGCTTCATATGCCAATGTAACTAAATTGGCAGTCAGTAGATTTTTAAAGAAGGAAATTATATGTCGATATGGGATGCCTGAGAGGATCATATCTGACAATGCATTAAATTTGAACAATAACACAATAACAGAGGTCTGCAGTCAGTTTAAGATCAGACATCATAATACATCACCATATCGCCCAAAGATGAATGGGGCAGTGGAAGCAGCCAATAAAAATATCAAGAAGATTGTGGGGAAAATGATTGAAACTTACAGAGATTGGCTTGAGAAGTTGCCATTTGCTCTTTATGCTTATCGAACATCTGTCAGAGCTTCTACTAGGGCCACGCCTTTCTCATTAGTTTATGGAATGGAAGCTGTTCTACCCATTGAGGTAGAGATACCTTCTCTTCGAGTTTTTTCAGAATTGAAATTAGATGAAGCAGAATGGATATAGTCTCGATATGATCAATTGAATTTGATTGAAGAAAAGAGACTAAGGGCTATCCAGCATGGCCAGATGTATCAAAAAAGAATGATGCAGGCTTATGACAAAAAGGTTCGCCCAAGAGAATTTCATGAAGGAGATTTTGTTTTGAAAAAGATTCTTCCTATACAAAAGGATTTCAGAGGAAAATGGGTGCCAAATTGGGAGGGGCTTTTTTCGGAGGAGCATTAATCTTGGCTGAAATGGATGGAAGAAACTTGTCTAATCCAGTGAACTCGGATTCAGTTAAAAAGTATTACACTGAATAAAGGGAAGAAGCCAAAGTGAAAACCCGCAAAGGGCGCTTTGGGACATTTTAAAAAAAAAAGGCCAAAGTGAAAACCCGCAAAGGACGCTTTGAGACCTAATAAAAATGGAAAAGATATAGAGCCAAAGTGAAAACCGCAAAGGGCACTTTGAGATTCAATATAAAATGAATATAAAAAAAAAAGAAAAAAAAAAGAGAGGGCAAGGTGAAAACCCGCAAAGCGCGCCTTGAGACCAAAGGGGATTTGAGTTGAAAACCTGAAAAGGGCGACTCAAATGTTGATCTAAAATGGGGAAGGCTATGATCTTGCTATATCTGAATTAACAAGGAAAAGGTATGTTGCATCTTAGGGTGTCGACAAAGTACTCTAGATCCCCTAAACACAGATTGAGCTCAGAATAGTCCTTAAGAAGTTGGTACAGAGAAGTTCAAGCTACGATATCTAGGACACCTAGCTTTCCATTTTTACCCATTTTTTTGTTATTTTTGATTACCTTATTCTTTTCAGGTCATGTCCCAATAAATTTCTTTCTTGGTTGCATTTGCTTCGAGCTATGTTCTCAATTAATTCCTTTCTTGTCCGTGGTTATGATCTTTTTCAAGCATTTTGCATTGAAATAATGATTTTTGGACTAATAATACTTTCATAAAGGGAGTTTTGCATATTAGTTTGGGAAGTTTCTAAATAATATAGGAGCCTGAAACAGGACTATTGTTTAAAACTCACCAAGCTTAAGGGTCGGAAATATTTAAGCCCAAATTGAGGTTATCTCTTTGGATTTGCTGTCAAAGATATTGGGTACATCATTGTTATAATCTCGACCAAAAATGAGCAATGGGATTATTCTCAAGAAAAGAAAAATGGTATTCTATATTCATGCAGAGATCAGGCATATACATCTGGTCATTACACCCAGGGAATGGTGAAATAGATCAAATTGATTGAAAATGATGCAAATCCTATACCTCGAAATTGCAGCAGGATGGATAGAAGAAATTAAATGATTATTCCCCTAAAGTGGCAGTGGGAGGTTCAAACTTTATGTCCCAGAACTTACAGTGAAGAGGACTCTGAAACTATAGCGGGGCAAACTTGCTGAGCAGAATGTGATTGTTTCTTTGGGTTTTCCTTGGTCAAGAGCACCAGCCAAATGAGAAGGCAGCGTAATACGTCAGTAATAATGCCCTGATGAACAACGAGCAATAATACCTTGAGCCTTTTAAAAAGGATCATTTTCATTTCTACATTCATATATCATTTATAATACATCTAGTTAGAAGCATTTGATTCATTTCGATCATAGCATCCTAATTGTTTGACATAAGCATCACATCTAGTTGGGAGCATTTGATTCATTTCGATCATAGCATCCTAATTGTTTGACATGAGCATCTCATCTAGTTAGGAACATTTGATTCATTTCGATCATAGCATCCTAATTATTTGGCATAAGCATAGATACATGAAACCGAGTCTACATGACATGTCCCAGAGGATAGTGTAGTAACATCGATGAAATCAGGTCTTATCTCCCTAAAGTTGTAGTGGAGCAGACTGAAGATAGCAAAGCTTATTTCCCTGAAGTTGTAGTGGAACAGATTGAAGCTATAAATAAACAGATCTTATCTCTCTGAAGTTGCAGTAGAGCAAACCATAGCAAGCCTTATCTCTCTGAAGTTGCAGTGGAACATGTTGAAGTGACAGGTCTTATTTCCTTGAAGCTGCAATGGATTAGACCAAAGATGGTGAATCTTATCTCCATGTATCAATAATGGAGCAGATTTAAGCCACCAACCTTATCCCTCTGAGGTAGTAAGAGAGTAGGTTGGCGTTTGTAGTCTTATCTTCCTGAGGTAGCAAAGAAGCAGACTGAAGATAGAAGATCTCATCTCCCTAAGCAGTAGTGGAGCAGATCTAAGATGGCAAATCTTATCTCCATGTATCGGCAATAGAGCGGATTTAAGCCACCAACCTTATCTCTCTGAGGTAGCAAGAGAGCAGGTTGAAGATTGAGTCTTATCTTCCTGAGGTAGCAAGGAAGCAGACTGAAGATGGAAGATCTTATCTCCCTAAGTAGTAGTGGAGCAGATCGAAGATAGAAAATCTTATCTCTATGTATCGGCAATGGATCAGATTTTAGCCACTAGCCTTATCTCTCTGAGGAAGCAAGAGAGCAGGTTGGCTTTTGTAGTCTTATCTTCCTAGGGTAGCAAGGAAGCAGACTAAAGATTGAAGATCTTATCTCCCTAAGCAGTAGTAGAGCATATCAAAAATGACAAATCTTATTTCCATGTATCAACAATGGAGCAGATTTTAGCCACTAGCCTTATCTCTCTGAGGTAGCAAGAGAGCAGGTTGACGATTGTAGTCTTATCTTCCTAAGGTAGCAAGGAAGCAGACTGAAGATTGAAGATCTTATCTCCCTAAGCAGTAGTGGAGCAGATCGAAAATGGCGAATCTTATCTCCATGTATCAACAATGGAGCAGATTTTAGCCACTAACCTTATCTCTCTGAGGTAGCAAGAGAGCAGGTTGACGATTGTAGTCTTATCTTCTTGAGGTAGCAAGGAAGCAAACTGAAGATTGAAGATCTTATCTCCTTAAGCAGTTGTAGAGCAGATCGAGGATGGCGAATCTTATCTCCATGTATCTGCAATGGAACAGATGTAAGCCACCAGTCCTATTTTATTAAAGTTACAATGAGACTACTTGAAGAAGAGGAGCACTAAAGAAGTCAAGATTCAGCAAAATCGAGCAAAATTAGCCCTATTTGAAGTCTTTGCTCTATTCTCGTTACACTACAATTAGCAAAGAGGGGCAGTTGTAATAGGCCCATTTCGCCCGGGCCCATACCAAAACCAAAATAAAAAAAAAAACAAAACAAAATAACAAAAATAAAATCCAATAATAAGTGTCCATAGTCCATTTACAATAAGCCGAAATTCATATGGCCCAACAAAGCCCCATTACACCCAAAACAGACCTAACAATGGCCCAATACCCGAGTGAAAGAAATCAAGCCCGATAGGCACGAGTTTTTTCAGTTTTTGGAAACCTTAGGGTTCCTTTTTCCCCTTGTGCCGCTGCTGCCTTCGTGCTAGCTTCCACGCACGCTATTGCTTCACGCCCCAATGCTTCACACCCCACGAATGGCCTGGCCATGTCAGCAGCACCACGGCCTCCAGACCTACTAGAAGAAAATAACAAAAAATAGCAAACAACAATTGACAGCAAATAATAACAGATTATAGTAAGGATTTTTTATTTTCTTTTCCCTTTCATTTTTATTTATTTTTCGGCTATAAAACCGAATGAAACGATGTAAATAGGGGCTTTACATAGAGAAACACACACGCGTATATGAAAAAATAGAAATCAGTTCAAGAACAGTTTTCAAAAGGTGATTTTAGATCTTATTTTCTCTTTCAATTCTGCTCCTATTTCTTTAATCACTTTTACTGCGTATAAATACAAAAACATAAGAGGGAAAGGGACTTATCTTTTCTTTTTGGGGAGAATGCCTTCCGTCCTTGTTTACTTCGTTGAAATCGAAGCTCAAATAGGGATTATACGACTCCAAATAGAGTCGGATTTAATGCCGTCCGTCGAGTGTGGAGGCGAAATGGCGGATAGGTAAAGAGTTTTTTGGTTCGGCCGAATGGGGAGGGAAGGAGGCTTTAGGCTTTTTTTGCTTTGATTCTTTTTTCAAATGGCTGTGTGTTAGTCTAGGTTTTTTTAGTTTTGAGTAATGAGGAGTATGAAACGACACCGTTTAGGGCCTGTTTCAGTGGCTCCAAAACGGTGCCGTATAGACCTTACCCGTGTGACCCGACCTGGCGCCCATGGAGATTCGCGTGTTTTGGTCAGTGAGGGATAATTTCGCAATTCGTCCCTCCCTTTCACGCCGACTTTCAATTGAGCCACATTCATATTTTTCTTGTTTGTTTTTAATTTATCCTTGAAATTTACGTATAAATGCAATTTAGTTCGTGCCTAAGCGCTGTGTTTTGAGATCTAGAATATTTCCAGTTTTGATCCCTGGACATCTGCGTGAATTGTACTTTAACCATTCTTTTAATTTTAATGGTTTATTTTATTTATAAATTATCCCTTTCATTTTAGTTTTATTTTAATTGAGTTTTTTTTTTAAAAGATCCATTTCACATTCATTTTTTAATTCTTGTTTTCATTATTTTTTTAAAGATTCATTTCACATTCATTTTTTAATTCTTATTTACTTATTTTTATATTTTGAGTTACTTTGGTGATTATATATTGTTTTTTTAAGTCATTGTTGTAAAACTTTTATATCATATCATTTTAATATTTCGTATAATATTTTATATAAATGTTCTTATACATTATTATATATATAATTCTTGATAAAGCTAATCTTATTCTATGTATATTACTAATCTTATGTTATTTTATACATATAATTTTTTTAAAATCTATTCACATATTTTTATATATATTTTTTTGTTATCTAAAGGAAAATCCTACATATCTAATGTATTATTTAAATTATTATTATGTATATGTATATATTGTTACATATGTTTGATTTATATACATCATTAATTCCATATTATCTCATATGTATAATCTCTTTTGAATCTACTTGTGTACATAATTAGGTTTTTTGAAATCTATAACATATACAATTTTTGATAAAATTAATTTAATCTTATACATATTATTAATTCCATGCTATTTTCACAAACAATTGCTTCCAAATCTATTTATATACATATTCGTTTTTGTAAATTCATTATGTGTATAATTTATTTCCTAAGATTATATCTTATTATGTATTTTACTTTCCATTCATATTTTATGTAAATTCTCTTTTATTGTGTGTATTGTTAGTTTCAAACAAATATTTTTTACACTTTGCATGTTATTTGATTCAAATGTCTTCATTCTACAATATTCATCTTAATGATTGTATATATCTCTAGTTTTTATACAAATTATTTCAAAATCATCAATTCATCAATTTATCTATATTATGTGTTCATTAATTCATCACTATTTTAAAATTGTCTTATACCATATTGGTTCCTAATCTCCATTTTGTTTTGTACATTTTATCTTGATTGTGTTATATTAAGTTATGGATCATTGTTGTATACTATTTTTTGTTCCTTATTGTTATATCAATTGTTCTCCATACATGCTTGGAAAGTTGATTTCATTTTGCTTAGATTAGTTATATTCAATTGTTTGATTTGATTGGTTAAATAGGGTTATGTTATCTTTATTTACCAAGTATTGTATTTTATGCATGCATATTATCCCATGATTATTATTTTTCTTTTGGTTTACAAATGTTGCTTTATAATTTTCAACTCGTTAAAATCAATTATTTCATTTTATTTCAAATAAAATTAAGGTGTTTTGAACTAGTTTATAATCATTTATTTAAAACTTCTTTTAAACAAGGCTGTTAGAATTAAGTGACCCAAATTCTTATAGAATATGATGGAAAATAAAATAAAAGTAAAATCCATATAGAACTAGATTTCTTTTATTTTATTTTAGAATAAGGTTTTTTAAACCTTATTAAACTTCATCTATTTTATATTGATTAGGATAGGGTGTTTCAATCCTACTAGAATATGGCTTTACAAGCCTATAAATAGACATAGTCTATTCCTCTTGTATTGATACAAATTTTTCGACATAGTGAATTTTCTTCTCCTCTGCCTCAGTGGTTTTTTCCGAAAGGGTTTCCACGTAAAATTTGTGTGTTCTTTATTTTATTTATTTTATTCTATTTTTTTCACAAATTGGTATCCGAGCTTAGGGTTATTCATCTCGATCACGGTAATGGCGTCTTTGAAATATGAAATTCATTGTTGGATCGCAACACTAGATTTGCGTTGTGGCAAATTAAGATGCAAGCGATTCTTGCACGATGGATCTGGAGGATGCCCTGCTAGGGATAGATAAGATGCCTTCGACATTAATGAGATGAAGAGAAAAAGCGTAAGGATCGAAAGGCATTAACACAATTACATCTGCATTTGTCCAACGAAATTTTGCAAGATGTGATGAAAGAGAAAACTGCCGCTGCATTATGGAAGAGGCTAGAACAAATATGTATGTCGAAAACTCTAACAAGCAAGTTGCATATGAAGCAGCGTCTTTATGCTCATCGTTTGGAGGAAGGTGCGTCTGTACATGAACACTTCACAGTGTTTAAAGAAATTCTCTCAAACTTGGAAGCCATGGAGGTTCAGTATGATAAGGAAGATCTAGGGTTGATTCTACTTTGTTCGTTGCCCCCGTCTTATTCAACCTTTAGAGACACGATTTTATATAGCCGTGAGTCTCTAACAGTTGATGAGGTTTATGATTCTTTAACCTCGTATGATAAGATGAAGCATCTTGTGGTTAAACCCGACTCTTAGGGAGAGGGTCTCATTGTTCGTGGGAGACAAGATCGGAATGCTGATGATGATCGTGGTAGGACACAGAGCGGAATCCTCGTGGTAAATCTAAGGGTAGATCAAGTCTTCAAACAGAGGTAAAACTTGTAACTTCGCAAGAAGAAAGGGCACATTAAATCTGAGTGCTATAAGCTACAAAATAAGATTAAAAGGAGGTCGCGAATCAAAGGGAAAACAACCGAGAAAATTCCGGTGAAGTGATGTTGTAGAAGACTACAAATGATGGTGAACTTCTAGTCGCTTCACAATGATTCTAAAGTAAGCGGAGTGGATACTTGATTCAGCTGCACATTCCATATGAGTCCCAATCGGGATTGGTTTACAACTTACGAAAACGATTAATCAAGGTGTTGTTTTGATGAAAAATACTTACTGTAAAATCGCAGTGTTGGAACAATTAAAGTTAAGATGTTTGATGGAGTTGTCGAAACACTTAGTGACGTCACGGCATGTTCCGAATTGAAAAGAAATTTAATTTCGTTGAGTACTCTTGATTCAAAAGGGCACGGATATACAAATGAAAGTGGGGTTTTAAATATTTCCAAAGGGTCCCTTGTTGTGATGAAAGGACGAGAAAGATTGCCAAGTTATATGTTTTGCGGGGTTCTATCATTCTCGGTGATGCAGCTATCGCTTCCTCGTCCTTGTCAGATGATGATATTACTAAACTTTGGCATATGCGCCTAGGGCATATGAGTGAGAATGGCATGGCAGAATTGAGCAAAAGAGGACTTCTTAATGGGCAAGGAATTTGCAAACTGAATTTCTGTGAGCACTGTGTTTTTGGAAAACAAAAGAGAGTTCGATTCACTAGAGGAATCCATAACACGAAGGGAACATTGGAGTATATACATTCTGACCTGTGGGGGCCATCTAGAGTGCCTTCCAGAGGTGGAGCTAATTATATGCTAACCTTTATTGATGATTTTTCCAGAAAAGTTTGGGCGTTCTTCCTGAAGCAGAAAAGTGATGTGTTTTCCGCATTTAAGTCTTGGAAAATTATGATTGAAAAACAGACGGAAAAACAGATAAAATACCTCCGCACAGACAATGGCTTAGAGTTCGTTCGATGAGTTTAATAGATTGTGCAAGTCAGAAGGAATCATAAGACACCTGACAGTTCGTCATACTCCACAACAAAACGGCATTGCGAACGAATGAACGAAACGATCATGGAGAAGGTTCGATGTATGTTGTCAAATGCCAACTTACCGAAGTCATTTTGGTATGAAGCGGCGTCATCGCATGTTTTTGATCAACCGATCTCCATCCGCTTGCCATTGAGAAAAGACTCCACAAGAGGTATGGTCCGTAATCCTGCTAATTATTCTCGATTTAAAGATCTTTGGGTGTCCTGCATATGCTCATGTTGATCATGGAAAATTGGAACCGAGATCCATTAAATGTGTTTTTCTTGGTTATAAAGCTGGTGTAAAAGGGTATAAGTTATGGTGTCCTGAAAATAGAAAAGTTGTGATTAGTAGAGATGTTGTTTTTGATGAAACTGCTATGCTACCTAACTTATCTCTTAAAGACTCTTCCAATAAAGAAAATCAAAAACAAGTAGAGCATCAGATTATACAGAGTCAACTCCTCAAGCCAAGTACAAAAATTGAGAATAGAGTTGCTTCTTCACCACAATACTCTATCGCCAAAAACAGAACTAGAAGAGAAATTAAACCTCCAAAGAAATATCTCGAGGCTGATCTAGTTGCTTATGCTTTGAATGTGGCTGAAGATATAGATGCGAATCAAGAGCCATCTAATTATTCTCGAGGCGATTACTGTGAAGGCTCGTAAAAGTGGATGTTTGCTATGCAAGAAGAGATGGAATCACTCCACAAAAACAGAACATGGGACCTTGTGAAACTTCCTAAAGGTAAAAAGGTTGTTCGTTGTAAATGGGTATTTAAAAAGAAAGAAGGGACTCCAGGAGTTGAAGAACCCAGATATAAAGCAAGGCTTGTTGCAAAGGGTTACAGTCAAATTCCAGGAGTGGACTTCACAGATGTGTTCTCCCCAGTTGTTAAGCATAGTTCGATTCGAGCTTTGCTTGGTATTGTGGCCATGCATGATTTGGAGCTTGAGCAGTTAGATGTAAAAATTGCATTTTTGCATGGAGAGCTTGATGAGGATATTTACATGCAACAACCAGAAGGTTTTACAGTTTCAGAAAAAGAGAACTATGTTTGCTTGCTGAAAAAGTCCCTTTACGGTTTGAAACAGTCACCAAGACAGTGGTACAAGAGGTTTGATTCCTTTATGACTTCTCATGATTTCAAAAGAAGTAGTTTTGACAGTTGTGTTTACTTTAAGAAAAATAGTGATGGTTCTTTTGTGTATCTACTTCTTTATGTTGATGACATGTTGATAGCAGCAAAAGATAAAGAAGAGATAAGAAAGGTCAAAGCCCAACTAAGTAAAGAATTTGAGATGAAAGATTTAGGACCAAAGCAAGAAAGATACTTGGTATGGAGATTCTCGGAGATAGAAAATCAAGTAAATTGTACCTAAGTCGGAAGGGTACATTGAGAAAGTTCTTTGCGTGTTCAATATGCAGAGTGCTAAGCCCATTAGTACTCCTTTAGCAAATTTCATTTCAGACTTTCATCGATTTTGTCTCCACAATCAGATGATGAGATTGAGTACATGTCACATGTTCCATACTCTAGTGCAGTGGGATCTCTGATGTATGCTATGGTTTGTTCACGTTCAGAACTTGTTTATTGAAAGTTCGCAATGAAGAACTTGTTCATTGAGAATTTGTGTCAAGGTGGAGATTGTTAGAATTAAGTGACCCAAATTCTTATAGAATATGATGGAAAATAAAATAAAAGTAAAATCCATATAGAACTAGATTTCTTTTATTTTATTTTAGAATAAGGTTTTTTAAACCTTATTAAACTTCATCTATTTTATATTGATTAGGATAGGGTGTTTCAATCCTACTAGAATATGGCTTTACAAGCCTATAAGTAGACATAGTCTATTCCTCTTGTATTGATACAAATTTTTCGACATAGTGAATTTTCTTCTCCTCTGCCCGTGGTTTTTTTCCCGAAAGGGTTTCCACGTAAAATTTGTGTGTTCTTTATTTTATTTATTTTTATTCTATTTTTTTTCACAAAGGCAATGTTCAATATTTGGAAATTCGGGCTAAATATCTTTTAACCATGTTGGGTTTCGATTTCTCGTTGGACTAAATATCTGGACATCCATTTGTAATTTTTAACCTAAGAGCTTTTGGAAGTCAAAAATCAATTGAGTTTTCAAAGGAACGAAGAATCGTGTCCAATCGAGCTGGATGTGACGCTATATACCTTTGAAACAAGAGAATTTCGATGACCAGCTTGAACCACTCAAATGCTTTTAAAGGAACCATATTTCAAACTTTAAAAAAAAAAACCCTAGACATAAGGAAAGCACTTAATCAATCTGGTACCAGTTTTTGGGCATAGTGAGGGTACTAACCCTTCCTCATACGTAACCGGCTCCCGAACCCATTTTTAAATTTATGTGGACCAAAATTGATTTGAATGGAACAAAATGTTTTAGTAGGTGATCCAATCACACCTAAACAAAAATATTGGTGGCGACTCCACATTTTGCTTTAAAAGTCGATCCCCGTTTTTTAGAATAAAAAATAGTTTCGACAGCAATAGTAGTCTAAATTTGAAAAATCATCAAAAATAGTGAAAATTGATTGAGAGGTTGAATAAAATACGAAATTAAAGTTTATTGAGTTTAGGTTTTCATGGAAGAAACAATATAAGCAATGGAATTGTAGATTATGAGATATAATAAATTTTGTGAGACAAGGTCAGAATGATTTTGGCTTCCCCTGTTTTGACTTTGGAAAATCGTCAAAAATTGTAAAAAAAATATATTAGGGGCTTAAATTTATATTTTTAAATTCTTAATGAGTCTATTTTTAAGAGAAACAAACAAAAATATCATCCAAATTCCGTACTAAGATATAAATAATATTTAGTAAGGAAAGGTTGAATCTGTCAAACAGTAGAATAGGAATAAATTTAAAGATTTTACTGTACTTATTTGATAAACTATAAATTTTCAAAATTTTATGGTAGAAAGATATTTGAGTCTAGTTTCAAAAACATTAAGCAGATCTTAATTTGGAATTCTGTAGCTCAAGATATAAATAATTTAGTGACAATGACTCAAGTAGATAGCTTTGAATGAACAGGTAAGTAAATAGTGAAACATATATGAATATTTAGCTGGCATGGGTTGCATTAAAAATGAATCACACGGCCAAGACCAATTTGGGCCGAGTGGGCCACATGGATGTGTGGGCCCAAACGGGCAGATCACATAGGCATGTGAGCCCATTTTTACCGAAATGTTTCTAAGGTTGCACGAGTCACCTAAGTCGACTATGAACCTACTGTAAGGTCAGTAAGTGCTACTTAGACCCCTAAATGTGTGAAATTGACTGAATGATATCTGTACTGAGTACGTTAATATCTGAACTAAATATATGTACTGAAATTGCATAATAGCATATCATCCATTGTATGTTGCATTGCATTGGGTTGGGGGTTGTTATTCGGAGGAAGTGTACTGAAAGGCTTCAAGCCTATTTTACTGGCAGTTCAGCTGCAAACTACTGTTTTGTGCCGTATTCGGTACTACTTGGAGTGTAAGGATGGATGGGTTGATTATATCTCTACATAGAGTGTAGGGCTGGACGGAGATGGTGTGTAGAGGCTGGATGGGTAGGTTTTTGCTACTGCATAACTATTACTACTACTACTGATACTATGATGGGCTAGGGCCTTACTGCATTTTTGACACTTTACTGAGATGGGCTAAGGCCTAAACTATCACTATTATTGAAAAGGGCTTAGGCCCAAGACTGTTCAACTGTGCACTGTGAATACTAATTGTTTGTTTGTTTCTGCGGGATTACACACTGAGTTTACGTAAACTCACCCTTTTTGTTTAAGGTGCACAGGTAATCCCCAGACTTAGACGGATCGGTGCGACGGAGGACTCAGTGGTGACTACAGTAATTTTTGGACTTCATGGTTTTCAATTACGATTTAGAATTTGATTATTATTGATTATTTGGGTTGTAATTTAAGGACCCTCTGGGACTTTGGTTTTAAATGTGGTTTATTTATTTATTTATTTTACTTTATGGATTTATACATGTTGGTCGTAGGAAATTCGTTTTTCAAAAAGTTAAAGTATTTTCTAAACGCATGATCACTTAGACTGTTTTATTAAAGCTTCCGCAATGAGGGATGTTTCAAAACAAATGTTTTAAATGAATAAAGATGACTTCCTAAGTTCTAACAAAGGTTTACTAAAGATAATGACATGGAATGTTTTCATCTTAACAACGAGGTTTCAAAAACACTATTGTATGATATTGCCAGATACGGTCATAACGTCTAGGCCAGGTTTGGGGTGTTATAAAATTCTCTTTGAGTTGTTCTTTTTAATAAATTTTCTTGAGTTTCGTTTTAGGTATTAACAATCTTTTCAGATTGTGGGGATTATCTTCAAACGTTTTCTTGCCAATTTTCCTTTCTTGGAGAGGAAATGAAAGCCATTTGAATGGGGTTGTGGATTCTTCTTGTTTCCAAGGCTCCTTAGGACTTTTACATGCCATGTTTCATCTTTCCCATCTATCTTCCTTATTATTTTCTTTATTTTCTTCTTTATTATTCTAATATTTGATTTATTGTTCTGTTTTTTTGTCTTAGTTATTTATTTTAATTGCTTTCTTTCATTTTTTTTATCTGACTTGAATTCATTTGTGTTTCAAGTTGTGTCAAAATCCAAGTTTCTGTAGCCTCCCAAAACTGGCCTAGACATTATGGTTGAACCGTAGAGATCACATTGGTCACCTATGCGATACAGCTACCTTATCATACATTGAAAGCCTTAGGTACCCTCTATTTTAGGAAAAACCGCGGTGTATATTTGTTATTTTTGGAAAAAATTCATTTATTAAATATACAATTCTTAGGTCATGTTATTAGCACAAGTGTGGTTTGAACAAAACAGTTAACTCAACATTCCTTGATGATAAATTTTGTTATCTTTTATCACACCGAAAATTTTGGTATTAATTAAATAATTGTTTAAACTAGATATCATGCTTTGTCCAATTTCAAATAATCCTATAAAAACTAAATCTATATGTCAAATATGCATGCATGAAAATCCCAAGCAAAAAAAAAAAAAAAAACCAACAACAGTTCAAATAGCTTTACAATCCAAAAACTAAATAAATTACAAAATAAAAAGAATGTTTGAAGTCCATTGTATATTCGTATGCCATGTTTGATCCTAGTCATGTTCGTTACTTGAGCAGGTTGAAACTATGGGGTGAGTAAACTAGCTTAGTGTGAGTCAAATCAATGAGAACATTCAATCATACATGCTAATATCTTTCACTAGTACTACATTTGCAACATGTACATATCATAAGTAAAATCATTCATAAATGTCATGGACACATCATAATGCATAATAAAATCCTACCTATACCATCCGCTACACACCACGAGTTCCCCAGAACTTGTCTGCAAACTCCAAACATTGCGAGCAAAGCTCGATGTGGTTAAACCACCATATAATGTAATGCAAAAATACTGCTATATAACATAAAATGTGATATAATGGTTGTTCTCCTCATTACTCCCGATGTATTGCACTGACAACATATATGCAAACTTAATATGTCATTGTTACTCCTCGGAAATCCCCTGTCAACCACAATATTCCACCCCATGCACATGCGATTTGTCATACTAATTTCAATCAAATGTATGTTTCATACGTTTTCATTCAGTAGCATAATATATATGCCCTCATTATAACGTTCACTTATCAAGCGTTAATTTCACCATTAACATGGTGACATTTTAACATACCATCATTCGTTAACATTTTAACGTACCATCATTCGTTAACACTTTAGGAAAATATTCCCAGTGCATGTATAACAGTTTTTCTTTCAATACTTTTCATGGCAATTTACCCAACAAGATTTCAAGCATTCAATATTTATTTCCAAATTAATATATGCTATACATACAACCAATCATACATTACATTAACAAACCATTCATGTAACATCCCAAAACTCGGCCTAGTAGTTTTGGGTTAGTAAAACTGGGTCATTAAAGTAGGGGTTGAGTTAGGTATCGAAAATTAGGGATGTAAGTGAGTAGTTAAAAAATTAAAATTTCATATTTGGGTTTTTATTTTATTAACTAGCTTAAAACAAAAATTTAATTTTGAGGTCTAATTTGAAAAAAAAATAGATTTTAATTTAGTTAGGACCTTTTTTGAAAAAAAAAGAGAAATAGGAGTGGCATAAAGGGCAAATTGCCCAATTTTTGAAATTAGTCTTCTACATGGAGTATATCTCCCGTCTATCCCTTCTTATCGAAAACACCAAAGCATTCAAAAGTTTTTGAAAACCTAAAATTAAAGAGTTCTTTCAAAATCAATTCATTCTTTTCGATTTATTAACCTTCCAAACACCAAAACAACCTCCAATGTCAAACGAAAAACGTGTTTTCTTCCCTAAATTTGTCATTTTTCTTCTTGATTTCAAATCTCAAATTAGAGTTTTATATCATTGTTCTCTTCAAATCAAGGTAATATTCTATCATTTTATGGTTAAATAAAGAATGTTGTTAATTCAAATTGAGTTTTAAACGAGTATATTTGGATTTGAATTTTTTAAAGTATGTTTGGATTAAAAAATGGTAAATCTTGAAATATTGCGTAAACTTGTGTTTTAAAAGTTATTGTTTTATTCTTTTTAACTTAATTAGAAGGTATTTCACTTCAATTTGATATTTCATAACTGAATTTTTAAGAATCAAGAGTTTTCCCCTTTTTCATGTTCTTGAAAGCTTTAATTTCGACAAAAGTAGCTAGTTTTCGGTATTGAAAAGGAAGAGGTTTGAATTGTGTTTACCTTGCTGTTTAGTTGTGTTCAAGGCTATTTTTGATGAGTTTATAATGTGTTTGTTATGTGTGTAAAGTGTCGAATCAATCGGGAGCCACTACAAGCAAGTCTGAAGGCAAGGAAAAGCTTGTTTGACTGCGGATATGCGCGATTCATAGCGTTAATTAAGAGCCTAGGAATAACCTAAACCCTTATCCTAAGTTTCGAGTGTAAGCCTTTCTTATATTGTTGCTTTGTTGTGAAATTATGTTTAATGAATGTTGAGTTGTGGATTGAGTTGTTGTTATAATAGGTAATGTGTGTGAATACTTGTATATGATAAATTGATTTTAATGCTATATGTGGTCGGATATGTGATGGCTCAATGAGCATAGTTGTAGAACTTAAAGTGAAAATAAATTTGAATCCCATAAGCATGCATTGTGTATAGATTTGTGATATGAATTGATGATTGTGAACAGAGATTATGTGTATCAAAATAAGAATTAAATGTGTGTATTTGTGGTATTTTGGCATTGTGATGTCTTGAAATTGTTGGATATAGTTGGCATACCATAGAATTATGAGTACTCACCCTTATGTTTTGTGATTTGGTTATTGAGGCCCTGGGACAGATTGGAGGGATAAGGGAATGTCGAGCTAAGATCCATTCAGTAGGATATGTTGGTGAGTTGGAGAGTGTTTAGCTTTATGCTACACTTATGGGATATGTTAGACTCTTTGAGTCATTAGTGTGATGGAGATCCGTGTATCCAATGTGTGGTTTTAGAGCCTACTTTTATGTTTCAAACTCTCAAGTTGTCAAATTATCGATAAATAATTACATATATATGCTAGATTAATGTAATTTCATGTGAGAGTATATGCTAGATTTATAAATTAATGAATCATGAATATATTAGTTTTCCCTATAGAAAATATGGTTGTGAATGTGTTTTAGTATGCTCTTGCTTAACTTTTGATATTGTGTATGCTTTGTGGTTATTCCGACGTTCAGCAAACTTATTTAAGCTCACACTCCACACTAACATCTTGCAGATAAGTAGTTTTTCGGTGTGAGTGGAGCGACGAAGGAAGTGAATTAAGCAAAGCAATATTTTTGAGTAGGTGGTTTTTGCGATTCTATTGAAACTCATTGAATAAAGAAAATGTGGGTTAGAGTTTTCGTTTTGATTATTAACATTATTTTATTAATTCTATCTTGGTATTGGATTAATGGAATGTGGATGTTGTTTTGGACTTCGTTTGCAACTAAATTGATGTTTGAGATTAAGGTTGATAATGCATATTAGATATTCTTATTTAAGTGTATGGATGTGGCATGATAAATGTTTAAAAGATGCTAATAAGTTCAGTTAAATTGGACTATAATTGTGTGTTGACTAGAACATTGTTTTAGCATGGATAACATTTTAACTTGTGAATTTTTGGTATTTTGGGGTAAATGTATTGATACTCGGGATACAAATATCGATACCTAGAAGTTGGGACATTTTCAAGATTTGACAGAATCCAACTTTGGTATTGATACCCATATACGAGTATCGATACTTGTGATAAAAATATTAATACCTGCTCATTTGGTATCGGTACCTATATGCTTTTTCGAGATTTATTAAAAATGAACCTTAATTATGGTTAAAACTATTTCTATTGTCGTTTAAATGTTTAAATTAGCCATGAACTTTTCTTTAAATGTTAATTTTAGTAGTTGTTGTTGTTACACGAAACCATATATGCATGTGATTAAGTTCCGTTGGTTGATGTAGCATCCCATAACTCGGGTCTGGTGACTGGACCAAGAGAAGGGTGTTATAGTGTTACAATTCATATCAGTACCAATTAATCAACCATTAAGTCAACCATGAAACTTTGCCAACATTCCATTTAGTTAAGGCTAGTGATGTACCTGATTTAGCCATTTTAAAACATTCACTTGGTCATTTAACTAAGCCCAACCAACAAGCTTAATCCAAATTTATATCATTTAAAATATTATTAAAACATTCAAGTTAACAAGTTAGGACCTACACCTTATTTTGGCACTACTGCAGCACTACTTACGAAGCACATGATTTCTCTTTAAAGCCTTAAATCGAACCTAAAATAAAATAAATATGAATTTATTGAGGTAGGTCGTTGTCAAAAAAACCTTAGAACATACCCAAAAGAATTTTATAGAATCAACATTTCCATAAAAATTACTGATCTAAAGAGACTAAGTTACCCACACTGATTCAACGGGAAACGTACCCGCGAACGTCCAGAGGCTTCACTGTTGGTTTGGGGTGTTTGATTCGGCACCTAACACAATTAAATACTGAAAAACCTGTAGATATTCAACTACTAAAAACCTTAATCCAATAAATTAAAAAATTTCCCAACAATTAAGTTGAAACTACTCATTAACCCACATCCAACCACATTTACTCTTCCCGAATTGTTATATCCGAGTTGTCGAACGATTAAGATTCAATTTCCCTAAGTCACACAAGATTAGAGGCTGATTAGGAAGAGTTTATGATACAATGATTTTTCTTGAAATAATAGCATCCATTTTCGTGCCTCTAGGCGCGGCACACCACCACCAAAAATGGCAAATCATAGTTGACTTGAAAGCCAATTGAAATTAGTTTTGAAGGCTAAAAGATTACCCATAAAATCAATAAAAATAACCCCAAAAGATCTAGAAATTTGGGTATTTTCTTGGAAGATTCACCAAGAAAACGAAAGAAAAGTGTCACTTACACTAGCTAGAAGGAAGGGAAGGCAATGAAACATCTTGGGCAGCAATGGAGATCGTTCTTGGGGGTTAAATATTTTAGGTTTAAGGCTGGAAAAAAATATAGAAAAATGGCAGCAAGAAAAAGAAGAGAATGGTGCAACAACCTAGTGAAAAAGAAAGGAAAAAGGGATGATGGATGTTGGTGGTTTGGGCAATGGTACATAAGGGAAAAGAAAATAAAAATTGAAGAAGAAAAAGGAGAGGAAAAAAGGAGAGGAATAGGACAGGCAACTAGGGTGAAAAGAAAATGGCTAAAGGATCAAATAAATAATTGAAATTGAAATTTATTCCAAGTTTTACTAGGTAGGGTGACAATAAATAGGGAGAAGGAAAAAATTTAGCTATTTGCAAAGGAATGGATTAGAACTTTGGACCTGTAACACCCCTCACCTGTATTCAATGCCGGAACAAGCAATCATACAATTTCGAGTCATAAATTTGCGTCCAAATTAAAACCATTTGAAATTAATCATAAAGTCCCTATTACGAGCCTACGAGGCCCAAAACATGCTTTGGGAGTGGTCCGAGACTAAATTGAGAACTTTAGAAATTTTGACAAACTTAGAAAATTTTTCCACTAAACAAGGGTCACACGCCTGTATGGATATGGGACACACCCGTGTAGGTAGGCCGTGTGGTCACACACATCTGTGTCCCAACCTTATGTAACTCTCTGACTTGTAACCCATGAACAAATTGAGATCACACGGCCAAGTCACACGCTCGTGTGCTAGGCCGTGTGGAAAATTAATTTTCATAAAATAGGATTAGACTTCACATGGCCAGGGCACACCCGTGTTCGAGGCCGTGCCGCCTACACGATTGAGACACACGCTCGTGTCTCTACCCGTGTGATCAATTCTGAGCATTCTGTTTCTCAAAATTTAGGTGCAGGGGACACACGACCTATACACATGCCCATGGGGCAGACCGTGTGTCACACACGGCCTAGACACACGCCCGTGTGACTACCCGTGTGGACAAAATAAGGGCTATTTACCAAGCCATTTGCCACCCTCATTTGCACAAATCCTTTCACTACTTTGATGTCATATAACATAGGATATTTGGGCAATCAAACATCCACAATCAAGACTAATACATATCAATACAATACCATCAACTACCATACTCACAACATTTATCATGTCCCAAATTAATCATGCTAATTTCACATATACAAAGTATGATTAAACTACTTTCATGACACTTATTTGTGCATAAGATTATCATCTCACCAATAAAGCACATTTCCAAACATTTCACATTCATGCTATAAATCGCACTCCATCATACACCCATCATACCATGACCATAACACCAAAGACATTGGCACATATACATATATAAATGGGCTTACAACCATTTTAGCCAAAATAAGCCAATTACATGGCTAAATACCAAATCAACTTAAACAAATATAAGCCAATACATTTGGCCAAATCAAATGACACATATAACAAAATAACCAAGTCCCTATACATGTCATACTTTCAAAATACTAAGATCATCAATACCTAAAATGAAAGTTTGATAGTGTGATTCGAATCTCTGACGATCTCCGATTCCAACCTAGCTTGGCGACACTATAAAACATGGAAAATAAATGGAGTAAGCTATATAGCTTAGTAATCTCACATGCAAGAAATAAGCAGCCTTACCATGCATATAACATTCAAAAATATAATATAATTAAATGTACATTTACCATGGTCTCATAATCATAACTCATTCCATCACAAAACTTACCTCATATTCATCATTTCAAGCATTTAATAGATATGAGCTTCAAGTACATACCTGTACCATCTCGAAAGAAATTCACATATAATCTCATCTTTGACATACCCATGAACCACTCAGAATAATAATTTCAGATACTCGAGATTCTTGCACACTAAATGCCATATATGTAGCCAATGCTACCTCAAATCTCATATCTCATAGTTGCTCGCTCACGAGCTATCAACGGGCTTGCCCACACAAGCTATCAGTCAAGACATAGTTATGCAGTGCTGCTCACACAAGCTGTCAAGTATCTGCAACATATGCCAGTATACTCAGCCACCGGTAGGACGTACAAGACTAGCACCCGGATCACATAATCACATAACACATAACTACCCTAGTGACATGTCACTTGTATCCTACCCTATTTCTAAGGTTCAACGAGATTTCTCACTTGTCGATTCATCTTCGAACTCGTTCATGAGATTAAGCTCATCCAAATTTATGAACATACAATCATGCAATATTAAAGTAATAAAATACAATCATATTAAAATTTGTTTTTAACATACGAACTTACCTCGATATAAAATGGCTAACAATTCAATTTAGTCCACAACTTTGTTCTTTTCCCGGTTTAGGTCAGAACCTCTTCTTTCTTGATCTATAATATCAAATTTAACTCATTCAATTATTACTTATATGATTTAATCCCAAAAACACCTTATGGCAAAAAAAAAACATTTTTCCCCCTAACTTAACTTTTTACATTTTAGTCCCTAGGCTCGTAAAATGATTTTCATTCGATTTCTTCATTACCCAAGCCTAGTCGAATATTATTAGTACTCATATCAATCCATATTTTTCATTTATCCACATTTTTACACACATTGTACAACTTTTATAAATAGGTCCCTATTTGACATTTTCATCAAAAATCGCTTGGTAAATGTTGTTTACCTAACATCAAACATACATTTTATATCATTAGACATCAAATTACACAAATATTCTACATGGGTAAAACTTTATACTTTGATTTTCTTTCAAATTAGTCCTTGAAATAGCTAAATCAAGTTACAACATTCAGAAAAACGTAAAAATCATTAAAAACAGGACAAAGATGGACCTACAATCTAGCTTGGAAGTTGGCCAAACCCTAGCTATGTCTTCCTCTTGTGAATTTCGGCCATGGGGGATCAAATTAGAAAGGATGACATCTTTTTATTAGTTAATTTTGTCTTTATTTACCAAATGACCAAAATGCTCTTCACTTAAAACTTTGAAATTTTATCCAACCATGTTTATTTTTTTCCAACTTAAAGTATAATGGTCTAATTACCATTTAAGGACCTCCAATTTAAAACGTCATAGCAATTAGACACCTCTAGCTTCTAGAACACACATTATGCACCTATTGCAATTTAGTCCTATTAGTCAAATTGGACACTCTATCGATAAAATTTCTTAATGAAATTTTCACATGATCATTCAATCATACTGTAGACCTCAAAGAAATAATAAAAATAAATATTTTTGCTTCAGATTTGTGGTCCCGAAGCCACTGTTTCGATTTGACCCAAAAACAGAATGTTATAGGACCTTGATCTAATTACCATTCCTCCTTATTTCCTTTTAATCACTAGGCTATTTACTTAGATTGTTTCACTTTTAGTTGGTAAATATTGGATCTCAGGTAAATTTTAGAAAAAAATAGTTGTCTGTAATCTATGAATAATTGAAGTTTACCATTATTTTTCTTTACGAATAACATCGGTGCTGTAACACCCCTAACCCAAATCCGATCGTCGGATTTAGGCTAAAAAGGTATTACCGAGCTAAACATTAAATTTCTCATCCACATTAACTAACATAAACAGAGATTGAGATGAATACATAATGATCTTTGTGTTATAAATATGCCATTTTCATATGGCCAAAATATTTACAATTACAAAACATAGTTATCTTCAAATTTAACCTATACATGCCATATCAGGACCAAAATAAAACTGTACCAAAAGATTGATAGTAGGATGAATTGCTGATTTATCCCCAGTCGGTGGCCAAAATCAACAATCTATAAAATAGAGAAATAAGGAACAGAGTAAGCTTTCGAGGCTTAGTAAGTTTTAAGCATTTCAAACAATTAAAACTTGTCATTTAAAATCGAACATTAAGTATCACAGAACTCGTATTCTAATTATATATTACTTGGCCGAATATACACAAGTACACTAATTATAAAGCCTATTGGTTGAATATATATATATGAATACACAAGAAATTTTCAGCACATATTTAACTATAGTATAAGGCTCATACAATTACTTTAAGTCACATACTTTCATATAATGACTTACATTGACCGAATAGGTCATTCTCTTATTCTTAAATACCGTATTCATCCACACGTATATATATATATATATCATTCTTTGATACTAATAATTCACTTTAAAATCATTTCACATATGAGTACGTAATACATACCTTAACATGTTAAATATATAGTACTTACTCGACGGTGGTTTTCCGCGGATATTCAATGTCGTAATCTTACTTAATTTACTGGCATCAATCCTGTCTAGTCTAAGAACTTGAAACAAATTTCTAGCACCAGCCTGCGGGAATTTAAACCCGGTATAATACCAGCTCGTAGCCTATAGGTCTCTAGCCCGGATAGCATTCTAGCACGAAGCTCATGGTCTTTAAGCCCGGATAGCATTCTAGCACGAAGCCTGCGGGTCTTTAAGCCCGGATAACATTCCAGCATATAGCCTGCGGGTCTTTAAGCCCGGATACAATTCCTCAAGTATCATGCATGTTTAATCATATATTAACAAATCTCATTGAACATGTCACATTAGTAGTCATTTGCTACATACGAATATAAGCTCCATATACATTTTATTAATTAAGCTTAACCCGTATTGACCGTTCGACTATAGTTCATATACTTAGATTATTTATCACACAACTTAATTCAAGTAGAATCAAAAGGTCACAATTTATCTAATATACATATATCAAGGCATCATAAATTTTTTTATACTAAAGGTGACTACTCAAAACTTACCTCGGATATCGTCGAACGATTACAACGACTATTCGATTACTTTCTCTTTTCCCTTATCTGAGTTTGCCCCTCTATGCTCTTGAGCTAATTCAAAAAAATTTAGCTTATTAAAATCCCATCATGCTAGATTATGGTCGAATATGACAAGAGATTTACTAGGTCATATAGCTACCTTTAGCTCAAATACGAAATGGTCATACCCATTTTAATCACTTTAAACATTCTAATACAATTTAATTAAACATTTCTCCAAGTATACCTTTATGACCGAATATACATATCAAATAAATAGCTTACTTAATACATAACTCACATAGCCAAAGTACATATAACCCTAATGACCGAATATGTATATCACCAAAATTCCTGTGACTTAACATTTAACCCTTTTAGCCGAATATCCATTAAATATCTAGTTCACATACACAAACACAAAATTCATATGGCTTATCATATTTTCATGTACATATCTTAACTATATAGCCGAATATATATATATATATAGTTCATCAAACCGATATTTATTCATATTCCCTTAACACATATGGATCAATTTGACATGCATTTACCTTTGGCACATTCGGTCATTTAAGTAATAACCTATCTAGAATTTAAGCATTTTATACTAAAAATTCTCCCAAGGCCAAATTCATATACATCTTTTAATACTCATACAAAGTTTATATTTCAAATGATTTGTGCATACACCATTAACCTACTAATTAACTAATCACTTTAAAAATTTTCTTTAACTAAACATATATTCGGCAATGACCACAACAATTTAACAAATCTTAAAAACAATCTATAACATTTTAAATTCATCTTATTCCGCTCCCATGACTGAATGTGCATATATATATAAAAACTCAAATAACAACAAAATTTTCTTTCCAAAATGCATATATATACATACGACAACTTCAATTCATACCTCTCAACAATGAATGCAACTTATCCAACCATCATTTAAGCTACTTTAACATATAAATAACATCTTCCCAAAAACTTATCAAAATAACACAAATTTAGCAACTTGCCGAATGGATATATGTTCAATGATTCATGAATTTAAACCATGGGTTAACTATACTATGTACTTATCAATTTAATTTCATAATCAATTACAAAAAAAAAATCACATCACATACCTTTAAATTGAGATAACCATGGCCGAATGCCTTGGCTTTTTCTTCAATATTTTTCTTTCTAAATTTCAGCAATAAAGAAAGAAAGATGAACACCCATTATTTTATCATCTTTTTCTTATTTTACTAATTATTTTTATTTCAAAATAATGCCATTACTTATTATAATACTTAAATAAAACATATATTATCCATCAACCATCATTATGGCCGACCACTATTTTAAAAGTGGTCCAATTGACATGCAAGTCCCCCATGTCAATAGTTCATGCATTATTTGGCACTTTAAAAGTTTACCTATCACATTTTCAAGTCTTATCACATGAGTCCTATCTTATAAATTTCACATGCAAATGACAAAATCAAAGCATGAAACTTTCACACATGCATTTACACATTTAATAAACATAGAATATAACGGTTAAATATTTTTTTATGACTCAGTTTTGTGGTCCCGAAACCACTTTCCGACTAGGGTCAAATTAGGGCTGTCACAGGTGCGCCTCATGGCAAAGCACTAGGTCTAATAAAACCCCTATCCAATAGTTCTTGCAACTGAACTTTCAACTCCTTAAGTCCTTTAAGTGCCATGTAGTAGGGAGCAATGGACAATGGTGATGTTCCTAGCAACAACTCAATACCAAATTCCACTTCCCGATCTAGAGGCAACCCTGGCAATTCCTCAGGAAAAACATCAAGAAACTCTCTTACTCTACGAATATTATCTATAGAAGGATCAATTGTGCCAGCATCTCGTACATAAGCTAGAAACGATTCACACCCCTTTTGGACCATATTCTCCTCTACCATAGCAGAGATCATATTGGGTAAATAATTTCGACATTCCCCAACCATAACAACCTCCTTTCTAGACTCAGACATCAAAGTTACCATTTTCAGTGCACAATCCAAGCGAACTTGGTATTCAACCAACTAGTCCATTCCCATAATCAGATGAAATTAGTTGAAAGGAAATTCAATTAATTCGACAGGAAAAATCACCCCTTGAATTTCTAAAAAGCATCTCCAATATATTTTATTTACAAGTACAGATGATTTTAAAGGGTTGACTACAGTAACAGTGTTTTCAGTTATCTTTACCCCAATCCCCAGTTTTACAGCTATATCACAAGCAATATAAGAATGGGTAAATCATATATCAATTAATGCAAAATAAGGCGCGAAATAGTTAGTGAAGGCACCTGTGATGATGCCAGCCGCATCTTTATCTTCTCGGTGTCTAGTTGCATAAATCAAAGCAAGTTGTCTAGTCTCAACCCAATTCGCACCCTGAGCCGGTGCTCTTTGTCCCTGATTACCATTCCTATTTTTGTTTGGATTATGACCACTCTGATTTTGAACCCTAATTGGGCCCTAAATCCTAATTGGTGCTTGCATCCGATCATTCCGGTGAGGACAATACTTAATTCCGACCCCATCGAGCCATAAACCAAACAAGCACCCATTCTTCTCCAACACTCGCCCGGATGACGTCTCTCACAAAACTATCATACCTGAATCTACCCCTCTCTAGGACCCATTTCTTTCCTATTCCATTGTAACACCCAAACCCGACCTGGACATTATGGCCGAATCTGGCAGCGTCACAAGATAGTGCTTTTAGAAAACCTTTTTTCTAAAATCTTATCTAGTGAAAATTGTACAGATTATTATCTTTACTTAAGTCATGAAATCTCTATTCCAATTATTATGTTAAAACATTTCATTTAGGCGGAAGCTAAAACATCACTAATTCATTAATCAATAACTTAATAGTTTAAAATCCCGAAATAAACTTAAAAATAGTTCAAGTTCAAAGACATCTTAATCCCAAAAATAAATATCTAAAATAAAGCAGACAAATAAAATGTTACTCAAAAATTCATAAATGTCCAATAGTGGTCACCATCGAGCCCTCTGTCGCACCGGTCCATCTACTGCTGAGGATTACCTGACAGATAAAATAAACAAGGGGTGAGTTTTCGCAAACTAAGTGTGTACATCCCTACATACAGCATGCATGCAACCAAATAACAGAGTATAGATAGTTCAGCTTTAGCCATGCAGATATCACATGCATAACATATCAGATACCAGAAAACATGCCCACCAACCCTGCACACCATCTCCGTCCAACCCAACACACCATGTGAGGATAAAATCGACCCACCCAACCCTACACACCAACTATGGGGATATAGTCAACCCATCCAGCCCTACACACCAAAAGGGTACCGCAAAATAGTACTCAACAGATAAGGATAGCGTAGCTGCCAGATATTAGGCTAAGCACTTCTCAGACTTCCTTCTCCTCACAACAATCCCAACGCAACCAAATGCAATGCAACATACATATCATGGCATGCTTATATGTAGATATCAGATGATATCAGTATCATGGCAGAACAGACATACAGAATCAGACAGTTACACATGCTTATAATAAACATGCTTTTGCATACAAATCAGTAACCAATCGGAGTATGGGGTCTAAGTAATGCTTACCGCTCCTACAATCAGGTCACAGTCGACTTAGGCGACCCGTGCAACCTTACAGAACATTTCACATGAACTGGGCTCACACGTCTGTGTGGGCCCACACACCCGTGTGGGTCACAAGGCCCAAATTGGCCTTGCCTGCGTGGATCACAAGGCCTGACCCAAAATCCCACACTCCCGTGTGAGCCCATACGACCCATTTGCCTGAGCCCATATCTCATACATGGCCTCGTCAGCCTCACACACCTGTGTGGCACGCACATGGCCTAGCTCGTCTACCACACGCCCGTGTCTTGTGATGCAGGCTACCACACGCCCGTATGGCGTCGACAAATTACGTTTCGGCTTTTGCCAAAACTCGTTTTCTACACGATCGAAGTACACACCTGGTTCGTTCTCGCTGCTAATCCAACCACGAGCACTCTAAATCTTTAACGCAAAGACCACTGCAGCCAACTTCAACTCATGTGTCGGATAATTAGCCTCATGGGTTTTAAGCTATCGAGACGCATAAGCCACTACCTTACCGTCTTGTATCAAGATGCAACCCAAACCCACATGCGATGCATCACTGTAAACCACGAAGTCCTTGCCAGACTCAGGTTGTATCAGAATTGGAGCCTGAGTCAAAACTATCTTGAGCTTCTCAAAGCTCTCCTGCTGAGCGTCCTTCCAAATAAAGGGAACTCCCTTACGCAGTAACTTAGTCAAGGGCACTGCGATCAACGAGAACCCTATTACGAAGCATCGGTAATAACCTGCCAGACCCAAAAAATTGTGAACCTCCGACACATTTTTCGGCTGTTTCCAATCCAACACAGCCTCAACCTTACGAGGATCCACTTTAATCCCCTCAGCAGAAACCACATGCCCCAAAAAGGTTACCTCCCTAAGCTAGAACTCACACTTCGTGAACTTCGCATACAGCTGTTTCTCACTAAGAATCTGTAGAACCACTCTTAAATGCTCATCGTGCTCATCCTCAAACTTAGAATACACCAAAATGTCATCGATGAACACCACCATAAACTGATCTCAGTAAGGCTGGAACACACGGTTCATCAAGTCCATAAATGCCGCTGGTGCACTAGTCAACCCAAAGGGCATAACTAGGAACTCGTAATGCCCATAACGAGTCTTAAATGCCGTCTTATGCACATCAGCCTCCTTTACTCTCAACTGATGATATCCCGATCGCAGATCTATTTTAGAGAACACTGAAGCCCCTCTGAACTGATCGAATAAGTCGTCTATCCTCGAAAGTGGGTATTTATTCTTAATTGTTAGCTTATTCAACTGACAATAGTCGATACACATCCTCAACGTACTGTCTTTCTTCTTTACGAACAAAATCGGTGCTCTCCATGAAGACATACTGGGACGAATAAACCCACGATCTAAGAACTCCTGAACTTGAGATTTCAATTCTGCCAGCTACTTCGGTGCCATTCGATAAGGGGCGATAGACATCTGAGCTATACGAGGAATCAACTCAATCCTAAATTCTACCTCACGGCTCAAAAGTAAACTTGGTAATTCCTCTGGAAAAGCATCTAGAATGTCCCTTACTGTACGGATGTCCTTAACCAAAGAGTCCATAGAATCAGAAACACTGATGCAGGCCAAGTATGCCTCACATCCTTTCCTCACCTGCTACCAATGCAAATATCACATTGCTCAGATAATTTCGTCATTCTCCAATCACGACTATCTCATTATCCTCTTCGGTTCTTAGAACAACCCTCTTTTCAGCATAATCTAGACTTACACGATGCTTCACCAGCCAATCCATACCTAGAATTAAGCCGAACTCCCCAAACGGAAGTTCCATCAGATCAGCCAAAAATATTGTCCCTTGGACTTCCAACGGAATGTCTTTGAATAGCTTACTAACCCTAATGGTCTGCCTCAACGGACTCACCATAGAAATCTCACTAGAAGTACTCTTATGCGAAATCCCCAAGGTCTCAGACAAAAAACATGCAACATAAGAATGTGTAGAGCCTACATTTATCAATGCAACATAAGGTACATTAAGAATAAAAAACATACCCGTGATGACGTCCGGAGCATCTCCATCCTTACGATGCCGTGTAGCATAGACAAGTGCAGGCTACCTCTCTTCTGTCGGCCCAGCACCTCAGCCTGATGCTCTCTGTCCTCGGCCCATACCATTACCACCCCTAGCCTGGCCTCAGCCCCTAGGTGGCTGCTGAACTACCCTCGGCGGCGGTGCAGTCTTAGTAACTGAAGCTTGCATCTAATTACCCCTCAGTGGACAATCCTTAACTCGACACTCAGTCAATCCACACTTTAAACAAGTGCCAGTAGATCTCCAACACTTGCCTGGATGGCGTCTATTACATAGCTGACAGATCGCCACCCTAGCAGATGCAACAGTAGGCCCAACTCTAATGGACCCGTCAACCCTGGCCTTTTTCTAAGGCCTCATCCCAGAGCCAGTAGACTCAGGATCCCTCTTAACTTTCCCTTTCTCATGGTTTTAGCGTTCAGAGTACTTCACCTCCTCGGCTATCTTGGCCTTCTCGACCAAGACCGAGAAATCCAACTCCCTCTAAGGAGCTATCAGAACTCGCAGACTATCACGAAGACCATCCTCAAATCGAACACAGTGCTCATACTTATTCGTCACCATGCCCCTTGCATAGCAAATCAGCCTTAGAAATTCGGCCTCATACTCAGCCACTGAATAGTCTTCTTGAATGAGATTCAGAAACTCACGTCACCTAGCGTCAGTGTAGCTAACTCCCATATACTTACTCTGATAGGTGGTCTTAAACAAATCCCAAGTCAACCTATCAGGTTGAGTACCCTCCTTAACGGTCAACCACCACTGGTATGCCTCATCGCGAAGCAGATACATAGCCCCCTTGAGTTTTTACTCATCAGTAAAATCCAAATCATCCATTATGCACTCTGTGGCCTCCATCTAATACTCAGCCACACTCGAAGCAACTCCATCGATGCCCCTAAATGTCTCAACCCTATTCGACTAGAGTCGTTCCGTAACCAACCCACAACCTCTAGATCCAGTATTAGCCCCAGCAACCCTCTCCAGAATTCATAGCATGGCCTGGGACAACGCGTCGTTCCCAGCTGCACGATCCTGAGACTCAACACCAGTCTCAGTAGCAGGCGACACCAACGTCTCACTAGTGTCTAGATTAGGGATCATATCAGATGCGAAGGACTCTGCTCGAATCCCTCTACGGCCTCTACCTTGGCCTCTAGTACCCCATTCACGAGTACCACTTGTGCTCATCGTAATTTCAAATTAATCTGTATTTAGAAGTTTTATGCACATTAGTTTACAGTTTCGATAATTATTAATAGATATTTTATGCATATAGTAATAGAGTTTCAGAGTTAGTTAACGCGAGTAATAAGCTCACTATAGTTTCAGTTTACACTACCTAAGTGTTTCAATAAGGTATTACCTATAGTAGTCTCACAATACATACATAGTATTTCAAACAATTACAGACAATATCCCATGTTAAGCATACTTTCAGACAATACATATCAAAGTTTAAGAGAACTTACAGGATCAATGCTGGAGGCTCGATGTACCACATACTCATTATTGAAATTATTTCAAATCGCTTTTCAATTCATTTTACAAAAACCAAATTTTGAAACCCAAATTCACAGTCGAGTTTTGCAACCTGGCTCTAATAACACTAAATGTAACACCCCAAACCCAGCCTGAATGTTATGGCCGAATCTGGCGGCGTCACATGAGAGTGCTTTTAGAAAACCTTTTTCTAAAATGTTATCCAGTGAAAATCATATAGATTATTATCTTTACTTAAGTCTTGAAATCTCTATTCCAATTATTATGTGAAAACATTTCATTTACGCGGAAGCTAAAACATCACTAATTCATTAATCAATAACTTAATAGTTTAAAATCCCGAAATAAACTTAAAAATAGTTCAAATTCAAAGACATCTTAATCCCAAAAATAAATATTTAAAATAAAGCAGACAAATAGAATGTTACTCAAAAATCCATAAATGTCCAACAATGGTCACCATCGAGCCCTCCAAAGCCTAAGATTGACAATACCGAGCCCAAATTAGTCACTTAAATTGACTTAGATAAGGACAGACAAATCCCAAAACAAGAGATCTACTTACCTTCGACGAAGAACGGTGTTTCCTTGCTATTTAGAACCTGATTAGTGATCCACAGAACTTTGATAATCCCCTAAACAAAAATTAAAATCCCTCTTAAATAATTTCTAAACGAAATCACGTAATTCAATAAAACCATACTTACCGAGCCGACGAACCCACTAGCACTACGTCACCACTAATCGTAAAGAAAGAAAAATGGAGGAGAGGGGAAAAAGAAACAAAATTTTCGGCAACAAGGATTTTGATAGAAGGAAACGACAGAGGAAAAAAGCTTTTGTTAAAAAGAAGAAAAATAAGGACATGCCGCAAACCCTTAATTTTCACTAAACCCTAAACTCGAAATTTTGATAAAGCCCAAATTTAGCGGAAACTTGCAGCAAAAACAATTCCAAAGGCACTGCAGAGATTCGAACTCAGGACCCTGAGCAGACTGACACTCCACTTAACCACTAGACCAACAGGCCCATTCTGTTAAGTTTTTACCCATAACTCATTATAATCCCACCGTCCTCAAGTCAGGCTTTATTCAAAAAAAAAAACCAAAATTTAGCCCAAGTTAAAGCTTGAACTTGGGACCTCCCAAACACACCCCAGAGCACATTATCACTTAACCTACATATATTGAAACCAAAAATAACTCGAAACACAGATTCAGACACTTTCAAGCCCAACACTTACAAAAGCCGGAACTATAGAAATTTGGGGCGTTACACCCGTGGTGACCTGTAACGCGTAGGTTTGTGAAAGTGTACGCAGTCATTATCAAGTAATAAGTAAAAGAGTTATCGTCTCCACAAGGGTTGTATCTGTTAAAAAAATAATTGAAAAATTATGAATTTACAAGTTGGTAAAGAAAACCCAATAATTTTGAAGTGATAAATGTTAAAATTAAATTAATTAACTAGATGTAAATGAACCTAAATGCAATTGAGATGCAATAAAATGCAAGGTGATGGTTTAGCAGTAATTTCACAAGTTCAACAAAAATAACATGAATAAGTTAGAACAATCGCAACACTTCATTCAATTCATTTTCATCATGTTCAACAGTGTTTGGAAAATATTCAATGGTAACTCGATCTTCATTAACTGGGAATCTCATATAAGTTCAATTGAATCCTATACTTAGAAAAATATGCATAAACCAATGTCATAATTTAACTAAGGATTCCTTAAAATTTATGTGAAGTAATAGGGACTGATTAGGATTGAAATAATTTAATCACATAAACCTAAAGTTATGCAAGGTAATAACTTCTTTTAGTCTATTACGAACCTTTAATTTATTATCATTAGGATATAAATTAAGCATGCACCTTCCAATTATCGTGTCCATTAGTTATCATCTTATTATAATTGACTAACTAATTCTAATGCATTCAAAAATATTTTAATGCATGAAATACATAATGATTTTAATTGGAAGTATGAACAACTGAGACACAAAAAAATATAAACATGAATTAAATGAAGTTTATCCAATCATTGCAATTATTCTAGTAAAGAAAATTAAATTATCATTGTCAATGAAAAAACATCACAACAATTTGCAAACATGTTGAATAACTAAGAACAAAATTAAAGAATAGGAAAGAAGAAACTCTTGATGATTTCTGTGATTCTCCGAAGACCTATCGTGGTGGCTTCCTCCGGTTCTTATGATTGCTCCTTCGTAAAATGCTCCTCAAGGTGGCCGACCAAGAGTGGTTTTCCTCAAGGGATATGCTACCAAAGGGAGGTGGATAAATGGACGGCTTATGTGTGGAAGAGAGGGAAGAAAAGATGAGAGGAATGTGAATTGAGAGATGAATGAGGGGTGATTGAAATAGGAAATGAGGGGTGGTATTTATAGTAGAGGAATGACTAAGGGTTTTTAGATCCCTTGAAATATTCCTTTGCTTGGCCATCTATGAAATGTAAAGGAAAAGGTTAGTGGTTGCTTGATTCGTGTTTGATTTCATGCATGAATCATACAAGGGTTTGGACGATTTCTTGGGTATTAGTTGGGGGCTTATTTCTATTTTTTTTCACAAGAGCAAGGACCTTCAAATTAATTACCTCAAAGCTAGTTTCGATTGCTCTTGATGACTTGGCTGAATTGGACTACTTTCCCCCTACTTGGTAGGTTTTATAACCCAAATAATTATTAGACTTGCTCTTCTAAACAAGACAACTTCAACTAGATCAAATTGACTTCTCTTGACTCAATTTGTTGTTTAGCCATCTAATTGAGGTGGAGTATAACTCATTTCCATGTATGATTTAAATAAGCTCCCACACTTATTAATTCAATGGTCCGATTGCAATAATTAAAGCACATAAATTATGAAAAATTTAATACATAAATTCATAAAATTGCTTAGTTTACTAAAATTATGCCAATTGTGTCAATATGAAAAAAAAATTACCCAATTAGATATCCAAGTACTCGGGATTAACATAAATTCTAAGTAAAAAAGTGATATAAACAATTATAAAAAATCTATATAATTTAGAGTTTACACACCCCGAAACTTAATCCATTACTCGTCTCGAGTAATGTTTTATGCAAAGCAAAAATTAGGGCAAGCTTGCAAAATATTTACAAAGAATCAACTTTTCACATAATCATCCAGCAACAAATTTATGTTCATAATCTCTTATTGCTAATAAATCACTCATATGCAGATATTATTTCAAAATATTATGTTAAGTAAAAGAAAATGCTATCATTAGTCATAATTTGCATGCATTCCAAAGTCATATATAAAATTCACCATTCAACAAATTTTCCTTATCTAATTAAATAAAACAAACCTAAGGATTAATTATTGGTCTTCATATGTTGCACTTAGTAATTTCTCTCCACCAATGTAGTCGACATAATGATCAAAATCAATAGGTCTTTTATAAGTTTGTAATGTGGCTAGGCTCAAGGTTGAGAAGTGATTTTTAAGCTAATTCATCTTAACCCTACCTTTGTCTTAGATCTTTTTGGGGTACAATCTTTCTACTAATGGGTTTTAACACCCCCAAACTTAATTTGACACTTAGGCTTGACAATTTAACTCAACACTTGAGTAGAGATTTTTCTCTTTTCTCTTCTCCTTTTTTTTTTAACCAAAGCTGTACGTCTTTCTGAATTTCCCCTTGAATTTTACTAACCAAAACAAGTATAGTTAAGAGTGGTGTAAGGTAAGGTAAAAATTTAAAAAATTAGCTTATTATGTATGTAAATAATAATAAAACAGGCTATATGGCTCAAACTACGGTTTTAATGGTTAAATTCATATGGTAGGCTTGAAAGGCTCCAACGATCCAAAGAAAATGTGCCTAAATCATATTTAGATTCTTATGCCTCATAGGATTTTGCCTCAAGAAAGTTATTAAGACAATTCTAAAGACTTAAACCTTCATGCATATATAAAACTAATGAAAATACAAGGAAATCATAAGTAAGCTAACATATAACAAGAACTTACATAAAATCAGAAATTATACTTGCATATGAGCTAACTTATTAAAAAAAATTGTTTCTAAGCAGCACTTTATTTCAACATACTAATGTGTAAAGATTGAAAAATTTTAAAAATCATTCAAGATTAGGCCTTAATCCCCCTTTTAAAAAGAAACAATATCCTAATTGCAAAATAACAAAGTAGTGAATGAAAACTATACACAAGGTAGGATTCAAAAAAAAAAAGGTGAGTCATGAAGACTGTTTAAGTACCAATTCTTTCTTGAAAAATCCAATTCTTAGACATGTACATTCACATTGCCACACTACTATGCTTTTTACTAGAGAATAAAAATTAATGGAAGAGCATTGACTTAGTTTAGTCATAAATTGAAAATTATTCAACTCTATTATACATAAAACAAAATATTCATAAAATAAAATAAATAAAAGTCTTAAAAGTAATACTAAAGAAAAAGAAATTCCCCCTCTTTTTTATTTTTAATCTCAATCATCCCCCTTGTATTGCTCCTTTGCCTTATCGTTCTCGTTTGTATTCATGTCCTCGTCTTTCCATCACTCAAAGATATGATTTGGGAACTCAAGAATGAAACTATTTAAGATATTTTTAAAAGTATTCCTTATGGAGTCATCTCTAATTTTTGCATAGTTCCAATAAGCTTGTTGTTGGTTATGCATAAATTTCCACATATCAATCATAGTTGAGAATTCAGACTTATTCATAGTGTTTGAAGAAGTGGGCATTGGAATGGTCAACTCAGGATTAACACTTGACTCAACTAGTTCACAAATATTTGGTTCTACTGGTTCAGAATTGTTTGGTTCATCTTCAGATTATGCTTTTCCTAGTTCCTCTTCTAATTCAACATTACGCTCGGATTTGGTTGACGATTCTTTTTAATTCTGGTTTGTCTGGCTCATTCATCTTGACCTGGTTTAACTATTCAACATTTTCTACTAGCCTTTCAAGATCATGTCTTGTTATGAAACCTTGAACATATCGGCCATTCATGTTTGCTTTTGATTTAACTTGGGCTCTCAATTTAACGTGGGTTCTCAAACAGAGTGAAGTAATCAATGATGAAAATTAGGCAAGAAGCTATATCAAACAAAGTAAAACACACCTTAGCCACTGGTTTTAAGTACTCCCTTTCGCAAGAATGACTACCGTTTTCTTATAATCCATTAGGATATCATATTTGTAATGACATTAAGTACTTGTTGAAGAAAATCCCAATTGATATTTTTCACCATGATTCAATATTCATATTCTTTAACATCAGGTAGGTTAAACAAATCATTAATGGATTTAGGAGTAATGGGTACTTTCTTTTTGCGAACAAGAACTTCAGGAGTGTCTGACATAATCAAATTGGCATAAAATTCTCATACTAATTCCTCTTTGGGAAATGATCGTGAATCACAAAACTGATTCCAATTTAAGGCCTCAATTGTTTTCCAAATTGAAAAAAGCACAATCATTTGGCATTACTCTCCAAATTGAAACCTTTTTCCAGTATCATGGGCTAATTTTTGAAGATGAAATCAAATCATTCCCTTACTTCTTCATCTTAAATCACAATCAGATATTCAGTAGAAGTTTTGGAAGATCTATTTCTTTTACAAGACATGGTGACTTTTACCGAAAAATAAGAAGAATTTTGGCTTTCTAAAGTGAATGTTATAGTGGCAAGAAGTTTACGACGGTGAAGGTATTGCAACAACAAAAATGGAATCTTTGGGGTGCAGTGCTGTAATGACGGTGATAGAGATGATTACTATAGCGAATGAATGTCGCGACAAAGGGAATGTTGTGGCAAAAGGAAGGGGTGGCAACTAGGAAATTTTTTCAATGAACTTTGAGGGCTTCTTGATGCCGACGGCAAGGAGAAAGAAAGTTGGTGGCTAGGGTTAAGGCTAATTGCTTGAGTGGTATGAAAAATATAATGGAAGAGAGGGGCTTATATAGTAGTAAATGGGATGCTTAGGCGGCAAGGCATGGAGGGAAAGAGATGTGGCAGCAAATTATGGTTTTTAGGGGTTTTATGGATGGCAAAAGTGGGTTTTTTTCCTGCTCTTCTGGGCCTCAAGCCCAAATTGTGATTATTTCTTAAACTGAACCAAAAATAGACTAATTAGTGCTTGGGCCAACTTGACTCTCATATTGAACATAAAAATAGAAATAATATTAAAATTGAAAACAAGAATTAAAAATTCATTTAGGCTACTTAAAAAAATTAGAAAATTATATTAAATTAAGTTCCCAGGAAAGGTTAGGGGGTCATAAATAGTTCTGCTTAAGTCAATATTTCCCTAGATAAAATTAATTTAATGTACTAATTTAAGAAAAAAAATTTATTTGTGCCATTTATTAAAAAAAAAATTAAAGGTCTATTAAGTAGAGCACGGTCTCAGCTTGCTCAACATCTTTATTGCAAAAGTGTTTGAGATGATAACCATTAACTTTAAATGTACCTCCCTTTTTATCTTGTAATTCCACCACTCCACATGGATAGACTTTGTGAATGGTGTATAGTCCTTTCCATCAACATTTGAGCTTTCCAGGAAATAATCTTAGCCTTGAATTGAACAACAAGACTTCTTGACCTTCTCTGAATTCTTGAGGTTGTAAACATTTGTCATGTCATCTCCTAATCTTTTCTTTGTACATCCTGGCATTATCATACGAAAACAACCTTAACTCCTTCAACTCACCAAGTTGTAGCATTCTTCTCTCATTAGCTTGCTTTAGGTCCAAATTTAATTGTTTCAAAGTCTAGAAAACTTTATTTTACAACTCAAGAAACAAATGGCATTCCTTTCTAAAGACTAACTGATAAAGAGTAATTCTTAATGGTGTCTTAAAAGCTATTCGATAAGTGCATAGAGCATCATCAAGCCTCTGAGACCAATCTCTTCAATTAGGTCGAATCACCTTCTCAAGGATTCCTTTGATCTCACGATTTACCCGTTCAACTTGCTCATTTGATTGTGGATGATAGGGAATGGAAATTTTGTGTTTCACATCATACTTGTCAAGAAACCACTTAAGCCATTTGTTTACAAAGTGAGATCCTTCATCGCGAATTATAGCTCTCGGAGTCCCAAATCGTGTAAACACATACTTATGCAGGAATCACATGACTACCTTAGCATCATTTGTTGGGTATGCCTTAGCTTCCACCCACTTGGTTACATAGTTGATAGCCACTAAAATGTACATGTTACCATAAGAAGGAAATGGACCTAGAAAATTAATGACTCAAACGTCAAATAATTCTACCTCTAGTATGTTTGTCAAGGGCATCTCATTTCTTCTTGAGATGTTCCCAGCCCTCTAGCATTGATCACAATTCTTCACATATGCGTGTGCATCTTTAAACACTATTGGCTAGAATAATCCAGCTTGTAAGATCTTAGCTGGAGTACAGGAACCATTGAAGTGTCCCCCACTCGGAGATGAATGACAATGGTATAAGATCTCGTCAATCTCACTTCCAACTATGCACTTCCTGATTATATTATCTGCATATTGTTTAAACAAAAATGACTCCTCCCATAAATAATATCGAAAATTGTGAAGGAATTTCTTCCTTTGTTGGTATGTCATTTCTGAAGGCATTATTCCACATGCTAAATATTTTGCAAAATAAAAAAACCAAGGAGTTTCATGGATTTAATTTACCTCGAACATATGCTCATCTAGAAAATTTTCATTAATTGGAACAAGTGATAAGGTTACCTCGTTTTGTTCTACCTTGAAGGATTATATAAGTTTGAATTTGTCCACTTCTATTTTGGTGTTGATTCCCTACATAATAAACTGACTCAGGATTTGATGGACAATTTTCGAAAGAATGATCGTCCCCACAGTATACGTAGGAAATAACATTAAAGTGACTCAGTGTTTGGGCTGCAACATGATTTAAACCATTAGTAGTAAACTATTTCAACATAGAAGAGATAGAAGATACCTAAGCTGAGAGTGAAGTAAGGGCATCTAGTTCATGCACTCCGGCTACTCATCTTCTTGAAGCTGCTTAACTTGCTGGCCACTAGTAGTTGTTACTAGTTATTCTCTCAATAATTTCGTATGCCTCATTTTAATACTTCAACAACAGAGCACCATTCGCAAAAACATCTACCACCAATCTTGTGTGTGCGTTGAGACCATTATAAAATGTCTCTAGTTGAATGTAATGTGAAATCTTGTGGTAAGGACATTTATATAATAACTCTTTGAATCTTTTCCATGCCTTGTATAGAGATTCGTCATCCATTTGCTGAAAAGTGGTGATCTCATTTAGCAACTTAACATTTTTGGTAGGTGGGAAATACTTTACCAGAAAGAGTTCAACTAATTCTTTCCAAGTAGAAATTGAATTGGGTGGCAATGAATTAAGACATACGCATGCTCTATCTCACAACAAGCACAGAAACAACTTCTCTTCATGTATCTTCAGTTACATTGGCTATCTTGAAGGAATCACTCACCTCGATAACTAGTCAAAGGTGAAGGTGTGGATCTTCTGTGGGAATTCCATTAAATTAGCCCATTGTTTGAATGGAGCCTCGATCTCCAGCCTCTTAATTCCCAAATTTAACTCATTAAAAAATGGCACAGCATATTGCGTTATAGCTCGATTTCTATCATCAGAAACAACGATTGGATTACGAACATTAGCAGTTCTATTCCCTTTAACATTGTTTTAATTTTTGAGGTCCATTTCTGTGGCTTGTCTTTGGGCTAACCTTTCTCGTCTTCTTTATCTAAATGTCAGCTCGATTTCAGGGTCTACCAAGAATAAATCAATGATTCGATCTATGCTCATAAACACCTAAAAAATTGCAAAAAATAACAAATTAAAATAAATAAACCAAATGCAAGAAATAATTTCACAAATAATGATTAAATTAACAGTACCTGGCAACAGTGCCAAAAACTTGTAATGCATAGGTTTGTGCAAGTGTACACAGTCATTATCAAGTAATAAGTAAGTAAAAGAATTATCGTCTCCACATGGACTGTATCTGTTAATCAAATAATTGCAAAATTATGAATTTACTAGTTGGTAAAGAAAACACAATAATTTTGAAATGATAGATGTTAAAATTAAAATAATTAACTAGATGCAAATTAATCTAAATGCAAATGAGATATGCAGGGTGATAGTTTAGCAACAATTTCACAATGTTAACAATTACAACTCAATTCATTTTCATCATGTCTAACAATGTTCGGAAAATATTCCATGGCAACTCAATTGTTCATTAACTGGGAATCTCATTTAAGTTCAACTGAATCTTATACTTAGAAAAATATGCATAAACCAATGTCATAATTTAACTAAGGGTTCCTTATAATTTATGTGAAGTAACAAGGATGGATTAGATTTGAAACAATTTAATCACATAAACCAAAAGTTATGCAAGGTAATAAATTCTTTTAGTCTATTACAAACCACTAATTTATTCTAATTGGGATATTAATTAAGCATGCACATTCCAATTATCTTAGAATTGACTAACTAATTCTAATGCATTCAAACATATTTTAATGCATGAAATACATAATGATTTTAATTGGAATCATGAACAACTGAGGTACAAAAAAATATAAACATGAATTAAATGAAGTTTATCCAATCATTGCAATTATTATAGCTAACCAAAATTAAGTCATCATTGTTAATGGAAAAATATCACAACAATTTACAAACATATTGAATAACTAAGAAAAAATTAAAGAATAGGAAAGAAGAAACTCTTGATGATTTCAGTGATTCTCTGAAGGCCGATCGTGGTGGCTTCCACTGATTCTCGTGATTGTTCCTTAGCAAAATGCTCCTCAAGGTGGCTGGCCAAGAGTGGTTTTCCTCTAGGGAAATGCTAGCTAAGGGAGGTGGAGAAATAGATGGTGTAATAACCCAAATTTACCCAGGCCCGTAAATAAATAAAAATATAAAAATAAAAATTTATTAAAATAAAGTCCATTTACAGTCCATTAACAAAACCCAAAACCCTTAGCCCAAATACCTAAAACCCAATAGCCCAACTGATGACCCAAGACCCAATCAGCCTACACTACCCAGTACCTGGTTACACTCAAGCCTAAGTGCCCAAGTGCTGCCCAAAATACACAGGGCCCAAGTGGCCCAATTCATTAATAGGAGACAGAAAGGCCTTGGGTTTCAGAAACCCTAGGCGCCGCAAGCACCCCAACAGACGCGTCCGTTCGTCTCGCAGTGACCCACCATCAGTGCCGTGATTCTAGGCTCCATATCACGCCATGATTGACGCCTGAATCAACGCCGGTGTGCTGTCGTCAGTGCTGTTTATTACTAGCCTCCTTGCTGGTACCTGAAAAAGGAGAAGAAACCATAGCAACCAAAGAAACAAATAGGGAAAGAAATCAAAGGATTCTTCCCTAAAATGTAACAGAGGATTATAAAAACGCCTTTTTGATTTTTTGTAAGGGGACGGAGGGGTTTTTTTTCTTCTAATATACACACAGATTCAATAAAAAGAACACAGATTTTATAGATATAAAAAGATATACACATATACAGAAGGAAGACGAACAGTTTCATTGTGGAAAAGGTGATTCAGTTACATTTTATATTTACTTCCTGTTGTTCGACATGTATGAATTGTTTTTTTTTTTAAAAAAAACATCAGTATTTAAAAAAAGGGAAGAGGTTACCTGTGTTTCGCCTAGAAAGACGAAGGTTTTTAACCTTCTGACCACCGCATACGGTGGCGCGTGGGTGTGCTGCCCAGCAATTGGAGACTGGAGCCCGGACTGCCCTTTCATCTCTCATTTCAGAGAGTTTCAAAGTTTTTAAAAAAAAAACAGTTTCTAAAATGAATTTTGGCCCAAAAAACTGACTTAAATAGCATAATAGAAACGGTGTCGTTTTTGCTTAATCTGATAAGTACCAAAACGGCGCCGTTTAAACCCAGGATCCGCGTGTTGACCCAAGACCCGGATGAGATCCGCGTGTTTTCGTTTAAATAGGCTAATTGCCCAATTAGTCCTTCCGCATTTTTAATCTTTACAATTTCATTTTGTTTTTATTTTAAATTGACCCTAGTCTTCTACGATTAATTCAATCTAATCCTAATGGCTATTAAAGCCTATTCTGGGAACGACGTCGTTTTATGGGATTAGGGCAAATTGCCCAGTGAGTCCCTTGTAGTTTTGAATGCGTTCCAATTAGGCCTAATTTTTTTTCTTTTAAAATTAGCCCTAGAACCCTAGTTTTATTTAATTTTAATCCTTTTCAATATTTTTACATAATTTATTTATTAAATACCTTATATATTATTTACTTTTATAAATATTAGTTATATAAAATAATATATATATTATTTTTTATTTATATATTATTCATTATATTATTTATATTATTATACATCTTATTTATAAATTTTATTATATATTATATATTGTACTATATACATTATTCTGACATTTTTATTTTATTATAAATTGTGTATTATTTTATTATTCATTAATTGGGTAAAATTTTAAATTTTTTTACTATATAATAGTATATGTATTATCCTTATATGATATTTTATCACATTATTTATATTTCTTTATATTTTATTTATATATTTTATTACATATCATATATTATTATATATTATTCCCTATATTATCTTCCTTTTATTATTATATATTATTTCATTATTTATTATTTATTAGTATATAAGAATTAAATTTGTAAATTATTATAAACTAACACATATATTGTTATTATATACATTTAATGTCTATATTTAAAATTTACTACAAAAATTTTGTTCCAATTTAACATATTATTTTGTTTTTCTTTATAAACATATCAAGCTACTATATTTTTATTTTTTTTTAAAAATTTTCTTTTATTCCTTATATTGCTTAATATATTTCATTTTTTTATTTTTTATCCTTTTTGTATTTATTAGGTATTATTTTAACATGCTAATTTCATTACATAAATTATTTGTTATTTTTATGTTATTTATTTATTGTTATATATCCGCATGAAAATTAATCATTTTATGTTGTTATTTTAAGAATATATCCGCATGAAATATTATTATATATGTTTAATTTGTATTGATATATTCATTATTTTGCCATTTTGTATTTTTGCATGAAATGATAATGTGTATATTCATGTTATTTGTGATTATATATGCATGAAATGTTAAAGTATATTGTGTGATTTATGTCGTATTTACCATTTTCCACATTATATTTGCATGAAATGTTAAAGTATGTGTCTAATTAATCCAATATTGATCTTTTGTAATAGGTTAAATGCATCATCATTTTAATTTTTTTTTTCATTTAATCCAAAAGAATCTTAAAAACAAGGCAATGTCTTTGGTATTTAGGAATTCGGGAAATAGTGCCCTAACATGCTGGGTTGCGATTTCCCGTTTGTCTAAATATCTAAAGTATCCTTTTTAATAGATTTTACAAATTATGAGACGATTTTTAGTTACAAAAGTTTAAGAATATCGCGTCCAATCATGCTGGATGTGATGTTCGCATTCTTTTGGGACGAAAGAATTTTGATTTTCAACTCAAATTGTTACGATTTTATAAATCTTATTGCTAAATTCTTTCAAGCTTTTGACATTAAGACAAAACTATTCAATTTGGTACCAATTTTGGGCATTACGAGGGTGCTAACTCTTCCTCGTACGTAACTGACTCCCGAGCCTGTTTTCTCATAATTTCATAGACCAAAATGTTTTATAAGGTGATCCAATCGCACTTTAAAAGGTTGGTGGCGACTCCCGTTTTCAAAATACCCTTCGCCTTTTAAAAAAGAGGTTTTGACAGCTTGGCGACTCCACTGGGGAGTAATAAGAGAATCAAGCCAAGAAATTGATTATTTTCAGTCTTAATGTCAGAAGTTTGGGACGTTTTACACATATTGATCTTTTTACATATGTTTGTTGCATGTGTTTGTTATCTTGTTTCCGCACACATTGCATTTGCATGACCGCTGTGGTCGCACCCCTAAGAGGGAGTGAGAAGCTACGCTTTCGTGAGGTTTTCACATCCGTATGAGCTAGTGGATTGCTTCCGGGATACTGTACCTATGTCTTCGTGAGATTTTCATCTCCACATGGCCATAGGGAAATGTGTCCCCCTGAACTGAACTTGGTCTATATAAGCCTATAATGGGTGAGGACTGAGGAATCTGTTGGTTCAGGTACCCTTGCTTTAGAACTGAAACGCATATAGTGAGCTTTAAGTGCTTACCCAAGGGAGTAGAGTGATAACCTTTAGTAAGCTATCCTTATAAGTGCTTGTTTGTTATACTTTCATATGATACTGACTTACTTTATTTTGCTATCAGTGCATGTCACTCAACATTTAAAGGTGTCGATTCACGGTTCGATTTCTAGATTAGAAAGTTTTTTAATGAGGAACGAATATCTAGATAAAGTGGAGGACAATGCTTCTATCTGTACCTAGTCAGAGAAAACCCAGTTAGAGAAAGGAGATAGTGTCACTGAGGGGTATACATCAGAGTTATGGGACTTCACTCGTATTAATTCGACACAGAATGAGTTTCAGGAGTTGAGAGACATTTGGGCCCAATGGGATGACGAGGCTAAGCAGCTTTTCTATCAGAATTATGGAGATCTTCCCTATTTGCTAGACATCAAAGTAGATAAACATCTGCTCCAAGCTATGGTATAGTTTTGGAACCCTGCCTATAGTTGTTTAACATTTGGAGAGGTAGACTTAGTCCCTACTTTGGAGGAGTATACGACCTTGCTTCGCTGCCCAAAAATTCAAGGTAACAAAGATTATGTTAGGGCCGCTAATTCCCCAACTTTCGTGAAGAAATTAATGATGATTACAGGGGTGAGTGAACAGTGGGCCGCAGCTCGAATCCAACAAAGGGTGATAGCAAATGCATTCCATGGGCAATTTTGAAGGATTTGATATTGGCACACCCAGATGTGAAGAAAAAGGTTGATGTCTTGGCCTTAAGTATGTATGGATTGATGATTTTCCCAAAAGCTATAGGGCACATAAATGAGGCAGTTGTAGATTTATTCGATCGAATTCGTAAACAGAACACACCTGTGCCTGCAATCCTAGCCGAGACGTTTAGATCCTTGAGTGCATGTCGGAAAGCTGGTGAAGGTAGATTCATTGGATGTGCACAATTGTTGTTAGTTTGGTTCCACAGTCACTTTTGGAAGGTTGATAAGGTTCCATGCCGAGTGTTCTTTAAGGATTATTCTCCCTTAAGGGAAGCAGCAGCTACGCCAAGGAGGGACGACATTACCGAGGAAAGGTGGATAGAAATACTTCAGAGCCTCCGAGAAGAAGATGTTATGTGGAAAGCACCTTGGATAACTCCTAGCGAAATCCTTTATCGTTGCGGGAACTTTGATTGGGTACCTCTTCCTGGAATTTGGAGGGTTGTTGGTTATGCACCATTACTTGTCCTAAGGCAATACAAGGCAGAGCAATTTATACCGACAACACAAGGGCTGGCTTAGAGTGACTTCTCATATAAAGGGGATCATTATAAGAAGAAGATGTGAGAAATTTTTGAGGCTTGGAAAAAGGTTTGCTGTGTGAAGATTCTGACTAAAGGATCGACAACAACTTTTGAATACAAAGGGTGGTTTAGTAAGAGGGTCAATGATAATATCCCTAGACCGAGTTTGGAGGATGCTCGATCACTGGAGGAAAATTTACGAGTGATTCCATCAGAGTTAGAGGTCATAAAGCAAGAGTTAGAAAGGAAGATTTTAGAATTTGGAAGAAAGATAGAGAGACTCGAGGAGGAAAAGATGTACCTAAGCTTAGACGTTGACATTCAAAAAATCGAGGTCGAAAAAGTAAGAAAAGAAAAGAGGAAGATTGAGGAAGACCGAGATGATTTGAAGACACAGTATAAGAAGACACAGCTATCATTGAAGAGAGCTAGATTGGGGAAGTCTTTAGAGCAGTGGCAACAAGAGGTTCAAGAAGAAAGAGCCAAAGCCGAGTATTGGGAGAAGAAGTTCCAAGAGATGCAGTCATGTAATCAGGCCCTAGAGAAGGAAAATCAAGGATTAAAAACTAAGGTGGCCGAGCTTGGATAATCTCTTCATCATCACCAAAGTCGTAACTCTGTGGTCGAGTTAAAGGCAAGTCTGGATAAGATCGAGGAAATGAAGCACAATATTGGAGGGTTGGAAGCAGCACTACAAGACTGTGAGCTATAGATTGAGCAGCTAGAGGCAAGAGAAGAACATTGGAAGGGAGAGCTTCACCATTTTCAGGATCAAGTCAGAGATAGGGACTATCTCATGGGAGAAGCTATAGTACAAATTCGAGAGGTTGCTGATCATTTACAAGACCTGACGGTGCAAGTTAATGTATTAAGTACAAAGTATGAGTTAGTATCAGATAGAGGTTTAGAATTAGCCTTGTTATTAGATAGGATTAAAACTTTGGGCCTGAGGGAAAAGGTGTATTTGTAATCCATTTTGTGTAAGGATTTTTGTTTCTTAAATAACGTTTTCTAAAAGAAATTGAATCAGAATCGATATCTTTTTACATTCATGCATTTGCATCTCATCGCATCATATGCATTCAAATTTATAAAAAGACTCTAATTAGTTAAATTATTAAGGGAGAAAGAGAGTAAGAGAAAGAAAATCTGGAAGCAACACATCCTTACGGTACACGCGCTAAGTCAAAGAATATGGATCAAAGACTTGAGCAGATTCAGAAAGAAATGCAGGAGCAGTTGCAGGAGCAATTGGAAAAAATCCAACAAGAGATGAAGGATCAAATGTTGGAGGCTCAAAGGAATATGATGGCTGAGATGGCTCAGCTGTTGAGGGGGACAACAGATAAAGGAAAGGCCCCTATGACCACTACTGAAGAGGATAACGAGGGTCATCCTCCTGGTTTTACTCCACCTCATATGCAGACTCAACCTGAGGCATATCCCCAAGGGCCGTCTATCACAATCAGGCCTCAATAGGGACAAGTCAATGCTGGAATACCCATGAACTTTCAAACTGGTTCGGGATTCAACCCTGGAGACAACCCTGCCAATCCAGTTATCCCTGATCTAGATATAGCTGAGAGGGAAGAGATGAGACTCGAATCATCAAGGCAATTATAGGAACCTTGCAGATGGTTAGAGGAGAAATTTAAGGCACTAGAAAACACTGATAATCGTCAGGGAATTGATGCTAAGGACTTGAGTTTGGTCCCAGATTTGGTGCTTCCCCGTAAGTTCAAAATGCTGAAATTTGAGAAGTATAATGGGACTACTTACCCGGAAGCCCATATCACCATGTTCCGCAGACGGATGACTGGTTATGTAAACAATGATCAATTATTGATCCATTGTTTTTAAGATAGTTTGGTTGGGGTAGCGGCTAGGTGGTATAATCAACTGAGTCGCGCAAGGATCGGTTCTTGGAGAGACTTAGCGCAGGTCTTTATGCAGCAATATAATCATGTGACTGACATGACTCCTGGTAGGATCACTTTACAAAATATGGAAAAGAAGCCTAATGAGAGCTTTAGGCAATATGCACAGAGGTGGAGGGAGGTTGCTATACAAGTTCAACCACCGCTCTTAGAGAAAGAAACCATCATGCTGTTCATCAACACTTTAAAGGCCCCATTCATTACCCACATGATTGGAAGTACCACCAAGAGTTTTGCTGATGTAGTTATGGCAGGAGAAATGATTGAGAACTCCATAAGAGGTGGCAAGATAGAGGGGGAAGCTACTAAAAGATCTGCCTCAAGAAGGAAGGATAATGAGGTGAATAATACAAGTAGCTATAATTCAAAAGCGGTTACGGTTAGTCAGCCCAGAGTAACTACGGTTGGGCAACAAGATTCTCAAAGGCAGGGATCTGGTTCGAGACAGAATTCTGAAAAGGTCTCATTTACGCCTATCCCAGTGACGTATCGGGAGCTTTATCAAAGTTTATTCAATGCGCATGCAATAGCTCCTTTTCATTTGAAACCGTTACAACCCCCATATCCCAAATGGTATGATGCAAACGCTAAATGTGAGTACCATGCGGGGATATCAGGGCATTCAATTGAAAATTACACTGGTTTTAAGAAGGCAGTGGAAAGACTAATCAAGATGGGGGTTGTAAAATTTGACGACACCCCTAGTACAGAAAACCCGTTGCCAAATCATGGTGATCAAGGGGTAAATGCAGTTGGAGATACGGGTATGAGAAGGATTAAAAAGGGTATGTCTGAGGTGAGAACGCCGATGAAAATGATTTGGGAATAAATGGTGAAAAGAGAGATGATAATCTCTAAAGAGAGGAATAAAGGAGTAAGGGACTACTATGAGTTCCATGCTGAAAAGAGGCACGAGATACAGGAATGCGACAAGTTTAAGGCCTTGGTACAAAGCCTTATGGACAACAAAGAGCTAGAATTTTATGAAGCTGGCTCAAATGAGGGACATATATGTATATTAGACAGTGCACCGAAGAATCAAAATCGGCCGAGGATTATTATTTCTTTACCAGGAAGTAATAAAGTTGAAACACCAATGGTACCGAAAGTCATCATTCATGAACCTGTTTCCTTTCCTTATAAGGATAACAAGAGGGTACCCTGGAATTATAACTGTCATTTGTCAATGCCGGAGAAGGAGGATATAGCTAGTGCTTCTAAGGAAGCTCAAGGTGAGGGTTCTTACACACGTAGTGGGAAACGCTACGATGAAGAAGGTGTCAAAGTTGAGCCTGCAAAAGCAAAAGTTTTAGACAAAGGAAAAGGGACCGAGACACTGGTTAATGAGCTAGTGAAGGAAGAAGAAGCCAGATAATTTTTAAAAATTTTGAAACACAGTGAGTACAGCGTAGTTGAGCAATTGCACAAACAACCAGCTCGTATATCAGTATTGGCTTTGCTTCTGAGTTCGAAGGTACATCGTGAGGCGTTAATGAAGGTGCTCAACGATACTTATGTTACTAATGATATATCCGTCAACAAGTTGGATCGATTGGTTAGTAACTTAAGTGCTGACAATTTCATTTATTTCAACGATGATGAAATCCCACCTAGAGGCATGGGATCAGCTAAGGCTTTGCACATTACCACTCGCTGCAAAGGATATACATTGCCGAGTGTGCTTATTGATAATGGGTCAGCCTTAAATGTCATGCCATTGTCCATACTGAACAGATTACCCATTGACAGTTCTCACATAAAAACATGCCATAATGTAGTGAGAACATTTAATGGCACGGAGAGAAAGGTCATGGGAAGAATTGATATTCCTTTGATAATTGGGTCAAACACGTATGAGGTGGACTTTTTAGTGATGGACATCAAGCCCTCTTACAATTGCCTGTTGGAAGGCCTTGGATACATTCGGCAGGAGCGGTGCCCTCATCTCTGTACCAAAAATTGAAGTTAGTAGCTGATGGACGGTTGGTCACTATAAATGCGGAGGAGGACATTATAGCGACAGTTACCAGTAGTGCACCCTATGTAGAAGCAAACGAGGAGGCAATTGAATGCTCTTTCTGTTCATTAGAATTCATCAACGCAACATTCATTTCAGAGGGGAATGAGGTGCCGGTGCCCAAGATATCCAGAACTACAAGGGTGGGTTTACAAATGATAATGGGAAGAGGAGGCTTGCCAGGAAAAGGATTGGGAAGATATCTTCAAAGAGGGATTCAAATTTTAGAGTTAAAGGAGAAGAAAGACTGTTTTGGTTTGGGTTTCAGGCCAGATCAAAAGCAAAGGATGAGGGAAATAGAGAAGCGTCAAGAAAGGGGAAGGGCGCGTTTAAGTGGAAAAGAAGTAGGATGGGAATCGATGACATTCCCTCATATATCCCAAACCTTTGTATCAGGAGGGATAATTCACCCTAAAGGAGGGTTGCTTGAAGAAGGAGGTTGTTACATCAATGCTGTGTATAATGAAGAGTCTGAACGAGGAAACCTTGAGGGCATTCGCCCTTACGAATCGGAAAGCTCTTTAAATAATTGGGTTGCAGAGGAACTTCCTGTAGTTTTTAAAGATTCTTCAGAGTAATTTCCAGAACACTCTTATTGCTCTAAAGCCTAGGAGTAGTAAGATTTCATTTGTAAAATAGGCTCATGTTCAGATATTTACATTTCAATAAAACGTAACTTTTGTGAATATTCTATACCATTCAATATTCTTTTAACCTTTACATTCTTTCATTTCATTCATAACATAAAAAAAAAACATTCCAAAAATTCATTTATTCTTTGTACATTCTTTTGTACCCCGCAGGTCCCTAGATATTAATGACATGAGCACTGATATTACAAATCCTAGATTCTTTTTTGAGCAAGACATGTGTTTAGAAGAACTTCAGGATCTTGAAGACGACAAGGATTGTAATATGTCTCCAGATCTATTGAGAATGGTGAAACAAGAGGAGAAACAAATCTTACCCCGTGAGAAAGAGACAATAGAGAATGTAGCCTTGGGGGAAGGGAAGAAGGTGAAAATTGGTACACATATTGCTAAGGAAACGAGACAAGGCCTTGTTGAGCTACTACGGGAATTCAAAGATATCTTTGCATGGTCATATGAGGATATGCCGGGTTTGAGTACTGATATCGTAGTACATCGCCTCCCCATAAGACAAGATTGCAAGCTAGTCCCACAAAAATTGCGAAGGATGAGGCCTGATATTGTGCTGAAAATAAAAGATGAAGTCAAAAAGCAGTTTGATGCTGGATTCCTACAAGAGGTTAAGTATTCAAAATGGGTGGCCAACATTGTGCCTATCCCTAAGAAGGATGGGAAGGTACGAATGTGTGTTGACTATAGAGATCTGAATAAAACTAGCCCAAAGGACAACTTTCCCTTACCGTACATCGACACTTTGGTGGAGAATACAGCGAGATATTCGTTGTTCTCCTTTATGGATGGTTTCTCAGGGTACAATCAGATAAAGATGTATCCTGGGGACATGGATAAAACCACCTTTATAACATTGTGGGGCACCTTTTGTTACAAGGTAATGCCCTTTGGGCTAAAGAATGTAGGGGCAACATACCAAAGGACTATGGTGACCTTATTTCACGATATGATGCATAAGGAGATTGAGGTGTATGTTGATGACATGATTGCTAAATCTCGAACAGAAATAGAGCATATTGAAGTCTTGAGGAAGTTGTTCCTGAGATTAAGGAAATTTCAGTTGAAGTTTAATCTGGAAAAGTGCATCTTCAGAGCTAGGTCGGGGAAGTTATTGGGCTTTGTGGTCAGTGAAAAGGGAATAGAAGTTGACTCAGACAAGGTTAGAGCCATACGAGAATTGCCTCCACCACATACTCAGAAGGAAGTTCGGGGTTTTCTTGGAAGATTGAATTATATTGCTTAGTTTATTTTGCAATTAACCGTGAAATATGATCCTATATTTCGCCTCCTTAGAAAATACAACCAAGGTACTTGGGATGAGGAATGCCAGATTGCTTTTGATAAGGTTAAGCAATACTTGTTAAATGCTCCAGTGTTATCTTCACGTAGTCCAGATAGACCATTAATTTTGTACTTATCAGTGTTCAGTAATTCTATGGGATGTGTGCTTGGCCAACATGACGAGTCGGGAAGAAAAGAGAAGGCGATATACTACCTCAGCAAGAAATTCACAGAGTGTGAGATGAGATATTCGCCAATTGAGAAATTGTGTTGTGCTTTAATCTGGACGACTCGAAGATTGAGACAATATATGTTATATCATACGACTTGGCTAATTTCAAAACTTGATCCATTAAAGTACATGATAGAGTCAACAGCACTAAATGGAAGAATGGCAAGGTGACAAATATTGCTTTCAGAATTTGACATAGTCTATGTGAGTCAAAAGGCTATAAAAGGAAGCGCGATAGCAGAATTTCTGGCTAGCAGAGCTCTAGAAGATTATGAGCCATTACGCTTTGATTTCCCTAATGAGAAGTTGATGTATGTGGCAACTATTGAAGAACGTCTATGGAAGATGAACTTTGACGGCGCATCCAATGCGGTAGGAAATGGAATTAAGGCAGTCTTGGTATCCCCAAATGGTGATCATTATCCATTCACATGTAAATTGGATTTTGACTGTACAAACAATATGGATGAGTATGAAGCATGCATCATGGGGATTCAAGCGGCCAGAGAGCGAAAAATTAGAACTCTGGAAGTATATGGAGACTCTGCATTGGTAATATACCAGCTTAGGGGTGAATGGGAGATAAGGGACCCCAAATTGATTAATTATCGAAAGGTAGTTTTGGAGTTACTTGAAGAGTTTGATAACATCACTTTCAGTTATCTCCCACGGGACGAAAATCAGATGGCGGACGCTTTAGCGACATTGGCTTCCATGATTAAAGCAAATAAACAAGAGGATATGAAACCAATTCAAATGAGCATTTCTGAGGTTCCAGCTCATTGTTGTAGCATCGAAGAAGAGGAAAAGGATGACCGTCCTTGGTATCAAGATATATTACGGTATGTGAGAAATCGTGAATATCCTGAGAGGGCAACCGAAAATGACAAAAGAACTTTAAGGAGGTTAGCCTGCGAAAAAACTTTAAGGAGGTTAGCCTGCGAATATGTGCTAGATGGGGATATCCTTTATAAAAGAAGGAAAGATCAGGTGCTTTTGAGATGGGTTGACGCTGTAGAAGCTAGACAAATCCTAGAAGAAGTACATGAAGGAGTTTGCGGTACACATGCTAATGGCTTTACGATGGCAAGACAAATCATGAGGTTTGGATACTATTGGTCTACTATGGAAGGAGATTGTATCAGTTATGCTAAGAAATTTCATAAATGCCAGATATATGGAGACAAGATCCATGTATCACCTTCACCCTTACATGTTATGACTTCTCCATGGCCCTTTTCCATGTGGGGCATGGATGTCATTGGGACAATATCACCAAAAGCTTCGAATGGGCATCGTTTCATTTTCGTGGTCATTGATTACTTCACAAAAAGGGTAGAGGCAGCTTCATATGGTAGTGTTACCAAGTCGGCAGTAAGTCGTTTCTTGAAAAAGGAGATTATTTGTCGGTATGGGATGTCTGAGAGGATTATATCGGATAATGCATTGAACTTGAATAACAGCATGATCGCGGAAGTTTGTAGCCAATTCAAGATTAAACATCATAATTCATCTCCATATCGCCCAAAGATGAATGGGGCAGTGGAAGCTGCTAACAAAAACATCAAGAAGATAGTGGGGAAAATGACTGAAACCTACAGAGATTGGCATGAGAAATTACCATTTGCACTCTTAACCTACCGAACGTCCGTCAGAACCTCTACTGGGGCAACTCCTTTCTCGTTGGTTTATGGGATGGAGGCAGTGTTACCCATTGAAGTAGAAATACCATCTCTTTGAATCTTGTCAGAAATAAAGCTGGATGAAGCAGAATGGATTCAATCGCGGTATGACCAACTGAACTTGATCGAAGAAAAGAGGCTAAAAGCTGTTCGCCATGGTCAGATGTATTAGAAGCGAATGATGCGAGCCCATGACAAGAAAGTTCGTCCAAGAGAATTCCACGAAGGGGACCTTGTATTGAAAAAGATCCTTCCCATACAGAAGGACTTCAGAGGAAAATGGATGCCGAATTGGGAAGGGCCGTATGTTGTAAAGAAGGCTTTCTCTGGAGGTGACAGAAATGAATGGGAAAAGTTTACCCAATCCAGTGAATTCAGACTCAGTCTAAAGAGAAGGGAAAACAAAATGAAAACCCACAAAGGGCGCTTTGAGATTTCTAAAAAAAAATAGAGAGGCTAGGGTGAAAACCCGCAAAGGGAGTCTTGAGACCAAAGGGGTTTTGAGTTGAAAACCCGAAAGGGCTGCTCAAATATTCGAGAAACATGTGGTGACTTTTCTATACCGGATTTGACAAGAAATGAAGTGTGTTACATACCGGGGCATCAACAAAGTACTTTGGATCTTCTAAACACATGTTAAACTCAAAATAGTCTTCATGGAATTTGTGTACAGAAGCTCAAGCTGTGATATGTTGGACATCGAATTTTTGTTCTCATTACTATCTTTAGATTCTTTTTCTTCTCAAAGATATGTTTTCAGATTAATTTCTTATTTTACTCTGATGATTTATCTAATTATTCTCAAGATTAGATTATTTGTCTTCTAAAGTATGTTGTATTGAAATAGTAATTGATGAACTAAATATTTTTACAAATGAAGTTTTGCATATTACTTTGGGAATTGCTAGAAAAGATGAGAAACTAAAATAGAACAATTGTTTGGAGAATTCCCATGAGTAAAGGTCGAAGGTACTCAAGGAAATTTCTTTTTCAATCTAAAGGACGATTGGACAATTCAAAACGATTCAGTCATAGGAGAGGATAACCTACAACGGGTTGTAACATTCGGAGAATGGTATAATAGGACCAATTTGATTCAAAACACATGAACGGAGTATGATTGATACTTGGAGTGGAACTTCGATAGATGAACGAGTAAAGACGTCCGAAATAGGAATCATTTTCATAACATTTTGCATAATTAGGAGCATTTGATTCATTTTGAGCATTGCATATTAATCATCAGGCATGAGTACATATGCAATCTACAGGTTATGTCGACAATGTAGATCGAAGATAGCAGATTTGGCGTCTCTGTATTGTCAAAGAGCAGATCGAAACTAGCATATTTGGCATCTCTGTATTGTCAGAGAGCAGATCGAAGACAGCAGATTTGGCGTCTCTGTATTGTCAGAGAGCAGATCGAAACTAGCAGATTTGGCATCTCTGTATTGTCAGAGAGCAGATCGAAGATAGCAGATTTGGCTTCTCTGTATTGTCAGAGAGCAGATCAAAAATAGCAGATTTGGCGTCTCTGTATTGTCAGAGAGCAGATCAAAGATAGCAGATTTGGCGTCTCTGTATTGTCAGAGAGCACATCGAAGATAGCATATTTGGCGTCTCTGTATTGTCAGAGAGCAGATTGAAAATAGCAGATTTGGCGTCTCTGTATTGTCAAAGAGCAGATCGAAACTAGCGGATTTGGCGTCTCTGTATTGTTAGAGAGCAGATCAAAAATAGCAGATTTGGCATTTCTGTATTGTCAAAGAGCAGATCGAGGATAACAGATTTGGCGTTCCTGAGTTTGCAAGAAGCAGGTTGGAGATAGCCAATTTGACATTCTTGAAGCTATCAGAATACCTTTGAGGAGGATGAGGATCAAGATCTCGAGACTTGGCAAGGCCGGGCAAATTTGGTCCTTTAGTAATCTTTGTTCTATTCCTGTTACACAGTAACAAGCAAAGAGGGGCAGCTGTAATAACCCAAATTTACCCAGGCCCGTAAATAAATAAAAATATAAAAACAAAAATTTATTAAAATAAAGTCCATTTACAGTCCATTAGCAAAACCCAAAACCCTTAGCCCAAATACCTAAAACCCAATAGCCTAATTGATGACCCAAAACCCAATCAGCCTACACTACCCAGTACCCAGTTACACTCAAGCCCAAGTGCCCAAGTGCTGCCCAAAATACACAGGGCCCAAGTGGCCCAATTCGTTAACAGGAGACAGAAACACCTAGAGTTTCAAAAACCCTAGGCGCCGTAAGCACCCCAACAGACGCGTCCGTTCGTCTCGCAGTGACCCACCATCAGTGCCGTGATTCCAGGCTCCGTATCACGCCATGATCGACGCCTGAATCAACGCCGGTGTGCCGTCGTCAGTGCCGTTTATTACTAGCCTCCTCGCTGGTACCTGAAAAAGGAGAAGAAACCACAGCAACCAAAGAAACAAATAGGGAAATAAATCAAAGGATTCTTCCCTAAAATGTAATAGAGGGTTATAAAAACCCTTTTTTGATTTTTTGTAAGGGGACGGAGGGGTTTTTTTTTTGTTTTTTTTTAATATACACATAGATTCAATAAAAAGAACACAAATTTTATAGATATAAACAGATATACACATATACAGAAGGGAGACGAACAGTTTCATTGTGGAAAAGGTGATTCAGTTACATTTTATATTTACTTCCTGTTGTTCGACATGTATGAATTTTTTTTTTAAAAACATCAGTATTTAAAAAAAGGGAAGAGGTTACCTGTGTTTCGCCTAGAAAGACGAAGGTTTTTAACCTTCTGACCACCGCATACGGTGGCGCGTGTGGCGCGTGGGTGTACTGTCCAGCAATTGGAGATCGGAGCCCACACTGCACTTTCCTCTCTCAATTCAGAGAGTTTCAAAGTTTAAAAAAAAAACAGTTTCTAAAATGAATTTTGGCCCAAAAAACTGACTTAAATAGCATAATAGAAACGGTGTCGTTTTTGCTTAATCTGATAAGTACCAAAACGACGCCGTTTAAACCCAGGATCCGCGTGTTGACCCGAGACCCGGATGAGATCTGCGTGTTTTCGTTTAAATGTGCTAATTGCCCAATTAGTCCTTCCGCATTTTTAATCTTTACAATTTCATTTTTTATTTTAAATTGACCCCAGTCTTCTACGATTAATTCAATCTAGTCCTAATGGCTATTAAAGCCTATTCTGGGAACGACGTCGTTTTATGGGATTAAGGCAAATTGACCAGTGAGTCCCTTGTAGTTTTGAATGCGTTCCAATTAGGCCTAAATTTTTTTTTTTTAAATTAGCCCTAGAACCCTAGTTTTATTTAATTTTAATCCTTTTAAATATTTTTACATAATTTATTTATTAAATACCTTACATATTATTTACTTTTATAAATATTAGTTATATAAAATAGTATATATATTATTTTTTATTTATATATTATTCATTATATTATTTATATTATTGTACATCTTATTTATAAATTTTATTATATATTATATATTGTACTATATATATTATTCTGACATTTTTATTTTATTATAAATTATGTATTATTTTATTATTCATTAATTGGGCAAAATTTTAAATTTTTTATTAAATAATAATATATGTATTATCCTTATATGATATTTTATCACATTATTTATATTTCATTATATTTTATTTATATATTTTATCACATATCATATATTATTATATATTATTCCCTATATTATCTTCCTTTTATTATATATTATTTCATTATTTATTATTTATTAGTATATAAGAATTAAATTTGTAAATTATTATAAACTAACACATATATTGTTATTATATACATTTAATGTCTATATTTAAAATTTACTACAAAAATTTTGTTCCAATTTAACATATTATTTTGTTTTTCTTTATAAATATATCAAGCTACTATATTTGTTTTAAATTTCTTTTATTCCTTATATTGCTTAATATATTTCATTTTTTTATTTTTTATCCTTTTTGTATTTATTAGGTATTGTTTTAACATGCTAATTTCATTACATAAATTATTTGTTATTTTTATGTTATTTATTTATTGTTATATATCCGCATGAAAATTAATCATTTTATGTTGTTATTTTAAGAATATATTCGCATGAAATATTATTATATATGTTTAATTTGTATTGATATATTCATTATTTTGCCATTTTTTATTTTTGCATGAAATGATAATGTGTATATTCATGTTATTTGTGATTATATATGCATGAAATGCTAAAGTATATTGTGTGATTTATGTCGTATTTACCATTTTCCACATTATATTTGCATGAAATGTTAAAGTATGTGTCTAATTAATCCAATATTGATCTTTTGTAATAGGTTAAATGCATCATCATTTTAAAAAAAAATTCCATTTAATCCAAAGGAATCTTAAAAACAAGGCAATGTCTTTGGTATTTAGGAATTTGGGAAATAGTGCCCTAACATGCTAGGTTGCGATTTCCCGTTTGTCTAAATATCTAAAGTATCCTTTTTAATAGATTTTACAAATTACGAGACGATTTTTAGTTACGAAAGTTTAAGAATATCGCGTCCAATCATGCTGGATGTGATGTTCGCATTCTTTTGGGACGAAAGAATTTTGATTTTCAACTCAAATTGTTACGATTTTATAAATCTTATTGCTAAATTCTTTCAAGCTTTTGACATTAAGACAAAACTATTCAATTTGGTACCAATTTTCGGCGTTACGAGGGTGCTAACTCTTCCTCGTACGTAACCGACTCCCGAGCCTATTTTCTCATAATTTCGTAGACCAAAATATTTTATAAGGTGATCCAATCGCACTTTAAAAGGTTGGTGGCGACTCCCGTTTTCAAAATACCCTTCGCCTTTTAAAAAAGAGGTTTCGACAGATGGCTTATACGTGGAAGAGTGAGGAGAAAAAAGAGAGAAAAATAAATCGAAAGATGAATGAGGGGTGGTATTTATAGTGGAGGAATGGCTAGGGTGTTTGCTAAAAATAGCATGGTGATCCTTGAAATGCTCCCTTTCTTGGCTGGCCATGAAATATGGAGGAAGGGGTTGGCGGTTGTTGCATTCATGCTTGATTTCATGTATGAATCATGAAAAGGGTTGGACGGTTTCTTGGGTATTAGTTGGAAGCTGATTTCTGATTTTTTTCACAAGTGTAAGGACCTCCAAATTAATTATCTTAAATCTAATTTGAGCAGCTCTTAATGCCTTAGCCAAATTAGACTAATTTCCACCTACTTGGATGGTTTTTGACCCAAATAATTATCAGACTTGCTCTTCTAAAAAAGAGAACTTCAACTAGATCAAATTGACTTCTCTTGACTCAATTTGTTGTCTTTTCCATCCAATTGAGGCAGAGTATAACTCATATCTATATCTTATTTAAATAAGCTCTCACTCTTATTAATTTAATGGCCCGATTGCAACAATTAAAGTACATAAATTACTATGTAACATAAGATAGTTAAATTATGCAAAATTTAATACATAAATTCATAAAATTTCATATTTTAGTAAAATTATGTCCATTGTCTCAATATGAACAAAAATCACCCAATTAAATATCCAAGTACTCAGGATTAACATAAATTCTAAGTAAAAAAGTGATATAAAAAATTATAAAAAATCTATATAATTTAGAGTTTACATGGCCTAGCCTTTCTAGCCCGCTTAATAGGTCACGTATTTGGGCCAGCAGAGCTCATCTCTCTCCTAGGTTGATCTTTCTATTTCCCTTTTTTCTCGCACTCCACACACATAACCTTCTTAAAAATTTTGGTCTTCTTGACCAGGGCCTGAAATACACGCTTCTAATGTGGAGCTACATGCACCTTAAGATCATACCTCAAACCTTGTTGAATATGGAAACTTTTTTTCCTATTCTGGCGCCACCATACTAGATGCATAGTGGTTCAACCTTAGAAACTCTGACTCATATTCAGAAACTATCATATCACCCTGTTTAATCTCTTTGAACTCCAAACATCAAGCCTTAACATATTCTGTACCCATAAACTTACTTTGAAGAGCATCCTAAAGATAAGCCCAATCAATACGCTATAGTAGCATAGCTCTAACTACTAATTGCCACTACCTATATGCCCCGTCCCTCAATAAGGATACGACACCCTTAAGTTTCTACTTATGAGTGCAACCGAAATCATCCAATATAAGTTCAATGGTCTCCATTCAATACTCAACCACTATAGGGCAAACAATAACCTCGAACTATAGGGCGAGCGGTTCCAACAACCAAACCTCAACAATAAGGCCCTTAACTAAGCCCACTAGAGCCATCAGCCTTTCAACAATCGTTCCACGACTAACACCACCGAGGCTCAACATTCTATACGAGCCTCAACTCTCCTAAGCACCACTGTTGATGAGGCCTCAACGACCCTCTATAAGGCCCTTAACTAAGCCTACATAACCAAATTTCCATCATTGTATTCATTATCATAATTCATATTACCATTATTTCCACCCTCAAAAATAAGTTCACTAACGACCTCACTGTGCTCAACATTCTATACGAGCTCTTGAGACTCGAACGAGTCAACTAGAGCCATTAGAGGTCACCTTCTATGGCCCCTCCTACCATAAGTTATCATCTTATGAGTATTCATTTCGATGTTTTATGAGATCTTTAATTTACAAGTAAGAATATCTTTAGTACTTTATTTAATCTTTTAGCACACTCTTAATTAAATTATTTTATTTAAAATTTTATGCAATAGTTTTTAGTGTTTCTTTAAAATTTCAATATTGTTTCTACGGGCACAACATCAGACCTTTGGACTTCGTCATATTTTTCAAAACATTGTGGTTGTTTTTTCTTCCAAAATTTCCCCCCTTTTTTATGTATGCATGCATACAAACTCATTTTTTAAAAGAATCAAAATTCTAACTAGGATTCTGAACCTTGACTCTGATACCACTAAATCTAAACTCTCAAACCTAGTCTAGACGTTATGGTCGAATCGTGGAGATCACATTGGTCACCTATGCGACATAGATAACCTATCATGCATTGCAAGCCTTAAGTACCCTCTTTTTTAGGAAAAACCGCAGTGTATCCTTGTTATTTTTGTAAAATGTTTATTTATTAAATCTACCATTCTTAGGTCATGTTATTAGCACAAGTGTGGTTTGAAAACAACAATTAACTCAACGTTCCTTGACGAAAAATTTTGTTATCTTTTATCGCAGCGAAAAATTTGGTATTAATTAATTAATTGTTTAAGTCAGATATCATGCTTTGTCCAATTTCAAATAATCCTATAAAAACCAAATCTATATTTCAAATATGCATGCACGAAAATCCCAAGCAGGAAAAGAAACCCAATCATCGTTCAAATGGCTTTACAGTCCAAAAATCGAATAAATTTAACTAAAACCCAAACAAAATTAAAAAAAAAGTTCAAAGCCCGTCGTATGTCCGTATGTCATGTCCAATACTAGTTACGTTTGTTACTTGAGAAGGTTGAAACTATAGGGTGAGGTAACTAGCTTAGTGTGAGTCAAATCAATTAGACCATTCAATCATACATGATAATATCATTCACCAGAATTACATTTGCAACACGTACATATTATAAGTAAAATCAGTCATAAATATCATGGACACATCATAATGCATAATGAAATCCTACCCACACCATTCACTGCACACCACGAGTTCCAAAAAACTCATCTACCAAACTCCAAACATTGCGAGCAAAGCTCAATATGGTTAAACTGCCATATAACATTATGTAGAAATACTGCTATTTAACATAAAATGTGATATAATTGTCATTTTCCTCATTAATCATTGTGCAGTGCACTGAAAACATATATGCAGACTTAATATGCCATTGTTACTCCACAGAACTCCTCCATCAACCACAATATCCCACCTTATGCACATGCTATATGTCATACTAATTTCTATCAAATGCACGTTTCATACGTTTTCATTCAGTAGCATAATATATATGCCCTCATTATAACGTTCACTTATCAAGCGTTCAATTTCACCATCAACACGATGACATTTTATCATACTATCATTCGTTAACACTTTAGGAAAATAGTTATAGTGCATGTACAATAGTTTTTCATTCAATACTTTTAATGGCATTTTACCCAACAAGATTTCAGGCATTCAATATTTATTTTCAAATTAGTACATGCTATACATACAACCAATCAGACATTACATTAACAAACCATTCATATTAGTTTCAATCAATCAACCATGCAACTTTGCTAACATGCCATTTAGTTAAGGCTAGTAACGTACCTAATTTAGCCACTTTAAAACATTCACTTAGTCATTTAACTAAGCCTGACCAGAAATCCATATCTATGTCATTTAAAATATTATTAAAACATTCAAGTTAACAAGTTAGGACCAACACCTGATTTTCGAACTACTGCAACAATACATGCAAAGCACACGATTTCTCCTTAAAACCTTAAATTGAATCTAAAATAAAATAAATATGAATTTATTGAGGTAGGTCACTGCCAAAAAAAACTTAGAACATACCCATAAGAATTTAATAGAATCGACATTTCCATAGAAATTGCTAATCTAAATTGACTAAGTTACCCATACTGGTACAATAAGAAACGTACGCGCGAACGTCTAAAGGCTTCACTGTTGCTTTGAGGCGTTTGATTCGGCACCTAACACAATTAAATACTGAAAAATCCATAGATTTTCAATTACTAAAAACCTTAATCCAATAAATTAATAATTTCCCCAACAATTAGGTTGAAACTACGTATTAACCGACATCCAGCCACACTTACTGTTCCCGAATTGTCAAACCCGAGTTGTAGAACTATCAAGATTGAATTTTCCTAAGTCACACAAGATTAGAGGCAGACTACAAAGAGTTTATGAGATCATGATTTTTCTTAAAATAGATGGTAAAAATTAAAGAAAATAGCATCCCTTTTGTGCCTCTAAGCGCGACACACCACTACAAAAAATGGCAAATCGAAGTTGATTTGAAAGCCAATTGAAATAAGTTTTGAAGGCTGAAAAATTACCTATAAAATAATTAAAAATAACCCCAAAAGATCTAAAAAATTAGGTATTTTCTTAGTAGATTCGCCAAGAAAAGGAAAGAAAAGTGTCACTTACAATAGCTAGAAGGAATGGGCGACAATGGAGCTTCATGGGCAACAATTGATATCGTTCTTGAAGGTTAAATATTTCAGGTTTAAGGCTAAAAAATAATATGGAAAAATGGTAGTAAGAAGAAAAGGAGAATGGTACAAGCACTTGATGCAAAAGTAAGAAAAAAGGGATGGTGGATCTTGGTGGTTTGGGCGGCGGCACACAAGGGAAAAGAAAAGAAAAATCAAAGTGAAAAAAGGAGAGGAAGAAGAAGGGGCGACTAGGATGAAAAGAAAATGGCTAAAGGCTGAAATAAATAAATAAAATTGATATTTATACCTATGTTTACTAGGTAGAGGCTACACAAAAATGGGGAGAAGGAAAAATTTTAGCTATTTGCAGGGGAAGGGATTCAAAGTTAAGACATTGATCTAATTTCCATGCTTCCTTATTTCCTTTTAACCAGTGGGTTATTTACTCATCTTTGAAATAATTCCTCAAAAATTTTAAGTTAAATTTTTGGATGTTATATTTTCTTTTCGAACGTCTAGATATAACACCCCTAAACCGTATCAGTCACCAGAACAGAGTTACGGAGCATTACTAAAACTTTAAGAACATTTACAGATAAATGATGTCAATCACTATTCATTTTCTGAGATTATTCAAAACGTCCCCTAAATGGACCCTCGAGGCCCAATATAAGCATTAGAATCAAGTCGGGACTTAATCGGAAAGTCTAAGAATTTTTCGCGACATTTTTAAAATTTTCTAAGTTACAGGGCTCACACGCCCGTGTGGTCCAAGGGACACGCCCGTGTGACCCTAGGACATGCCCGTGCTGCAAGCCATGTTTGACCCCGTATAACTCTCTGAATTGTGCACACGGCCATGCCACACGCCTATGTGCTAGGCTGTGTGGTTAATTCTATTTTTTCGAATTTAGGTGCAGGTTTCACATGGCCAAGACACACGCCTGTGTTCTAGGCCATGTAGCACAAATGGCTAAGAAAACGCCCGTGTCTCTGCCCGTGTGCTCAATTCTGAGCATTCTGTTTCTCAAAATTTAAGGTGCAGGGGCACACGGCCTAACCATATGCCCATGTACTAGGCCGTGTGTCACACACGGTCTAGACACACACCCGTGTGTCTGCCTGTGTATACAAAATGAAGCCATTTCTAGCTTCATTTCTCACCCAAAATTACACCAATGACCTGCACTTAAACTCACACCCAAATACCAACTATTTCAAGCATTCAAATTAAGCAAACTCTATCGTTCAACATGACATGTCTTTACATGCATACATGTTTATAATCTTACCTTGGTATAATCCATATGTTAGGCATAATTTAAACAACCATTTAACATGTATGTAGCTACCATAGTATGACATTACAAGTATATAAAAAAAACCATTACTAGTCATTCCAATGGCTAGATTACAAACCACATATTTAAGCCATCTATGGCCAAATTAGCCTATCCATGCCATTATACCAAAATGATTTTTACTATATATACCCATAATAAGCTAGAGAATAGTGTGATGATGCTCCAATGATCTCCAAACTTTGCGAGCTTCTGAGCACTATAAAATAGGGGAAAATAAAACAAAGTAAGCATTACATGCTTAGTAAGTTCGTATAATGGAAACTAAACTTACCAATCTCGTTTATTAAATCTAAGCATACAATATCATGTTTTCCATCAACTTGGCAAAATTGTCTAAACACATGCACTCAATCAAACATGTTAGTCACAAAATTTTCATATACATCAAGTAAACATAGATGAGCTCATCATGCAATATTCTTTCAAGACATTATCATTTCATCTCATAATTCTCTCATCATGCCAAGAGTTTTTTCTGTTGAATCATTGAAATTCCGATGGATACTCGAGTAGTACACTCAAGGTGTACAATTTAACAACCCGTCAATTAATATTCAAGAGTACCCTTTAGGACATTTAATCAAAGAACACACTCTTGAGCCACATATCGTATTACAGGATTACCAATCCAGGCTAAATCCTTTATGTAACGTATGCTCGGAAGAGCTTAAATAGGATTGCTAGTCCAGGCTAAATCCTAATTGTATCATATGCTCGACAGAAACTATATCAAGATTACCCATCCGGGCTAAATCCTTTCCATAACGAGGTCATTAGGATTAGTCATTCGATCTAAATCCCGTCAGCAACAAATGCAAGACGTCATTCATTTCGGGAAAGCATAAATATTCATTGGAATTCAATATTCAAACGACACTTTACCATTTTTCCAACATTTTCGAACATGCAATCATTCACAAATTAATAATATTCACATAAATGTAAATCATATTGCATACAATCATAACATTCAACCTAACATATTTAGATGCTCGATTAAGTTACACGAACTTACCTCGACACTGGTTCACGTATAAAATCTACTAATCCGAAACATTTTCTTTTCCTCAATCTAACCTCAAATTTGTGTTGTCTGAATCTATATAAATAAATTTAATCATGAATTTCAAACATTTCATATTCATTTGGACTTAATTTACGTCCTAGGCAAAATTACCATTTTGCCCCTAACTTTTCCATAAATTCCAATTTCGTCCCTAAGCTTGGAAAATGAAATTTATGCAATTTACTCCCTATTCCAAGCCTAACCAAAATTTCAACATAAAATTTACATCACGTATTTTCTATAAATTTCAAAAAATTTTATCCATTTTCACAACTTTATATTTTAGTCCCTAAATCATGTTTTCATCAAAAATCACTTTGTAAAAGCTGTTTATCTATCAACAACCTTTCATTTTCAGCCATAAATTTCAAATTTTCAACATATACATCCATGACCTAATTTTCATACTTTGATAACTCTTCAAATTGATCCCCCAAATAGATAGATTAAGCTATCCCGGTTTCAAAAATATAAAAATTACTAAAAACATGTCAAGGAAACTTACCCAATTAAGCCATGAAAGTTTTTTCTCTCTCTCCTAGGGTTTCCATGTATTTTTGGGGAAAAATATGAGAAAAATAAGATGATATCTTTTATCATCTTTTTAATTAATTAAATTATTTCAAATTCCAATTTAGTCATTGCCCTTTTTCTAAATTTCCATTGATGAGTCACCAAAATATCTACATAATTTTCTTTAATGGTCTAATTACCATATAAGGACCTCAAGTTTTGAATTTCATAGCTATTTAATCCTTCTAGCTACTAGAATTCAACTTTTGCATTTTATGCGATTTAGTCCTTTCCTTAATTAAGCACATAATCGATAAAATTTTCTTATCGGAATTTTCACATGATATTTCTAACATATTACGGACCCTGTAATAAAATAAAAATAAATTTTATATTTGGATCGGATTTGTGGTCCCGAAACCACTGTTTCGATTTTCACTGAAAATGGACTGTTACAACTCTCCCCTTAAGGATTTTCATCCTCGAAAATCTTACCAGTAAAAATGTTTAGATATTGCTTCCTTATTGAATCCTCCGATTCCTAAGTAGCCTCTTCTATGTCATGTCGTTCCCCAAGAACTTTTACTAAAGCTACCTTTTTATTTCTTAACTCTTTTGTTTCCCGAGCTAAGATTTTGATCGGTTCTTCACTATATGTCATATCAGGCTGAATATCTACCTCTGCCGGAGAAATAACATGTGAAGGATCAGATTGATACTGTCATAGCATACACACATGAAAAACATTATGGATCCGATCAAGTTCTGGTGGTAAAGCTAACTAATATGCAATCAATCCGATTCTTTCTGTAATCCCATATGGTCCAATGAACTGTGGACTTAGTTTTCCTTTATGAACAAACCGGAGAACTTTCTTCCAAGGTGATACTTTCAAGAATACCTTGTCACCGACTTGGAAATCTATTTCTTTTCGTTTCAGATCAGTATAAGACTTTTGACGATCAGAGGCTACTTTCAAACTGTCCCAGACGACTTTCACTTTTTCCTCGGTTTCACAGACAAAGTCAACTCCGTGTGACTTTTTCTCACTGAGTTCTATCCAATACAATGGAGTTCTACATTTGCGACCATACAAAGCTTCATATGGTGTCATTCTGATGCTGGACTGATAACTGTTATTATAAGCAAATTCAACTAAAGGTAAATACTTTTCCCAGTTACCTTTAAACTCAAGTATACAGCACTGAAGCATATCCTCCAAGATTTGTATAACATGTTCAGATTGACCATCTGTCTATAGATGAAATGCAGTGCTAAAATGTAACTAAGTACCCAAAGCTTCTTGCAATTTGCTCCAGAATCGATATGTAAACTGTGGGTCTCTATCTGAAATAACAGAGACAAGCACTCCATGCAATCTGACAATCTCAGAGACATATAATTCAGCCAATTTGTCTAAAGAATAATCCATACGTACTAGGATAAAGTGTGCACACTTTGTCAACCAATCAACAATCACCCAAATGGCATCTTTCTTCTTTAGAGACAGGGGTAATCCCGATACAAAGTCCATGGTAATTCTTTCCCATTTCCATGTTGGTATTGTAACTGGCTGTAATAGTCCAGAAGGCAACTAATGTTTATCTTTTACTTGCTAACATATCAAACATTTAGACACAAACTCAGAAATATCTCATTTCATTCTCGGCCACCAGTACATCTTTTTCAGATCATTATACATTTTATTACTGCCAGGATGAATAGACATGCTACCATTGTGAACTTCATTCAAAATCTTCTGTACTAGTTCTGAACCTTTCGGTACACATACTCTGCCTCTGAATAACAGACAATCATCGGTCCCAATCTAAAATTCTGAGTCAGGAGTCGATTCACTTTGTATCCGTTTTGCTTGCAACTTACTATCATTTTTCTGAGCTTCAAAGATCTGCTGCAAAAAACATTATTCTAGCTTTTAACTCAGCTATAATTGAACCATCATCAGATAATGACAATTGAGTATTCATAACTTGCAAGGAAAATAGGTATTTTCTGCTCAAAGCATCAACAACCACATTAGCTTTTCCTGGATGATAATTAATAACAAGATCATAAACTTTCAATGATTGAAGCCACATACACTGTCTCAAATTCAAATCTTTCTAAGCCATCAAGTACTTCAAACTTTTATGATCTGTGAATATGTCACATTTTTCACCAAATAGGTAATGCCGCCAAATTTTCAATGCAAACACTATGGCTGCCAATTCAAGATCATGTGTCGTGTAGTTTCTTTCATGTGGTTTTAGCTGTTTTGAAGCATAGGCTACTACTTTACCTTCTTGCATCAAAATACAGCCTAAACCATTCAAAGACGCATCACTGTAAACTATAAATTCCTTACCTGATTTTGGCTGAACTAACACTGGAGTTTCTGTCAATAAAGCTTTTAATCTGTCAAAATTTTGCTGACATTTATCAGACCACTCAAATTTCACATCTTTGTACAATAGATGGGTCATCGGAGAAGCTATCATTGAAAAACTTTTTACAAACCTTCGATAATAACCAGCTAGTCCCAGAAAACTTTAGACTTCAGACACATTCTTCGGTGGCTTCTAGTTAATAATGGCTGAAATTTTATTCAGGTCCACCCTGACACCTTCAGCAAATACTATATGCCCAAGGAAACTAACTTCCCGTAGCCAAAATTCACGTTTACTAAATTTGGCATCCAATTGTTTCTCTCACAAAGTTTGCAACACTATTCTCAAATGCTCCGCATGTTCATTTTCATCTCGGGAGTAAACAAAAATATCATCTATAAATACCCCCACAAACTTGTCTAAATATGGGCTGAAAATTCTGTTCATCAGATCTATAAACACTGTAGGTGCATTTGTCAAACCGAATGGCATCACAAGAAACCCATAGTGTCCATACCTGGTTCTAAAAGTTGTCTTTGGCGCATCCGAATCTTTTACCCATAGTTGATAGTAACCTGAACAGAGATTAACCTTTGAAAATACAGTGGCACATTTTAACTGGTCAGACAAGTCATCGATACGAGGCAATGGATACTTGTTCTTTATTGTAATCTTGTTGAGCTGTCTATTATCAATGCACAGCATCTGTAACACCCTTCACCCATATTCAACGTCAAAATAGGGTTACAGAGTATTACCGGACTTACAACACAATTATATGAACATTTCACTTACATAATATCATTTAATACATTCATCCTTCAAATACAAACATAGTGTCCCTTAAATAAGCCTATGAGGCCTTAAATATGCATTGAGAGTGGTTTGGGACTAAACCAGTAACATATAAAACTTTTATGAAACTTTAAAAATTCTATTCAAAACAAAGGACACATGCCCGTGTGGGCAGGCCGTGTGTCTCACACGACCACCAGACATGCCTGTGTCATAAGCTGTGTAAAAACAGGGGGTACATACTGACTTGGGTCACACAGCCAACCACACGCCCGTGTGCCCTTCGAAGTGGCCACACACGCCCGTGTGCCAAGCCGTGCCAAACCTATAGGGTATATTGACTTATGAACACGGCCAAGTCACACGCCCATGTGCTAGGCTCTGTGCCAACTATAGGGGTATACTGACTTGTACCACACAGCCAGTCACACACCCGTGTGTGAGACCGTGTGGAACATACTGACTTCATTTCAATTTCAACACCAAAGGACACACGACCGTGTAACATGACCGTATGTCACACACGGCTGAGACATACGCCTGTATCTCTGCCTGTGTAGACAAAAATATGCTATTTACCAAGCCATTTTGCCACCCCATATATGCATATACCTAAACAACCAAAATGGTACCAAATAATAACATAAATATCACTCAATTCAGTCACAATCAAGGAAAATTCATACCATTTTCAAATATCATTAAACTCATTATAAAATGGCATTAACATATTTAATAACATATACCAAACATACATCATTGTTCCAATCCACAAGCATAACACCAATTCCACAAATCTTATAATATAAACCATAAGCACATTTATATATACAACTAAACTCACCAAGTTAAGCCAAATCTCATGGCTATATATACAAACATAACATAACCATTCACAAGCCTTCTCAAATGGCAAAATTTACTACCAAAACATAACCAAAATGACCATAATCCTATACATGCCATATGACCAAACCAAGAGCTCAAAAGTACCAAAGTGATGGTTGGATAGTGTGACGTAGTCCCTGTCAAAACCTCTATTTAAAAAAAAACAAGATTTTTAAAGACGAAGAGAGTATTTTAAAGAGGGGAGTCACCACCAACCTTTTAAAGTGTGATTGGATCACTTTATAAAACGTTTTGGTCTACAAAATTACAAGAAAATAGGTTCGGGAGTCGGTTACGCACGAGGAAGGATTAGCACCCTCGTAACGCCCAAAATTGGTACCGAATTGAATAATTTTGTCTTAATGTCAAAAGTTTGAAAGAATTTAGAAATAAGATCTCTTTAAAACCGTAATAATTTGAGTTAAAAAGAATCAAGATTCTTTGGCTTCGAAAGAATATAAACATCATATCCAGCATGATTGGACACGATATTTTTAAACTTTCGTAACTGAAATCATCTTGTGATTTGTGAAACTCGTTTAAAAGGATATTTTTAGACATTCAGACAAACGGGAAATCGCAACCCAGCATGTTAGGGCACTATTTCCCGAGTTCCTGAATACCAAAAACATTGGCTCACTTTTTTTAAAATTCCTTTTGAATCAAATAAGACATTATTTTCTTTTGAAAATAATGATGTATTTCACATATCACAAGAAATTAATATTAAATAAACATAGCTACATAATGCATGCTTTATCATTTTATGCGAATATAGTATAATAAATAATAAATAATGGCATAAATTACACAATATACGTTATCATTTTATGCATATATTATCATAAATAATATAAATGTTCATGCATTATTGTTACATGCAAAATACAATGTAGCGCATAATGAATACAACAAATATAAATTGCAATATACATATATAATAATATTTTATACAAATGTAACTTAAATTAACATAAATAATTAATTTCATGCGAATATGTAAAAACATAAATAAATAATATATAAAATTTAACCTACTAAACAACGTCAAAATAAAAGAAAACCAAAAATAAATAAACAAATTATAATATATAAAATATAAATCAAATGAAATAAAAATAAAGATATTTAGAAATATTTAGAATAATATAAAATAATAAAGGAGAACCCCTTTTTTAAAAAAAAAAATTGGTACATGTACAAATCATATTATAAGGTTTAATAACTTAATATACTAAGAAATAATGTACTAAATAATGATATTACACATATTTATATAGTAATAAAAATTTCAAAACATATATAATTAATAAGTAATAAAATAATATATATTTTATAATGAAATAGAAGTAACGTAAGGAGTAATTTATGGTAAAATATATCATATATAATAAATTTATAAACAAAATACATGTATATAATGATATAAACTATATGATAGATAAAATATAAAATAATAAGAACGATATATTAAGTAAATTTACATATAAAAATAGTAAAATAATTAATATATATAGTAAAAAATATATAATAAAATATAAATGGAGTAAATAACATATAATAAAATTTATAAAAATGTATATAATATTATAAATAATATGAATAAAATAATATATTATTATATATATAACTAATGTTTGTAAAAAATATATAGTATTTAAAATAAATTGAATTTATAAAACGAAATTTAAATTTAATTTACTTTTAAAATTTTAGGGTTAATTATAAAATAAATGAAAATTTTGGGCCGAATTGAAATACGCGTTAAATTCTGAGGACTCACTGGGCAATTAGCCCTAATCCCAAAAGCGACGTCGTTCCTTGAATGGTCTTTAAGGACTATTGGGACCCAATTGAAAGAAATATAAAAGTTAGGGCCAATTTAAAAATAAAAATAAACTAAAATTATAAATTTCTGAAAAAACGGAAGGATCGATTGAGCAATTTGCCCATTTAATAAAAAACACGCGGATCTTATCCGGGTTTCGGGTCAACACGCGGATCCTGGCTTAAACGGTGCCGTTTTGGTACTTGTCAGATAAAGTAAAACGACACCGTTTTAATTACACCATTTAAGTCAATTTCCGGCCCAAAAATTCATTTTTAGAAACTGTTTTTCAAAAAAACTTTGAAAACTCTCTGAAAGAGAGGAAGGGGCAGTCCTCTGGGCTCCGGTCTCCGTCGGGCCAAGCCCTAGTCATCGGACTCACGCGCCCACGCGCCGTCGCTAACTTCGCCGTATACGACGGTCGAAAGCTGAAAAACTTCCATTTTTTTGTGCAAATCCAACAATAAACGCTCTTTTCTTTTATTTTTATAACATTTGTATATGTTTGCAAGAAGAATAGGTAAAGAACTAATCACCTTTTGTTTTTGTCGATAAACTGTTGTATATATTTGTATTTCTCTTTCTCTAAAAAAAAACCCTCCCTTTACATCGTTTTAATTCGGGCTTTTTATAGCCACTGTACATAGTATTTTACATATTTAATGTTATTTCCTGCCATATTTGTGTTGCCTCTGTCGTTCTTCTTTCCCCTTTTGCAGGTACCAACGAGGAGATTTAGTAGTGAACGAATTCTGACAACGGTACACCGGTGTTGATTCGGGCGACGACCACGGCATGATTCGAAGCCTGGAATCATGGCCTGGAACCACGGCACTGATAGTGGGTAACTGAAACGACGCGAGACGAACAGACGCGTAATGGTAACATACGGCCCTGGGTGTAATTGGGCACTGGGTAGTTTTTGGTATTTGGGTGCAAATGTAAACGGGTAATGGGCTGTAAATGTAAATGAGTTTTGGGCTTTGTACATGGACTGTATAAACTTTATTATTTTTTTAACTTATGTTTTTTTTTATTCATTCATTTATGGGCCGGGCAAATTTGGTTATTACAGCTGCCTCTCTTTGCTCATTGCTGTGTAACAGGAATAGAGCAAAGATATAAAAGAACCAATTTTGCCCGGGCTCACCGAGTCTTGAGACCCTTCTTCAAATGGCCTTCAACCTATCTGCAACTTCAGAGGTATTGGACCATAAATATGATAGCTTCAATTTGCTTTACTGTAACTTCAGGAAGGCAATATCTGCTATCTTCAGCCGGCTCCCTGCAACTTCAGGGACGCCATATTGATATCTTCGATCCTCTCTGACAATACAGAGACGCCAAATCTGCTATTTTCGATCTGCTCTTTGACAATACAGAGACGCCAAATCTACTATCTTCGATATGTTCTCTGACAATACAGAGACGCCAAATCTACTATTTTTTATCTGCTTTCTGACAATACAGAGACGCCAAATCTGCTATCTTCAATCTGCTCTCTGACAATACAGAGACGCCAAATCTGCTATTTTCGATCTGCTCTCTGACAATATAGAGACGCCAAATCTACTATCTTCGATATGTTCTCTGACAATACAGAGATGCCAAATCTACTATCTTTGATCTGCTCTCTGACAATAAAGAGACGCCAAATCTGCTATCTTCGATCTGCTCCTTGTAAACGCAAGGATGCCAAATCATTTTGGATCTGCTTCGATGCAAAAACATCCAAAGGTTAGATCTGCTATGTCTTCGATCTGCTCTCCGTCGAATATGGAGATGCCAAATCTATTTCTTCGATTTGTTCTCTGACAATTCAGAGATGCCAAATCATCTTAGATTTACTTTAGCGTAAACACGTGAAAGCCAAATCTGCTATGTCTTAGCCTGTTACCCTACTACTTAGGGGTTTAAAGCGCATCAATCTTCATTGTCCCTTGAAGGACATAACCTGTATAATGTGTATGAGTTCATGCCTAATGATTAAGATGCCATGCTTGAAATGAATCAAATACTCCTTAGTTATGCAAAATGTTATGAAAATGATTCCTATTCCAGACACCATCATTCATTCCTTTGTCAAAGTTTATCCTTATTTCTCTCGAAGTATCATTCCTACTCAGCCTGTTGGTTTGCACCATTGTTCAAATGCTATGACCCACCAAGAATGTTTGTAAGATGATCCTCTCTTAGGATCGAATCATTATTTTGGACTAAAGAAAGAATTTCCTCGAGTTCTTTCAAACCTCACTTACGTGAATTCCTCAAACAATTGTTCTGTTTTAGTTTCTTGTATTATCTAGAAATTTCCAGAGTAATGACCAAAACTTCATTTGTGAAAATTATTTAGTTCATCTATCATTATTTTAATACAACATACTTTAAGAATAATGGAAGATGAATTTAATCTTGAGAATGAATTTGTCAAAAATACAAAAGAGGTTAATCTGATAGCCTATCCTTGAGAAGAAAGAGAATTTAAAGACAGCAAACAAGACAAAAGTTAGATGCCCTAGATATCGCCACTTGAGCATCTATACACTAGCTCCATGAAGACTTTCTTGAATTCAACATGTGTTTAAAATATCCAAAGTATTTTGTTGATGCCCCGATATGCAACGCGCTTCGCTCTTCGTTGAATCAGATATAGCAATATTACCGTGTGCTCTTCAAAATTTTGAGTTGCCCTTTCGGGTTTTCAACTCAAAACCCCTTTGGTCACAAGGCGCCCTTTGCGGGTTTTCACCTTGGCCTCTCCATTTTTTTATTTTTATTTTTATTTTTTATTTTTTTTTGAAAACTCAAGGCCCCCTTTGCGGGTTTTCACCCTGGATTCTCCTTTCCTTTAGACAAAGTACTTTTTGACTGAGTCTGAATTCACTGGATTGGGTAAACTCTTCCCATCCATTTCTGTTAAGATCAATGCACCCCCAGAGAAGGCTTTCTTCACGACATACGACCCTTCCCCATTCGGCATCCATTTTCCTCTAAAGTCCTTCTGAATGGGAAGGATCTTTTTCAGCACAAGATCCCCTTCATGGAATTCTCTTGGTCGCACTTTCTTGTCATAAGCTCGCATCATTCGCTTCTGATACATCTGACCATGACGAATAGCCCTTAGCCTCTTTTCCTCAATCAAGTTCAACTGATCATATCGCGATTGTATCCATTCAGCTTCATCTAACTTTATCTCTGATAAGACTCAGAGAGACGGTATTTCCACTTCAATGGGTAACACTACTTCCATCCGATAAACCAACAAGAAAGGAGTTGCCCCAGTAGAGGTTCTGACGGACGTTCGATAAGCTAAGAGTGCAAATGGTAACTTCTCATGCCAATCTCTGTAGGTTTCAGTCATTTTCCCCACTATCTTCTTGATGTTTTTGTTAGCAGCTTCCACTGCCCCATTCATCTTTGGGCGGTATGGAGAAGAGTTGTAATGCTTAATCTTAAACTGACTACAAACTTCTGCTATCGTTCTGTTGTTCAAGTTCAATGCATTGTCTGATATGATCCTTTTAGGCATCCCATACCGACAAATGATCTCTTTCTTCAAGAATCAACTCACAGCCGACTTAGTAACATTCGCATAAGAAGCAGCCTCTACCCACTTCGTGAAGTAATCAATGACCACAAAGATAAAGCGATGCCCATTTGAAGCCTTTGGTGATATTGGCCCAATGACATCCATGCCCCATATGGAAAAAGGCCATGGAGAAGTCATAACATGTAGAGGTGAAGGTGGTACATGGATCTTGTCACCATAAATCTAACATTTATGGAATTTCTTGGCGTAGTTGATACAATCCCCTTCCATAGTAGACCAATAATATCCAATCCTCATGATTTGTCTAGCCATCATGAAACCATTAGTGTGCGTCCCACAAACACCCTCGTGAACTTCCTCCAAAATTAACTTAGCTTCCACGGCTTCAACACATCTCAACAGTACTTGGTCCTTTCTTTTTTTGTACAAGATATCCCCATCCAAAACGTAGTCGCAGGCTAATCTCCTTAAAGTTCGCTTATCATTTTCAGTTGCCTGTTCCGGGTATTTATGATCTCTCACATATCGCAATATATTTTGATACCAAGGGTTATCATCCTTTTCTTCTTCCTCAATATTACAACAGCGAGCTGGAGCCTCAAAGATACTCATCTGAATGGGTCTCATTTCTCCTCTTTATTTACTTTAATCATCGAATCCAAGGTTGCTAGAGCATCCGCCATCTGGTTTTCATCTCGCGGGATATAATTAAAAGTGATGTCATCGAATTCCTCAAGTAACCCCAAAACTACCTTTCAATAATTGATCAATTTAGAATCCCTTGTCCCCCATTCACCTCTAAGCTGGTAACTTACCAATGCAGAGTCTCCATATATTTCCAAGGTTCTTATTCCTCGCTCTATAGCCGCTCGGAGTCCCATGATGCACGCTTCATACTCGGCCATATTGTTTGTGCAGTCGAAATCCAATTTACATGTGAATGGATAATGATCACCATTTGGGTATACCAAGACTGCCCCAATTCTATTTACTACCGCATTGGATGTGCCATCAAAGTTCATCCTCCATGGACATTCTTCAATAGTTGCCACATACATCAACTCCTCATTAGGGAAATTAAAATTCAACGACTCATAGTCCTCTAGAGCTCTACTAGCCAGAAATTCCGCTATCGCGCTTCCTTTTATAGCCTTCTAACTCACATAGACTATGTCAAACTCTGAAAGCAGAATTTGCCACCTCGCCATTCTCCCATTCAAAGCTGTTGACTCCATCATATACTTCAAAGGATCAAGTTTTGAAATAAGCCAAGTAGTATGATATAGCATGTACTGTCTTAACCTTCGAGTCGTCCAGATTAAAGCACAACACAATTTCTCAATGGGCGAATATTTCATCTCACACTCTGTGAATTTCTTACTGAGGTGGTATATCGCCTTCTCTTTTCTTCCCGACTCGTCATGTTGGCCAAGCACACATCCCATAGAATTATTAAACACTGATAAGTACAGAATTAATGGTCTATCTGGACTAGACAGAGATAACACTGGAGTATTTAACAAGTATTGCTTAACCTTATCAAAAGCATTCTGGCATTCCTCATCCCAAGTACCTTGGTTGTATTTTCTAAGGAGGCGAAATATAGAATCACATTTCTCGATTAGTTTTGAAATAAACCGAGCAATATAATTCAATCTTCCAAGAAAACCCCGAACTTCCTTCTAAGTACGTGGTGGAGGCAATTCTCGTATGGCTCTAACTTTGTCTGAGTCAACTTCTATTCCCTTTTCGCTGACCACAAAGCCTAATAACTTCCCCGACCAAGTTCCGAAGATGCACTTCGCCGAATTAAGCTTCAACTGAAATTTCCTTAATCTCAGGAACAACTTCCTCAAAACTTCAATATGTTCCTTTTCTGTTCGAGATTTAGCAATCATGTCATCAACATACACCTCAATTTCTTTGTGCATTATATCATGGAATAAGTTAACCATAGCCCGTTGGTATATTGCCCCTGCATTCTTCAATCTAAACGGCATTACTTTGTAACAAAAGGTGCCCCAAAATGTTATGAAAGTGGTTTTATCCATGTCTTCCGGATGCATCTTAATCTGGTTGTACCCCGAGAAACCATCCATGAAGGAGAACAACGAATATCCCGTTGTGTTGTCTACCAAAGTGTCTATGTATGGCAGAGGGAAATTATCTTTTGGGCTAGCTTTGTTTAGATCTCTGTAATCAACGCACATTCGTACATTCCCATCCTTCTTAGGGACTGGTACAATGTTGGCTACCTATTCAGAGTACTTCACCTCTTGTAAGAATCCTACATCAAACTACTTCTTGACTTCATCTTTTATCTTTAATATGATATCTAGTCTCATTCTTTGCAACTTCTGTTGGATTGGTTTACAATCTTGTCTTATTGGAAGACGATGCACCACGATATTGGTATTTAACCCCGACATATCTTGATAGGACCATGCGAAGATATCCTTGAACTCACGTAGCAACTCAATCAGTCCTTGCTTTGTGTCTTCAGCAATATGCGTGCCGATTTTCACCTCTTTCCCTTCCTCTAGGGCTACATTCTCTATTGCCACTTTCTCATGGGGCATAATTTATTTCTCCTCCTATTTTACCATCCTCAACAGATTCGGAGACACATCACAATCCTAGACATCTTCAAAATCCTGAGATTCCTTTAAACACATGTCTTGTTCGCGAGAGAAATCAGGATTTGAAATATCAATGCTCATGTCATTGATATCTAGGGACCTGTGAAGTATATACAAAGAATGAATGAATTTAAGAATGATTATTTATGTGCTATGAATGAAAGAATAAGAATTTCAAAAATTTAACGGAATATTGGTTGGTAAAAAAACAATACTCGTTCAAATTGGTAAAAGTTATGTTTTATTAAAAAAATAATAAATGATCGTAATCCCATCCCACAAATGTAATCCTATTACTCCTAGGCTCTAGAGTAACAAGAATGTTTTGAAAATTACATTGAAAAATTCCTAAAGACTACAAGAAGTTCCTCCGCAGTCCAATTGTTCAGAGAGCTTCCCGGTTCGTAAGGGCGAATGCCCTCAAGGTTTCCTTGCTCCAATCCTTCACCGTGTATAGCATTAATCTGATGACTTTCTTCTATAAGTAACCCTCCTGATATGAAGGTTTAGGATATTGGAGGGAATATCATCGGCCCCCACTCTGCTTCTCTTTCATTAAGACGCGCCTTTCTTCCCTCTTGGCGCTTCTCAACTTCCTTCCTCCTTTGCTTATAATCTGGCTTGAAGCCTAGACCAAAGCAATCTCTCTTCTCTTTCAGTTCTGGGATTTGAGTCCCTCCTTGCAGGTATTTTCCTAACCCTCTTCCCGGTAAGGCTCCCTTTCCCACCATCATTTGTAGAGCTATCCTCGTGGCTCTTGCTATCTTTGGCACCGGTAGCTCACTCCCTTCTGAAATGAAGGTTGCATTCACAAATTCTAAAGAGCAAAAGGAACACTCCATAGACTCTTCGTTCGTCTCGACATAAGGGGCCTTGCTAGTGACTGTAGCTATAATGTCCTCCTCCGCATTGATGGTTACTAACCGTCTATCCATCACTAACTTTAATTTCTGGTGCAATGATGAGGACACTACTCCCGCTGAGTGTATTCATGGCCTCCCTAATAAGCAATTGTAGGAGGGCTTGGTATCCATCACCAAGAAGTCAACTTCGTATATACTCGACCCAATTTCCAAGGGGATGTCAATCCTTTCCATCACCTTCCTTTCTGTACCTTCGAAAGCTCTTACCATATTTTGACATGTCTTCATGTGAGAACCATCAATGGGTAATCTGTTCAAAGTAGACAACGGTAGAACATTCAAGGCCGATCCATTATCAACGAACACGCTTGGGAGTGTGTACCCCTTACATCGAGTGGTGATGTGCAAGGCCTTAGTTGACCCTCTGCCCCTCGGTGGAATTTCATCATCATTAAAATAGATGAAATTATCCGCACTTATGTTATTCACCAACCGTTCCAGCTTGTTAACGGATATGTCATGGGTGACATATGTTTCGTTGAGCACCTTCATCAATGCATCCCGATGCACCTCAGAACTCAGAAGTAAGGCCAATACTGATATGCGAGCCGGCTGCCTACGCAACTGCTCAACCATACTATACTCGCTATGCTTAAGGAACTTTAGATATTCCTTATCCTCCTCCTCCTTTAATGGCTCCTTAACAGGCACTTCAGCCTCTTTCTCCTTCTCCGCACTAACATTCTTTGATTTTGTGGGCTCCTCTCTGATGCCCACTGTATCATACCGCTTTCCACTCCATGTATGAGAACCCTCAACTTGTACATCTTTAGACGTACTGGCTATATTCCCCTCCTCCGGCACTGTCACACTGCAATCATAACTCCATGGTACCCTCTTGCTATCTTTATAAGGGAAAGGAGTAGGTTTATGGATCATGACCTTAGGTACCTTTTGTGCCCCCACTTCATTATTCCCCAGTAGGGAAATAATAATCCTTGGCCGATTAGTTCCTTTCTGTTCATTCTCCAGCATACATACTTGTTTTTCACAAGAGCTATCTTCAAAAATTTGTGGCTCTTTGTTGTCCATAAAGCCTTGCACCAAGGCCTTGAATTCTTCACACTTTTGAACTTCATGTCATCTTTTCTTATGGAGCTCACCATAGTTCATTGTTTCTCTTCTCTCATTTCTAGAGGTTAACATACCTCTCTTCATCATCTCCTCCCAAATCACCTTCATAGGCATCCTCACCTCAGCAACATCTTCCTTCATTCTCCTCTCACTGGCCTCGCCAACGGCATTCACTCCTTGATCGCTATGATTTGGCAACCGGTTTTCAGTATTAGGGGTATTGTCGAACTTCACTACCCCCATCTTAATAAGCCTCTCTACGGCCTTCTTAAAATCGGTACAGTTTTCGATCAAATGCCCCAGTATTCCAGCATGGTATTCGCATCTGGCGTTTGCGTCGTACCATTTGGGATATGGGGGCTACAGTGGTTTCAAGAAAAGGAACAATAGCATGTGCATTGTATAAGCTTTGATAAAGCTCATGATACGTCACGGGGATAGGTGCGAACTGCATCTTTTTAGAATTCTACCTTGTACCTGACTCCTGCCTCTGAGAACTCTGTTGCTCAACCACAGCTGTTTTAGGTTGACCAACTATGATTGCCTTCGTGTTGAAGGTGCTTGTGTTATTCACTTCACTATCCTTTCTCCTTGGGGCCGATCTTTTGGTCGCTTCCCCCTCAATTTTGCCACCTCTTATGGTATTCTCGATCATCTCTCCTGCCATGACTATATCCGCAAAGCTTTTAGTAGTACTTCCAATCATGTGAGTGATGAATGAAGCCTTTAGAGTGTTGATGAACAACATGGTAGTCTCCTTCTCCAACAACGGTGGTTGAACTTGCATTGCTACCTCTCTCCATCTCTGTGCATATTGCCTAAAATTTTCATTAGGCTTTTTCTCCATGTTTTGTAGCGTGATCCTATCCGGAGTCATGTCGACACATGATTGTACTCACTTTATGAAAGCTTGTGCAAGATCCCTCCATGAACTTATTTTGGCCCGGCTTAGTTGATTATACCATTTGGTTGCTGCTCCAATTAAACTGTCCTGGAAACAGTGGATCAACAGTTGATCATTATTCACATACCCAGTCATCCTCCTACAGAACATTGTAATATGGGCTTCTGGGCAAGTAGTCCCGTTGTACTTTTCAAACTCTGGTATCTTGAATTTGTGAGGAAGCACCAAGTCTGGGACCAAGCTTAGATCTTTGGCATCAACTCTATGATGCCAATCAACATTCTCTAAAGTTTTGAATTTTTCCTCCAACCATCTGCTGCGTTCTTCCAACTGTCTTGCAGCCTCAGTTCTTAGATCCTCTTTTTCAGCCATATCTAAGTCAGGAATAACAGGATTTGCAGGATTATCGCCCAAATTGAACCCTTAGCCGGTTGGGAAATTTATGGGGATCCCATCATCAGTCGGCCCTTGTTGAGGCCTTATAGTGACAGATGGCCTCCTAGGAAGTGCCTCGGTTTGTGTAGGCACCTGGGGTGGAGTGAAACCTGGAGGATGATCCTCACCATCCTCGTCAGTAATTGCCATGGGAGCCTTTCCCTTATTAGTGGCCCTTAGTAGTTGAGTCATCTCAGCCATCATGTTTCTTTGAGCCTCCAACATTTGCTCCCTCATATCATTTTGCATTTTTTCCAATTGCTCTTGCAATTGGTCCTGCATGTCCTTCTGTAGCTGTTCAAATCTTTGGTCCATGTTCTTAGTTTTTGCACGAGTTCCGTAGTGATGTGTGATTTCCAGATTCTCCTCCCTAACTCCCTAGTAATTTTAGCTAATTAGGGTCTTTCTATAACCTCGAATGCATATGATGCAATGAGATGCTATAAAATGCAAATGCATGAATGCAAAAAGGTGTCGATTCTGATTCAGTTTCATTTTAAAAAACGTTATTTAAGGAACAAAAACCTTTTCATAAAACGGATTACAAATATGCTTTCGCCCGTAGGCCTAGAGTCTTAACCCTATCTAATAACAATGCTAACTCTCGTCCTCTGTCTGACGATGACTCATACATTGTACTCAATACATTAGCTTGTGCTGCTAGGTCTTGTAAATGATCAGCAACTTCTCGAATCTGGACTATAACTTCTCTCATAAGATAATCCCTATCTCCCACTTGATCCTGAAGATGGTGAAGTTCTCCCTTTCACTGTTCTTCTCTTGGCTCGAGCTGCTCAACCCGTAGCTCACAGTCCTGTAGTCCTACTTCCAACCCTCCAATATTGTACTTCATTTCCTTGATCTTATCCAAGCTTGCCTTTAACTCGATCGCAAAGTTATGGCTTCGGTGATGATGAAGAGATCGTCCAAGCTCAGCTACCTTAGTTTTTAATCCCTGATTTCCTTCTCTAGGGCCTGATTTCGCCACTGCATCTCTTGGAACTTTTTCTCCCAATACTCGGCTTTGGCTTTTTCTTCTTGAATCTCTTACTGCCACTGCTCTGAAGATCTCCCTAATCCGACCCTTTTCAACGTTACCTGGGCCTTCTTGTAGTGCGTCTTTAAATCCTCTCGATCTTCCTTGATCTTTCTCTTTTCCTTTTTCACCTTTTCGACTTCCATCTTTTGAACATCGATATCGAGACTCAAACACATTTTTTCCTCTTCGAGCTTCTTGATCCTCTTTTCAAGCTCTGAATTCTTTCTCTCGAACTCTTACTTCATAACCTCTAACTCTGATGGAATCACTCGTAAGCTCTCCTCTAATGATCGAGCCACCCTCAAAATTGGCCTAGGGACATTATCGCTCTCCCACTAAACCATCCTTTATACTCAAGGGTTGACGTCGAGCCTTCGGTCAGGATCTTAATATAGAAAGGCTTCTTCCAAGCCTCAGAAATCTCTCGCATTCTCTTCTTATAGTGATCTTCTTTATAAGAGAAATCGCTCTGAGCTAAACCCTGTGTAGCCGGTATAAACTACCTCGCTCGATATTGCCTTAGAACAAGCAAAGGTGCATATGCAACAACTCCCCAAATTCCTGGCAAAGGAACCCAATCAAAACTGCCACAGCGATAAAGGACTTCACTAGGGACGAACCAAGAAGCCTTCCACATAACATCTTCCTCTCGAAGATTCTGAAGAATGTCTATCCACCTCTCCTCTGAAATGTCATCTCTCCTAGGCATGTCTACTGCTTCCTTTAAGGGAGAATAACCCTCAAAGAATACTCGACAAGGAACCTTATCAAGTTTCCAGAAGTGGCTATGGAACCAGACTAGCAGCAATTGCGCACATCCAATAAATCTACCCTCGTCGGCCCTTCGACTTGCACTCAAAAATCTAAATGTCTCAGCTAGGATCGCTGGTACCGGTGTATTTTGCTTACCAATGCGATCGAACAAATCCGCTACTGCCTCATCTATGTGCCCCAACGCCTTTGGGAAAATCACCATGCCGTAAATACTCAAAGTTAGGACGTCGACCCTTTTCTTTACGTCTGGATGTATCGATATCAAATCCCTCAAAATGGCCCATAAAACACACTTACTATCACCCTTTTGCTGCACACGAGCTACAGCCTACTGCTCACTCATCCAAGTAATCATCACCAACTTCTTCGCAAAAGTTGGAAGGCTAGCAGGCCTAACATAAGCCTTATGACCCTGAATCCTCGAGCAACGCAGTAAAGTCGTATACTCCTCCAAAGTAGGTACAAGATCAATATCGCCAAATGTAAAGAAACTATAAGCAGGGTTCCAGAACTGTACCATAGCTCGAAACAAGTGCCTATCTACTTTGACGTCTAGCAAATAGGGAAGGTCTCCATAATTCTGATAGAAAAGCTGCTTAGCCTCATCATCCCATTGGGCCCAAATGTCTCTTAACTCCTGAAACTCATTCTGCGTCGAATTAATACGGGTGAAATCCCATAACTCTGATGTATGCCCCTCAGCGACACTATCTTCTTTCTTTAACCGGGTTTTCTCTGACCAGGTACAAACAGAGGCATTGTCTTCCACTTTATCAAGATATTCGTTCCTCATTACAAAACTTTCTAACTCAGAAATTGAACCGTGAATCGATATCTTTAAATGTTGAATGACATGCAATGATAGCAAAACAGAATAAATTAGTATCGTATAAAAGTATAACAAACAAACACTTATAAGGGTAGTTTACTAAGAACTATCACCATAATCCCTAGGGTAAGCACTTAAAGTTCACTATATGAGTTTCAGTTCTAAAGTGAGGGTACCCGAACCAGCAGATTCCTCGGTCCTCACCCATTATAGGCTCATATAGACCAAGTTCAGTTCAGGGGGACACATTTCCCTATGGCCATGCGAAGATGAAAATCTCACGAAGACATAGGTACAGATATCCTAAGTAATCCACTAGCTCATACGAAGGTGAAAACCTCACGAAAGCGTAGCTTCTCACTCCCACTTAAAGGTGTGACCAACAGTCATGCAAATGCAATGTGCGAAATTAAAGTAACAACATATGCAACCAACACATGTAAACTTGATCAATATTTTAAAATTTTCCAAACTTTTGACATTAAGACACAAAAAAATCAATTTCTTGGCTTGACTCTCTTATAAGTCCCGATGGAGTCGCTAAGTCATTATGAAACCTCCTTTTAAAAAAACAAGATTTTTAAAGACGAAAAGGGTATTTTAAAGACGGAGTCGCCACCAACCTTTTAAAGTGTGATTGGATCACTTTATAAAACGTTTTGGTCTCTGAAATTACGAAAAATAGGTTTGGGAGTCGGTTACGCACGAGGGAAGGATTAGCACCCTCATGCGCCCAAAATTGGTACCAAATTGAATAATTTTGTCTTAATGTCAAAAGTTTGAAAGAATTTAGAAATAAGATCTCTTTAAAACCGTAATAATTTGAGTTAAAAGAATCAAGATTCTTTGGCTTCAAAGAATATAAACATCATATCCAAAGATGATTGGACACGATATTTTTAAACTTTCTTAACCGAAATCATCTTGTGATTTGTGAAACTCGTTTAAAAGGATATTTTTAGACATTCAGACAAACGGGAAATCGCAACCCAACATGTTAGGGCACTACTTCCCGAGTTCCTGAATACCAAAAACATTGGCTCACTTTTTTTAAAATTCCTTTTGAATCAAATAAGAAGAAATTAATATTAAATAAACCTAGCTACATAATACATGCTTTATCATTTTATGCAAATATAGTATAAAAAATAATAAATAATGGCATAAATTACACAATATATGTTATCATTTTATGCATATATTATCATAAATAATATAAATGTTCATGCATTATTGTTACAGGCAAAATACAATGTAGCGCATAATGAATACAACAAATATAAATTGCAATATACATATATGATAATATTTTATGCAAATGTAACTTAAATTAACATAAATAATTAATTTCATGTGAATATGTAAAAACATAAACAAATAATATATAAAATTTAACCTACTAAACAACGTCAAAAAAAAAAGAAAACCAAAAATAAATAAACAAATTATAATATATAAAATATAAATCAAATGAAATAAAAATAAAGATATTTAGAAATATTTAGAATAATATAAAATAATAAAGGAGAACCCCTTTTTAAAAAAAAATTGGTACATGTACAAATCATATTATAAGGTTTAATAACTTAATATACTAAGAAATAATGTACTAAATAATGATATTACACATATTTATATAGTAATAAAAATTTCAAAACATATATAATTAATAAGTAATAAAATAATATATATTTTATAATGAAATAGAAGTAACGTAAGGAGTAATTTATGGTAAAATATATGATATATAATAAATTTATAAACAAAATACATGTATATAATGATATAAACTATATGATAGATAAAATATAAAATAATAAGAATGATATATTAAGTAAATTTACATATAAAAATAGTAAAATAATTAATATATATAGTAAAAAATATATAATAAAATATAAATGGAGTAAATAACATATAATAAAATTTATAAAAATGTATATAATATTATAAATAATATGAATAAAATAATATATTATTATATATATAACTAATGTTTGTAAAAAATATAGTATTTAAAATAAATTGAATTTATAAAACGAAATTTAAATTTAATTTAATTTTAAAATTTTAGGGTTAATTATAAAATAAATGAAAATTTTGGGCCTAATTGAAATACGCGTTAAATTCTGAGGACTCACTGGGCAATTAGCCCTAATCCCAAAAACGACGTCGTTCCCTGAATAGTCTTTAAGGACTATTGGGACCCAATTGAAACAAATGTAAAAGTTAGCGCCAATTTAAAAATAAAAATAAACTAAAATTATAAATTTCTGAAAAACGGAAGGATCGATTGAGCAATTTGCCCATTTAATAAAAAACACGCGGATCTCATCCGGGTTTCGGGTCAACACGTGGATCTTGGCTTAAACGGTGCCGTTTTGGTACTTATCAGATTAAGTAAAACGACACCGTTTTAATTACACCATTTAAGTCAATTTTCGGCCCAAAAATTCATTTTTAGAAACTGTTTTTCAATAAAACTTTGAAAACTCTCTGAAAGAGAGGAAGGGGCAGTCCTCTGGGCTCCGATCTCTGTCGGGCCAAGCCCCAGTCATCGGACTCACGCGCCCACGTACCGTCGCCAACTTCACCGTATACGACGGTCGGAAGCTAAAAAACTTCCATTTTTTTGTGCAAATCCAACGATAAACGCTCTTTTCTTTTATTTTTATAACATTTGTATATGTTTGCAAGAAGAACAGGTAAAGAACTAATCACCTTTTGTTTTCGTCGATAAACTGTTGTATATATTCGTATTTCTCTTTCTCTAAAAAAAAACCCTCCCTTTACATCGTTTTAATTCGGGCTTTTTATAGCCACTGTACATAGTATTTTACATATTTAATGTTATTTCCTGCCATATTTGTGTTGCCTCTGTCGTTCTTCTTTCCCCTTTTACAGGTACCAACGAGGAGATTTAGCAGTGAACGAACGCTGACAATGGTACACCGGCGTTGATTCGGGCGACGATCACGGCATGATTCGAGGCCTGGAATCATGGCCTGGAACCACGGCACTGATAGTGGGTAACTGAAACGACGCGAGACAAACAGACGTGTTGATTGAAGTGTTTGCGGCGCCTAGGGTTTCTGAAACCCTAGGCCTCTCTATCTTCCGTTAATAGATTGGGCCACTTGGGCCTTGTGTATTTTGGGTAGCATACGGGCTTGGGTGTAATTGGGCACTGGGTAGTTTTTGGTATTTGGGTGCAAATGTAAACGGGTAATGGGCTGTAAATGTAAATGAGTTTTGGGCTTTGTACATGGACTGTATAAACTTTATTATTTTTTTAATTTATGTTTTTGTTTTTTATTCATTCATTTATGGGTCGGGCAAATTTGGTTATTACAGTCCCGACAATCCCCGAGTCTGAGTTAGCTTCGATATCACTATAAAACACGGGAAAAATACACAAAGTAAGCTAATAAGCTTAGTAAGATCGTATAATATAAACTTAACTAATAACAAATACAACATTCATCAATCTAAACATATTATCATGTACTTTATGATTACTAACAAACCTTTCACCTGGTCATTCATAAACTTCTATACAAAATTTGTATCTTCTTAGATTTTAAGCTCATAATATACATGTACGCACCTATACCAATCCATAACAAGTCCATAAATACACGAAATGCAGTTGAATACTCAATATCTCACACGGTAAGTGTCATACTCGATATCTCGCACACTAAATGCCATATATAGACAAAGCTATGTCGATTCTCACACTAAGTGCCACAAATAGTCGATTTGTCATCGAACATAACTATAGTCCCCTATATAAAATTTATGCAATATTAAAGCACTAAAAGCATAATTATTATAGTGCTTAATACATACGAACTTACCTCAGACGCGTAAACTACGAAATAAGTCGATTAGTCGATAACTTTATCTTTTTCCCGATCCAAGCCCGTATTTCACTTTTCTTGATCTAAATATATTCAAAATTGACTTATTCAATCATCTATTCAATCATTTTAATCCAAAACACACTTTAAAACACATTTACACTTTTGCCCCACATATTTCACATTTTTTTTACAATTTAGTCCTTATTTCATAAATCACAAATTAGTGAAATTTAAAATATACTCATGCTAGCTGAATTACTAATATGTCCCTAGTAGCCCATATTTTTCATTTATTTCATATTTTAACCACTAACTTTACACATTTCTCAATTCAATCCCTATTTTTACATTTTCACTAAAAATCATTTAACAAAACTTGTATATCTATTAACAAACATTCATAATCTATCAAGAAACTTCAAAAAAATGCTTATTCATCAATGGCATCATTCAAAATCTATAACTGTTTTACAAATTAGTCCATAGGCTAGCTAGTACTAGCTACAACGATCTCAAAAACATAAAAATCATTAAAAACGAGACAAAATTTACTCACCAATTAAGCATCCAAGTGATCGAACCCTAGCAAGCTTTTATGAATATTTCCTTCTATTTTTGGCAATAAGAAAGATGAATGAACCAAAATTTGTTTTTGTTTCACTAATTAACCATTATTTCATGAATTACCAAACTAACCTTAATGATAAAACATTTATATCATCCATTTCATGTCCATTAATGTCCACTTACTATTAAAATGGTCTAATTACCACTTAAGGCCATCATAATTAAAAGCCAAAGCTATTTGACACCTTTAACTAATAGAACATGCATTTTACATTTTACGTGATTTAGTCCTTTTTTACAAATTGAGCATTTAAACGGTAAAATTTCTTTACGAAACTTTCACACAATAATTCTATCATGCTGTAAAATTTAATAAAATTATAAAATAAATATTCTGACTTCAGATTTGTGGTCCCAAAACCACTGTTCCGATTTAACTCAAAAATGGGTTGTTACAACTCTCCCCCTTAGGGATTTTCGTCCCTGAAAATCTTACCAGTGAATAGGTTCAGGTATTGTTTTCTCATAGCATCCTCAGGTTCCCATGTAGCTTCTTCAACCCCGTGTCGATGCCATAATACTTTCACTAATGCGATTCTCTTATTTCTCAGCTCTTTGATCTCACGAGCTAAAATTTGAATCAGTTCTTCACTGTATGATAAATCTGACTGTATCTCAACTTCAGTTGGAGAAATAACGTGCGAAGGATCTTATCGATATCTTCATAGCATCAATATGTGAAACACATTATGTATCTTTTCTAACTCAAACGGTAAGGACAGTCGGTATGCCACTGGCCCAACTCGCTCAATAATCTCATACGATCCGATGAATCGCGGACTCAATTTCCCTTTTCGACCAAACCGCAATATCTTTTTCCACGGCAACACTTTCAAAAACACTTTATCCCCGATCTGGAACTCAATATCTTTCTGTTTCAAGTCTGTGTACGATTTATGTCGAACTGAAGCTACTTTCAAACTATCGCGAATTACTTTCACTTTTTCTTCAGTCTCTCTCACTACAGGAAAATAGACTTTTAGCGGCTTTTTTTTAGTCATGACTTTTAGCGGCACTTTTCCCACAAACGCCGCTAATTTTGGCAGATTTGAAATGTACATTTTTAATCAATATCCAACCCTTCTTGCATTAAATCCAACCAAAAACAACAAATATAGCATGAGATCCAACCAAAAACAGCAAACGTAGCATAAAAAAATACAATAAAAAACATTAAATCTAAATGATACTTCAAATTCAACGAAAGATCTATTATGTAAATTAAGTATAACTCAAAAAATTCTTACAATAATTTTAAATGTGACAATGTTAAAAACGTTCTTACAAGGAGAAAGCTAATGTCTAAGATGGCGGCTTTTGCGACTGCTGAAACATCTGCATCATTTGCTGAAGCTGTAGCTGGAGCTCATCGTACTTTCTGCTCTGCTCTACTGCCATCGTTGCTACCTCTGCCTCCCTCCTCCTGTTGCTTGCTACGCTTGCGCGCCTCTCTCTTCTTGCCTCCGCTCTAAGTTGTTGCTGGAGTTCTTCATATTTTCTTTGAACCTCGGCAATTTGCTCAACAGTGCTCACTTGCATCTGAGCTACCTGGTCTCTTAACCTCTGAACTTCAGCTTGAGCTTAACTCCTAGAAGGCATGTATTGCTGGGAGCCGGATCCAAAATATTGGATCGGGGTAACACCAGATCCTTGAAATCGAACCCGATCGTACCTTTCAGGACCCAAAACTTCGGTGATAATTCAGTTATCAATGTTCTCAAGATTAACAGAACTATCGATCAAGCAATAATCGTCAGATTAGCTTTCTTCTCCTTTAATTTCTCCTAATAAATTAATTAAAGAGTTAGAAATGAAATATATAATAAAAAGGAATGCAACATAACTTAATATTATTTAAAACTACTAACGACGAATTAAACCATTATAATTAAAAATTATAAATATTTATAATAAATCAAATTTTATTAAGTAAATATACCATAATTTCTCCAGCTTCGGATGTCATAGGAGATCCATCTTTCTTCCTATGCGTAATCTCAAAAAGCTGAAGACGACCAACTTTTTGACCTGACGAGACTTCCTACAATATAGTAGTAAAAATATTATTTAATAGTAGAAAGTCATTAATATTTGACAGAATTAATAAATTCATAATACCTCGGCCTCAGCTACAGAAGCAAAACTTCTCGACCTTGCCGTGTGCGTGAATTTTTGTTTTTGCCTGCTACTTGTTCCAACTCGCTCACGGTCCTACATAATGAAATTATTATTACGTATATAGTAAACATTATATATAAGAGTTTGGAAATACGTAATACCTCTCCTTTATTTGAATTCCAAAATCTAACCGCATCTTCCCATTGGTACCTCAGCATTCCCGGCGGGACATTTCTCAATTTTTCCTCGAGGCTTATGTCTTTCTTAAAATATAGTTTTTTCAAAGTGCTTTTATGGTCTTTCCATTTTTTACCCAATGCCTTCTTGATATAGTCATCGGAGACCTCTAAAGATAATCTCTCCTAAAAAACACAAGTTTAGAATGTAAATATAAATGAAAGTTAAACCGAAGTATTATAAATTACTTTAACGTTTTGTTACCTTAATATTATCGAGAGCCTGATTTTTGTTGCTATCAGGCATGTGATGCCATGATTCATAGTTGATGGGAAACATATTAGCATTTCATGCTATAATGCCCAAATAGCCTGCTAACAGTCGAGCTTCAGATCCAACAGGCTGACCATGACTGTTTTTACTTACTTTGACACGCTCGACAGGATTTAATTCGTATAAATCTTTAAGTAGTATACGTCATTGACCTCTGCGCGTCCCACCACTTTCAGCTGAAAAACAATATATTATTATATTAAAATTGAAAAATAAATCAATAATAAAAGTCAACACACATGTAAAATAAACTTAACATTACTTTGAATTTCTGCAGGCTCGTCAAGTGTCTCCGACACATTCGAAGATCCAACAACTGTCTGCTATTCACTATTTGCTTCTTCCGAATTTAGAGTATTCTGGATGATACTTAAATCTCGTAATCTTCTTCTACGCATTTTTCCAGCAATACACATAAAATGATTGAAATTTTAGTAACAAATTACAACAATAATAGTACATGTAAAATAGTTAAATTATATAACATTACCAAGATTAAAATTATAGTATTACGTATAATTAAAAAATCGTAAAATCTTACTACATCATTATTCGTAAATATATTCATCTACATCATGTCGAACCCATTGATGTCATGTACTAGTACTAGGGATATTTTCATCTAAGTTTTGTTCTGGAAAAGACAATGTTTCTAATCTTTCGATGATGTCATCTTTACTTCCATTACCCATGTCAAACAAGTCTCTAGGGGTGTTCCGGAGTACAACATACCAACTCTTATCAGTTGGATCTTTCGAATAAAAAACTTGTTTCACTTGAGAAGAAAATATATATGGCTCGTCCATCAATTAGTGTCCAGTGTGAATCAAGCGAGAGAAATTAACCATTGTAAAACCAAATTGATCTTTTTTTAATTCTGCGAGCAGTATTAACATCAGCCCAATCACACTGGAATAGGACAACTTTCCATCTACCATAGTAATCCAACTCAATAATGTCGGTAAGAAGTTCGTAATACTCCACATTACCCTCAACCGGGTTACTGTCCCTAGCACAGCATAACTTGTAATTGAAGAATTAACAACAATTCCACAATTTTGAGTTCTCCTCATTCTCTCACGATATTTTGTATGAAATCTGTATCCATTGATGAAGAAGGCACTATATCTTTTTATTACTCTGTTCGGACTTTGGGAAAGCCATTTAACTTCGTCATTGACGTCCTTCCCACTCCAAACCTATTGAATCGAAAGTAAATTGAGAAATTATAAATGTATTAAAGTAAATTGAGAAATTATAAATGTATTATGTAAAAACATTCTTATTTGATTAACTAAATTTCGTGATTATATGTAACTTATTAACTTCAGTTACATACCGTTTGGCTTAACCATTCATGAAAAGATTCCATGAATAACTTATTAATCTCTCGATGTTGTAATCTTCGAGAGCGTGCACGAGATCTCAAAATTTGTTTGTATTCACTATGTTAAAAACAAGTTTAATTGGTTAGAAAATAAACGAATCAAAACGAAGAATATGTGAGGAAATTTTAGAACTTACTTGAGTAACGGTTCAATTGAATCGTGGTGAAAAAGTACATATCGATGTGCTTGTATCCATGATATATCATTTAATTCTGCAATTTCAACTTTGCTGATTGGTTCTCCATAACTTTGGAATAAATAAGTTTCAGCCAAGTTATGATCATTGAGCCCAGCATTTCTACTTGGTCTATTCAATCGTGTTTCAACATCTTCTAAATATCTAGAACAGAAGGTCATGCACTCTTCTGCCAAGTAGCCTTCAGTAATTGATCCTTCTGGATAACGCTTATTGCGACAATAAGATTTCACTTTGCTTAGGAACCTAAACACGATATACAATATTTATCAAAAGTTGTAACTAAATGTATAGAGGTGAATGAATGAATACTTGACAAATAAATTAGCACCTTTCTATAGGATACATCCATCGATAAAAAACCGGTCCACCAAGTATTGCTTCGTGAGGGAGATGGATTACCAAGTGCACCATAATAGTGAAGAAGGAAGGCGGAAAGATCTTCTCCAAATTGCATAAATTCAAAGCGGCTCAATCCTGTACTTTTTCAAGTTCTTCAACATCCAAAACTTTGCCACAAATAGCTTTCATTATATTGGATAGTTCAATTATACAAGACGTTACATTTTTTGACATACAGCATCGTAAAGCAACTGGGAGTAAAACTTGCATCAAGATGTGGTAATCATGTGATTTTAATGAATATAATCTTCGATCTTTAAGACTAACACATTGAGATATATTTGACGCATACGCATCTGAGACCTTTATATCCTTCAAGACCATGCAGAACACTTCTTTCTCTTCCTTTGACATTGAAAAAATAGAAGGCGGCAATCGATATTTCCCATTGGGAAGTACTTGAGGATGAAGATCACGCTGAATTCTCATGTCAACTAAATCAAGTCGACTCTGAAGATTTCTTTTGATTTTCCATCGACATTCAAAATTGTCCCAATTATGTTCTCGTAGACATTCTTCTCAATATGCATGACATCAAGATTGTAGCCTAAAATGTTGTGCTGCCAATAATGCAGCTCAAAAAAAAATAATCTTTTTTTTCCACAAGTCCGCCTCATTAGGATCATCCTCTTCGTTAGATTCATCCTCAGATTCATCCCTCGATCTTCTCTTTGTTTGCGTGTCAGGTGGTTGATTTATCTTTCCATAACTAAAATTAATATCTTTTAACATAAATAAGATTTCAGATCCAATGGTCTGCTCAGGAGCTCCTCTGTACTCTTTAGTACCGTCAAATAGAGTCCTCTGAAATCTAAATTTATGATTTCCATCTAACCACCGACGATGACCCATGTAAGAGAACTTCTTTCCATTATACAACCACTTTTAACAAGTTTGCGCAGCACAACAAGGACAAGCATAATGTCCTTTAGTACTCCAACCCGATAAATTAGCATAAGCTGGGAAATCATTAATTGTCCACAACAAAGCTGCACGTAAATTAAAGTTCTCCTTTCTCAATACATCATATGTCTCAACACCCAACCATAATTGTTTTAACTCTTCAATAAGTGGCTGCAAATAGATGTCAATATCATTTCTGGGACCTTTCTCTCCAGGGATAATCATAGATAATATCAAAGAAGATTGCTTCATGCAAATCCATGGAGGCAAATTGTAAGGAACAAGCACTACAGGCCAAGTACTGTAGGAAGTACTCATGATTTTAAACGGATTAAAGCCGTCAGCTACTAGCCCAAGCTTCACATTTCGAGGATCGCTTGCAAAGCTTAGAAATCTACTTTCAAACAATTTCCAAGCTAAAGAATCAGCAGGATCCCTTAATAATCCATCATCGGTCCGTTCATCATTATGCCACCTCATAGAATCGGCTGTCTTTGACGACATGAAAAGCCTTTGAAGTCTCGGTATTAGAGGAAAATATCGTAAAACCTTGACTGGCTTCTTTCTTAATTGTGCCCCACCTTCATCCGCATTCACATCTTCTGTATTCCTATCCATCCAACGAGACTTACCGCAAACATGACAAGATTGTTGGTTTTTCTGATCACCCCAGTACAACATGCAGTCATTTAGGCAACTATGAATTTTATCATACCCAAGGCCCAAATCTTTTATTAGTCTCTTCATATCTTGACAAGACTGGGGGATTTTTGCAAACGGAAACATCTCTCTCAGAAACTCTAGCAGCATTATAAAAGAGTTTCCACTCCACCCTTCCAAATATTTTAAGTGAAATAGACGAATGCAGAAGAACAATTTTGAATAGTTTGATCCCTCGTAAAGTTCTTCGTTCATTTCATTAAGTAAATTGTAAAACTTCGCTGCTTCTTCATTTGGCTCCTCATCAGGTGCACTTTTTCCCGTTTCGTAAAAAACATTTCCACCAATATTACAATCATCGGATGCAATAAAGTCAGGTGGAAACGATTACTCACCACGACTATGCATATTAAATGCATCCCGCAACATACCTTCCATGTCATCTTGTCTAACATACTGATGGTAAGTAGTATCAGGATAAGTCAGATTAATCGTTGAAGAAGTTCCACTAGATGTACACTCTTCATGGAAAGTCCATTTTTTATACCCCCAAATAAAGCCATCAACAATTAGATGTTTGTAGACAACTTCACGAAAATGCCAATTGATGTTAACACACTTCTTACATGGGCAAAGAATCATATTCTCTTGGCTTGCATTTTGAAATGCAAAATTTAGAAAAGTTTGTACTCCATTTCAATAGCCATTGCTTACCCTTGACAATTTCATCCAACTCCTATCCATTTCGTAGTTCTTGAAATCTAAAGTTGACAATAGATTGTGTTTACTAAAATAGATAATATATATCAAGTATAAATTATCTAATAGGTGTAAACTAATTCAGGCAGGGGGATTTTCAAGTGTATATTTATGTATTACGTAAGTTAAGTAAGCTTTGTAAGTTATGTAAGTTGTGTTATGATATACATTTATGTAAGGTATGTAAGTTATGATATGATATATATTTATGTATTATGTAAGTTGTGTAAGTTATGATATGATATATATTTATGTATTTTGTAAGGTATATAAGTTATGTAAGTTATTATATGATATATATTTATGTAAGTTATTATATGATATATATTTATGTATTATGTAAGTTTTGTAAGTTATTATATGACATATTTAACATTAAGATAAATATTATTTCCCTTTAAAAAATTATTTTAATTAAATAAAATTTAAATAAATTAATCCAAAATATGTAATTTAAAAAATTGTGTATAAAAGTTATTATATGATATATATTTATGTATTATGTAAGTTTTGTAAGTTATTATATGATATATATTTAACATTAAGAGAAATATTATTTCCCTTTAAAAAATTATTTTAATTAAATAAAATTTAAATAAATTAATCCAAAATATGTAATTTAAAAAATTGTGTATAAAAAGTTATTATATGATATATATTTATGTATTATGTAAGTTTTGTAAGTTATTATATGATATATATTTAATATTAAGATAAATATTATTTCCTTTAAAAAATTATTTTAATTAAATAAAATTTAAATAAATTAATTCAAAATATGTAATTTAAAAAATTGTGTATAAAAGTTATTATATGATATATATTTATGTATTATGTAAGTTTTGTAAGTTATTATATGATATATATTTAACATTAAGATAAATATTATTTCTCTTTAAAAATTATTTTAATTAAATAAAATTTAAATAAATTAATCCAAAATATGTAATTTAAAAAATTGTGTATAAAAAGTTATTATATGATATATATTTATGTATTATGTAAGTTTTGTAAGTTATTATATGATATATATTTAACATTAAGATAAATATTATTTCCCTTTAAAAAATTATTTTAATTAAATAAAATTTAAATAAATTAATCCAAAATATGTAATTTAAAAAATTGTGTATAAAAAGTTGAAAACCGTATAAGATGAAATGTCAACTTTTTTCCATAAAAAATAAATAATAAAAATAAAATTTGACAATGTGGAAAATCACATGAAAAAAAAATCACATGAATAAATTTTGTTCTCCAACTTGGAGCCTTGTTGTTGGATCCGTGTGGTGAGATAGTCCATTTTTATTAATATCAAAATCACATGAATTGATTATTTTAGGCATTGATATCAAAATATTAATTTATTTTTAATATTAAATTTTCAAATTTCTAAAGAAATCGAATTCAACTTTTATTTAATTGGTATTATTGTTGTTGTAGCAATTTCGAGAATACAAGTTTAAGTGCATTTAAACATATTCTTTTTATGTTTTAAGAATTAAAGAAAGGTTATAAATAAACGTAGAGATTATATAATTTTTTTTAAAGAAAAAATGCATAATTAAAATAAGATTAAAATTGATAAGTTGAAACCCACAAGTGACAAAGTAATTACTGTAGAAACTAGAAATCACAGCATAAGTAGCATCGAAACCAACAATCTTCTCTAAACAGCACAAAGGAAAACCAATAGAAACGCAAAATTGAACAAACCAATGGCAATTTTGAATAGTTCAATGACCAAAACAAAAATTTACTAATAATTTTGTGACTTTGAATGCAGTTTACCTTTTATTTATTTAGGCTAAATCAATATTTAAGACTTAAAAGTAATAAAAGACAGTACATACACAAGTTGACTGTGGACCGACAAGCCAGCTTCTATTCAGTTTTGAGTAAAATCTAAGTCGTTTGCAGAAATGTAGAGCTGATCTAGGTTCAAGGCCAGCACTTTATGATCTTAATGCAATATATTATAATCAATATTATAATCAAAAAAAGAGTAAAAGATTAACTAACCTTCTGCTTATCTAGACTTTCTGTGTATTTGAGTAGTATTTGTAGTTTGTATTTGGTTTCTTAGATCTCGAGTGGTAATTGATAGAGCAGTTGAAAGCTTTGGATCTATTTGCTATTGCTGATCCGATCCTGCACAATCCAAAAATTCCAACTGATTTACCGCTGACATGGAAGAGTCCAACAATAGTAAATAAAACGAAAAACAAAAACGAAGAGAACATCATGTACTACAGTAAAAAAGGACATCATGTAACTAAAAATAAGTATCAAATTTGGATACCAAATTACAAGCTATTACATGATACACATGAATAAATGTTCTACAATTTCTAAAACGTGATCACAAAGGGTTCAGGGACCCCCACATAAATATCAAAAACTGCCGAGGCATATAAAACATCAACAAGATTTCAGGACAAAAAAGATGTTACTTCTTTACCTGCCAAGTAGCAGCCTTTAAGCGCATCTCAAACACTAGGGCTAAAAAGGCCCCAGTCATTTACTTTGAAGTTTGTAACAGCTAGTTTAAACTGGATGATCCAACTAATAGACTATCAATTTTCTGAAAAAATAAGTTGAATTTTCGTAAACCAGTTTTCTAAAAGATGTACCAAGTTTCCATATGTTTCTCTCAATTTCAACAAACAAAATATATTAAATTTCAACCAATCCCAAACTACAATATAAATTGAAAGTTTGTTAATCCTTAAAAAATTGAACGTTTCCCATTCATATAATAGAAAAAAATCAATAACCATCATCCCAGTACGAAATCAGCCATTCCATTTCCTTAACTAACAAATTCAACAATTGAAATCAGAAATAATACAAGATTGAAACCATAAAACATGCATACCAAAATCTAAATTCTAAAATCACCACCCAAATCAAAGGACAAACAAACTGAATCCAACCAGAACCACATGCATCTACCCCATACATATATAGACAGAGAGAGAGGGTACGAAGCAAGATTTTTGTTTATTGAACCATCATATATTAATATTAATTAATCCATCAATTTTAGCATCTCATATTTTAACAGCCACACCATGAGTCTTAAGGATCTGGTAACTATGAGTAGATTGTCTCACCAACAGATAGCTAATAAAAACAAGGAACAAGTACAAGTTATCAACAGATAGCTAATAAAAACAAGGAACAAGTACAAGTTATCACCATTTCTATAGATTGCTGACCATACTATTATTATTGGCCACCTTATTCCTCTTCTTCTGCTTCTTCCAGCCAGTTCACAAATGGCTCCAGGGCCTTCGCAAAGGTTTGCCTACCATCATTTACGGTATATTTTAAAAGGTAATATATATAAATAACTGGAATAATATGGACAAGGAAAATAAAATTCAACAGCAATAAGAAACAACAATAAAGCTTGGATTAGAGAATAAGAATGAGCAAAAGCACATGCTCATCCATTAAATTAACCAACGTAATAATCTTTTAATAATCTTTTATGAATTTTATGAATTTTAAATTACCCATAGAGTTTTATGAATTTTATAATTTCGCAAACCGTTACACCATATAATAATCTTTTAATATTTTACAAGCGAAATAAAAAAGAAATTCGGTATTTCAAATAATAATCTTTTAATAAATAAATTGATATAATCAAATTAAGAGTGGGATGTGTATCACAAGATTTGATCTTTAATGCCACTGTATGGTACTCAGCCTCTCGCCCCACATATTTCCTTATTTTGCCACAATATTTATTTCTTTAATAAGTGACGAGATTCGTGTCACATAAACTCTATTATGTACATATATATATATATATATTTAAATGTAAAAATATGTTTGGTAATTGCTTTGAAAGAAACAAGGAAGAGACTTTGTAGGTAGACTCATTCAACAACTATTACTGTTACTAAGATCTCATGTTAGTATGTAAAATGAGAAATCATTGCTTTACTGATAAAAAAAAAAGGCTCTTAGAGGAGATACAACAAACACATGGAGGACTGCTTTATTTTTTTGGACTTTACTTGCCTTTCCTTTTATTCAAAAACTGGGAAACTAAAGGGAAAAAGTAGCAGCAGAAAATGTTGAATTTGTTAACCCTGCATGGATCCACTGACCATTACTAAATCAAGTCAATTGCAGCATTAAGCCCCAAATCTTTTTGGAGGCTACTACTTTCCTACTAATTTTACTCTTTCCCTTGTTTTCAGCTGCCAAAGCACATGCTCATCCATTAAATTAACCAACGTTTTGTTTTGTTTTATTGGTCTAATTGTTGTTTTAGTCCAAGCTTTATTGTTGTTTAGCAGGTTACTCACACAGATATAAGCACATGCAGCAGTCTCCTAAGCAATATTTATGCCCTCAACAATGGGGTTGGATGATATAACAAGAAAACTAATTAATGACATATCAAGAAAACTGAACCTTCATTTACCTATGGTTGCGGCAGTGGAGAGTGACGGCGACGCAGCAGTGAGGACGGCGGACGGCGATGAGTAGGTGGTTGGGTAGCCTCAGGAGCTTCGGATGCTTAGGGATTTTGGGGAAAATTTAGGGATTAGGAGAAATATAGTGAATTGGGGAAAATCTGTTAAAGGGTGGAAATGGTAGAAATGGCTAAGTGTCGGGTATGAGGGGAGGATAAAACGTTAGAAAAGAAAACGACGCCGTTTTAGTAACAAAAATTTAAACGTTTGTGGCGCTTTGGAAATGCGCCGCTAATTCCCATCTATTGCGGCATTTGTAAGGCAGCGCCACTAATCCCCTTCCAGCTCCAATTAAAACGACAACGTTTTAGTTAAAAAAATGTTTTTTGTGGCATTTTTTTCAAAAACGCCACTAACCTCCATTTTATATTCATTTTCATTTTGGTATTTAATTTTTATTTGTTATCAATTTTTTTTAAATCTAATATTTAAATATATAAAGCTTATTTATAATCTCTTAAATAATTTAATCTAAATAATTTCATTTTTTTCAAAAACGCCACTACTCTAATATTTTAAGATATTAAAATTAATATTATCTCTTTTACAATTATATAAGAAATTATTTAATATATAAATTAAAAAATACGAATTTATCTAAACCCTAATTCTCTAATCCATAAACCTTAAAACCCTAAACTCCGAACCTGTAACCATTAACCCCTAAACCTTAAACCCCAGCCTTTAAACCATAATTCATAAATCTTAAACCCTAAACCCCTAACCCTTAATCATCTAATCCCTAAACCTTAAACCCTACACATAAACCCTAAATCATGAACCCTTAACCCATAACCCTTAACCCCTAAACCTTAAACCCCAACCCTTAAACCATATTCACAAACCCTTAAGGTAGTAACTCATAAAGCCTAAAACCCTTAACCATATACCCTAATCTGTAAACCGTAAACCCTAAACTATAAAGATAATTAATTCAATATTTTAAAATTAACACTATCTCTTTTACAATTATATAAGAAATTATTTAATATATAAATTAAAAAATACTAATTAATTTAAACCCTAAACCCATAATCCCTAATCCCTAATCCTTAAACCCTAAATCATAAAACATAAACTCTAAACCCCTAACCCCTGACCCTTAAACCATAATCCTTAAACCCCATAATCCTTAAACCTTAAAATAATAACTCATAAACCTTAAACCCTTAACCATATACCCTAAACCGTAAAGTACCCTAAACTATAATGATAATTAATTCAATATTTTGAAATTAATACAATCTCTTTTACAATTATATAAGAAAATATTTAACATATAAATTAAAAAACAATCAGTCATTTACCAAAAATCTTTAAAATTATTTTAAATAATAGAATTTTAATTTTTTTCATTTTTAACAATTATTTTTCTATGTTTTTTACTTTCAAATTTTTCCTACGTGTCATTATTTTTTTCTAAAGAATTTAAATATTCAATTAAAAATAAATTGTATTTTAATATAAGTAAACCACTTAAAGTACAAAAAAAAAGATGAAAAGATTTTTTGCGGCGTTTGCGGCGTTTTCTCTAGAAGCACCACTAAAAGCTCTATACAAGACGACACCATTTCACAAAATTATTTGCGGCGTTTGTAAAAAAATGCCGCCATATATCAGTATTAGCGGCGTTTTTCATAAAAGCGCCACTAAAAGCTCTATATAAGACAACGCCGTTTCACTAAATTTTTTGCGACGTTTTTGAAAACGCCATTATAGATCAGTATTAGCGGCAGTTTCTAAAAAGTGCCGCTAAAGGTGTGCATATAGCGGCGTTTCTTATAAAAGCGCCACTAAAAAGCTCAATATAAGATGATGGCGTTTTGCAAAAAATTTTGCCGCTATATGCACACCTTTAGCGGCGCTTTTTAGAAAACGCCAGTAATACTGATCTATAGCGGCGTTTTCGTACAAACGCCGCTAATGCCACTGAAGCTCAGCTAAAACAACAGCGTTTAGCGTAAATTTTGCAGCGTTTTTTCATGAAGCGCCGCTAAAGGTGAACATATAGCGGCGCTTTTATGAAAAACGCCGCTAACTTTCGGTCTTTAGAAACGCCGCTAAAAACGTCGCTAAAAACCTATTTTGCTGTAGTGTCTGATCAGATCAACTCCGTGAATCTTATTTTTGCTAAGCTCACTTCAGTACAACAATGTTCGACATTTACGACCATATAGACCTTCGTATGGTGCCATTTTTATTCTCGATTGGAAGCTATTATTTTAAGCAAATTCAATCAGTGGTAGATATTTCTCCCAGCTACCTTCAAACTCAAGAATGCAACAACACAACATATCCTCAAGTATCTAAATTACTCGTTCGGATTGACCATCCGTTTGCGAGTGAAATGTAGTGCTAAAATGTAGGTTCAAACCCAAATCTTCTTGCAATTTCCTCCAAAATCATGAAGTAAATATTGGATCTCTATCCGAAACATAGATAGAGGAACACCATGTAATCTCACAATTTCGAAAATATACAACTCAACTAATTTATCAAGCAAGAAATATGTACGTAGCGGAATGAAATGAGCTGATTTCGCCAATCTATCAACAACAACCCAGTTCCACTCAGGAATCATAATAGGCTATAATAAACTTGACGGCACTTGATGCTCAGCTTTGACTTCCTGACAAATCAAACATTTCGAAACAAATTTTGAGATATCTCGTTTCATGTCGTGCCACCAATAAAGCTATTTCAAATCATTATACATTTTCGTGATTCCTGGATGTACTGATAAACAATTACTGTGTGCTTCATTTAGAATCTTCCAAATAAGCTCAGAATTTCTTAGTACACATATTCTATCACAAAACATCAAACAGTCATCAGACCCTATTCGAAACTCTGAATCAGAAGTCGACTTACACTAAGCTCGTTTTGCTTGCAATTCATTATCAAATTTTTTAGCCTCACAAATCTGTTGTAGAAATAACGGTTTCGCTTTCAACTCAGCTACTATCGAACCATCGTCAGACAAAGCTAATTGTGTGTTCAAAACACGTAAAGCAAATAAGGACTTTCTAATCAAAGCATCAGCAACTACGTTTGCTTTCCCCGGATGATAGTCAATCACTAATTCATAGTCTTTTAGAAATTCTAACCATCTCCGCTGTCACAAATTCAAATATTTCTAAGTCATCAGATATTTCAAGCTTTTGTGTAAATAGGGCAATTCTCACCAAACAAGTAATAACGCCAAATTTTCAATGCAAATACTATCGTGGCTAACTCTAGATCGTGCGTCAGATAATTCTTTTAGTGCGGCTTCAATTGTCTCGAGGCATAAGCTACAACTTTTCCTTCCTGCATTAAAACACAACCCAGGCTATTTAACGATGCATCACTGAAAACTACGAATTCTTTACCCGACTCAGGCTAAACTAACACTGGTGCCCCTGTCAATAATGCTTTCAACTTCTTGAAGCTCTGCTAATACTTTTCTGACCACTCAAATTTAACATCTTTTTGAAGTAATCGTGTCATCGGAATCGTAATCATCGAGAAGCCTTTCACAAATCGTCTATAATAATCGGCTAGTCCCAGAAAACTACAGACTTCGTAAACATTTCTCGGAGGCTTCCAATCTATAATCGTAGAAAATTTTGCTTGGATCAACTCGAATACCCGTGGTTGAAACCATATGTCCCAGAAAACCAACCTCTCGTAGCTAAAACTCACATTTGCTGAACTTTGCAAACAACTGTTTATCTCTCAAAGTTTGTAACACAATTCTCAAATGCTCGGCATGCTCAGATTCATCACGAGAGTAAATCAAAATGTCATCAATAAACACAACTACGAATCGGTCTAAGTACGGCCTGAAAATCTGGTTCATCAAGTCCATAAAAACAACAGATGCATTTGTTAGTCTGAAAGGCATAACAAGAAATTCGTAGTGTCCGTACCTTGTTCTAAATGTAGTCTTTAACACACCTAAGTCTTTAACTCGCAACTGGTAATAACCCGATCTCAAATCAATTTTTGAAAACACTGTTGCTTCTTTTTACTGATCAAACAAATCATCTATTCGTAGGAAAGGGTATTTATTTTTTATCGTCACTTTGTTGAGCTGTCGATAGTCTATACACATTCTCATCATGCCATCTTTCTTTTTTTACAAATAACACCGGTGCACCTCAGGGAGAGAAACTCAGTCTAGTAAAACCTCGATCTATCAACTCTTTAACTGAGCTTTCAAATCTTTTCACTCTATCGGAGCAATTCTGTACGGAGCTATCGATATAGGATTTGTTCCCGGTACTAATTCAATACCAAACTCAACCTCTCTGATAGGTGGTAAACCCGGTAACTCTTCAGGAAATACATCTGGATACTCGCACACAACTGGTACTAATTTAAACTTTATTTCTGTCATTTTCGTATCAAGTACATAAGCAAGATAAGCTTCACATGTAATACCCCCTACCCGTATTCGTTGCCGGAATAGGGTATGAGGCATTACCAGAGTTGATGAATTAATTTGTTTTTACTCAATATAACCCCTTTATAAATATCTAACCTTCCTTGCAATTTAAAATTGAGACCAATCCACATCAACCAATCCAATTCAACATATTTTCAAGATAGATTCATGCATATTTATAAGATAACCTCATCACATACCAAAACCAAGATTTGTTAGCCATACCAATGGCTGACCTTACATTCATTTCACATTAACATTTACTTTATTAGCTTATACATGCCATTAATTTTCAAAATAAAGTTTCTTTATATACCAAAATCTTGAGGTTGATAGTGTGATGTATCTCTGACCGAATCTGACCTCCGAGCTCTTAACACTACAAAACAGGGGAAAAGGAAACAGGTTAAGCACTTTATGCTTAGTAAGCTCATGTAACAAGAATTATACTTACCTAATATTTTCAATACAATGCAATAAACATTCATATATCCATTCAATGCATTATTACCCTAAAATGCATAAACTCAACATTCAAGTTAGTCCAATAATTTCCATGTGTCAATAATATATATACCATGATTGATGAGCTCATCAATACCATGATTTTCATTCTCTTATAATTTTTCCATATTTATCCCGTTGAATTTCTCGAAATTTTTTATGTATTTTCTGAGGTACACTTTTAGCGTACAATTTTCGGGTCCGTCAATTCATATTCATGTGCACACATTTCCATTTCAGAGAGCACACTCCCGCGAACCTCATCCTTACAGTGGGATTACCAATCTAGGTTAAATTCCCTGTAATATAAACTCATAGAGTATTGTCGGGATTACTAGTCCAGGCTAAATCCCCTGCAACGACAAGTACTTTAATGAGCTTGGATCTGAATTACTAGTCCAGGCTAAATTCATACCTTAATTTGGATTACCCGTCCGGGCTAAATCCATTTTACACATATTCTTCGGGAGGGCTATATCAAAATAGGATCAACCGTCCGGGCAAGATCCTTTTTACCAGAAATTCCTTTTCAGAGATCCATTTTATTTTCCTTTCATTCAATAGGGATTTCTATCGCTTTTTTATCAAATATATCAATGTTTTATCAATTTTCATACAATGAACATTCAAATCATATTCACATTAATAACATACATTTCAAGCATTTAAGAATATAATTCAAGTTACACGAACTTACCTCGATACTTGTTCGTATACAAAAATCTACTAATCTCAAACTTTTTCCTTTCCTCGATATAGCTTCATATTTGAATTTTTTGGATCTAAATAAATAAATTTAATTATCAATTTAATACATTTCATGTTCATATGCAACATTCTCTATAATTTCATTATTATTTATAGTTCATTCAAAGTTTTCTACTTGAGTCATAGTCACTAAATTATTTTTATCTTGAGCTACAGAACTCCAAATTAGAATCCGCTAATTTTTCCTGAAACTAGACTCAAATATATTCTTAACTTAAAATTTTTAGAATTTTTGGTTTAGCCAATAAGTACAGTTTATTCTTTAAATTCACCCCTGTTCTACTGTCTGATAGTTCTGACCCTTCTTCACTAACAATTAATTATTTCTTCATACAGGACTCAGATGATGTTCCCGTTTCTTTCTCTTGAAAATAGACTCATTCAGAATTCTAAAAATATAAATTTAAGCCCCTAATTATTTTTATTCAATTTTTTATTATTTTTTAAAGTCAAAATAGGGGAACCCGAATTTATTCTGACCTTTTCTTACAAAATTTATCATATCTCATGGTTTACAAATCCATTGCTTACACTGTTTCTTCTATGAGAAACTAGACTCAATAACCTTTAATTCATTATTTTTTTCATCTTCTAATTATATTTTCACAATTTATGGTGATTTTTCAAATTTAGTCTACTGCTACTGTCCAAAACTGTTTTAGTGCAAGCTGTTTATTACCATTTTTCCCTAAGCTTTTAATAAATAATAATTTCGTCTCTACTTAATTAGCCTCTCAATTGAGATGATTTTTCTAAATTAATACTTTATTCTATCACTTTAAACTACTTTATAACATTTGGGAATCAGAATTTCAGTACTAGACTTTAATTCCAAACATTTTCACAATTAGGTCCTAAAAATCAATTTCTATTGAAACTACCTAATAAAATCATCTCATAAACAAATTAAAGCCTCAATTTTATGATATTTCATCATAAACTTATAGAACTCAACCATGGTGACTTTCAATTTCATCAATGAAATCAAAACTAATGAATTTAATAGTAGAACCTAGTTGTAAAAGTCTTAGAAACACAAAAATTACAAGAAATAGGCAAGGATTAACTCACTTGGTGTAAAAATTATGGAATACCAACTTAAAGAACCCCTTCTATGGCGTTTTGGCTGGTGAGAATGAAGAAAAATGAAGAGAAATCTAGATATTTCCTATTTAGTCCTATCTTTATTTAGTTAATTATGTAATATTTCAATTTTGCCCTTAAATCATCAATTTTCTTGCTGATTTCATGCCCTTGCCATCCAGCCCAAATAAATTTTGGGTCTAATTTCCTTTTAAATCCTTTCTCATTAGAAACTTAAGCTATTTAATCATTCTAGCAACTTTTACACATTTTTCAATTTAGTCCTTTTTATTTAATTGACTACCCAAACATTAAAATTTCCTAACGAAATTTTAGTACCACATCACTAACGTTTCATAAATATTTATAAAAAAATTTCTGACTCGATTTTATGAGATCGAGATCTCGATACCTTGTTTTTACCCAATTTCTTCAATAATTTCTTTTTCTAACTAACCACTAAATCGGTAAATTTTTTCTATCGATATTTTCATACGATTTTCCTATTATATTAATATTCATGCAATAAATTTTAAAATAATATCTCTTTAAATCGAATTTGTGGTTACGAAACCATTGTTCCGATAACCTTGAATTTAGGCCATTACAACTCTCCCCCTCCCCCTTTAAGGATTTTCGTCCTCGAAAATCTTACCAATAAAAAGGTTTGGGTATTGTTTCCTCATTGCCTCCTCTGGTTCCCATGTCACTTCCTCAATCCCGTGCTTTTGCCACAATACTTTCACAAAATTTTTCTTTTTATTTCTAAGCTCTTTTGTTTCACGTGCCTATATCTTGACCGGTTCTGTAAGTCATATCCGGTTGAATCTCCACTTCTGTCGGAGAAATAACATGTGAAGGATCTGACCAATATCGTCGTAGCATAGACACATGAAAAAACATTATGGATTCTATCAAGTTCTAGTGGTAATGCCAATCGATAAGCGACAGGTCCAATTCTTTCTATGATTTCATATGGCCCGATAAATCTTGGACTCAATTTACCCTTTCAACCGAATCGGAGAACTTTCTTCCAAGGAGACACTTTCAGGAATACCTTGTCACGAACCTGAAATTCAATCTCTTTTCGTTTAAGATCAGCATATGATTTTTGACGATCAGAAGTTGCTTTTAAACTATCCCGAATAACCTTTACTTTTTCTTCTATTTCCCGGATCAAATCAACCCCATGTATCTTCTTTTCACTGAGCTCTACCAATATAATGGTGTTCTACATTTTCTACCATACAAAGCTTCATACGGAGCCATTTTAATACTGGACAGATAACTGTTATTGTAAGCAAATTCAATCAAAGGTAGATACCTCTCCAAATTGCCTTCAAACTCTAGTATACAACATCGGAGCATATCTTCCAATACTTGAATTACACGCTCAGATTGGCCATCTGTCTGAGGATGAAATGCAGTGCTGAAATACAACTGAGTACCCAAGGCTTCTTGTAATTTGTCTCAGAAACGATACGTAAATTAGGGATCTCTATCCGATATAATGGAGACAGGCACTCCATGTAGCCTGACAATCTTAGATATGTATAGCCCAGCCAGTTTATCTAAAGAATAATCCATGCGTACCGGAATAAAGTGCGTTGAATTTGTCAATCGGTCAACAATCACCCAAATAGCATCTTTTTTCCTTGGAGACAATGGTAACCCTGATACAAAATCCATAGTGATTCTTTCTCATTTCTATTCCGGTATAGTAATTGGCTGAAGTAACCCCAAAGGTACCTAATGTTTAGCTTTAACTTGCTGACATATCAAACACCTTGATACAAACTTAGAGATATCACGTTTCATACCCGACCACCAGTACATCTTTTCCAGATTATTATACATTTTATTACTCCCCGGATGTACAGACATAGTACCGCTGTGAGCCTCGTGTAAAATCTTCTGTATGAACTCTGAATTCTGAGGTACACATACCCTACCTTTGAATAACAAACAACCATCAATCCCAACCTGAAATTTAGAATCAGTACCTGACTCACACTATGCCCGTTTAACCTATCATTTCTCATCATTCTTCTGAGCTTCACATATTTGCTGTAGAAATGTCAGTTTAGCTCTCAATTCAGCTATGATTGAACCATCATCAATTAGTGACAACCAGGTATTCATAGCTCGTAAAGCAAATAGAGATTTTCGACTCAAAGCATCAACTACAACATTAGCCTTACCCAGATGGTAATCAATAATCAAATCATAGTCCTTTATCAGTTCAAGCCACTTGCGCTGTCTCAAATTCAAATCTTTCTGCGTCATCAAGTATTTTAAGCTTTTATGATTAGTACAAATATGACATTTTTCACCGTACAAGTAATGTCGCCATATCTTCAACGCAAATACAATAGCATCTAATTCAAGATCATGTACTGGGTAATTTCTTTCATGTGGCTTAAGTTGTCTTGAAGCATAGGCTATTACTTTACCTTCTTGCATCAAAACACAACCGAAACCTTTTAATGAGGTATCACTGTAAATAACAAATTCCTTACCCGATTCAGGTTGTACTAATACAGGTGCTTTCGTTAGTAGATATTTCAATCGGTTGAAACTCTGCTGACATTCATCAGTCCACTCGAACTTTACATCTTTCTGCAATAATCGAGTCATCGGAGAAGCTATCATAGAGAATCCCTGTACAAATCTCCGATAATAACCAGCTAAACCCAAGAAACTTCTAACTTCAGATACATTCTTCAATGGACTCCAATTGACAATAGCTGAGATTTTACTTTGATCTACCCTGATGCCTTCGGCAGATACAATATGTCCAAGAAAACCCACTTCTCGAAGCCAAAATTCACATTTACTAAATTTAGCATATAACTACTTTTCTCGCAGAATTTGCAACACAATTCTCAAATGTTCTGCATGTTCTTCTTCATCCCGAGAATAAACCAAAATATCATCAATGAATACTACCACAAATCTGTTTAAAGACGGTCTAAATATCCAGTTCATCAAATTCATGAATATTGCAGGTGCATTAGTTAGCCCAAACGGCATAACCAGAAACTCATAATGCTCGTACCTGGTTCTGAAGGTTGTTTTTGGCACATCTAACTCCTTTACCCGTAGCTGATAATAACCTGATCGAAGATCAATTTTTGAAAACACTGTAGCATATTTCAGCTGATTAAATAAATCATCAATCTGGGGTAATGGGTACTTATTCTTTATGGTTACTTTATTAAGCTGTTGGTAGTCAATACACAGTCTTAAAAACCCATCCTTCTTTTTCACAAATAGAACCGGAGCACACCAAGGTGAATGACTCGGTCAGACAAAACCTCTGTCAACAAGTTCTTGCAACTGTATCTTTAACTCCTTTAATTCTATAGGAGCCATACGATACGGAGCTATGGAAATCGGAGTAGTTCCCGGAATCAAATCTATAGAAAATTCCACTTCTCTTTCTGGTGGCAACCCTGGTAATTCCTCTGGAAACACATCCAAAAATTTGCATACCACTAGCACTGCATGTATCTTTGACTCAGACCTTGGTGTCGAGTACATAAGCCAAGTAAGCATCATACCCTTTTTTGACACACCTCTGTGCTGCCATTACTGAAATCACATCAGATAACCCTTTTGTTTGATCAGATTTAACCTGGAGTAACTCACCATTCTAACATTTTAGCACAATATATTTCAGTCTACTATTTACTACTGTATCATGCGGGGTTAGCCAATCCATGCCCAATATCACGTCAAATTCATCAAATGGCAGTAACATCAAATCAGCCAAGAAACAATAACCTCTTATCATCAGTGGACAATTTTTACAAATTTTATCCACCAAAATAAATTAGCCCAAGGGGTTCGAGACTTTAACCACAAATTCAATAGGTTCAATAGATAAATCTTTAACACATGCAAGCTTTATACATATATATGAATGCGTAGAACCGGGATCAATTAATGCGGTAATATTAATGTCAAGTAAAGAAAATGTACCAGTAATAACATCGAGTGTTGAGGCATCTTCTCTGGCACGAATGGCATATGTCCTAACAAGTGCTTGTGCCTCAGGCATGCCTGCAGTATCTTTCGTAGCTCCTCGGCTACCACTGACATTACCAGATGGTCAAGGTGGTCTACCCCTCGAAACTGGATTACTCAACTTTGATATATGTTCAGCTTCTTTTTCACCCCTTTCTAGACAATCTCTGAGGAAATGGTCGAAAGAATCGCATCGGTAACAAGCCCCACTTTTCAGCCAGCATTCTCCAAAATGAGCTTTATTACTGTACTGGCATCTCAGCTTAGGGGTACCAACACTGCTAACACTGGTCACTAATGGAGTGGAAGGTCCTGGATTAGTGCGTTGAAAACCTCGCTCTCTGCCCGAATACCCAGTGGACGAGATAGAACGATCCTGGTACTTCTTCAATTTCTTTGGAGTAGAAAACTGGGATTTTCCCATTGGTGTTTTACTAAAAAAATCGAGCTTCCCTCTCAACCTGTTTCTTCTCTTTGTTCAATTCTTCTACTTTATAAGCTCTCTCTGCCAATGTAGCAAACTCTCAAATTTCAAGAAATCCGATCAGCAGCTTAATGTTTTCATTCAACCCTTCTTCGAATCGTTTGCACATTTCAGCTTCTGACTGTACCCATTCTTGAGCATATTTACTCAACCAAACAAATTCTCTTTCATACTCAGATACCGATCTATTGCCCTATTTCAGCTCAAGAAATTCTTTTCTTTTATGATCAAGGAACCTCTGGCTGATATATTTCTTTTTAAATTCATTTTGAAAGAACTCCCATGTAATTTCTTCTTTTGGAACAACTGAAGCTTTAGTATTCCACTAATGATAAGCTATCTTTTAGTAGTGAGACGGCACATTTTAGACATTTTTCTGGTGTGCAAGATAATTCCTCCAAAACCCGAGTAGTATTCTCTAACCAGAATTCAACCCGTTCGAAATCATCATCAACTGCTGCTCGAAATTTTTTGGCCCCATATTTTTGAATTTTATCTACTGGAGCTTTCCCTTTTCTGACAGATTCAGTACCTATACCCTGTGGGATCTTGGGAACCGGTGGAGGAGGAGGAGGAGGAGGGGGAGCTTGAACTTGCTGCACTACAAGGTTAGTTCTTAAGTATTGACTAAACCATTCATTCATCATTTGAAAGAAGGTTGTTTTTGCCTCCTCCCCTTGACCCTCTGTCTCGGGCCTTCTAATTCTAGTTTCTTCTCTTTGTACTGAAGCCAGAGCATGACTCCCAGCTTCCTCGGATTGAGCTCGGTCGGATGACATTACTAAAAGAAAAACACATTTTAAATGGTCAGGAGATATCACACTATCAATAATAATTTAAATGGCATGTATAGCTAATCCCGTATTTGCTACGTCGATCCTAGAAACCATAGCTCTGGTACCAATAAATGTAATACCCCCTACCCCTATTCGTTGCCAGAATAGGGTGCGAGGCATTACCGGAGTTTACGAATTAAATTTTTTTTTTACTCAATATAACCCTTTATAGATATCTAACCTTCCTTGCAATTTAAAACCAAGACCAATCCACATCAACCAATCCAATTCAACATATTTTCAAGATAGATTCATGCATATTTATAAGATAACCTCATCACATACCAAAACCAAGATTTGTTAGCCATACCAATGGCTGACCTTACATTCATTTCACATTAACATTTACTTTATTAGCTTATACATGCCATTGATTTTCAGAATAAAGTTTCTTTATATACCAAAATCTTGAGGTTGATAGTATGATATATCTCCGACCGAATCTGAGCTCCGAGCTCTTAACACTACAAAACAGGGGAAAAGGAAATAGGGTAAGCACTTTATGCTTTGTAAGCTCATGTAACAAGAATTATACTTACCTAATATTTTCAATACAATGCTATAAACATTCATATATCCATTCAATGCATTATTACCCTAAAATGCACAAATTCAACATTCAAGTTAGTCCAATAATTTCCATGTGTCAATAATATATATATCATGATTGATGAGCTTATCAATACTATAACACGCCCTTACCCGAGACCATCGCCGGAGTCGGGCACGAGGCGTTAACAGACTTAAATTATCACTTAAACAATTTTAAACAATTCATTTCACCTTTCATAATAAATTGCCCATCTGTATCATAGTCGCTAAAAAATTTATATCTCGAGTTACGAAACTCAAAATTCAAATACGTAAATTTTCCCTGATACTAGACTCAGATATCTATTTACTAATTTTTTTATAGATTTTTTGGTTGGGCCAATTAGTACAGTTTATTAGTTAAAATTGTCTCTGTTTCAGTGTTCAACTGCTCTGACCTCTATTCACTACGAATCACTTTTCTCTCTGTACAAAATTCAGATAACTATGCCGTTTGTTTCTATTAAAATTAGGCTTAATAAGGAATCTGTACATATAAAATATGGCTCCTAATTATTTTTGTAAAATTTTTAGTGAATTTCTAAAGTTAGAACAGGGGATTCATAAATCACTCTGACCCTGTTCCACCAAAACCCGAATATCTCATGAAATACAACTCATTTACCTGTTTTTCTTCTTCCATATGAAAATATACTTAATAATCTTCAATTCATATTTTACTCACCATTAAATTATATCTCTACTATTTTTAGTGATTTTTCAAACTCACGTCATTGTTGTTGTATGATACTATTTTATAGCAAATTTCACCTTTTTATGAAATTCCATGGATTAGATAACACATTAAGCATACATAACACCAAATATGATCTTTGATTAGTCATTCCAATGACTAATCATTACCAAACATTTCCATACCATTCAATAGCCATATCATAAGATTATATACACAAAATGATTATAATGCCATACTCAAAGTATACAAGCCACTATACCAAAATGGTCCACGGATAGTGTGAACGAGCCTCCGACCGATCCCAATTTCTAAACCGGCTTGTCAAAACTACAAAGAATGGAAAGAAGAGAGTAAGCATAAATGCTTAGTAAGTTCACATGCAAATAGCAAGTAACATAAGCATGCAATCCAACATAAAACATCATTTGCATAAATATCACCAAGACATTCATGTTACATTTGCATTTACTATCTTACCACGATTTCATCATACCAAGTTCTCAACCCGAGGGTTTAAGCACATACCTGTCAAATTTTCTCATTCATCACACTTACCAACATGTCACCTTCGTTTTGGGTACTCTCCTTATTTACTTAAGATTCACCCGTTGAACACATTGGAATATAATTCGAATACACGGATTGCATGCACATAAGTGCCATACCCGCAGCTAGACAAACTCAATAGCCTGTGGAAATTTTGTAGTCAAGCTACCATGTAACCCGCCCATAAGCGAACTCGGACTCAACTCAACGAGCTCGGGCGTTCGTATCCATAAGTGAACTCAGACTCAACTCAACGAGTTCAAAACTCAAATATCCTAGTGACATGTCACTTGTATTCTAATCTATTCCCAAGGTTCAAACGGGATTTTCCTCGATCACATATCTTTGCCATCTTCCACGGAATGTCAGAACTGATACTTGGTAGCATTTCATATTTATCAAGTAGCTAATATTTCATGATAATAATCATCATATCATATAAATATCATTAAATTATTTAAAATAACAATTATGTTACCACATTTACACATGAACTTACCTCGGTACAAAATATTAGAAATCAAGCCTATTCCTCGCAAACTTTATTTTTCCCTCGATCACGACTCAAATCTCATTTCTCTTGATCTAAAATACCAAATTAATTTATTCAATATACACATTCATCAAAACAGTCCGTAATACGGGCTTGGATAAAATTACCATTTTACTCCTAACTTTTTAATTATTTACAATTGAGTCCTTAAGTTTGTACAACGAGTTACATGCATTACCCATAACATCTAGGCATAGCCAAATTTCCTAGTGTCCATAACAGCCCATATTTTACACCAAAAATCAGATTTTTACCATCAATTTTAGTCCCTTTTTAGGTGTTTTCACATAAAACTACTAAGTAAAAGTTGTTAAACACACATCAAACCATCATATTCCTTCATTATTCATCAAAATACAATTATATCACACATGGGTAAATTTTCATACATGCATCCTAGCTCAAAATATTGCTAGAAAATGATAGAACATGCTTTCTAGATTTTAAAATCGAAAAGAGCATTAAAAACGGGTATGAAAATCACTTACAATCAAGGCTTAAAAATGTTGGAAGCCCTAGCTATGGTGACAAGCAAAATTCAGCAGCCCTTATGGAGAAGATGAGTCCATTTTGTGTTATTTTTCCCTTTTTAATGACTATATTTACCAAATGACAAAAATGCCCTTAATGCCTTTTTTTGTAATTTTTCATGTACAGGCCCATTTTTGTCCAAAATTTTATAAATTGGTTAAATTGTTATTTAAGACCTCCTAATTAATATTCCAAATCAATTTCATACTAAAAGCTTCTAGAATGCAAGTTTTGCAACTTATTCAATTTAGTCCTTAATTTCAAATTAAGCACTTTATGCATAGAATTTCTTCACGAAATTTTCACACAATCATACAATCATATCATAAATCTAAAAATAATTATAAAATAATTATTTCTATCTCGGATTTGTGGTCCCGAAACTACTATTCTGATTAAGCCCTAATTCGGGATATCACAAATACCATGATTTTCATTCCCTTATTATTTTTCCATATTTATACTGTTGAATTTCTCGGAATTTTCGATGGATTTTCCAAGGTACACTTTTAGTGTACAATTTTCGGGTCCGTCAATTCATATTCATGTGCGCACATTTCCATTTCAAAGAGCACACTCCCGCGAACCTCATCCTTACAGCGGGATTACCAGTCTAGGCTAAATCCCTTATAATATAAACTCATAAAGTATTGTCGGGATTACTAGTCCAGACTAAATCCCCTGCAACGACAATTACTCTAACGAGCTTGGATCTGAATTACCAGTCCAGGCTAAATTCAGACCCTAATTTGGATTACCCGTCCGGGCTAAATCCATTTTACACATATTCTTCGGGAGGGCTATATCAGAATAGGATCACCCGTCTGGGTTAGATCCTTTTTATCGTCAATTCCTTTTCAGAGATCCATCAAATTTTCCTTTCATTCAACTGGGATTTCTTTCCATTTTTTATCAAATATATCAATGTTTTATCAATTTTGATACAATGAACATTCAAATCATATTCACGTCAATAACATACATTTCAAGCATTTAAGAATATAATTCAAGTTACATGAACTTACCTCGATACTTGTTCGTATACAAAAATCTACTAATCTCGAACTTTTTCCTTTCCTCGGTCTAGCTTCGTATTTGAACTTTTTGGATCTAAATAAATAAATTTAATTATCAATTTAATACATTTCATGTTCATATGCAACATTCTCTATAATTTCATTATTATTTATAGTTCATTCAAAGCTGTCTACTTGAGTCATAGTCACTAAATTATTTTTATCTTGAGCTACAGAACTTCAAATTAGGATCCACTAATTTTCCCTGAAATTAGACTCACATATATTCTTACCATAAAATTTTCAGAATTTTTAGTTTAGCCAATAAGTACAGTTTATTCTTTAAAGTCACCCATGTTCTGCAGTCTGACAGTTCTGACCCTTCTTCACTTAAAATTAATTATCTCTTCATATAGGACTCGGATGAAATTCATGTTTGTTTTTATTGAAAATAGACTCATTCAGGATTTTAAAATATAAATTTAAGCCCCTAAATATTTTTATTCAATTTTTTATGATTTTTCAAAGTCAGAATAGGGGAACCCGAATTCATTCTGACCTTGTCTCACAACATTTATCATATCTCATGATTTACAAATCCATTGCTTACACTGTTTCTTCTATAAGAAATTAGACTCAATAAGCTTTAATTCAATATTTTTTTCATCTTCTAATTCGATTTCTAAAATTTATGGTGATTTTCCAAATTTAGTCTACTGCTGCTGTCCAAAACTGTTTTAGTGCAAGTTGTTTATTACCATTTTTCCCTAAGCTTTTAATAAATAATAATTTCATCCCTACTCAATTAGCCTCTCAATTGAGCTAATTTTTCTCAATTAACACTTTATTCTATCACTTTAAACAACTTTATAACATTTGGGAATCAGAATTTCAGCACTAGACTTTAATTCCATACATTTTCACAATTAGGTCCTAAAAATCAATTTCTATTGAAATTACCTAATAAAATCATCTCGTAAACAAATTAAAGCCTCAATTTCATGCTATTTCATCATAAAATTACAGAACTCAACCATGGTGACTTTCAATTTCATCCATGAAATCAAAAACTAATGAATTTAATAGTAGGACCTAGTTGTAAAAGTTTTAGAAACCCAAAAATTACAAGAAATAGGCAAGGATTAACTCAATTGGTTTAAAATTTATGTAATAAAAGCTTAAATAACTCCTCCTATGGTGTTTTGGCTGGGGAGAATGAAGAAAAATGAAGAGAAATCTAGATATTTCCTATTTAGTCCTATCTTTATTTAGTTAATTATACAATATTCCAATTTTGCCCTTAAATCATCAATTTTCTTGCCGATTTCATGCCCTTGCCGTCAAGCCCAAATAAATTTTGGTTCTAATTTCCTTTTAAATTCTTTCTCATTAGAAACTTAAGCTATTTAATCATTCTAGTAACTTTTACACCTTTTCCAATTTAGTCCTTTTCATTTAATTGACTACCCAAACATTAAAATTTCCTAACGAAATTTTAATACCACATCACTAACATTTTATAAATATTTATCAAAATATTTATGACTCGGTTTTATGAGATCGAGATCTCGATACCTTATTTTTATCTAATTTCTTCAATAATTTCTTTTTCTAACTAACCACTAAATCGGTAAAATTTTTCTATCGATATTTTCATACGATTTTCCTATTATATTAATATTCATGCAATAATTTTTAAAATAATTTCTCTTTAAATTGGATTTGTGATTACGAAACCACTGTTCCGATAACCTTGAATTTAGGCCATTACATCACACCCCTTTCTCACAAATCTCTGAGCTAACATAGATGAGATCACAACTGGGAAACTATTCAAATCATCAGATTCAATTCTAATAGTCTCATTATTCTGACATTTCAGTTTGATAATCTTTCATCTACAATTCACAACTGCATCATGCATAGCCAGCCATACTCAGAATCATGTCAAACTCATCGAATGGTAGAAGCATCAAGTCAGCCAGAAAATAGAAACCCCGAGTCATTAAAGGACAATTCTTACAAATTTTATCAACTAAAACAGACTTGCCTAAGGGGTTCAATAATTTAATTAAAAACTTTATAGACTCGACATGTAAACTCTTTTAAAAATACTAAATTCATACAGATATATGAATAGGTTGATCCAGGATCTATCAACGCAACTATATTAGTATAAAAAAGAGAAAAAGTATCAGTAATAACGTCTGGCGATGATGCCTCCTCCCGTGCACGAATAACATAAGCTCCGGCAAGTGCTCGTGCCTCAGATCTCACAATAGAATCTCTCCTCACACCTCTACCACTGGATACATTTCCCGTATTTTTTGGTGGTCTCCCTCTCGCTATCGTATTGCTCGATCTTGCATGCTGAGATTTATCTTTTTCATTTAACTCACGACAATCTCAGATGAAATGATCTCGCGAACCACAACTGTAATAAGCTCTATTATTATTTTTCATCCAACAATCTCCAAAATGTCATTTTCCACACTGTTGACATTCGAGTTTAACATCTTTCACGTTGCCAACACTCGATACCGATGTAGCTTGAGCTTTAGGATTGGTGTATTGCTTTCCGCGATCTCTATTGGAATACCCCGTTGAAGTGATCTGTCAGTTAAAATAATCTCTGGGTTTCTTCGACGAGAAATGATAAGGTTTACTCATCGATCTCTTCCTCGAATCTCTTGCCTCTAAATCAGCCTTTCTCTTCTTCTTTTTTTGCTAAGTTCCTCGGCTTTGCAAGCTCTGCCTACTAAAACAACAAATTCCTTCAGTTCTAAAATTCCAACAAACGTCTGTGTGTCTGCCCGTGTGGACAAAATAAAGCCATTTCTAGCTTCATTTCTCACCTAAAATCACACAAATGACCTGCATTTAAACTCATACCCAAATACCAACCATTTCAAGCATTTAAATTAAGCAAACTCTATCATTCAACATGACATATCTTTACATGCATACATGTTTATAATCTTACCTTGGTATATTTCATATGTTAGGCATATTTAAACAACCATTTAACATGTATGTAGTTACCATAATATGACATTACAAGTATATCAGAAATAACCATTACTAGCCATTCCAATGGCTAGATTACAAACCATATATTTAAGGCATCTATTGCCAAATTAGCCTATATATTCCCTTATACCAAAATGATTTTTACTATATATACCCATAATAAGCTAGAGAATAGTGTGATGATGCTCCAATGATCTCCAACCTTCGCGAGCTTCCGAGCACTATAAATAGGGGAAAATAAAATAGAGTAAGCATTACATGCTTAGTAAGTTCGTATAACGGAAACTAAACTTACCAATCTCGTTTATTAAATCTAAGCATACAATATCATGTTTTCCATCAACTTGGCAAAATTGCCTAAACACATGCACTCAATCAAACATGTTAGTTACAAAATTTTCATATACATCAAGTAAACATAGATGAGCTCATCATGTAATATTCTTTCAAGATATTATCATTTCATCTCATAATTCTCTCACCATACCAAGAGTTTTTCCGTTGAATCATTGAAATTCTGATGGATACTCGAGTAGTACACTCAAGGTGTACAATTCAATAACCCGTCAATTCATATTCAAGAGTACCCTTTAGGGTATTTAATCAAAGAACACACTCTCGAGCCACATATCATATTATAGGATTACCAGTCCAGGCTAAATCCTTTACGTAACGTATGCTTAGAAGAGCTTAACTAGGATTACCAGTCTAGGCTAAATCCTAATTGTATCATTTGCTCGAGAGAAATTATATCAGGATTACCCGTTCAGGCTAAATCCTTTCTATAACAAGGTCATTAGGATTACTCATCCGAGCTAAATCCCATCAGTAATAAATGCAGGACCTCATTCATTTCGAGAAAGCATATATATTCATCGGAATTCAATATTCAAACGAGACTTTACCTTTTTTCCAACATTTCTGAACATGCAATCATTCACACATTAATAATATTCACATAAATGTAAATCATATTGCATACAATCATAACATTCAAGTAAACATATTTACATGCTCGATTAAGTTACACGAACTTACCTCGACACTGGTTCGCGTATAAAATCTACTGATACAAAACCTTTTCTTTTCCAAATCTATATAAATAATTTGATTCATCAATTTCACACATTTCATATTCATTTGGACTCAATTTACGTTCTAGGAAAAATTACCATTTTGCCCCTAACTTTTTCATAAATTCCAATTTCGTCCCTAGGCTCGGAAAATGAAATTTATGCAATTTACTCCCTATTCCAAGCCTAATCGAAATTTTAACATAAAATTTACAGCACATATTTTCTATAAATTTTAGAATTTTTTATCAATTTTCATAACTTTACATTTTAGTCCCTAAATCATGTTTTCATCAAAAATCACTTTGTAAAAGTTGTTTATCTATCAACAACCTTTCATTTTATACCATAAATTTCAAATTTTTAGCATATTCATACTTTGATAACTCTTCAAATTGATCCCCCAAATAGATAGATTAAGCTATCCCAGTTTCAAAAATATCAAAATTACTAAAAACGAGACAAGGAAACTTACCCAATTAAGCCATGAAAGTTTCGTCTCTCTCTCCTAGGGTTTTCATGTAATTTTGGGGAAGAAGATGAGAAAAATAAGATGATATCTTTTATCATCTTTTTAATTAATTAAATTATTTCTAATTTCAATTTAGTCCTTGCCCTTTTTCTAAATTTCCATTGATGAGTCACCAAAATATCTACATACTTTTCTTTAATGGTCTAATTATCATATTAGGGCCTCAAGTTTTGAATTCCATAGCTATTTAATCCTTCTAGCTACTAGAATTCAACTTTTACATTTTATGCAATTTAGTTTTTTCCCTAATTATGCACATAATCGATAAAATTTTCTTATCGGGATTTTCACATGATATTTTTAACATATTACGGACCATTTAATAAAATAAAAATAAATTTTATTTTTGGATCAAATTTGTGGCCCCGAAACCACTGTTCTGATTTTCACTGAAAAATGGGTTGTTACAATAGAGCCCTAAGTCAAATCTGCGACTTGGACAAACTTATGATCCTGTTCCACACTTATCCCTATCATTTGGTATCTTCAATTTCTTTAATTTAGCCCTTAAAATCAAGACTAACCTAATTTTCAATTTAAAACTCCAATTTGAAATCTGATTTCACTATTACTTGTTAGAAACCTCCTATTTCTTATTTCTACAGTCAAATTTATATTTTATTCAATTTAGTTTCTAATGTACAAAACTATCAAGTAAGCTTTGCAATTTAGTCCTTTTTCATATCTAAGCTTAGAATCTATAAATTTAATACCTAAAACTTCAAGAAATCATCAATGGCAATTTTCTAAAACTTTAACAGTTTTACAAATTGGTATATAGGCTAGTTAAATCAACCTCCCATGACCTCACATCTATAAAGATTACAAGAAAATAACTAAATTGAACATACCAAATTAGGGTCGAAAGTTCAAGCTTCCTTTAGGTTTCTTTTTTTCTTTTGCTTCAGTTAAAAGATGATGAAGATGAAAAATATTCCTTTTCCTTACACTATATGCAATATATATATACAATTAATTAATTAGTTATAATTTAATTAGTACAAACTCATTGCACTTTTTTAGGTAAAAGTATAGGGGAAAGATTCACTTACACCAAAATAGTTTTACACCATTTTGTATATTTTTGTATGATTAAAATTCTAACGATCCAACAATCATATTTCATATTCTATTTATGTAGATTATGCATGTCAAATTTCACGTAAATTAAAATTTTCTAACTATTTATTTTAAATAAAAAAATTTAAATCTTTCAATAAATATTAATATAAACACTTTTTTAGATTATATGATAGAGATATCAAATCAATTTAAAATTTTACATGCATGATAAGTATAATTATATCGATAAATTTAACAATTGAATCATTAAAAAATTAATCGTATAAAAATGTACGAAAGTTAATTTTGCACCGGTGTAAGTGGAGCACTCCCGAGATATATATATACACTTACTTTTCATGTGATTATTGTAGCGACGTAAAAATTTAGCTCGGTCGCTAATTGTAGCGATTCATTAAACTTTTGAAAACAAACTTTCGATTTTATTAAAAAGGGAGTCGCCACCGATTCTTTTTCTAGGTGTGATCGGACACCTAATAAATCATCTTTCTCTTTTTTTTAAAAAAAAAGAAAATTTATTTTTTAAACAAAAGGAAGTCTGAATTTGGGTCTACTCGAAAATCCAAAGAAAAATAGGGTTCGGGAGTCGGTTATGCACGAGGAAGGTATTAGCACCCTCGTGACGCCCAAAATTGGTATCTTGTTAAACATGTGTTGTCTTAAATTTCAAAAATGCGAGTTCAATGTAACATTTAATCGTGATCCGATTGAAAAATGAGAATTTGTTTTTGATTTTTTTTTAGAAGGATATTCCATTTTTAACATGAGTCGATGCATTTCACCCAACATAGCTATGAAATCGACGACTTGATGTTAAATCGGTACATTGCCTTATTTATTGAAATTAGTAAAAACATGAATAAAAATCTTTAAAGTAATGAACAACAAAATGATATAAAATGGGCGGGAGACAAAAAATAAACGAGTTGGAAATACATTGAAGCAAATAATAAATATGACAAAAATATTAAAATAATAACAATGCATGCGATATATTGAACGTAATAATAGCATCCAACGTGAAATAAAAAAAACAATGAATATATACGTAATAAAGGTATTAAGAATATGTACGTAAAATATAAATATATATATATATAAATAATAATAGTGTTAGAAATATATGATGATATTAGAAATATATATAAAATGGTATAAAAGGTGTATAACTAATAATGTTAAAATATATACACAATAATATATATAACATATAATATTGAAAACATATATACATAATATATATACAAAAAATATGTAGATATACATAATATGATATTAAAATATTTACATAATACATAAATATTAGGAATAAAAACGACTAATAATTATGCTACGTAAGTATATACATAATTATATTAAAAACATATACATATATAAAAAATTATACACTAGTATATAGTAATCATGATAATAATAATATTAAAATATAAGAAGCAAATATAATAAAGATATTAAAATAAAGTAATAAAGTAACAACATATATAAATATATATATATACATATACGTAATATATCTAGAACATATACGATATATACATAATATATAAGAATATATATGTAATAAAGTATTAAAATTTGTACATGATGTATATAAAAATAAGGTGTTTAAAATACATACATAATATGGTATTTGATATGTACATATAAGATAATACAATAACATAACTAATATGGTCTTAAAATATATACATACGACATGGTATTTAAGAACATATATAAGGTAACATATATACATGGAAATAGTATAAAATATGACCAAGAATATTGAAAATATGTATATAAGATGACATATAAATAATTTAAACTACAATATAAAAATATATATACATAATAATAAAGGTATATACTTAACATAGTATAAAAATTCGTGATACATATATATATATATATATTATGAATAAGAGTATTATATAAAATCAACTATAAATATATAAAAGTGTACATATATAGATATGAATATTAATTGAAACTAAAATAACGTTAATTATAGTAGGAATATACTAATAATGATAATAATAATAATAATAATAATAATAATAATAATAATAATAATAATAAATATAAAAAACAGAAATGATGAAATTAATAATTAAAGTATCAAAAATAAAAAAAAGGACTAAATTGAAAACAAAATATAAAGTACGGGATAGATTCTAAAATAAAAACAAAAGAGAATGACTTATTTGAACACGGGCAAAATTAAGGGGGATCAAAAGCGCAATATTTCAAATTTTTCAAAACGCTGCGCAGTAAGAGGGATTAATTTACAAATCAAATTAAATTTAAAGGCCAATTTATAAATAAAAATAACTTGATTGCAAATGCATGGAAAAGCGGAATGGCTAAATGCGCAAATAGCCCTTCCACCTAAAAAAACACGCAGATCCTGTTCGGAGCGGGTCGGATCGGGTCGGGCTATAGCAAAATGACGTCGTTTTGGGGCTAAAGGGCAGCCTCCAAAACGACATCGTTTTGGGAGGCTATATAAGGCCGAAATTTTTTTAAAAAACTTCATTTGCAATAGCAGAAAAGAAAAAAGGGGGAGAGAGAGGAGAGGGAGCTGGGGGGCTATTTCCGGCCATGGGCGGTTACCAGTCCGACCGTTGGACTGCCGTCCGGCGCCGGCCACCGTACACGGTGGCGGAAAGGTAAAAAATACTTATTTTTTATTTTTTTTATATTTTTTTATGTGTTTATATATATATATACTCGTATGTATAAGAAAATGAGAAAAAAAAAGAAAAAGAAATCTAAAACTCAAAATACGGAGTATCACCTCCTATTTCCGATTCTGATTCTTGTATTCTGAGATTCACTGCTTTTGGTGTTTTTGATAACTGAAATTCCTTGCTTGGTATGGCCGAATATCCTGTTTTTTCTAAGAAAATCTGTATATATATTAAAGTTTTTTTTTTAACTGACCAAGAGAGACGAACAGAAACTAGATTTTTGCCTTTTATAGTTTTTACAAACTGTTATACACGGTTTATTTCTTACTTTTGCTCTACTGTTGCGTGTTCTGTCTGATGTGTAGGTGGTAGTTGGCGACGGTGGAGTAGGTGGTGACAGAGGTATGGGCGATGGGACATTGCGACGCTGGGGTGCTCAGAAGGTGGCTAGGGTTTCAGCTTTTCTGAAACCCTAGTTAGGCCAATGGGTTAATTGGGCTTGGGTTTTGAAACTGGGTTTTAATGGGTGTTGGGTTTAGTTGTAATGTGTTTGGGCTTTAGGTGTTATTAAGTAGGTAATTTGGGCTGATTGCTTGTAAACAGGCCCAAAATTGGCCTACAACAATTATTAGTAGATAAAATCTATATCTATATGAGAATAAATTATATTAGGATGATCCTAAAAAGTATAGTTTTTAAGCACCAATAAAATAGTGTCATTTCATAAAATTTTAAAGATAAGAAAGTATTATTATACACTTAAAATAATCAATTTTTTAAATTATAAACAAATATCTTTTCTTCTTTTGCAAATTTTAATCATTCTATTTTTTTCCATAAGTTAATATTTTTTTATTTTTATGAAACCAATTTTTTTAAAAAAAATTAGTAATTTTGGAGCACTTTTTCCATGTTATTAACACATACTTTTGGTGATTATTTTATCCTAAACCCAAAATTCTGAACCTTGAACTTGAACCCCAAATATTGAAATTTAGGGTTTTGAGATTTAAGGTTTAGGGCTCTTGGTTCAATGTTTAGGTTTATGGTTCAATGTTTAGGGTTTAATATTAGGGTTTAAGGCTCAAGGGTTTGTGGTTATGAGTTTGGGGTTTAATTCCAAGTTTATGGTTGGAAGCGTTTAGGATTTTGGGTTTGAGTTTAGGGTTAATGTTTAAGGTTTAAGGTTCATGGTTTGAGATTTTAGATTTATGGTTTTAGGTTTATGGTTTATGGTTTATGATTATTTTTTTGATTTTAGGGTTTAGGCTTTTATTTTTTATTTAGGGTTTGAGTTTTAGATATACTGTTTAGGGTTATGGCTTTAAGTTTAGGATTTAAGCTTTAGTATTTAATATTATGGATTTGTGTTTAATTTTGGGGTTTAAGTTTTTAGGGTTTAGGATTTATGGTTTTAGGTTTTGAATTTTTTGGTTTAGGGTTTAGGGTTTGATATTTTAAATTTAGTGTTCATAAATTAGGGTTTAGGATTCATGATTATAGGTTCGAGGGTTTAGTGTTTATGGTTATTAATTTTTTTTAAAAACATAGATTTGGATGTTTAAATACAATTTTTTAATAACTTAAATTTCAAAAAACTTTTAACTAACCTTCTACCAAATTAATTTTGGTGGTTGATTGATTAACTAAGAGTTCATTTGTTTAAATGTAAAAGGTTTTAGGAAAATTATTTTCTGTATTTTCTTGTATTTGTTTCACAAAAAATAATTTGGTAAACGGAAAATAACTTATGTAAAATAAGCTCTTTTTTTTTTGTAAAATGACTTCCTTTTTGATAAACGCAAGTCATTTTCTGGGGAAAAAAAAGCTAATATATAGGTAATTTTATTTTTTATATAAAAATTAATTGAAATCAAGCTTAATAATAATTATTTTTAAAAAAATTAAAATTATTAAAATATTAATATAAAATATTATATTTTTCACTATTATTAAACATACATATTTAATTATTTATATTTAGTCATATAATAAATTATAGTTATTATTTTAATAAATTATTTAATATTTCAATTTTATTTTAATAATAAATTTTAAAATGATAATTAAAAATATTCAATATTAATATTTTAATAATTATATAAATGTTAAAATATGTCATAAGTCTATATACTCTTCACAATTTTGCAATTTAGTCTCTGTACTTTTATTTTCAAGAATTTAGTCCTCTACTTTTCAGATTTAAAAATCAAGTATATTGTTAAAAAAAATTTATCAATTTTGTTGATGTCACATTTTTAAATAATAAAAAAATACTCACTTGGTAGTCATATAACTAAAAAAATGACATCGTAATGAATTTGAATTTAACAAAATATTCTTAATATATGCAAAAATAATGTAAAATATAAATTTATAGATATAAAATAAACTCAATTAAGTAATAAAAAGATAAAAAAATCTTAAATGTATATTTATTTAATTAAAAATAGTTTTTATTGAAATATTTTAAAGAAATCTATCAAACAACAAAAAATTATATTTTTTAAGATAATCCTAATATAATTTATTCTCAAAATAAAAATATATTTTAATAAAACAATAAAATTTAAAAGCTTCTATGCATGTTGGGAAACCTTTGGGTCGAGAAATTTGTATTTTTTTTAAAAAAAACATAGACAATTTTTTTTTTTTGAGTATTTAATGAAAAATGGATATGAATTTGAGTAAAATTTTATAAAGATAAAATTCATCTTAAAATTTATAATTTTCAAAACCTAAATTTTATGGAGGAAAAAGAAACACGGGACGCTTTTTACTCTCTTCATTCACTCTACCATCACACGCCTTTTTTTAACTCTCAATCTCATTTGCTTCACTGACACCACCCCGCTATTGCTTATGTCGCTGTCGCCCACCACCGTCGTCCCACTTATCAAACGCCCATCTCAAAGTAACCAAACAGATTATGACCGTTAATTCTTTTAATTTCCTAATTAAAAAGTCAACAATTATAGCTATGTTTGATTTGTTTCTTTAAATTGTTGTGTTTAAACTTGTCAATTTGGATGAAAAATTCGATTAATAAAATCAAATCTAAAATCGATTTTACCATATATATAAAAACAGTCAACTGAACCAGATTAACTTGAAATTAATATTCTAGTTACTGATTTTGCACTCTTTGTATGCGCCACAGTATCAAGAACTGCAATTTTAGAGTTTTTAGGTTTCTATATTGCAGAGCTAAGCTTGTTGGACAATGGATGTTTCCAATTCTTCCTGTCAATAGTCGCTTGCTTCACCAGCTATTTTCTTTCTAGATTCATTATACAGCCAAACACGTGTATGAATTTGTGTCATCTTGCATTAGCAACAACCAAACACGGGTTTAAACCTATATCCTTCTACATTGATAATAATATCGATATCAACTTAACTAAGACTTAATCCGCACATCTTTAGGTTTACTAAATGTTTAATGTTTTTCTTATTTCAAATTTTGTATATTTTTTGTTCTTCCAAGACTCGCTAGTATATTTTGTGACATTTTGAGTGCCTTCCGATTGCATATATGATTGTTTTATTCACATTTTGGCTATTAATTGGCGCTTTAGTCCACGGTGTGAACAAGTTTAATGTTTAAAACCCAAAGTGTTTATATGAACGTAGATCAACTGATACTTTTTTGTCGATTAATATCGAATCCAAGCTTAAATATATCACGTTAGTTTGCAGAAGTAAAAAAAATGGGTGATTTTCTTCCATCGAGCACTTGCTACATACATATTAAGAGGATGTAGTAAATCAAATATTTTCCAAAACAAAAGAACAACGTTTTCAGATCTAAATATGAAAACTCCATTAATTCAAAATATCCTCAATTTGAGTAATACAAAGAATTTGGAAATCCAAATCTAAATTTAAAATCCCAAACCCTACATCTTAAAAACATTTTCCTGGAACCCTCCAGATCCATTTATGCAAAAAACTTGATTCTCCATATGTATAACACCCAACTCATAGGAATCACGATGGTCAAGACAAAACATGCGGCAGAAAGAAAATATAGCATACAGCAGTTTTCAATAAAAATCAAAATCAAAATAAATTCAGATCTTAATATACCAAAACGGAAAATGTTTAAAACAGCTTCCTATGAAAACCCAATTTTCAAACGACTAAATCTCAGGAACATGAAAAACATATAAGTTCAAATTCCTTAGATAGCAACCGCAATCCTTCCAGCTACTTGGTCCAGATCCCGTTGGCCGTTTGATGTGATTCTCCTACCACTGTTACACACATGATATATATTTTAGTTTCTATAAATAACAGATGCTAATCATATGCTATTCTACTCATATACTTCTTATTTAATCTATTACTCAAAACTTCCAAGGTACTGGATACAAGCATATATATATGTTACATGTATATGCTTGATTTTTAAGATGGTCATATATTTAGAAAATCATAGCTCATACTCATGTATAAATATATGTTGGTAGTTCATGGTGTAGGTAATCCATCTCACATTCTCTAGAAGATCAAGCTCAAAATGTGCACAAAAAAATTGAGTTGTAAAGACACATAATGTCTTGCAAAAGTCGTCTACATTATGAAATAATATGTTGGAGGCATATTAAGACCTTAATGAAAGTATTATACAAGTCTCAGAATCTTACTTCCTTGATTATTTCTTCTCGTTTTCATTCTCTAATTTTCTTAATACATGATATATAATACCTTAATCCAACATTTGAATCATATCCTAACACATTGCTATGATCTTAAAACTTAAGAGAGATTAAGGTGTTTAGGATACGATTTAAAAGTTATTTCTCCTCCCAATTGAAGATATGTTAATTTGCATAGCTATCAATATGTTGTCACTTCCATTGACCGCGGAACCAACTATCTCTCAACAATACCAAATAACTAATGCCATGACAACCAGAAAGTATAAATGAAAAACAATTATAGAACATAAAAACTCACCCTTTAGGATCAATATCAATGATGTTGACATTCTGCAATTGCTGAAGTATGTGACGAGCAACAGATCCACTGCTCTTGCAGAAATGGCGTGGGCGACTTCCATTTCTCTTAGCTCCTCCGTAGATCCTCCTAAAGGCACCAACACCAAGACCTCCCCTCAAGTATATTTTCCTAGCCATGGAAGCTACAAAGGGACACAATTTATCGCTCATGAAAAATTTACATAATGGGTAATTAGTGTTAATTGGTAAGGGTGACGAATGTAAATACCAGCTCTGACATAGTACCAATCAGGGTCATAGGGTGGGAGCTCCTTCAGTTTACCGGTCTTGACAATATCAGTCCATGGAGGAAGCTCAATCTGGGTTTTTATTGTGAAGGGAAAAAAAATCAAATTAAGATACTAAGAAAACGTTCTAATTTGCATCTCTAACAAATCAAATTTTGTGAAGACTTGAGAAAAAAGAAGAAGACCTTGCCGGAGCGCTTGAGATGGGCGGCGTAAGCCTTGACGAACTCGTGGGGGGAAACGTCTTTAACGGTTCTGGCTGCCTCCATTTTTATCGAGTGCTGCGACGATCACTTCGTGTGCGGCTTGCGAGATGTATTTTCATCAGACTTCTAGGAGTGAAAGAAAACACTATATATAACACGAATTAGGGTTTAAAGTTTGGGCCAGTTCTGGCTGTGTTCGCCAAATTACCTATATAACCTTTTGCAAAGTTTCTTTTTTCATTTTTCCCAACCCTAAGCCCTTAATATTGTAGAAATAAATAATTATAGAAAGAAGCTAATACCAACCCTAGATTCATATTAATACTTATTTAATAGGAATAATATTTGATGCACTAATGTTGGTGCATAAATTTCATGTATTATCGATAAATAATAATATAACACATCATCATTAAATAAAATAAAAAAATAGCTGAGTACTTCTAAATAAATATTAATATATTTTTAAATATAATTAAATATTAATTAATTATAAATAAATATTAATATATTTTGAATTTAAGATCTTGAGTTTAAAGGTTTAGTGTATAAGATTTTGGGTTTAGAGTCTTGGATTTAGGGTTAGGATTATAGCATTTATTTATAATTAATAATTATTTAATTATGTTCAAATAAAGTTATTAGTATTTATTTAAAAGTCCTTCACTATTTTTTATTTTATTTAATGATGAGGTGTCATGTTATTATTCGTTGTTTTATTTAATATACTAACTAATTTATAAAGTATAATGACTCGGCTTCCAATGGTGTTGGAAAATGCGGTTTCAAAACTCGTTTCCGTAAATCAAGTCCATAAATGAACTAAATTGTAAAATTTCAATCGCTATAAAGTTTTAATTAGGAGAAGGCTTGGGGGCTTAGATAGCAATTATCTTAGGGACTAAAATGGTTAATAAACTAATTTTAATTAAATATTAGTGGATGATGAGGGTGGATGTCATTAGAATTAACTATTTGAAGATTAATGTATAATTAATTAAGGTTAAGTTAATTAATTAATTTTAACTATAAACTAAATCTAGTATATAAACTAAAAGTTAGTGGAGAAATGTTATCATCTTCTCCATTTCTACCGTCCACCATTAAAGAACACGAGAGAAAAGCCTTAAGCATTTGGCCAATTCTAGCAAGTAAGTCCTTAAGCCATTTTCTTTTACTTTTATATATTTATAATCATGGGAGCTTGATTTAACAAACCCATGTATCAATTTGTTCAATTTTGATAAGTTTCCATTGTTAAGAAATTGAGGAATTAGGTTTCAAATTGATAGAAATTAAGTTTACATTATGAAAAGGACTAAATTATAAAGCTTAACAAGCTTGATTGTTAACTTTATTGAATAAAATGAAAATATGTTATGAAATTATGTTAGGAATAGAAAGTATAGGGTCCCTGATGAGTAAATGTGAAATCAAATTTTAATCCAAAGCTTTATATCGAAAGTTATACTTGTCTCGAGTTTAGGGACTAAATTGAATAGAATGTAAATTATGCTTGAATTTGTATTCAATCGTGAATTGGATGGAAATTGATATTTTTTATATGTTGTATGATTGTACGTATCTAAAGACGACACCAAGCCATCGAGAGGGAAAGGATCAGCTAGAGTTGTCGCCGAGTGACACGAGTGACACGAAATCTCGATTTATACTTTTATAATTCGGGATCGATTTATTGTTTGCATAAACATGTTAATTGCATGATTGAATATCAAGGTGAGTATATAACGATTGTATGAATCGATTTGTTAAGATTGATATTAAATATCGAGATAGTAAACTAAATTGAATAAAATAAAAAGTAACATGAATTAGTTGGAATATGATATGAGATATGGAAAATTGATAGAAATATGTTACATGGTTTGAGATACATGTGTATTGAGGTTGAATTGAATTGAAATTGTGAAAATAGAATGTCATATTATATATCAAACGGATAATGTAATTGTGAATGGAACATTAATACCCTATTAGTTGTTCAAGTTGAGTCGGATAGTTTTTTGCCATAGGATTGAATTGTGTATAGGTTTATGTGCTTCTTGTACCAGAATGTGATTCGTGCACTAAGATGCACTTTGTGTGCTAGGATGTGCTTCGTGCGCCAGTATACTATATGTGCCAGTTTCCCTTACTTTTGTTTATCTTGTGATGCACTTCGGTGCCAATTTAATGTGTTGGTTAGACGATCCGTGTATCCGTGTATCCGTCTGAGTCTGAGTCAGGTTAATAGGGATTATAAATTGTAAGCTTGATAAATGAAATGAAATGGTATAATTCTATGTAATCACTTGCGTGTATAAGTGTATCATGATAAAGAAAGTATATAATTGGCTATGAGAATTAGTTGAAAATGAGCCCTAAGGCTGAAAGGAATATGAATGAGTCGATAGACTCTAGAAAGAGATTAAAATGATATATTAGATAGTTTATTGGTGTTGAATGATCATGGAATTGGATGACATAATGTTAAGGTATATGTGTTAAATTCATAATTGAAAATGAACGTTAAATGGCTTTATAATAGGTAATTGACAAGTAAATTGAATTGGTTAAATATGTTGCAATGTTGAATGGATTGGTTTGTCATTGCTATATGTATGCTCATATGTATATAAGTTAGTGGAATTGATTGGCATTATCGAAAATGAATTGGTTAAGTATTGAGTGTATATATATATGTTTTGTAACATGTTACGAATGTCAATGTTATATCATCTTGAACCATGAAAGTACTATTGAGATTTATCTCTCAACGTATGGTTTGTTTATTCTATGTGCAATTATAGGTATTTCTTAAATCTTAAGAGGTGAATCCAACATCCAGATCACAACCTTCGACTCAAAGAAGTTTGTATAACTCTTTCTATTTTGTTCAAAGGCGTGTACCTAAGCTTGGCTAGTTTCAAGTTGTAAATATTGGGAAATGTGCACATATTGTAGTAAACATGTAATTGTTTTCTATTTATTTGAACAATGAAAAAATAAATAAAGTTAATTTCACATTTCACTATCGTGTCTTTTGTATTTCTGTCTTTTATATTTTGCGTGCATAGCGAAATTGCGAAATTGTGACAAGCAAATATTAGCTCATTGATTGTCTAAGTTCAAACTAAAGATAAGTGGCATTGTAAGAACATTTACATTGCGAGAAAGATAATTTAATTCAGTAGATAATCTAAATAAGTCCGTAATCCGGTAAAAGAATCGAAGTGAGAATTTGATTCAAATACTGAGAAGGATTATTATGTAGTCTACAATTTCAATTGGGGAGATGACTAGTCTTAGCTATCGGAGCAATTAACTCCACGGGTAGAGACATAAATGTCTTCATTGGTAGAATGATACATTGGACTGGCAATTAATTCACTTGTGACGTTCATGGTGTGATTTACTTAAATCCTAAGTTAGTCACTGACCATGTGTATGCAACTCATGTGCTTTAATATAAGTGGAGGCTTATACTCTAAAGATGATTGAGCCCATAGCCGGTATGTTGGGTACATGACTTGTGTATGGTATGGCTTTACTAGCAATAGTGGAATTCATAACTCAATTAAAGAGTTAATGGTATCCTCTCATTGGCATTGTATGGATTGATAAATATGGAACATGGTCACGGGTTGTTTATTCTCGAACGAGAAATTTAGCACAGCCATTTGTTGACAGTGATCATATTAATCATTAAGAAGATACAATGGTGACAATGAGATAAAATAGATTTGTATTAAGTGAACGGATTTAACTAAAAGGAATCAAGGATAGCATATGAGGGTAACACACATATGACGAGGTCATTGGACAAAGTAGTTGGATGAATTGCTTTCGTAAAGAGTATAAAATAAGGAGTTTTCGCTCATGGTACTTCTTGTGGACTGACTCCATGATTACGTAATTGCGAATTATCGGAACAATGCTTCTGGACATAATTGCAATTACTAGAGCCTAATTGTATATGTCCGTTTGGTCCTTTCGCTAGCTCAACCAAACATCGATCGAACTGCATTTGAATCAAAAGAAGATTTTACGACTTTGGAAATAATTTAATTGAGTCGATTTATTTGATGTGGAATTAAATTAGGTGATCATGAGAATTGTTTAACTAGAGAATTTGATTAAAGAATTTTCTTAAAAAATTAATTTCGAAAATCTAATTGATTTTTGGAAAAATTAATTTTGATCAAGTAAAATTAAACTAATCAAATTAATTAAAATTTATATGATATTTTTAGAAATTAATTTTCAAGTCAGACAAATAGCCAAATGGATAATTAAACTTGAAAAGTGGACCTAAGATCGTAAATTGGGTCCGGGAGCCCAAAATCGAGACCAAGACCCAAAAATTGGTCAAACTTGGCCCGATATGTGACATCGGGCCAACGATCCAACTGGTGGCTAGACAGACCGGTGGGTTGTCACTAACCCAGACTGAATCGACAATAGTCGAATCGGCTTAGGGTGCCGTAAGGGGTCGCACCTGTATCACTGGACACGACGATGTCAATGGCTACAACGGTCGTATCTCGGTGGCCGATGGTGGTTGGTTTTCAATGGTTGAGCGGTAGAAGAGTTACACTCCTACTAGGACTCTACTAGAGAATTTGATTTCAAATTAACTATTTCAAAAAATAATATTATTTTAATAATTTAATATTAAATTAAATTTAATACTTATCTTAATCATATTTTATTAATTTAATATTAAAGTGGTTATCTTAATATTAAATTTAATCTAATATTTATCTTGATAAATTAAATTAAATTTAATATTAAAGTGATTAAGTTTAATTATAATTGAACTCTATAAACTCTCCCTATATAAAGAGAGCCATGGATCATTATTTTATACACACTTGAATTCAAGAGAAAGTTGTAGAGAGAAATTTCTCTAAAGAGATTATTTCAAAAAATTTCTAGAGATATTTTTTTATTTACAACTTAACCCAAAAGTTTAAAAATTATGAAATTACCCCACTAGTAATTTTTTTTAAAAATTTCTGATTCGAAGTGAGCCCACATTCGACAGACGTGAGCTTGAGGATAGCGGAGAAGACTACTCAGTCGAAGTGCTCATATTAGACTGATCGTAAAGGTACAATTTTGATCAAGTGTTTATTACTTTATATATCAAAATCAAGATCTTGTTTTGAAAAAAAAATTAAAACTCTGTTTTCCCTAAATTTATTTTACATTGCATTTTTCAAACCCGATTTTTTCAACACTACATGGTCAAGCTTTAGTAATGTTGTAATGAATGAATGAAACAAGTAATGGTTCATACATGAAATTGGTTTTGTTGTCTTTGTTGTATAAAGAACTTGTTAAATGTGATGGATGGTTAATTGGGGTCTTAGGAGCAACCATTGTTGCCATATGTTTGATTGAAAACGAATAGAAATTGGAGTTATGGTATTTTACCGAGAAAATAGCAACACTACCCCTTGGATGTCGTGACGTTAGCCATTCTCGTCACTACATCCCCTGTTTGAGGTCACGACGTCAATTCTGTAATGTTTTGAAAAATTTTCAATTTGGTTCTCAAGCTACAAAGCTTGCTTATCATCTTCAAGGTTTGCAACACCGAACCATGGGAATCATGGCATCAGCCTAAGAAGTTTAAAAACCTTACAATTTAGTCCTTGTTTAACCCATGATAAGTTATGAACTTTCATAAGCTCATATTTGACCTGAAAATGATTATGTATCATATTATACATGTACTATGTGCATATTTATGTGTTTAATGGTTGAATTTGTATATAATTGATTGTAGTTGCTCTGACAATGAATGTGGCATTCTGTAGGTTGGACTTGGCGATCAAGTTGGTTATGGAGTGTTACACATCATATTCAATTCATCATGATATGTAATATTTTATTTAATGTGAAAGTTTCAATTTCCTATGCGTATATACAAATCAACAATGCAAATTTAGTTTTTATCAATTTCATCAAGAACCATTTCATAAAAATATTGTACACATTCCTTATTAATCCTATCACCAGTTAAACAAACATAAAACAATGTTATTCAATTCTTTTATACTTAATTCATCAAGACATGTCTATAAATCCTAATGTAACACCCCTAACTTGTCTTCATCGCCAGATTAGGGTTATAAAGCATTACCGTATAATCGAAAACATAAACATCATAATATTTAAATAAATTAGATACACTATAAACCAATCATTCACATACAGTTTGTCCTTAAATCGAGCCTTCGAGGCCCTAAAAATAGCTTTGAAGCAATTCAGACTTGAAACAAAATAGAAGTTTTAAAAAAAAAGTTGTAAAATTTAGAAAAAAGGGGCACACAGCTGTATGGCCAAGCCGTGTGACATCACCCCAGGCTGTGTAACTTTTGAACAAGGGACACATGGCCGTGTCCCAGCCTGTGTCCTCACCTGTGTAACTCATTCAGTGGGTCACACGGCCGTGTTACAAGCCCGTGTGACAGGCCATATAACTCTCTGAGTTGCCCTACACACCCATGTGCTAGGCCGTGTAACTCACTGACTTGAAACACTAAGAAATCCCAAATGACACACGATCGCATGACAGCCTGTGTCCTAGGCCATGTGAACCTAAAAATATACATAAAATCAAGTCAATTCACAACCAATGCATGCATAACTAACCAATCCATTTATGCACACTTTCAATAGGTTCAAACACCATTCAAACATACATAAACATGTCATTTCAATCATCCTAAATCACCTAATCAATATGTCATTCAAAGGCACCACAATAGCATCAAAACATCATTTACCTAAACATGTTACCATTGCCTCAATTCATGCATAAGGACCTAGTTCAAATATGTGTCAAAACATGTTACAAATTAACCATCTTCAAGCCATCATCAACATACCATAAGAACCTTATTTACAATACTCAAAAGTGACCAATTTGACATGACTTGTTAGAGCATTAAAGTATACCAAGTCAACTATAGGTTTTAAAGCATAAACATACCAAATCACCATTACAAAACAACCTATACATGCCATTATTAACCTTGGCCAAAATACACAAAACAACCAACGAGCTTCCAACCAATCGAGCTTCCGATAATCTATAAAACAAAGGAAAATAACTACGTAAGCAATGAATGCTTAGTAAGCTCGTATAAAATTTAAACAAAACTTACCACTTCTATAACATAAACTTTATATTAAGCAAAACCATTACCAATGTCGTAAGCTTAGCTTAAGCCTATTCAAGCACCATCAAATTCACAAGTTAGTAGATTCCTTAACATCACATAAGTTCATTTATAACACAAGTGATTTTCATGAGATACATCACAAATTCATCAACCTTATCATAAAGTCATGAACATTTTCATGAACTTACTTATCGTTCTATTCCTTTTCTTACCAGTTGAACCATCTAGAATTACATCGGGTACTTGGGAAAGCTCACACATCGTGTGCCTTTACATATAACCATAACCTTTCATTTACATCATTACTCACATGAGCTGTGAAATGGCCTGCTCACACGAGTTGTGGTTAGAATGTAAGCTACACGATACTGCTCACATGAGTAGTAGAGAATCCGTAACAAATGCAAGACCTCAACAATCGATAGGACACTCAAGACCAGAACCCCAAACATGAAATCCCAAATGACATGTCATTTGTATCCTAAGAATTCTTAAGGTTCAACCAGGACTCGTTATCCGTCAATTCATCATAACATGGATACATTTATAGATATTGATTCATTTATATTACAACAATATAGCATATGTTCTATTTAGCTAACATTAAAACGAACACAGTTCATACGAACTTACCTCAAAAACTAGGGCATAGAAGTAAAGTCGAACTAGTCTGAAGCTTTAGCTTTTCCTCGATCTAAGTCCAAATGTGGTTTATCTTGATCTAAATAAATATTTTCATTCAATTAGGTACTTATATAATTCAATTCATAATTCATGTTTATGCAAAATTATAAATTTGCCCATAATATTTTTAACTTTTCACAATTTAGTCCATAAGATCATAACTTAAAATCTAACCATTTCAACCTAATTCCAACTTAAACCATGATGCAAGGGACCTTAAAGAAACTCATATTTATCAAGAATTCACAATAAAACCCTTAGATTTATAGCTTTAACAATTTAATTCTTATTTCCAAAATTTATCAAAAATCATTTAACAAAACTTATTCATTTTTAAACAAGGACTCATAATCTATCAACTAACATAAAAACCTATTCAAAAACATTCATAGAAAGTCCCTCAACCTTCAACATTTTTGCAAATTAACCCTCGGGCTAGCTAGATTAAGCTAAAACGAACTAAAAATCATATCATAAAAATCATTAAAAACGGGGCTCAGAATCACTTACATGCAAGATAAAAGCCTAGCTGAATGCTCAAACCCTAAAACAATGGTGATTTTTGGTTGAAACAAAATGAAAGGAAGAAGATCATGACTTTGTCTTATCTTTCTTTACTTAATTTTTTTTCTTTTAATTAATCAATTACCATTTTAACCTTATCATTTATCAATAATTTCAATGAAACCTTATCCATACACATCCACTAACCCTTCAATTTGCATATTTATCATTCAAGTCTTTTAGTTTAAGATTTCAAAGCTATTGAATCCCTTTAACTAATAGAACTCAACTTTTACCCTTTTTTTATGATTTAGTCCTTTTCACTTAATTAACTATGTAAACTTCAAAATTTTTTAACAAAATTTTAATACAACCTTAATATAGTCCCACAGACCTATAATAAATAATAAAATAATAATTCACTCATTGGAATCATGGTCCCGAAACCACCGTTTTCGACACCACTATAAATTATCTATTACACCTAAGCTATAATTTTCATCAATATTCCTATAAATTTACCTACTTAATTGATATATGAAATGAAGTCAAATTATACTAGCACAAACCAATTTCTTTATCTATCGCCCACTTTTGCTTTGACCCTTGATGTTCCGACCTTTTCGTTACCTACGCTTGATTCTTCGCTTACGAAATGGAAATAGTTTCACAACTAATGAAAACATAGTCAAATAATTAAATATAAATGCATACTTTACAGTTAAGTACCTTTATAGCCTTAATATCTAAAATGCTCGTATCTCGATATTTACTCAATCAAATCAAAATCCGACTTCGTATTTATTCTTTAGGGGCCTTAAATTATCAATCCATAGCATTTATTTCCAACAGCTTTCATTCTTTACAATTTGATCTGTAATAACTCATAATGATCTTAAAGCTTTAAGTTTAATCTAACTACATTCCAAGCTAACCCACTTTATCTCTAATATGTGTTGGAAAAAATCTGGTTCGAAAATGGTTTTTTTGCACAATGAAAAAAATAAAATTTTGAAAATTGAGCCAGTTTGTGATATTTCTAGTAATAAACTTTTCTAGAAATCGCACTTGTGTTTTGGGCTAGACAGACCCTTGTCCTTCTCAGCTTTCAACTGAACGACCTTCTTCGCTGTTCTTGTACCACGAACTACTTTGAGTATGGACTCAAACAAATTTGAATCAAACACAAAATGAAAAATTATTTTCTTTACTTTCAGTGGGAAAGTAAAACTTTCTCTCAAATAGAAACCGGTAGATTTGCAATTCCCAAAAAATAGAATTTATTCTAGAAAATAAATTCCTACTACTTTGCAAAATAACAATATTGAAAACTTAAGAGCCTTGTGTTTCTCTCTTTTCTTAGGTGTGTCTTGAAGCCTACCAGTGTCATTTATTTATAGTGAAACTTAAGAGAATCCTGGTTAAATTGGTTGAACCAAAATAATATTTATTTCATAGAAAAAACTCTAACTCCCTACTATTTAGGAGAGAGGAGCGACAACCCTAGGTAAAAATATTAAAGTTTATCGTCCCATTGTTTTCATCAAGAAGGAATTAGGCATCTCCCATACTGGGTGCAATTATATATGTTTTCTAGACTTTTACTCCATCACTTTATAATTTAATCCAATCCAATATTTTTTTTCTATTTCCTTAAATGAATATTATTTTCTAAGTTAATTTAAATTAATGAATTTCACAATTAAATAATTTTCTCAACTCAATTCTAATTTTGTTAAAATTATGACTACTTTACCGTAAAAAAATCTATGAGAAAATATATTTAATTTTTCTACATTCAATGGATTCACAATGACCAATTAATTTAAATCTATTTTCAAACTTCAATGAATTAATTAATAATTCAAAAAATCATAAATTAATTCTCAGATCATTTCCATACCTAGTGAGAAACCACATTCATTTCCGAATGTAACTCATTTCTCTAACTTATATTTCTATCCACTTCAGTTCATTTGATTCAACTTGTAATTTATTCAATGAGCTAGTGAAGGGACTGGTTAGAAAAATGTAATTAGGACTCAAAAGATTTATAATTAAGTTTCAGCTTTTCACCTATTAATTATAAACTCATTTAGTCACAATGTTATTCCACTATAGTATCGTGATTGAGCTCTCCCTAATATCATACCATTATGAAAGGTATTTAATTAGTACTTGTCCAATGACATTGTCATAAGTATGTTTCCCTCATAGGACATCTGTAACACTCTTTACCCAACCTGAAACACCAGATCCGAATATCGGGTGTTACCACATACAAACACTTAGCATAAATTTTAAAATTCATTTGTGCATAATCCATTTTCAACTTATTTCATATTATTTAATAAAATTTTTCTGAACAAAAGAGATAAATAAAATGTTAAATAAAATGTTTCAAGAATACATCCAACTCTTAACAAAAATATATAACAACACAAAAATTTGTTAAAAACAGACTCCCTTGGCGTAGAGAACTATACGCCATACTCCTAAGATATTTCTGTATGCATAGTCTCCATGCTTGTCGTTTCTCTGGCGCAGTTTTGGCTTGGTCTCTCCTGGTGAACTCTTTTAAACTGCCTCACCTAAAACATGAAAAAAACTCATTCGTAGTTGAACTCTTTATCCTGAAGACTTTGGATTTCTATTCTGTCTTTGGCGAAAACAATCGTAATATCAGATATATATTTTTATACGTCGAGTACCATACTTAACGTGTCAACTCTCACTTCATTACTTGGCTAACTCCAGACCTTACTAAATGATTTTTACCTTCCATTTCTCTTAAGACAATGAAGGTACTTCTTCAGAAAATTATCTATACTGAACCAACTTTCAACTGATTTCCTCTTCAATCTTATACTTTACTATTTCCTAGAATGGTTATCCACATATACTAATCCTTAGCAGTTATGTAATTAGTCTTGCATTTGGAAAAATCTCATACTAAGTTGGATAACTATCTGACTACTGGTCAGATCTTACCTTGATACAAATTAGAAACAAACTCATACTGATGATTTCAGATCGTCAAGAAGAATCCCAAACGTCAATGTTGCATATCACAAGAAAACAAAAATTAACCAAAAGCTTAGATCCCAAATAACCCTAAAACAAGACATAATACTATTTATAAATGATGAATACCAGATAACTTAGACTTTAACCCTTCATAGCGTAGACAAACTCAGACATAACTTCTTTTAGGAACCTCATTCCATTTCATCACAAAGCTAACCAAACTCAAACATACTTTCTGTCTTTGAGACTTGTAAATACATCCGTCTTTTTCCATCCCACTATTGTTTGCTAGCCAAGATATTTCTCTAGGTTGATAATACGCACTCCAAGAACTATTCCTACCTGTTCCTTCCGCTCAGTGATAACATTTCCACTAAAAGTATATGAGCGATTTATCAAAATTAACCAACTGTCCAAACACACCATCATATTCTACCACAACCTACTTCATTGCATTTGCTCTTTCTATCGTTGTCTCATCAAACAAGATACTATCATGTGCAAAGAATAAATGTGTCAACAATAGTTTGCTTCGTCCTACCCTTGCCCCTTTTATTATCCCCTCTCACTTAGCCGATATAAACAAACTCAAAAAACTCTCTACACAAATTATGAATAAATACGGACTCAACGGATCCCCCTACTTCAACCCTTGAGAAAGCCAGAATACTTCACCTTGGACCCCATTAAAAATCACAGAATAAGACACCATATATATTGGAAACGCGAAAATATACACACTTTTTCATGCCCTTTTTAACTCAGATTCATGCCGTTTAGGTAAAATTCTTGTCGAAAAATGTATAATAATTATACAATAATTAAATTGTACATAAATTTTTAACATGTTGAATTTTAATTAATTTTATATCAAGTTTTGATTTATTTTCAACAGATTCGCACAAAGGATGAAAAATGGCTCGGCAAACACTATTAGAAGCGCAAAACCAAGGAGCGATTTTGAAGCATCAAGGCGAATTAATTTTTTAACCTAAGACAGTTCAAATTATGAATATTAATTCATAATATAATTAATTTTAATTTTAATCCAATTTACTTTGGGTTAAATAAATTATTATTAATTAATTATAAAAAGAGGCCTAGTTAAGCTGAACTGAGAAAATCAATCCAATCGAGCACTAGGCAGCCCAAAACAGTCCCATATGCTGACCTAATCAGCTTGTTTGGCTGATTATTTGGCTTGCAAAATAGCCCCTGAAGACTCCTTGAATTTGCATTCAAACCCCTCCACTATTCATGCCTTTCTAGATTTGCCCCTACCTTAAAATAGCAAGTTTGAACCTTCAAACTTGCCACATGTGAGGCTGGCCATGGGGGGACTCTATGGCTGGAGGTTTTTGCTATTTTTAGCAGCCTACACAACCTATAAAGCCCCCCTTGGCTGCTCATTTAAAACACATCTCAAAACCTCTCATCCTTTCACTTCTCTCTCACTTTCTCTATTCAAAGTCCTTTTGTTGTTCTTCATTTTCTTCCCCATTCCCTTGCTGATTTCACCTCTTGAAAAATAGTCCTTCATCCACCATTTGGAGCAGTATTCAAGTGTTCGTGGAAGTCTCAGTTCAACAAGAACAAGTAGAGAAGGAAGAGCAGAGCAAACTAGTCAAGCCTCGGAGAAACATCAGATTTGATTCTCGTTCCTTATCCTTTTAATTTTATTGTTGTTTTTATGAACATGTCTATGAATAATTGTGATGTTGATATGTTTAATTTAATTAATATGGCTTAAATTTTATTCGTGTTAGGTTGATTGCATTTTGGCCACTTAATTTATTAAAATTGTGTTTGTGTTGTTATAGGCCTTGGTAAGATGTTTGATTAAGTAAAATCATGACTAAGCTATTCTTGCATTACAATTGTAAGGTAACTAATGAATTAATTATTTAAACAGATTGAAAATGTAATTAATTGACACAATACTTAATCAGTGCATGTTTAATCATCTAAGGTAGCTAATGGTTAAATTAGCAACGGTATCTAACGATACATTAGCCCTGTATAACTTGCAAGATTATTGTAATTAAACAGTTTCAAGGTAGGAATACATTGTTACCTCACGTAATCTTTTATGTGCTTATGAGATTGAATTAATTGTTTGAATTTGCCTAGAGATATGTACAACAGATTATTTTAATTTCATAAGTATGTATGTGCATTCACACATTTGCTTATTAAAATTGTTTAATCGGTTGAATTGACATAGAGATATAGTCAAGAGATAAATGAATTTTGGTAGGTGAGTATGTTCATAAGTTAGCAAATTACCAAGTTGCTGTGAATTTATTCGTAACAACATGAACATGAGTTTAGTATTTCTAAGTTAAGAAATGTACTTAATCTAGCACAATTATGTCATCTTGATTAAAATCATCTTTTGAAATCATGCATTGGACCTTTTATTTTATTTTTATTTATTTTACTTAGTTAAAATATTAGTTTTAATCACATTCTCAAATCAAAATATTTTCCTTCACCAAAGTGTTTTTAATTGCATTTGTAACAATCCGGTTTAGACCCTAGTCAGAATAATGGTTTCAGGACCACAAATCCAAGTCAGGAAAATATTTTAATATTATTTTTCGTTCTTATAATATATGAAATGATATCTTTGAAAGTTTTGTGTGAATATCTGATCGTTTGTGTGCTTAATTTAGAAAAATGACCTAATCGCATAAAATGTAAAAGTTGCATGTTATATGTTAAAAGTACCTATTTGCTATGAATTTTTAAATTTAAGGTCCTTATGTTGCTATTATGCCATTGAAAAGATTAATGGACATAAATGGCCTTATGTTTAATGATTAAATGGTTTTATAATAAAGGGTAAAATTGATATTTAGTTAATATGATAATTAAAATAAAACAAAGGCATGAAATTAAGCCATTATCATTCGTATTTGGCCGAATATATCAAAGAAAAAGAAATAAAAATTCAAGCTTAGGGTTTGAAACTTATTTTGTTTGATTAAGCTATGTAATTAACTCAGTTTTTGATAATTTTTACGTTTTTGAGATCGTTGCTTAGTAATCTTTCAAGCCCATGCTTCAATTTCTGAATTTGATTATGATTTTAAGATGTGCCATTGTTGATAATGTGAGTTTTATGAAGTTAGATGATAGTAAATGAAAGATATGTGTAACACCTTGATTTTGGGCCTAGTCGGAACAGTGGTTTCGGGACCACAAATCCGACGATGAAAATTTTATTTTTATTATATTTTTATGGTCTACGAGTTTACGGAATAATTTTGTGAAAATTTCGTTCGAAAATTTTGACGTTCGGGCACTTAATTTAGTCAAAAGGATTAAATCGTAAAAAGTGCAAAAGTTGAGTTCTACATGTTAGAAGTGTCAAATTGTTATGAGTTTTTAAATTAAAGGTCCTTAAATGGAATTAGAACATTGGTTAATTTTTGGACAAAAATGGACATGAAATGGGTGTAATAAAATATTTTTAAGTTAGGGGTATTTTGGTAAACTAATAATTAAAAGAATTAAAAAGGGAAATAAGCCAAATTAACTATCATCTTCTTCATTCAACCGTTTATACCAGCAGCATCCATGGTTAGGGTTTGTTCAAACTCCCAAGCTCGATTGTAAGTACTCCCTAACCCCGTTTTTAAAGTTCTTTACATTTTTGAAATCCTGGTAACTTGTTCTACTTATTTCTACCATTAATTTGAGCTAAGGTTCATGTCTAAAAATTTAAACATGAATAATATGCATGTATTTTGATGTCTAATGATAGAAAATGAAGGTTGGGTGTTAGATAAATGACTTTTGCTAAGCGGTTTTACGTGAAAACGAGTAAAATGACATAATCGGTAAAAATACCTAATGTTCATAAGTACATGTTAGAGTGAGAATTGGATGTTGCTATAGAAGGAAAAAATTATCAGCGTGTCATAAAACATAAGAAAATAGGATGAAGTTTGATTTACGAGATTTGGGGCAAAAGTGTAAATATGTGAAAGTTTAAGGGCAAAATTGTAATTTTTCCAAAATATGATTTTGGGTTGATTTGAATAATATGAGTTCTAATTAGGCTATATTTGAAATGATAGAGCAAGGAAAATCGAAATTCGGGCTAAAATCGGCAAAATACCAAGTTGTGGACCAAATGGTAAAAATGACCATTTTTGCATATGAGGTAAGTTCATATGATTTTAGTAATGCAATGTGTATTTTAATGTTAATTTTATGATATTATATGAATTGTAAGTATACATATATGTGAATAATTTGATATTATATAAATGATGTAACACTACTATATGTTGTTGATGTTTTTATAATGGTATGATGATTATTGTTTATGAATTGTTGCATTCTATGATTATTGTTGAATTATTATACAAATTATGTGGAATACTTGAAAAATATGAGTTGCCACCGGAGTATCGATATTGACATCACGAGAAAGATGGCAAAGGCGTATGATCGAGGAAAATCCCGTTTGAACATTAGGAATAGATTAGGATACAAGTGACATGTCACTAGGAAATTGAGATCCGAACTCGTTGAGTTGCGTTCCGAGTTCATGAGAATTATAAGGTATCCGAGCTTGTTGAGTTGCATTCCGAGTTCACTTATGGATGCAAGCATCTGAACTCGTTGAGTTGTGTTCCAAGTTCATTATGGATGTGAACACCCGAACTCATTGAGTTGCGTTCTGAGTTCATTATGGGTGAAATTATGGTAGCTTGATTTCGTGTATCCGAGTTATATTTCGATGTGTTCAATGGGTAAATCTCAAGTGAACAAAGTGAAATACTCCAGATGAAAGCGACATGTTGGTAAGTGTTGTGAAATGAGTACGATGAATAGGTATGTGCGTAAACTCTCGAGTAGAGAACTCGATATGTTGTAATTGTGTGGTAAGAATGTTCATGAGAATGCTTTTGTGATGACCTTGTGATTATGACTCCATGCTTATGAAGCATAATTATGTGTTCTTACCATGATGGATGAAATGATGTTGTATGAATTTGGTGAATAATAGTGGTGAATGAGTAAATTCAACCTTGATAGTTTTGGGTTACTATAGTGGTGAAACTTTGGAAATTCACCATAAATTGTGAAAATTGAGTTAGGGGCTGAATAAAACATGAGATTAAAGCTCAATGAGTCTAGTTTCAAGGAAAATTAACGGAACTTAATTTGGAGTTTTGTAGCTCCAGATATAAATGATTTAGTAACTGTAATTCGGTAAAAAAACTTAACCTGAACATGTGTAAATTGTACAATTTTGGTGTTTTATCTTAGAAAAGCATGATGGTAATTTCTTATTAATTTCATATGGACTTACTAAGCATAAAGTTTACCCCTTCCTCTCCACTTCTTCAGTTTTGGTAGGTCGGCTCGGGGTTGGAGATCGTCGGAAGCAGAATCACACTATCAAGCTATCACTTTTGAGAGAATTAATTCAATATTTGAAATATCAAGTGAGTGGCATGTATAGGAAGTTAGTTTGTGATATGTATTATTATTATGACTTTGGCCAATCGTATTGGTCTGCATTGAGCTATCATATATGGTCATGAGATATGACGTTTATTCATTATAGGTTGTAAATTTAATTAAACATGTTATGTCTTATGTTTGTGATGTGATGATATAGTTAGGTTTGTTTGTTATGCATGATTAGTAATATATCCTGTAAGTTGAATGCATGCCTATGGATTATGAATTAAATGTGTAATACGGAGATGAGTGATGTTGCCTTGGACATGGATGTTTAAGGGACGATATGCATGTGTTTGAGAAGTTTTGAATTAAATGAAAATTTATGGCCCGGTTTTCGTCTTTGTGTATGGTTAAGTCTGGTAATGCCTCGTATCCTGTTCCAGCCTTGGATACGGGTAAAGGGTGTTACAATATGTGTTAGATTACTATGTTTGGTTTTGGGATTTTTGATGAATTTGAGTATTTTGGGCTAAATTGTGAAAATGAGAAATTGAGGGACTAAAATCTAAAATAAATTAAATAAGTGGGATTATATGAACTCCATGAAAATTCAGCTAAGCATGTGTTTAAATAAATTTTGTGTATTTTGTGATTTTATGAATTAGGGACTAAAGTGTTAAAATGTGAAAATATGAGGGCTAATTTGTAAAATGTCCTAAATGTGTGTATATGGATTGTTTTCAATGAATGTGAGATTGAATAAGTCAAATTTGAATGTGTTTAGATCAAGAACCAAAGAAAATGGAATTAGGCCGGGGAAAGTCGAAAGTCGTCAAGTAGTCGATTCCGTTCGTTTGAATACGTACGAGGTAAGTCGATATACAAATAAATGTGTTAAATTGAATTATTATTCCTTATATGATTAAATTGAATTATCATTCCTTATATGATATTTGAATTGTGGTAAATGGATATGAGAGCTGAATATATGAAATCTAAGAAAGTTCCGATAATGTGACGACATCCGAAAAGTCCCGTACGAACCATATGAATAGCTAGGATACATATGTCATGACATAGGATTTTCAATATGTGAATTCGTGTAAGATCACATCTGGGACGTTGGCATCGATTTGAGATTTATGTGTAAGACCATGTCTGGGACATGGGTATCGTATTTGATTTCGTGTAAGACCTTGTCTGGGACAGTGGCATCGATACTTGATTACATGTAAGACCACGTCTGGGACGTTGGCATTGTACGAGCTTTCCGAGTTATCCACATATCCTATTTGATTCCTTACAGTTCAACAGGTATTCCGAGAAACGAGTAACTATGTGGTTGTATATCGACTCAGGTATGTTTGAAATGTACATCATGATTAAGAATTAAAAGGTAAGTATTTGAACATATGTGGACATATGAAATATGTATGAGCTATATGAGATTTATAGATATGTGGTTATGCTTTTCCATGATATATATGATTGAATTGAATTTAAATTATGTTATGTGATAAGTTTATTTGTATATGGCTTACTAAGCTTTTGAAAGGTTACTTTGTGTGTGTTCTCAATTGTTTTTAGATATCGAAGCTACCGGGAGTTCGGGGATCGTCGAGGATTATCACCACACTATCGAACCTTATTTTGGTACCCTTTTGAAAATGTATATATCAAAGTATGGCATATATAGGCTAGGACTATTTTATTAGGTCGTGTCTTTGCCCATGTGTTTATTACTAGACATTCTGTTTTGCCCAATTAGGGTGCAGGGGACACACGGTCGGATCACACGCTCATAGGGGCAGACCGTGTGTCACACACGACCTAGATACATGCCCGTGTGTCTACCCGTGTGGACAAGTTTTAGGCTAATTTCCAAGCCATTTGCCACCTTTAAATGCTCACTCACTTATACATTTTTGATATCATGCAACATAGCATATTTAGTCACTCAAATACTCACATTCATGATTAATCCTTGACTTTGTAATGTCAACATGTCACATGCTCAAACCATCATACTTTCATATGACATTCCACATCAATTTCATGATTATTCAACCTTAATAACCTACTTTCAAGTTACCTAATTATACCATAAACATGGTTATACCTATCAGTCCCAATTCATTCATTAAACATATGTGTCATTTAGCCTATCCATTACCAACAAGCAACCACCAACCACATCACAAAGCATAAACACATTGCATCCATGCATAAATAATTAGGGTTGCAACCCAAGAAGAAAATATAAGTCACATCTCATCGCCTTATACAAAATGAATCATAATACCATCATAAGCCAACTCATTTGGCTAATCAATATGACACATAACAAAATGACCAAGTCCCATATACATGCCATACTCCAAATGTTGAGACTAATTATACCCAAATGTCCAGTTGATAGTGTGATCGAGTCTCCGATGTCCTTTGATCCTCGAGCTAGCTTAGCGACACTATAAAAGATGAAAAGGAAGGGGGATAAGCATTAAAACTTAGTAAGTCTATATGCAAATAACATGATGTCTAAACAAGTAATTAACATAGATTTAACATAATGAACATAATTTATAATTCATCAAATCATTTACACTTACTCATCACATAAACAACTTTGTCATAAGTTCATCACATAGCAAGGCATTACTCATGAGTTCGATATACATACCTCAATCAACTCATAACATAATCTCTTACTTATTCTTCTCACTAACTTACCCCTTAGGTTTTCTGTCAAGTTACTCGATAGTTTACCCGTTGAACACTTGGAATACTATTGGATACATGGAAAGCTCGCACATAAGTGCCACATATGTAGCTAAAGATACCTCATATCTTATAACACATAAAAGCTCATTCTTGAGCTACTCATAAGTCTGCTCACACAAGTTGTCGGACAGGATGTAGTTACACGGGCTGCTCACACAAGCTATCAGGTATTCGCAACACATGCCGGACTACCCAGCCACCAGTAGGACGTACAAGACCAGCACTCGGAACCACATAAACATATATCACATATCTCATGAGCTCATAAATCACATGATTCCTAGTGACATGTCACTTGTATCCTAAACTATTCCCAAGGTTCAAACGGGATTTTTCAATATAACATCTCTGTCAAGCTTGCTCGTAATGTCGATCTCAATGTCCATAATACCAATCACTTACTCATGAATCAATCAAAGCATAATTCATAATAGCATTAAAGAATTTGAATTCACATAATACTCAAGCATCGAGAATATAACATAACATCACATTATTTGTATATGAACTTACCTCGGTACAAAATGATGAAAACGAGCCTATTCTTCATAAACTTTATTTTTCCCCCGGTCAAGACCCGAATCACGTTTTTCTTGATCTATAATGTCAAATTTAACTTATTTAATACACACATTTTTTGAATCGATCCATAACACAAAATTTGGTAAAATTACCTTTTTACCCCTAGCTTTTCACTTATTTACAAATTAGTCTTTAGGCTCGTAAAATGAAATGCATGCATTTTCTTTATTACCCAAGCCTAGCCGATTCATATTCCTACTCCTAGCAGCCCAATTTTTCTTTATTTCATGTACTTACTACCCATTTTACCACTTTTACAAATAGGTCCTTTTCATGCATTTCCATAAAAAATTACTTAGTAAAAGATGTTAAACACACATCAAACTTTCATATTCCTCCATTAAACATCAAAATACATGCATTCACACATGGGTAAGTTTTTGAACATGAACCCTAGCTCAAAATAATGGTAGAAATAGCTAGATCGGTTGATGACAACTTCAAAAATGTAAAGAACATTAAAAACGGGGCTAGGATGCACTTACTATTGAGCTTGAAAGTTGAAGAAACACTAGCTATGGTGAGCATGGAAATTTTGGCTATGGCATAGAGAAGATGAGCAAATTTTTCTTAAATTTTCCCTTTTTATTCTTTTATTAACCAAATGACCAAAATACCCTTTAATGCCTTTCTTTCAAATTTTCCCATGCATGCCTATTTTTGTCCAAAATTTTAAAACTTGGTCAAATTACTATTTAAGGACCTTTAATTAATAATCCATAGAAACTTCATGCTTAAAGCTTCTAGAACTCAATTTTTACAACTTATTCAATTTAGTCCCTAACTTCAAATTGGACACTTTAGGCATAAAATTTCTTCATGAAAATTTCACACAAACATGCATTCATATCATGGATCATCAAATAATCATAAAAAAATTATTTCTACTTTGGATTTGTGGTCTCAAAATCACTGTTTCGACTAAACTCTAATTCGGGATGTTACAAACACATGCTAAAGGTAAATCATGTCCATAATACCCATTGGTTTGCTAATATTGCTAACTATTTAGCTTGTGGTTTGATGCCGATTGATAAGATGTATCATCAAAAGAAAAAGTTTCTTCACAATGTGAAGTGCTATTTCTGGGAAGAACCATACTTGTTTAAAAAGTGTGTAGATCAAATGATCAGGAGATGCGTGGCAGAAGATAAAGTACATAAGATTTTATATCATTGCCACTCAGCTCCGAGTGGGGGACACTTCAGAGGTGTACGTACTATGGACAAAGTATTGTAAGCCAGATTCTTTTGGCCAACGTTATTCAAAGACGTGTATGCTTATGTAAGGAGTTGTGATCGATGCCAAAGGGTTGGAAACATTACCAACAAAAATGAGATGCCTCGAACAAACATTATTGAGGTAGAATTATTTGATGTTTGGGGTATTGACTTTCTCGGTCCTTTCCCTCTCTCTTTTGGTCACAAGTACATATTGGTAGCAATAGACTACGTGTCTAAGTGGGTTAAGGTTGAGGCATATCCGACGAACGATGCTAAGGTTGTGATGAAGTTTTTGCAAAAGCATGTGTTCATAAGGTTTGGAACCCCGAAAGCTATGTTGAAATGGTTACTCGACAAATATAGAGTGAAGCACAAGATTGCCACAGCTTACCATCCGTAAACGAACATGCAAGCTGAACTGGCAAACAAAGAGATCAAAAGCATACTCGAGAAGGTAGTTTGCTCGAACCGACGAGATTGGTCCAAAAGACTGGATAATGCTTTCTGGGCCTAAAAGATAGCACACAAAACACCTTTAGGGATGTCACCCTATAGGTTGGATTTTGGGAAAGCCTGTCATCTGCCCATTGAGTTAGAGCACAAAGCTTACTAGGCTCTCCAACAACTCAACTTGGATCTTAAGCTGGCTAAAAAGAAACAGATGCTTCAACTCAATGAGTTAGAAGAGTTCAGAATGCTCTCATACGAGAATGCCAAATTACTCAAGGAAAGACTTAAAAGATGGCATGACAAGAACATTCTAGTTCGAGAATTTAAAGCAGGTCAGCAAGTCTTGTTATTCTATTACGTATTAAGGTTCTTTCCAAGTAAGTTTAAATTATGTTGGTTCGGTCCATTTACGATTCACTAAGCTTATCCATACGGAGTTGTCGAACTTCAAAGTAAGGGAGGTAATTTTCGAGTCAGTGCCCAGTGCTTAAAACATTATTGGGGGGATAAAATTGAGTGGGATCAAATCTCATTCTTTTTATTAGATATTTAATTTTTCTCATTTTTCTTTTTAAATAAATGGTTTAGGGTATATTTTCAAGAATAGTATGTTTAAATAAATTCTATCTAGAAGATTGGAACATAAGTTGGACCGCTTGTGATCTCTCCAATCTTTCTTGGAAATTGATTTTAACATAATCTTTCAAGAAATTATTCCCTAAATGGCAAAATAAATTTTTAGTTTTTCAAATAAAAGGTCAATTTTGATCCCAGTCATGATTACAACTCAATTTTCAAATTTTCTTTAAGTCTAGGTACTTAATTTAATTATTTTCAAAATTTAGTTGCTCTTTTTGTAAATATTAGAAATTAGATGCCTCTTTTTGTAAATATTTTCAAAGGCATCTAGAATAAATGTTTTCAATTTAATTTAATAAACAAGATGATAATAACTAGTATATAATTATATTTATTAAAATATATATGAATTATTATCAACTTGACATAGAATTAAGATTTGTTTAAATTTGATCATATTTTAATGAATAGTTTTTATTTCAATAAATTAATAGCAAATAATAGATTAATATGCATTATATTAATTATTAATTGTTATTAACTTTGTGTAGAATTAGAACTTAGAATATTTTAATTATTAATTTGTTCTAAGAATTCTAACTGAACTCTTACCCTCTTCCCTATAAATCTTACCAACTTTCTCCACTTTTTCACGTCACCTTACCCAATCACCCAAACACCCACTTAGTGCCCCAATTCCCATTGTAACACCGCCCAATAGTCTCCATCAGCCAGCAACCACACACATTCATTGTGCGCGCTTGACTCAACTGCCCAGCTCTAAAGTTGTTCACACTCGCACCTGCTTGTTGACCCAATCGAAGCACCCATCACGCATGCCCTTGCCTTGCATGCTACTACTGTCGCTCACACCAAGCTCTGTTGCTCTCTCGTGCACCTACTCCCGTACCATCCCTACTGCCCCACGCACGCCACTACTACTTTCAGCTCCAGCTCGCGCGCACCAACGCTACTGCACCTTACGTTTACCTTGCACGCTACTACCGCATGCTGTTGTGGTTCTTTACTTCAAGCCCGTGCGCACCCTTGCTAGCCGTGCACCCTTGCTTTGCACGAATCGTAAAATCAAGACACCATTCAAACCATCCCTAAACTGACCTCTTTTGCTTTATATTTATTTTCTTTGAGTTCTTAATTTTTATATAAAGGTGGTAAGAAAAATTTTCCTCTTAAATTTTAATTTTTTTTTAATTTTACTTTTCAATTTTTTTAAAATGTTAATATTTTATACTAATTAAATTTTTGAGAAAATATTTGTTCTATCTTATGTTCAGGTTAATCATGCATCGTAAGAGAACTCATGCCTCTGTCCAAATTGACGAATCACAAAACAAATTTCACGGTGAAGAAGCCAAAGCGAGATACGAAAGCATTTTCAAGAATCAACAAATGCACCCTGAAAAAGGCTTTACACTGAAAGAAAGCAACTACATTGACTTCATGGCGCGCATTCGACAATTTGCTGAAGCTCTCAATTGGGAATTGTTTTGTGAGAAAAGACCGAATGCAGATGAGGAATTAGTTTGTGAATTTTATGCAAATTTGACCTCAAACAAATTAACAAAAGTTTCTATACGAGGAATCAAGGTACCAATAACCTCAAACATTATTAATGAATTCTTTGAATGACCTTATTTCGAAGACGACGAATATTCTTCCTTGATGAGAAATATTGAGATTGAAAATCTGCAAGAAATTCTCGAGGAACTTACAGTTCTGGGTTCTAAGTGGACTGTGTCAAAGTAAGAAATTCACACTTGTCGTAGAGAATATTTGCCACTACTAGCGAAGGCATGGTTCTATTTCATTCGGTTTAGTGTTATGTTTATTTCACATGGGACTACAATTTCATTAGAGTGAATGGTCTTGTTATACTCGATTTTAACTGCAAAGACCATTGATGTAGGAAAAATCATTCTAAGAGAAATGCGAAATTGTGCCGCTAAACGTTCTAGCCCAGCTTACTTTCCCTTTACGATAACAATTTTGTGCTTGAAAGCTAAAATTCTTACAAACATAAAGAAGACAAGTTATAGCCATGGTACAATCATAGATTGGGACCTCCACCAAATAGCCAGAGATTCTTTTCTCCAGTAAGGAATTGAAGAGAGCGAGGATCTTGAAAGAAGAAGAAAAAGAAGAAGATCCCATATAGATCGAACTAATACAGTCAGCTGAAATCTCTGATAAGGCAGAACCAATGGAACCAGCAACAAAACCTAACATGACAACCTCAATGTTCAAAACTTAATCGCCTCGCCCAGATCTTCAAGATAAGCTATCAAAGTTGATGGACAAAATGCAACATATGCAGTGGCAGCAACAAGCTTATTGGAGATACTCAAATATATGGAATGACTCAATGAGAAGCGCTCATACAAAAATATTCAATGACCTGTTTATTTTTGTGCATGAGTTTCTGGATTTCATATTTGAACCATGGAGTCCACTATCGAAGAGGGAGAGAAGCAATTCATGCAAAAACAAAAATGAAGCAAAAGATGAGTCAGATTTTGAGGGATCTGCAAATAAATAAAAAATGGGGGATATAAACTTTATTTTATTTTTGTTCTTAGGTTATTTAATGATTTAAGATTAGGTTCTATTAGGATTTTATTTATCACATAATAAAACAAGAGGTGGGAATCATAAATAAAAATGAACAAGTTGCAAAGTACAAAGTGTGGTGTCTAGGATTGGATCTAGAGAGAGCTTGGTACTTAAGCAGTCAAATTGACTCACCTCCTCTTTTTTAGAATCCTACCTGGTGTATAGTATCTATTCTCTTTTAATAATAAGGACATTGTTCATCTTAAGTAGGGGGACCGAAAAATTAAAATTATTTCCTCTTAGAATAAAATTTTCTTTTAATTATGATTAGGTTATATTTTGTTCAAAAATTTGAAATTTTGTTAAGTATGCTAAACTTCAGTATAAATAAAATTCTATTATTTCAATAATTGTTATGTTGGTTGAAGTATGACATAAATGTATTTTTAATAAAGCATGCAAATCATACCATAAAATTTTTAGTTCCTTAGGAAATTTAGGCATGCATGAAAGTTTAAGTCTCTAGAATTGACTTAGTAGTTTCTTGAGGCGAAATCCTAGGAAGTATGGAATGTTGAAAATGATTTAGGCAACTTTTGTTTGGACCGTTTGAGCCTCAAGCCAACCTTGATGACTTTTTATCCTTTGAAACCCAACTTTGAGACTATATGACCTAATTTTATTTAAACCCTTGCAATATTTAGTCATCACTTTTCTCTTAATTATCTTTAAATTGTCCCAAACACTAGACTCAGTACTACTCAGAATGTTCTTTAAAAATAAGTTTGGGGGAGTTGAAAAGAAGTATCAAATGCTCAAAATTTGTAGTACATACAGCAAAATGCTCGTAAAAGAAAGAAAGAAGGGGCATATGTACTTGAAAGAAAATCGGTGTACAAAAGAGCATGTGAAAGAAAAATAAGTTGGTGTATTGAAGGTAATTATTTCGAGGGTCCGATTCAAGCTGAGTCTAGGGTTTTAAGCCTAAATTTATCTATCTTTTACCTACCCCTAGCCTAGCCACGTTACAACTTATTTAAAAGACCTATTGATTCAAGTTTCTATGTTACCTACATTAATGGAGAGAAATTGCTATGCTCAACATATGAAGGCATAAATTAAACTTGATGATTGCAGCTTAATCTTGACTAAGGGATAAAACCAAATTGGTAGGAATTTAGCATGTCTTTATTGAGAAAGCATTTAGTCTATTTTTGTTATCATAAGAATAATTTATATTAATTTGAATGATATGTATCCTTAAGTAGAGTAAATCTTAAAATTCTTGTTTTTGAGCATAAGTATACTAAATTCATAATTTTGGGAGGAATGTTGTTTTGAAGGAATTTTTCAAAGGTGTTTCCAAGAAATTCTTTTCAATTTGTGCATTACTCGGGATGAGCATTGAATTAAGTTTGGGGGTGTGGAAACACAAAAATATACACACTTTTTCATGTCCTTTTTAACTCAAATTCATGCAGTTTCTGTAAAATTCTTGTCGAAAAATATATAATAATTATAAAATAATTAAATTGCACTTAAATTTTAACATGTTGAATTTTAATTAATTTTATATCAAATTTTGATTAATTTTGATTTATTTTTGACAGATTCGCACAAAGGGCAAAAACGGCTCGGCAGACACTATTAGAAGTGTAAAACCCAGAAGCGATTTTGAAGCATTAAGGTGAATTAATTTTCAGCCTAAGGCGGTCCAAATTATGAGTATTAATTCATAATATAATTAATTTTAATTTTAATCCAATTTACTTTGGGTTAAATAAATTATTATCAATTAATTATGAAAACAGGCCCAATTGAGTTGAACCGAGAAAACCGATCCAACCGAGCATTGGGCAGCCCAAAACTGTCCCGCATGTTGACCCAATGTAACATCCCGAATTAGGGCCTAGTCGGAACAATGGTTTTGGGGACCACAAATCCGACATAAGAAAATTTATTTTTATTATATTTTTATGGTCTACAATTTCACTGAATGATTTTGTAAAAATTTCGTTCGAAAATTTCGACGTTTGGGCACTCAATTTGGTCAAAAGGATTAAATTGTAAAAAGTACAAAAGTTGAGTTCTACATGTTAGAGGTGTCTAATTGTTATGAAATTTTAAATAGGAGGTCCTTAAATGGTAATTAGACCATTAGTTAATTGTTGGACAAAAATAGACATGAATTGGGTGTAATAAAATATTTTTAAGTTAGGGGCATTTTGGTAAACTAATAATTAAAAGAATTAAAAAGTCAAAATAGCCAAAATTTGGTCATCTTCTCCATGTACCAGCCCAAAAACCCATGGAAGCCATGGATAGGGTTTGGTTCAAGCTTCCAAGCTCATTTGTAAGTGATCCCGAGCCCTGTTTTTAATGTTCTTTGCATTTTTGAAGCCCCGGTAACATGTTCTAGCTATTTCTACCATTTATTTGAGCTAGGGTTTATGTTTAAAAATTTACCCATGAGTGACATGCTTGTATTTTGATGTCTAATGGTAGAAAATGAGTGTTGGTGTTAAATAAACGACTTTTACTAAGCGGTTTTCGATGAAAACGTTCGAAAGGACCGTTTTGTAAAAGTTGTAAAATTGGTCATAAAAGGGTGATTTAGTGGAAATTTGGGGCTATAATAGTTATGAAAATGATTCATATAGGCTTAAAATGTAAGGAAATTGAATAAAAATCATTTTACGAGCATTGGGGTAAAAGTGCAAATATGCAAAAGTTTAAGGGTCAAAATGCAAATTTGTAAAAATATGATTTTTAGACCCATATGAATGATGTGACTAATTATTAGGCTAAATGTGATATTATAGATAAAGTAAATCGAGATTCGGGCTTAAATCGGGAAAATACAAGGTTATGGGCTAAAATGGTAAATTGCAGTTTCTGGATCAAGGTAAGTTCGTGTGTTAATAATAATGCAATACCATGCTTGAATTGTAATTTTCTATTGATATGGCATAAATTGTATGATTCAATATGTTTGGGAAAAGTTGATGGATGGTGTGTATGATATGGAAAATGTGATGTTTGTTGTGTCATGTGAAATTGAATGACAAATTATTGTTACATGAAATGAATGTTAAATTAATATTACATGGGTTGTATGAGTTGCTACATGGTTGTACCTGACGAGATTTCGACAAGTAAATTCGGATAACTTAAAGTAAACTCATAATATGCCTAATTGTATAGTTTATGAATGTATGATAATTACATTTGATGATGGCATGAAAATATATGAAATGCATTCTTAACAATGACATGTTGATAAATGTCCTGGTTGAGGTTATAAAGGGAAATTCGATGGATAAACCATGATTTATATGTGACTTGAGATCCTATATGTGTTGCAGAAAGGATTTAGCCCAGACGGGTAATCCGTTGATCTCAAATATAGAAGGGATCTAGCCCAGACGGGTGTTCCTTGAGTGATCAAGCCTTCCGAAGAACATGTGTGCATTGAGGATTTAGCCTGGACGGGTAACCCGATTAGGGTCTAAATTTAGCCTAGACTGGTAATTCAGATCCGAACTCAGTAAGGGTGTTTGTCGCTATAAGGGATTTAGCCTGGACTGGTAATCCCGACATCACCATATGAGTCTTCGATATGGGGGATTTAGCCTGGATTGGTAATCCCGCCGTAAAATGTGAGGTTCGCGGGAGTGCATACCTGAAATGATCATTCTTATGAATTGATGGTAAATGGATAATCCAACGGGATTTCCTAGAAACTCAACAGGATTAATATGAGATTTATGTACACAAGGAAATATTGAATGATGAGCTCTTCTGAGACAAATTTACATGATGCATTGTCATGAGACTAATTTACATGGTGCATTGTCATGAGACTAATTTGATGATTGAGTGCATGTGATAGGGAATTATCTTATACTTGGAATGTATGACTAAGTGTGCCCATGAGAAATAATAACTTTTATATTGAGCTCTATTGTGAAAAATGAGTACGGGATCCATGAAATGGTAAGTTCATGATAGTTGGAAATGATCTTATGATAGTGATCATTATATTGTACCAAAACATATTTGGACAACAGCATTGGTTCAAATTTGAAAATCCACTAAAAATAGAGGAAATTGAGTTAGAAGCTTAATAAAATATCAAATTAAATCTTAATGAGTGTAGTTTCACATAAAGGAAACAGTCTAAGGAAAAGGATTTTGTATTATGAGATATTTGAATTCTTGTGAGACAGATTCAGAGTGATTCCAGACTCCTCTGTCTCAACTTTGGAAAATCACTAGAGATTTTAAAAAAGTAATTATGAGTTAAAATTCATATTAATGAAATCATTAATGAGGCTATTTTCAAGAGAAAGAGACAGGAACATTATCTGAGTCTCGTACTATGAGATATTTGATCTTTATTAGTGTAATATCCCGAATTAGGGCCTAATCGGAATAGTGGTTTCGTGACCACAAATCCGAGATAGAAATAATTATTTTATAATTATTTTGAGGTTTATGATATGATTGCATGATTGTGTGAAAATTTTGTGAAGAAATTCCATGCATAAAATGCTTAATTTGAAGTTAGGGGCTAAATCGAATAAGTTGCAAAACTTGCATTCTAGAAGTTTTTAGTATGAAATTGCTTTGAAATATTAATTAGGAGGTCTTAAATAGCAATTTGACCAATTTCTAAAATTTTGGACAAAAATGGGCTTGTACATGAAAATTTTCAAAGAAAGGCATTAAGGGCATTTTGGTCATTTGGATAATTAATGAAATAAAATGGGAAAAATGACACAAAATAGTCATCTTCCCCATTAGTTGCTGCCGAATGCTCCATGTCTCCATAGCTAGGGTTTCTTCAACTTTCAAGCTTCATAGTAAGTGATTCCAAGCCCCGCTTTTAATGATTTTTATGTTTTTGAAATCCAGTAACTCGATAAAGCTTATGTTAGCAATAATTTAACCTAGGGTTTATATTTGGAAAAATACCCATAGGTGAAATTTGTGTATTTTGATGTTTTATGATAGAATATGATGTTTTAAATTATGTTAGACAACTTGTACTACTCGATTTTAAGCAAAAAGCGAGTAAAAGGGCTTAATCGGTAAAAATACCTAATAGTCACAAGTACATGTTAGAGTGAGAATTTGATGTTGCCATAGAAGGGAAAAGTGATCAGCATGTTGTAAAACATAAGAATAAGGAATAAAGTTTAATCCCGAGCCTAGGGGCAAAAATGTAAATATGCAAAAGTTTAGGGGTAAAATTGTAATTTTGCCAAAATTTGAATTAAGGATTAATTTGATAATGTGAGTATTAAATAAGCTAAATGTGTTATTTTAGATCAAGAAAGACGTGGAAACGACCCCAATCGAGGAAAAGAAAAGATTGTGGATTAAATTGCAAAACCTTTGTATTTTGGTACCAAGGTAAGTTCATATGTAAATAATGTAGCATAATTGTTATTTTAAGTCATTGATGTCAATTATGTGATATGCTGAATTTTTTTTATTATGAAATAAATGCTTTGTGGTTATTTTCGAATAAAATATAAATTGTTACCGAGTATTGGTTACGGCATTTTACTAAGACGTCAAGGATATGTGTTCAAGGAAAATCCCGTTTGAACCTTAGGAATAGATTAGGATACAAGTGACATGTCACTGGGATACTTGGGCATCCGAACTCGTTGAGTTGAGTCCGAGTTCACTTATGGATGCGAATGTTCGAACTCGTTGAGTTGAGTCCGAGTTCGTGAGATGTAACTAGGCATCCGAGCTCGTTGAGTTGAGTCCGAGTTCATTATGGATGCGAACGCCTGAGCTCGTTGAGTTGAGTCCGAGTTCGCTTATGGGCGGGTTACATGGTAGCTTGGCTACATATGTGGCACTTATGTGCAAACTTCCTACGTATCCGAATTATATTCCGATGAGTTCAACGGGTAAAGTTCTACTCAAATGGAGGAATACTTGAATGAAAAGAGACGTATTGGTAAGTGATGTGAAATGGATACTTCGGACAGGTATGTACTTAACCCTCGGGTTGAGTATTGATACAATAACGATAAGGTAGTAAAATGATGAAAGATGATTAGAAATGAGATTTATGTTTTGGTGATACCATGCTAATGTTGTTTGGTATGATTGCTTTGTTATGTTACTTATTATTTGCATATGAACTTACTAAGCATTTATGCTTACCCCTCTTTCTTACTCATTGTAGTTTTGGACTAGCCAGCTCAGAGTCGGGATTGGTGGAAACTCACCACACTATCCGAAAGAACTTTTCGTAAAATGGCTTGTAAATTCAAGTATGGCATGTATAGCAAAATACTTATTATGTGTAAATGATCTTAAGGTATGGTGATGAAATGGTTGAGGAAGTGCTTGATAATGATAAATTATGGAAATGGTTAGTTTAGAATATGTTTGATGTTATGGAAAGTTAATAAGTTACCTAGTTCATGAAAATTCATAAAAAGGATGAAATTTACCATAAACAGAATATTACAGCAACACTGACGTGAGTTTGAAAATTTACTAAAAATCATAGAAATTGAATTTGGTGATGGATTAAATATCAAATTGAAGCTTATTATGTCTAGTTTCACATGAAACAAACTAAACTGGTAAAACAATTATATGTTAGAAGATATTTGAATTTTAGTGAAACAGGGTCAGAGCAGTTTCTGAATCCCCTGTTCCAACTTTAGAAATTCACCATAAATTGTACAGATATAATTAGGTGGTGTATTTTATATTATCAGAATCCTTATTGAGTCTAGTTTCAGGAGAAATAAACCTCATATTCATATGAATTTTATACAGAGAGAAAAGTGGTTCGTAGTAAACAGAGGTCAGACCAGTCAAGCCCTGAAACAGGGGTAACTTTAACTAATAAACTGTACTAATTGGCCCAACCAAAAATTCTAGAAAAAAATTAGTAGATAGGAATATGAGTCTAGATTCAGGGAAAATTTACGGATCTTGATTTCGAGTTTCGTAACTCGAGATATGATTTTTCTTGTGACTGTAATGCAAGTAGCTAAAAAGCTGTGAATGTAGAAACAAATAATCTAAAGTTCTTAAAATGTTAAATTAAGTTTAGTAACACCTCATACTCGACTCCGGTGACGGTCTCGGGCGTGGGGGCGTTACAATTAGATAGAGATCGAAGCTGTCAGACATGAAAGAGGGGAGAGTTTAAAGAATAAACTGTACTTATTGGCTAGACCAAAAATTCTAAAAATTTTATGGTAAGAAGGGATATGAGTCTAGTTTTTGGGAAAATTAACGGATCTTAATTTTAAGTTTCATAGCTCCGTATATAAATAATTTAATGACTATAACTTGGGGAAACAGCTTAGCTGGAATTTGAATAAATAGAAAGAATATAAAAATAGCATGTTATCGCATTGCTTATTATTTTCATGCACGCTTACTAAGCGTAAAGCTTACTCCCTCCTTTCCATTTCTTTTAGTTTTGTCAGGTCAACTCGGGGTTGGAGATCGTTGGAGGCAGCATCACACTATCGAGCCATTATCCTTGAAGTATGGCATGTGTATGTTAAATGTTTTCTTGTGAGTGGCATGTATAGGGACTCAATTTTTCTATGATGATTATTGTTGTGATTGCCAAAGGTATTGGCTTATATTGATTTGTTGATTATAGCCATGAGATGTGGCTCATAATAATTTTGACTTATAAGACTATTTATCCATGATATGTGTTAATGTTTTGTGATGTAGCTAGACTAGTTTATCATGAGTAGGTGGAACTAATGCATAATAATGAGCTAATGGAATTCCATTGAAATCGTGTATGTGTGTGCATGTAAAGATGACAAAAAGGCTTGGAAATTAGCCTAAGTCTTAACCACACGGGTATAGACACGACCTTGTGTCTCAGCCGTGTGGAGGACACGGCCTCTGGCCACAGGCGTGTGCCTTGGCCATGTGCTCTTAAACGGTTGTTGATGTCATAAACAGATAGTTACATGGGCTGAGGATACGGGCGTGTCCCAAGCCACACGAGCGTGTGTGACCACACGGCCCTACCCACACGGGCGTGTGACTCTCTAAAGTTAGAAAATTGTTAAGTTGCCTAAAGTTTATCGAATTTTTTCGGTTTTGTCCCGACCCGCCCCAATATATGATTTATGTCTCAAAGGCCTGTATAAGGGACGATATGCATGTGTTTGAAAAGTTTTAATTTTGGGTGAAATTTGGTAACTTGGTTTTGTATGTTTGTGAATGTTTAAGTCCGGTAACGCCTTAAGCCCTGTCCCGACGTTGGATACGAGTGAGGGGTGTTACACCCAATCAGCTTGTTTGGCTGATTATTTGGCTTGCAAAATAGCTCCTAAAGACTCCTTGAATTTGAATTCAAACCCCTCCACTATTCATGTCTTTCTAGATTTGCCCCTACCTTAAAATAACAAGTTTGAAACCTTCAAACTTGCCACATGTGTGGCCGGGCATGAGGGGACTCTATGGCTACTGATGTTTTCTATTTTTAACAGCCTACTCAACCTATAAAACCCCCCTCCTTGGCTGTTCATTTAAAACACATCTCAAAACCTCTCATCCTTTCACTTCTCTCTCACTTTCTCTATTCAATCCCCTTCCGTTGTTCTTCATTTTCTTCCTTATTCCCTTGCCAATTTCAGCTCTTGAAAAGGAGTCCTTCAACCACCATTTGGAGCAGCATTCAAGTGTTCGTGGAAGTCTCGATTCAACAAGAACAAGTGAAGAAGGAGGAGTGAAGCAAACTAGTCAAGCCTCGGAGAAACACTAGTAGATTCTTGTTCCTTATCCTTTTAATTTTATTATTGTTTTTATGAACATGTCGATGAATAATTGTGATGTTGATATGTTTAATTTAATTAATATGGCTTAAATTTAATTCTTGTAGGTTGATTGCATTTTGTCCACTTAATTTATTAAAATTGTGTTTGTGTTGTTATAGGCCTTGGTAAGATGTTTGATTAAGTAAAACCATGACTAAGTTATTCTTGCATTACAATTGTAAGGTAACTAATGAATTAATTATTTATATGGATTGAAATTGTAATTAATTGACACAATACTTAATCAATGTATGTTTAACCATTTAAGGTAGCTGATGGTTAAATTAGCAACGGTATCTAACGATACATTAGCCTTGGATAACTTGTAAGATTATTATTAAACTGTTTCAAGGTATGAATACATTGTTACCTCACGTAATCTTTTATGTGCTTATGAGATTGAATTAATTGTTTGAATTGGCATAGAGATATGTGCAACAGATTGTTTTAATTTCATAAGTATGTATGTGCATTAACACATTTGCTTATTAAAATTTGTTTAATCGGTTGAATTGACATAGAGATATAGTCAAGAGATAAATGAATTTTGGTAGTTGAGTATGTTCATAAGTTAGCAAATTACCAAATTGCCGTGAATTTATTCGTAACAATATGAACATGAGTTTAGTAATTCTAAGTTAAGAAATGTAACTAATCTAGCACAATTATGTCATCTTGATTAAAATCATCTTTTGAAATCGTGTATTGGAACTTTTATTTTATTTTTATTTATTTTACTTAGCTAAAATCTTAGTTTTTAATCACCTCTTCAAATTAAAATATTTTTTTTCACCAAAGTGTTTTTAATTGCATTCATAAATAATTCTTTTCACAGTCCCTGTGGATACGATAACTCAACATTTACTTGTCACTTTATTACATGCTGCGATTGTGTACACTTGCACATTTCCATTGTTCTATATGCACAATTTATCACTAAAGAAACTCATTCATTTCTTAACCCTAAATGAACCATCATCTTCTCCAGAAAGGCCCACTCCACTCTATCAGAAGCGAAGGAGCCATGAGACCCATCCTTTCTCTTATTAAATGAATGCAATATCTCATATGCTATAAAAATGTTGTTAGTGATTTGTCTCCCTGATACAAAAGCCCCTTGAGCTTTATCAATGCATCCATCCAAAACTTGCCTATACCTGTTGACCACCACCTTAGAAATTATTTTGTAAAGAATAATACACTGGTTAATCGGTCAGAATTGAGTCATACTTGTTAGGGAATTGACTTTCGAGATGAGAACAATGTTTGTGTGATTAATTTTTTTTCATTTCCTACTAGCTATTTAGAACATGAACACAATAATTTGAGACCTCATTCCCTATTATATGCTAGTACCTTTGGTAGAATAAGGTTGGAAAGCCATCCGCACCTGATGCTTTCAGCAGTTCCATGCTTTTAACCGCTTCCACAATTTTATCTTCCTTGAAATCGGCTATCAACTCATCATTCATGCTTCCAAGAATACAAGGTTGAACCTTCATCAATACATGATTGCAATCTCGTATAGATGTTGATATGATTAACTCCTTAAAATAATCTGTCGCAATTTTTGCCATACCTTGTTCTTCACTAACCCATTCACCATTTTTATTCTGTAGTCCCCTGGTTATGTTTCTTTTCTTCTGAGAAAATACAAAGCTATGGGAATAAGACGTATTTCAATCTCTAAAATGTAAGCAATTCACTCTTGCACGTTGCTCCCAAAATAACTCCTCTTATCAACTTTTAGATTTAGCGCAAGCTTTATCTCAATCAACTCAGCCAAATTTTCCTTATCATGGATGTCAATATTCAGTTCATCCAATCTAGAATTCAATAAGGATGTCTTACATTTTCTGTCCAACTAATTTGCCTTCGCCCAGTTATTCAGCTTTAATCTCAACTCATCAGATTTAAAAGGCACATCCAACTTATCTGTTTCCCACCACCTCTGTACCTCATTATCAAAACCTTATTTGACTACCTAGTTTGCATTAAATTAAAACTTAGCTTTTCCTCTCACCTGTTTCTTCATTCTACTATCAATCGTATCTACCAAAATTGGACAATGATTAGAAATAACATGAGTGAGATGTTTCACACTATATTCCAAGAAAATATTCCACCAATCCAGGTTTGCCACCCCTCTTTATAATAGCTCGCAAATATTAGTCCCCAAAAGCTTGCCTCTTTCCCAATTGAACCACTGCCCTAAGAACCCCAAATCATTAAGATCACACTTGTCTAGAACTTGTCAAAAAGACATCATTCGATTCTTATCTCGAGGGCGCCCCTTTTTTTTTCAAACGAGTACAAAATTTCATTAAAGTTCCCTACCACTAACCATGGCATACTATTTTTTCTACTTAAATGTCGTAGCAAATTCCATGACTCCACCCTACAACATTCCTCTGGTAACCCATAAAACCCGATAAACCTCTATGGTGTCATACCTTTTTCTTCGCAAATCTCTACACCAATATGTTAAGATGAAAAATTACTTAACTAGACCTTACAATCACTTGCCCAACCAAAAGATAAGCCATATCTAGATCCCATAGCGTTCACATCAATTCTATTTGAAAAACCACACTTCTTCCTAACTCGTTCCATCATTCTTGCACTAACATTTGTTTCTATAATAAACCATATTGGGGGTTGAACATGTCTTACTTTATTTCTTAAATGCCTAACTGTCCGTGGTTGCCTCAGTCCACAGACATTCCAACTTAATATTTTCGTTATGTCTGGTCGATTTGCTTCACAGTAGCCGTTGATACCTTAGAAGAAACTCTGGAATCCTTTGAATCATCCTTGTGAGAAACAATTGAATTCATCTGATGCATCCTGTATTTTCTTACTAACTGCCATACCTAATGGGCAATCCTCCATGTCCGACCCCAACTCCATATACCCCTTATCATCTATCCATTAGTTTAGCCCCTTTTGCCTTACCACTCAATTCCCTTTTCGTTCTTGATAAAGATGAAGGTTTTGGCTAACACATAAACTCCTTTCCTCAATGTCGCCCTCCATATCCAATCCCATTGATTTAGTTACTGGGTTGTCATCTCTTAACCACTTACTAACCTCTACTGGTGCCCTCCTTGGGGGCACTCTAACCGATAAATCCCAACCAAAGGCTACTATTGCGATTCTAATGACAGTTTAACTGGACAGAATCCTTCACCATGCCCAAGTTTCCTACAAATGAAGTAGAAAAATGTGTTTTTTTTTTATATTGAAATAAAGCGTAAGTCGAATGGTTCTGGTCAATGGCTATTCTCTTTTTCCTTTTCAAGGGTCTCCGAACATCCAACTTGACTCTAATTCACATATACTTTTTAACTCCCCTAGTTACTGAAGCAGCATAATATTCCACAAATTCTCCAATGAAATCACCCAATTGACACGCCATTTCCTCAGACATAAAACCCACCGACAAATTGTGAATTTGAACCCAGAACTTCGTAAAGAAAAGCGAAACTTTAGGTTTTTTATATTTAGATTTAATTAATTAATTGAATTGAGAAATTGTTAGAGTTATTTTATATTTGGGTTAGTTTATACATGGGTAATTAGGTATTGTGTACTTGAATATTGCGTTGGGTATAGGCATTGGGTTGAGTTTAATATTTAATCGATTTATTCGACTTGAATATACAAAACCAATAATCGAACCGAATAAAATCAATTATTTCAGTTTATTTAATTTGAATTCCTTAATTTAATCTGTTTAATTGATATAATGCATTGCTTTACTCTAACTAGTTGAATTCTTATAACACATTATTTTAATAGTTTATGGTTTGTCTTTGTAATTCAGTTTACAAGTTTTAATTTTTGAATGGAAATTATTTATGTAAAAAATAATAATTAGAGTGAGTTAATTATTAATAAATTTATAATTTAGTCACCTAGATTCAAAAAAGTTAGACTCTTTGCTAAGACAACAAATGTGGGGAAAAGTAAATTTACAACTTATCATTAATTATTAGTAATTTTATAATTTTATCATTCAATTTCAAAAGTTACCAGTTGATCACTAAATTAGTAACAAATTTATACTTTCATAGCATGACCTTTACACCATTAGTCTTTAGGCTAGTTCTCCATTAATGTTGCACTTGAAAAATGCTTTTGAAAATGTGGTAAAAAAAGTAGTGTAAAAAAATATGGTTTGTTAATTTTGTGTTCTCCATTCCTTTCAAAAATTGTGGTTGAAGTTTAAAATGTTTTTTTTTGATATGATAATAGAAAGATACAAATTAATTAAGTTATATGGTATTTGAATAATTTAATATAATGATACGTGAAGTATAAATTTTAAATACCTTTCAAACAATTAATAAAAATATTTGTAAAATTAATCATACATAAAATATTTTTAAAACTTAAATATAATAATAAATAATATTTAAATAATTTAATATAATGTATACATGAAATATAAATTAATTTAATTTTTTATATACCTATTAAATATTTAATATAAATAAGAGTATACACAAAAGTTAGCTTTAAATTTTTGGTGAAAAAGAATATTTGAAATCCCAAATGTAATGAAAAATAAAGTTTTCCCATTATTGTTGCGGTTGACAAGTAATTAAATAAATTTTCTTTTAAAAAATAGTGTATAAGAAAATAATTTTTCTTTTAAAAATAGCGTAAAAAAGTGTGATTTTTTAATTTAAAGCGTTCGTCATTCGTGTAAAAAAATTGTAGCGAGAAGTTGGAACCAAAATTGCTGTGAAGCCTGGTCCCATCGGAGCTGTAAGAGAGTAATCTTTAATGGAAAACCGAAAAGTAAATAAAAAATCAGAAACGACAGCTAAAATTTTGTCCTTCTGCACAAATTGCCAGTAGTCTTTTTTATTACTTTTTGGAAGTGGACTTTAGCAGTCGCCGGAGCTATTTTCTTTTTCTTTCTAAATGATCAACATTATTTCCAGAAAAAATCGATAAAGACTTGGACTTACAATTCCGATATCAACCTCAATCCTCAGTGCAGCTTCCCAGAAATTTTCTAATCAAGAGCCACCGGCTAGCCGACGATGGCGATGGATCTGCAAAGCCCTAATAATGATATTGTACAGAAACGCACTATGGCTTCAATGGAGGAGAAATTGCTGAAGTCCAGGCAGCGAAGGTCTAATCCCGAACCTCACACCATCTGTCCTTTTCCCGATTCCCTTATCAAAGTCCATGACGAGATCCGATGGCCACAGTTAACATCCTTCGGCCCTTGTCGCCATCGCACTCACCGTTTTCTTCCCTTTGAAAAACGCAAGTGGGATCTTCTTGACGAGTTTCTTACTCGGACAAAAAGAAATTGGCAGTTCTACTATGAGAGATTGATGAATTCAATAGATCAAATAAAAAGATGCTACTCTGAGGAGGTTGATAAGCCTGCTGATGATCATGAGCTTGTTGAAATGATGTTGCTCGATGGTTCTTTCATGGTGGAGCTCTTCCTTCGATATGAAGAGGGTAAGGATTTCACGCCGCCACCCCCATGGTCCGTCCAAACTTTGATTGCGGATCTGCTGAAACTGGAGAATCAGTTACCCTTTTTCGTTCTTGAGATCTTGTTCGAATTGTCCACGGTTGGCCCCCCGATCCGCTCTTTGTCTTATCTTGCCTTAAGATTTCTGAGTCAAGCTTTCTGCAAATCTCCAGAAATGGTGAAAGCCCAGGTTCGAAAGCCCAAGCATTTACTAGACTTATTCCGCCGGAGTCTCCTTCCAGCAACTAACTTAGATGAAGATTCACATCTAAGCAAGCACGATCGTCCGATGCACCCGATTCAAAGCGTAAAACATCTACGGACTGCAGGAATATCAGTAAGACAAAGGACAGCGAAAAGCCTCCTGGAGATAGATTTCAAAAAATTTCAAATCCCGCCTTTAGCTCTTAAAATCCCGCCCCTCGCCATTGATGATTTCACCAAGGCTATCCTGGTGAACTGTGTTGCTGTGGAGCAATGCTTCATGGATGAATCCAAACATTTCACTGCTTATGTATGCTTCATGAGTTGCCTGATGAAGCAACCCGAAGATGTCGGATACCTTCGTTCTGCTGACATTATCAATGGCTTTTCGCGAGATGAGGAGAGTTTCATAAACATGCTGAATGGGATTGGTACAAAAGTTAGTTCCACTTTGCGAGAATGCTATCTGTGTAAGCAATTCCGAGAAATTCACTGCTATTACAATAGTTATTGGGCATCCATTAGCCGCTCTTTCTTCCAATACAATCATATCATGCTGTACTGTTCTTTGCTACAGATTGTCGTCAGTATTGTTGGCTGGCGTGTCTCTGGAAATTAAGCTGCTTTCCTTGCTTTTCCTTTAGTGGTTTCCAGTGTATTTCTTCCAGAGATTTATTCATCCAACTCAAATGCATAAAAACAATATACCTTTAACGAGTACCAAGCAAAATTTAAACCTAAATGTAATCATAGATATCACCATACCAAATAATTGAACAATGAAACCGAATCATGCATTAATTTTTAAATATAAGAAACCGGCCAAATTTTTTATTTTTATTTTTACAAAGATAATGCTCATACTTTCAGCACCAAACACTGTCGTAAGGTTTCATTCCATTATTTTAGAATAGCATGCGGTATGGGATGCCCAACTCATTACTTGGACAAGCAATCCAAACAAGAAAACCATTGCGCACACTAAAATTGCAGCAGCGTTGCTCAGTTTCAATAGAATACCTTGCTACATAATTTACTTGGGTGTTGATCCTACCAGTTCCATGTGCTGTATTAGGTTGACTACTCGATTGCTGTAATATAATTTTAAGAAAAATAATTCAGACAAGATGAATTCTCAAATATGCATTTCAGTGGTGATCGTCGGCATTGATGAAAAGGTGGCTGTCCGGGTGTGAGAGATGAAAACATACCTGTAACCCCACTCATTATCGTACCATGAAACAAGCTTCATGAATGAATTGCCCAACCCTATCCCGGCTTTGGCGTCGAATATGCTTGACCTGAAATAAAACAATCCCATTAGAACCTTAATTGCCAACAATTAAGAAATAGGAAAAGAAAAAAAAAAAAGGGCAAATTTTCAATATATAAATAACTGACAGCAAAATCTATATTAAACAGACATCAAAGTCCTTAAAAATACTGCAATATTATATAACCCAACTGAATAGTATCCTACCATTGCTCCTTAATCATGGGGGGAAAGGGGGAAAAAGAAAAATTAAATGATCTGCTCCAGAAAGATGAAAATTCCCTATAAGCAACAAACACATTAGGACCCTTCACAACTAAATTATACGGTAGAGATAATATATCATGTGAATTACATAATACATCACAGCAGAGCAAAAGGCACATGCGGGATGGATTGTACATTAGAGAGAGAAAGATAGAATACCTTGGATCACCAACAAAATCACTAGAGACAACATCCTCATCTGTGTATCCTAGAATGCCTTTAAGTGGCCCCTCTGAAGCACGCCTTCAAATAAAATTAAGGTAGAATCTAAGTGAATGCGGAAAACACTAGTGAATGCGGAAAACACTTAAGAAGAAGAAGAAGAAATAAACGAGAATGAATGGAGACAAAAGAAGGAACAAGGAAGATACTTAAAGCAAAAAGTTCGAAAACTCACTTTATGGCTGCTTTGACAGTTTCATATGAGGCACTCTTTTGAAGCCGGCAGGTTAAATCCACAACAGAAACGTTGGTTGTAGGGACACGGAATGCCATTCCTGTAAGCTTCCCATTGAGTTCTGGAAGAACTTTTCCAACAGCCTACAAGAAAAACACAAATCATTATTTAATTTTAGTTACAATTATTCTCAAAAACAGTGCTGTAGTTATCTGGCGATTTCCCTCTTATACCTTTGCAGCACCAGTTGAACTGGGGATGATATTTTGCCCAGCTCCTCGACCGCCACGCCAATCTTTCATTGAAGGGCCATCAACAGTCTTTTGCGTTGCTGTATATTAAAAATTACCGCATTATCAAAACAACACAATATAATCTGATGTGAGAAAAATTAGGGGAACACTGACTTGATACCTGTAGTTGCATGGACTGTTGTCATTAAACCCTCAATAATACCGAATTCCTCGTGAACCACCTGCAACATGATTGCCAAATTAAAAGAAAACCAGATGTTTCATGGGGAAAATGTTCAGATGATAAATACTGTCAAATACGGCCAGATGGACCTGCCAACCGGCATGAACCCAAAACATACAAAAAGCAAAACTTCACACGGTCAAACAATTCACCATGTTTAAGTCTTACTAAGTGTTAAAAAACAACGGAAATCAGATTTTGTTTAAATTCCTACTTTACAAATAAGATTAACAAAACCTAAAATCTGAGGATGCAATTATACCTTGGCAAGTGGAGCAAGACAATTGGTAGTGCAACTAGCATTAGAAACTACGTTCATGCTTGGCTTGTAGGACTTCTCGTTTACTCCTACCACAAACATAGGGGCATCTGTAGAAGGGGCAGAAATTACAACTTTCTTGGCACCACCCTGAAAAACAGATTAGTAAAAGTTTTTGGGGCTTCTCTAAAAAATGCATGCACTCACAGGTGGCTTTTGCTATGTGCTTGCTTTTATGTGATAATACAACAAAGCAGGAATATTTCAACAACCTTCATATGAGCAGAGGCCTTAGAAACTGTAGTGAAAATACCAGATGACTCAACAACAAACTCAGCCCCAAATTTGCCCCAAGGGATCTCTGCAGGGTCCCTGGTCGATATCATTAAAATGTCATCCCAAGTTGAGATAATTTGATAGGAAATGGTTTAATCAAATGAAGAAACAGGATTTTATGTTGTTATAGTTTATGACATAAGAATAACACATCTTAGAGAGCTATGACACACAAACAAGCAATATAGAGTGTTAGGATCGATCCGATTAAGTAACAAATTAAAAAAAAAATAGAATAAATTGAGAAATTGAATATACAAATTTAACGTGAAAAAATCCCTCCAAATAGAATAAAAAATTACGAGCAAAGATAATTTTACTATAATGACAAAAAAAGAAGAGTATAAAAGATGGAGATAAAAACTAAACCCCGACAACTCAAAAACATAAAATTCTGTAAATGTGTTATGAGTTCTAATCTCTAATGGGTGTATTTTCTAAGGTTGTAAAAGAACCTAATTATAGGCTAAATTAGTAGGTCAAATAAACTATATTAATAAATGTTAAATTTATTATACTAATAAATACTAAATCTTCTAGAAAGAAAATATATTTTGTTTAACTTGACTTGCAAGCAATTTCTTAGAATTTGGGTCACACAACTCTAACACGGAGCCAACGAACTTCTCACTGGAGAAGGTATTGTGCTTGGAGTGTTTATGCTCGGTTTTATCTTGAGGTTTGTCCCCTGACTCTAAGGAGAGTCTAATGGGTTCACAGAGTTTGAAGAGCGCCTCTCCACTAACCAAGTAAAGTGTTTAAATATAAGTATTTGTTTAGATTAATTAGTTTATATTCATATATAAAATGGTTTTATTTTTATCTTTTTCTTGAAATATTTTGAGAACTTAAATTAAATTTTATGGCTTAATGCTCATTTTAGCCCTTAAACTATATATGTTTTCTTACTTTCATACTTAAATTTTTTTTTTGGGCTCATGAAGTCTAAAAATTGAAAAAAATTTAACTTAAAATTTTAAAATTAAAAAAAAATAAAAAATATAAATTTTAGAAAGTTTTTAATAACTTTAAAAAATTGAAAAAAAATTATATATTTTTAAATATATATAAAATTTTGAAAATATTTAAAATTAAAAAAGAAACATCAATCAACGTCCAATCACCACTAAATAACATTGGTCAATAGTTGGTCAAAATTAAAAATATTTTTAAAATATTTAATTTTTAATATTTTTATTTTTAAATTTAAATTTAAAAATTTAAATTTGAATTTAAAATTTTTAATTTTAATAAACTTATTATCACATTGCATATTCAAATTGATTGGATGCGTCATGTGACATATTCTAATGTCACATCTCCCCATAGTATCCTTCCATGTCAGCACCGTGTCCATGTTGGACACTATTATGATACTGGTATGAGGAATTTCGTGTACATGCTTCATGGTGGGAAAGCACGTTCAATTTTCAAAGAAATCAATAAAGGACCAGAACCATACCTTTTGTTTACAACATGTATTTGCTTGCCATTAATCTCCAAGGTGGACTCATCCACAACTCTGATCTTTCCCTTAAAGCCTCCATGAGTTGAATCGTATTTAAACATATAAGACTGGATAAAGAACAAAAGATGATGGTGAATAATAACAACTGTTTAGTGGTGTGAGAAATTATAACAAGTGCCATGGAACTAAACACAACAACCCCAAGCTACATAATACACTTAACAAGTTAACATCAATGAGCATCTACAATTTATTGATTCTGAGTACACGTAAAGGAAGTTTGATTGTAACTCCAGGAGGCCAACAAGAAAAGAGAATTTTCTATGTCAGAATACACAAGCCTAAAATTTTTCTATATTGACCAAACCAAGTGCAAATGGGCATGCTTACCATGTACTTAGCATCAATAAAAGGATCATTGACTGCTACCACTTCAATATCATCCCTTGAGTTCGCTACTCTTAAAACCAACCTTCCAATACGACCAAAACCTGCAAAGATTCATTGTCAAAAATGAGTTGTTACAAGATACATCATGCTATCTAGAGCAACAGGGACTTCCAAATCAAGATTAATCTACTTGGTTTTGGACATTAAGACTTGAAATAAATATTTTAAATAGAATTTTAATTCTTTCCCGCCATTACCACAAGCTTAGCAGACCATTCAGTAAGATCTCCAAATGCTTTTAGCTACACCTACATCAAAATACACTTCCTAAACACATGACCTACAGCAACTGAACCATAGGAAAAAAGTTAACAGAACCTTACTGATCTTAAAATTGATCGGAACAAAAGTGTAAGCATTAACTGAGTTCCAATTGTGCATATTGATTCTGATACTTTTCAACCATATATATTTTAACTGTATATGTGAAGTTATAAGCTGAAGTTCTGGATACATTATTGTTTGTCAAGAAGGAGGCGCCTATGGTACCTGCCCAAACCCCATCCACGCTTACACACAAACTAAGCCTAGGATGCTAGTTCACTGCTATTTTGCAAGCATACTGAAAGCAACTCAAATAAAGCAAAGTACAAGCTTGATGAAGATAAGAAAACATACCATTGATTCCAATCTTTGTCTTCCCGCTTTTCCGTGACTCTAAACAAATGAGAAACAAGCCAAAAACAGAACATCAGTGCATACAACTTCTGAAGTAATTTTAGGAAAACTAAATAAGCCTATTTATTACTAGCCAAAAAGGAAAAAAGTAAGCCTAGCATAAAAAACAGTTGATATAAATTAAAAAAGTTTTTCAAATTCTTACTTGGAGTCGCGGGAGGAATTTTGGCAGCAGTGGCTTTGATGGGCTGGATACTCCTTGAATTGCATTTCCTAGACAGATGAATAATTTTTAAAACCCTTCGGTATCTGAGGAAAAGACCAAATAATTGCAAACTGAAGCAAATCATGATAAGGCAGTTCGGGATAACTCAACTGTAAGGAAACAGACGTAGTCGATAATGCAGCACCAAAAATGGAGTTGAGATTCCCACTAAAACCAATGCTTGAAACCTGAACAAAAGAGCATTATCATTCAGGATTCAGATTGCCACAAAAAATGAGTTGGATTCCCCATTAAATAATACATCATTAGTAAGGAAACAAGTAACTAAAGAAACTGATTTATTCAACATGAGTTTTTCAAATTTCCCATATTCGCCAAAACAACGTAAACGACTTAACAAGTAATGTTTTCTCACCAACCAGCCTAACAAAATGTAACAAAGTCGAAAAGTAAATATCTACACAGCAATCGCGGCTAAACTAAATAAAACATGCATGACAAGGTATTGGAATTCTTAATACTCCGTTTGTTTCCCAAGAAAACGTACTACAAAAGTACTAGGGAAAGAATGCCTTGAAGTTGCACAAATTTCAATCATTCAGCATAAGTTCAGCTCAGCTGATTATATATTTCCCTTTAAAGACACCAAAAAAAAAAATGGAAAGGAAAGTTTGTCAGCCATTTTAAAAGTTTTATGGTGCTGATCAGGAAGTGGAGGACCTTGAGGCGATAGGAGGGTGAGAGAGAGAGGTCGGAGGCTTCGATATGAAAGGAGGCTGCGGCAGTGGATCTGATGAGAAAAGAGAAAGCCATTGCGGAAGCGCTCTGTCTTCGGAGAATGGAACTTTTTTTTTTTTTTTCCTAAATAAAATGAATGAGAGATATTAAAATGCAGAGTGGAGTTTCTTAAGAAAGATGAAAAGCCAACGCTTTCTCCGAGTCTGAGATTTGCCTAACTGTTTTCCCCGAGCAATTTTGGTTTCCTCCGAAACAATTGGAGAGGTTCCAAAATTCATTAATTAGATTTAGTATATTCCTCACCAACAAATATTGCAATTTTGCAAGGTTTCACAATTCTAACACTTGGATAAATCATTAAAATTAGTTTCCATTCATTTAATTTTTAATTAAAATATTTAAATTAAAGATAATTATTTGATACACTTGCAATTTAGAATTATAAATTAAAATTTTATCATATATTTTAAGTTATATTTAAAAAATTTAAAAAATAAAATTTGTGTGATGGCTTGTGAAATAAATTTTTTTTAAATTGTGTATTAAATAATTACCCTTAAAATATTTATATATTTTTTCCGCCTCTAGAAAAATTAAAAAATTTCATAAAAGATTATTTGAAAAAATTGATATTCGATTAGTTAATTTACTTAACTCTTACGAATCGGGTAAAAAGGTAAATTGATTATCTTACTATAAAATAAATAATTTATTTTTATGGATTATTATTTAATAGATGATAAAATGAAGTTAAAAAATGGTCATACCGATGTTATTGTTTTATAATATGCTCATAGATTTAGCTATTTTAGTTTCGACTATGCAACGTTATTCGTTCAGCCTCTAGTTTGATTTATGCTATTTTGCCCTTAGGGCCTTTTTCCTTTTTCTATTTTTTTTTTAATTATAGAAAAAACCTTTGTTTTCATTGACCTTTTTAGTGTTTACGGGTAGAGTGGCCAAAATCTGCTTTCAGTCTCGAAATTTTTCTCCTCTGCCACTTCTACATTCTCAGGTAACTCTCTAGATCTCTCTTCTATTTCCCTTTCGATTATATCCCTCATTGATTCCTTGTTTAATGACTTTCATTCATCTCGCAATCCAACTCTTCTTTTATGTGGTGTAGTTTAAAACGAAAAGACCTCTTTAAATTCCTTTCTTCTATTTTCATTTTTATTTTTTATTTGAGTTGAAGGTGGTTGGTTATGGATTCTCAGCTTCTACGACTTAACCCACCCAACAATCTTTCTATTAAACCATTACACTCCCCCCATTTTCCTTCCTTCGCCGCCCCTAGTTTCATCCGTCTTTCCTCACTTTCTTTTCCTTCAGCTACAGTCACAGGTACTTTCTTGCTCGAAATATTTTAATTGTTATGTGAAAATGTTTGCTGTTCGCATTCCGTTTCTTTTACTGATTATACACCCTTACTGGATTTTTCCAATGCTCTGTTTTGTTGGTGGCATCCGATCATTTGCCTCATTAGTTGTATGAATCGTTTGATGAAAACTTCAGTTAATCTCATTTGCCATAAACTTGTTTTGGTAAAATGGTACTACTTATTTGTTCATTGCATCTGAGCATTTGACTCAATAATTTTTACATGAATCCTTTACTCAAAACCAGGGTTTGAATCTCATTTTTCCATAAAATTGTTCTTGTTTTGTGCTTGATAAAAGATATTACCCAGTTTAGGAAACGTTGAGAAACATGTGTCTTTTTCTATCCATCACTATTGCAGGATCGGCTTGTAAGAGAATAAGGTGTGCAATGAAGTCTTATAAGTTATCAGAACTTAGTCATGTTGAGGTAGAGAGCTTGAAGGCTCGTCCTCGCATAGATTTTTCTTCCATATTCAGTGTGGTGAGCTTGTCTCGTCTTTCCTCTATCTCCTTTTGCTCTTTTCTGATACATATCTTCATTCAGCCCCTGCTGGTTTTAAATTTTCTTATTTGGTATGCTTCTCAGATCCAACCAATAGTTGATGATGTCCGCAGCAGAGGCGATGCTGCAGTTAGAGTGTCGGTGCTGCTTACAGACTTTGCAGTCCTTTTTTTATTTTTCTGTGATCATTTCTAATAATGTGGTTAAAAAACGTGGTTGTTTGAAAATATATTTATTGTGCAGTTATACTGAAAAGTTCGATAAAGTTAAGCTAGAGAAAATAGTTGAGAATGTCTCAGAGCTTCCTTATCCAGAGGTACTTTTTATCTGAAAATTATTCTCCTTGAAATCTCATTAAACTTCTAGTTTGTTTGTTGAACTTATTTTATATCCATTGCCTTTCTTTGCCATGCTGTCATGTCTCAGCTTGACCCAACTATTAAAGAGGCATTTGATGTGGCATATGACAATATATATGCATTTCATCTTGCTCAAAAGTCGGTGGAGAAAAGTGTTGAAAATATGAAAGTAAGTTAATATTTCTGCTTTCGTATTGCATAATCCTTATATTGTCAACATAATAAACATCATAGTACTCTGATAGGGTGTTAGATGCAAAAGGGTTGCTAGGAGTATTGGTTCCGTTGGTCTTTATGTACCAGGGGGAACTGCTGTCCTGCCTTCAACTGCTCTAATGCTTTCTGTTGTAAGTTGATGAAATTGACTACATTAGATATATATCCAGTTTGCTTTCTGTTCTAAGGTAGGTCTAGATTTATTTGACATTTGGCTTATTCCTCGCCCCAGCCTGCACAGATCGCTGGATGCAAAACTGTTGTTCTTGCAACTCCCCCAGGCCAAGATGGCAACATATGCAAGGTATTTTTTTATTGCTTTTATTGAAATTAAAAATAACGAAAGAGAATGCTGATCAATATTTTGCTATAGGAGGTGCTCTATTGTGCCAAGAAGGCCGGTGTAACTCACATACTTAAAGCTGGTGGAGCTCAGGTCTGAGAACAATGAAGATATGCTCACACATCCTATATTCGAACGTCAATATTATTAGATCTTAATACTTTTACTTAAACTGAATTTTACAGGCCATTTCTGCTATGGCCTGGGGCACAGAATCTTGCCCAAAGGTAATGATTCTTTGTGAACTTTTTCTCAGTTCTTGAGTTTTAATACTGATAGATATTTATGGAAATTTTGAAGACATATGGGTAATGGATTTCTTGTGTTTTCTATCAGTAATTAGAAAGAAATTGTCCTTCCTTTCGAGTCTAACTGATTAATCAAATTCTTTTCTATGTTCTTGCTAAGATATCTGTAACCTGAATTTTATACATTCTCTCCTTGACTAATTTACATTTTATGTATTGAACTATTGATGTTATGCCATGTGGCTAGAAAATTGCATTAGAAGCCTTCAGTTTTTTGTGTTGAGTGTAATTTAATTAATCCTACAAAAATGCAAGTTTTCAGACAGACTTATCATGCATGGTTGGTCAATTTCTCTTTCACTACTTTCTGTAGGTGCCTTTGTGTGGATAATAGCATGCAGTTGTGAAAATATAGGTAGTATGGCAAAATATTGATTTTAAATGGTGCTGAACCATATCTTTCAGAAATTGTAATGATGATCAGAAAACTATTAATAACTAGTATATTATCAGAAAGCTACAACAGGTTTATGGTTCTCTTTATTGCCATTTGAGCATGTATAGTAGACTAAGAGAAGTCTTATACCCTACGTGAAAATAATTCCACAACAGTTGATAACATAGTTCTAGACTTCGAATATGATTACCTGTTGAAGGCATGAAAACTCTGACAAGATAGCATATATTTTAGGAAGAAAGATGAGATTTTATTTATCATGACTGGACTTTTTCAGCTTTTTGTTGGTGCTAACAATTTTGCCTTCATTGCAGGTTGAGAAAATTTTTGGACCCGGAAATCAGTATGTAACAGCTGCAAAAATGATACTCCAAGTATGATTTGCTTTCTTTTTGAACTTGTACTTAAGTTCGATCCAGTCAAACAAAGTTGTAGACATTGTCCTCTACTTGATTTGATTTTACCTTCTGTTCCTGTTTCCCTGCAGAATAGTGAGGCTATGATTTCAATTGACATGCCTGCTGGCCCTTCAGAAGTTTTGGTTATTGCTGACAAACTTGCCAGTCCTGTACATATAGCTGCAGATTTGCTATCCCAGGTTTTCACTTGTTTTTTAGTTCTAATTTGCTACCTTTTTACTTAAAATTGTATCTTGACCTGTTCTTGTTTGTCTTTACTATATCAGTGAGTGATCAAATTAGCAATATCAAGTTTTTTGCTGTTTCATGAAATACTCCATCAGGACAGCAAAGATTGTGTAATTTACTTGATCAATTTAGAGAACTATATCTGCCATAGGGTTTTCTTTTGGCCTTTATAATGAACTAGTCTGGCTTTCTTTCTGTAAATCAAGATGCTAGAACCTATCAAGTTCAAGGTCATTTTGTGCATTGCAATCTCAATTGTTGTTACTTCTGTTAATATATAATTTCAGGGCTGTATATTGTAAATCACTATGTGTGATGAAAGAACCCTTTTTTCTTTCCATGTTTAGGAGGTAAGAGTTATTCATATGAACTGTAATCAGGCCTATTTAAACCAGAAGAGGATATTGAGTCGTAGTTGCCAGAGTGATTCAAGGAATTAGATCTTGCTTTGTAGTTATAGTTTGACTATTTCCTGGTCAAGGATCAATCAAGCTTTTCATCGTTCAAAAAGGGGAGATGCTGTGCTTGATCATCTATTGTCTTTGCTTCTTAGAATTGAGAGCTTGTTGAGCATGAATGTTTCTCATTTGTGTTGAACTCGTTTTAAGTTTCTCCTTGTATATGGAGGGTCAAGGCCTCATATGAAGAGTCAGAGCAACATAAAGTCTTTGACAGTTTTGGGAGGCTTTTTCTCCTGCACTATATATATATATATATTTAATTATCCATGTTTTTGTCCAATTTTCAATTTTTCTGGGTTTTAGTTTTCATTTTAAAACGGAGAACTATTTGTTAAACCCAAAACTTGCAAAGTAGACTATTCAATCCCTCTCATGATGCCATGTTAGATGCTTCTTTTGTTCCATTGTTGGAGAATAAAGCATAGTGTTGATAATTAGTTTGCTGCTTTTGTGGCCCCAAGGGATGTGTCACGGGTTAAACTTGGGATTTTTAGTTTACAACCATCAAATTTGAACCTTGGGAAGGGAGGGTAGCATTATGGGGAATGGAACATGGTTATTGTCCTCACTACAGCCCAAGCTTCAGTTTGCCTTGATCTGTACAGAACATAAAGAAGCTGTTTCTATTGGACTTGATGTATGTACTGATAAAAGCTGCTATTTTCAGGCTGAGCATGGACCTGATAGCCAGGTTGTTCTTGTAATAGCTGGTGAGGGTGTGGATCTTAAAGCTATTGAGGAGGAAATTAGTAAACAGTGCAATAGCCTTCCAAGGGGAGATTTTGCTTCAAAAGCACTAAGCCATAGTTTCACTGTTTTTGCTCGTGATATGGTTGAGGTTGGGTTCCATTCTCCTGCTGTTCATCTATTTTGATTCCAACTTTCATGCAATGACTTTAGATGGTGAAAATTTATCAAGGTTTAAAGGAAAAGCTTTTATTGTACTTGGCTAATGTTTAGAAGTTTGAGTTTTTCCCTGTTCGGGTTTATTTCTATTTGGTTCTTGCAATCATACAATTCAAGCATATAAAATATCTTGTACTCTGCTTTATGGAATTTCTCATGAACAGTTTCTTTTTAGGCAATCTCCTTCTCAAATTTATACGCGCCAGAGCACCTGATCATAAATGTGAAGGATGCGGAGAAGTGGGAGGGTTTTGTTGAGAATGCTGGTATTTTGCATCTTTTGTTTTACATTATTTTATTATAGCTTTTACTTGTTCTCATAATGATCCTTGTGATAGCAGTCAGTATCTAGTTTAACAATTCCCCTTTTCAGTAGCTAACTTGCTCTGTCACTACGACGTTATCTTGCTCCAACATTTGAATTACATGTCCTCCCTCATTTGCATATTTATAACTTTCCTACAAGTTTTGTACTTGTTCTTGTGTAATTGGTTTGAGATCCAAGTAGAGAACATGCAGGTTTTATGTAATCGATCTTCAAGTAATGTAGCCAACATAACAAGTTCACCTCTGCCAAAACTATATTTGTTGAGCTTGATTGCGATTTCGGTTAAGCTCTTTGCCATGTTCCTGCAGGTTCCGTGTTCCTAGGGCAGTGGACACCAGAGAGCGTGGGAGACTATGCAAGTGGGACCAATCATGTTCTTCCCACATATGGCTATGCGAGGATGTATGGTGGCGTGTCTCTTGACTCTTTCCTGAAGTACATGACTGTTCAATCTTTGACAGAGGAAGGCCTGAGAAACCTTGGCCCATATGTGGCCACCATGGCTGAAGTTGAGGGGCTTGATGCTCACAAACGTGCCGTAACTCTCAGACTTCAAGATATGGAAGCCAAGCATTCTTCAAGTATAAGATGATATGCGTCAAATCAGATTGGATGCTATTTTACCTTGTCTGACAGAGCAAAAATTTGCCTTTTAAATATTGTACTGTAACATATAATCCCCTTGAACTGCCGTGCATGCAGGCGGTCTAGAGACTTGGGTTTAGTCTATTTTTCCATCTCATTGGATAATACCAAATAAACTCATGAATGGATACCATTGCTTTTGGAGATATCAGCTTTGAAATGGAAAAGTTGTGGAACAAGACAAGAAAAATAATATAGTTAGGCGTTTCTGATGCTACACGAGAAAAGCATACTCTTTTGCTATTTGTTTTATGGCCTGAGATTGCCCGAGAATCACTCAAGAAAAATGCAGTCCATACAAAGAATACAAGGAAAATAACGCAATGAGACAATGGGGGGTTTTGGCTGATTTTCTGCTTTTTCTTGCAAAAGAAAAACATATTTTTCACATACCATAAGAGTTATTTGAGGAGAGCAATTTTTCAAACAACTTGCAACATCGGCAATCATAGAAGTATTCTGGGGGGTGTTTCTTATCTTCCTTTAATTTTTTTCAAATTGTCACCACATTGGGGATAATGTAGAATTAAGCAAGGGGTATAAATTGCTTATTTTATTGTTATTATTACATCACTGTCATGTTGCATTTGCTTTTGAGCTCGCTATTTTTTTATTTATTCATGTTATAAACCATTTCGTGCTCACGACTTAGTCTAGAATCATAACTTGCTATGCTTCCAGACATGTGTCATAATTCAATGATTCATTCTTGCTTTTCACTCTAAAATGACCAGAAATCTCACTGCCTTTTCATAAGCATTTAGGTGTATGATAATCTTGTCTTGTCCCTTGCATATGGTGTTAGAAGTTGATTAAATTGGGTTAATATTTATGTGCATAATGAACACTCCATGAAAGCGGTCAATTACTGAAACTTACTTGAACACTGGTGCGAAAAAAAAATGGTCTACATTATTTCTTCTTGAAATAAAAAAAGAAAAATGGTTAGAGTAAAATACTTCGCTAATTGCTCGAGGTTATGAGTAATATATTAAGAATTGTGATCAATTGAGTAATTGGGGTGGAGTATTTGGGTTATCATCTCATTTCGCGTTAAAAGATCAAGTGACATGTTAAGTCATTACTTTACGTTTTTGACTTTGACAGTTATGAGTAGAGCTAGTAGTTGTTTAGAGGTGTTGAATTGAGTAAATAGGGTGGAATGTTTGAATTGAAAATTTGATCACACTCTAAATAAATTATTTGATTTGAAGGAGAAAAAGAAAAAAAAAAAGAAAATTGGAGAAGAGAGAAAGAGGTTGAATAATAATGTTGGTGTCTTAATAGGTTTTGTAAATATCGATTTCTATGACAATTAATTAAAGATTGTTAATTGAAAATTTTCACATTTATTGCTTGTATTGCAAGTCGAAAGGGCTGTTTTAAATACAGCCCTTAGCTTAATTTGAGTAAGATTGTGGAATGCTGTTCTTTTTAAAAAAAAATTGATTGATTTAATGGTGAAATATGGGATATGTTTGAGGGTAAGCATACACTAAATACTTTATTTTTATAAAATTTTGGGCACGATGATATTATTTTTGGTGTTTATTGTCTGATTTTTAAGGGTGTTTATAATTCGGTTAAAATCGAATTAATCAATTGAACTGATCTAATTCGATTAATTGGTCGGTGACTGAATTTAGTTCGATTGGAGGTCAATTAATAATTTTTAAAAATTTTAGTTATTGATTAATTCAATCCAAAATTAGATAATTAACCAAATTTATCGAAATAAATAATATATATTGTTTATATAATATATATTAGCCAGCCGACCACCCCTAGCCCAAGCCCCCACTATAAACCCAACCCAAATATGCATTTATAAACACAATACAAGTCAATAATTATTTAATTATAAAATTAATTTATATTACATAAATATTTTAATATAAAAACCCTAAAAGACCTAAAAACTAAAAACAAAAAGTGGAAATATAAATATACACTCCCTAATCTGAAATAACCTAAAATCGAATACTTTTTAGTGCCAACAGCCTGACATCGACACTAACACACTTACCGGTGTTCAGAGTCCACTAGGTCACCATCATCATTTGTCTGCCATCATCTTTCACGCCCTAAGCCCCTAACCCAATGCACCTTCGACTTCAAGCTTTAGCTCTCTTCCGCCTAATGGTCGATAACTTGACACACTCACCGCCACTCAACATCTATCAAGTCACCATCATGTTCGTCCTCCACCATCGTATTTTTTTTTTATATTTTGTGGATTAGTTGCTAGAACATTATGAAGTAAATTTTTTTTTCATTTTACCAAAACTCAACTTTGAAGTAGTTAACAAAACAGTCACCTAGATTTCATTTCAGTCATTCAACTTTTGAAAAATAACGAAATAGTCACTAATGTTATAAAAAAGTGATAACACAGTCACTGATTAATAGTTTCTATTAGTGTCTTAACGGGACCGTTGATGTGACAAGTTAACTAGCTGACGTGGCCAGTCACAGTGGAAATCACTCAATTTATGAAGAAATTAAAAAAAGCTAAGATAAAAAGAAGCAAACCAAGTTTAAAGATCCTCATACCTAGACCGTAGCTACCCTCTATTCCTCCTATGACATTAAATTCCAGAGAAAAGCTAAAACAAGGATGCAATGCACCTAGAAGGTGATAAGTTCGCACCATACATAACCCTCATCTAATTCAGATTATGTTCATGGCTGAGTTGATTAATAGCTAAGAAAAAAAGGTACTCAAACCTCATTTATAATTATTCTAAAGATTAAACTACAATTAATCCCCTACTTCCATTTTACATCAATTAGCAAGCAGGCTAAGAAACAAATCATACCAAGAACAACAATAAAAAGTAAATAATTTTCAGTCAATTTAAATAAGAAATCAAGTATTATCTCAACGCAACTTTTAAGCACTTACATAACCATTCAGGAACACACACACATCTCCTTAATTCCTTAAAATGCATTCAAATTTTCCCTTAATAACATTTCTTTAAAGTTTTCAACTTTTCCCTTAACCAGTCAAAATTAGGAACACCCAAATCCTAAAACTAAAATACCCAAAGAACCAAAACATGAATTTCCACCATTTTTCAAATGGAAAATCCAAAAAAGAACATATGAACTAAAAAGCTAATATATCTCCCTTGCAAAAGTGCAAAGCTGACGGATCTCACCTTCCATCAGCTACACTTGCTTGCCCCCTGTCCTTTCCTGCTTAAACTCAAACGACATATTATATTATCCAAAACAACAGGGTCCATTGTATCAGATCCCATAATTTGAGAAAAAAAAAATAAAGAAATCTCTCTGAAAAAGTAAAAAAAAATCATTGTTTTTTTTGTTCTGGGTTTTTCAACTTCGTTTCATTTTTTGGTGTTATTTGAAAAAGAAGAGGCGGAGAAGAATGTGGCCTGCTTGCGTGTGGGGATTAATAAAATTAATACTAAAGAAGAAAAATTAAAAGAAAAGTGGTGGTGAATGCAACTCCGGAACGGCGGAGAAGCCTAATTTCTGTTTGTAAGTATTAAACTTTGTCCGAGTCAATGATATAAGGCTTGGTAAATAGCCATTGATGGTTATAAATTTTCAAAAGAACCGGCCAGCTAGAGCCGTCATCTACTATGTCATTTTACCGTTACATCTGTAACAGAAAACGGTAAAAATAACAGTTTTTTTTTTTAAAGTTGAGTAACTGAAATAAAATTTAACTGACTGTCTTGTCAACTGTTCCAAAATTAAGTGACTGTTAGTGTAATTTACCAAAAAAAATGTCCTGCTATCTTTACTTTACTATTTTACTTTACTATTTCTGTCGAAACCATTTTTTATTTGAAAAACGGGAGTCAACTTAAAAATAAAAATGGAGTCGCCACCGATCTTTTTTCGATGTGTGATCGGATCATCTTGAGATTGATCATTTTAATAAAACACTTTGATTTATTAAAACAATGATTTTGGGTCTATGAAATTCGAGAAAAAAGAGTTTGAGAATCGGTTACGCACGAGAAAGAGTTAGCACCCTCGTAAAGCCCAAAATTGGTACTTAATTGATTAATTAGTGTCTTAATGTCGAAAATTTGAAAAGATTTTAGAATATGGCCCTTTTATTTAAAAAGAACACTTGAATAAATTAAATTGAATGCTAAGACACTCCTATCTCGAAGAAATAAAATGTCACACCTAGTGAGTTAGGATACAACATTTCAAACCCTTGAAAATAATCTTGTCTTTTGATTTTTAAAACTCATGCATTTAAGTTTAAAAATGATATTCGGTTATTTGGGCCAAATGAAAAATCGGAACCCAATAAGTTAGGGCATAATCTCTCAAAATTCCAAATACAGAATATTGCCTTTAGTTCTTTAGAAATCCTTACCTCGAGAAAACAAAGTGTTATATCCAATGAGTTAGGACACAACATCTCGAATTCCCAAGAATAAGTTTTTATTTGAAACTTATTTGTTTTGATTTAAGAAAGGGTACTCGATTACTTAGATTCAACGAGAAAAATCGAAACCTAGTAAGTTAGGGCACAATCTTCTCGAAGCTCCCAAATACGAGTATTGCCTTATTTTGAAATTTTTTTTGAATAAAATGTAACAATTAAACGAAATGTATTTTTATTTAAAACAATGATTTGTGAATAAAATGTCGCGCTAATAAATTACAAAACACAAATACTAAAAAACAATTCACAGAAATTACAAGATGGATCAATTTTAAAGCTAACATAGACAATCAAAAGAAAGGATAATAAAATAACATAGTTAATAACGCAAATAATACAATGTCAATACTAAGGCTAACATGAAAATAATAATAATGAATATACAAATGAATGATATATAAGATGGCTAAAATAGTAATACTAACAACAAAAATAATAAAGTTTGAGACTGTAAAAAGGGTATAAATAAATAATTAATATTAATATTAATAACAAAATAACAAATAATCTAAAGTTAGAAATTGTAAAAGAAAATAGTAAATAAATAATGCTAATATATAATAACATGAAATTTATTTAAAACTTAGGTAAATAAATAGGAATAAAGATCTGATAATAACAGTAACAATAACTTAACTATATGCAAAAGAAAATATATAATGTAATAATATAAAATTAATTAAATTAATGATATGGTAATAATAATAGTGATAATACAATAATAATAAAGTAGAAAAACAATAATAATACATTAATAAGAATAATAATATAATAATAATAGGAAAAAATATATTAATAAGAATAATTATAGTATAAAAAAATAATAGTAAAAATAATTTTAATAAAAAGAATAATAAAAGTAAAAATAATGAATGTAATAGTAACATATAATAATAATGAATACAATAATAATATTATTAAAATAATAATAAAAATGTCCAATTAATCAATTAAATGATAAAGTAGCAACATAACCAAAAAAGGGACCGAATTGAATTTAAAACAAAAGTTTGGGGCAAAATTAGAAATAAATAAAAGGGAAAGGATCGGATTGCAACGCACGAACAAAATGGAGGGACCGGGAAAGTAAATAACCCCTCTACTCAAAATGCACCACCTTGCGCGGGGCCAAATTAAAACAGAAGGAAAATTATAGGGCCAAATTAGAAATAAATAGAACTTAATCGTAAAGCTATAAAAAAGCGAAAGGGCCTAATGTGCAATTAGCCCTTCCGATTAAAAACATGCGGATCCTAGGTCGGAGCGGGTCAAGTTAGACGGGTAAAGGGCAAAATGACGTCGTTTTGAGCGTTTAAGGCCAGTCCCAAAACGACGCCGTTTTGGGCGTTTAAGGCCAGTCCCAAAACGACGTCGTTTTGAGGGCCTATATAAACAAAATTTTTTTTTGAAAAAACCTCATTTTTCATTTCAAAAAAAAAAAAAAACTAAAAGGCTTCCTTTTTCATAAAAAAACACCTCTTCCCCTTTTCTAGAATCCGATCGTCCTCCGCGCTGTCATTTATTTAGATTAATGGCAATGTAACAACGCCAAAAAGGTAATTTTTTTTTATGTATTTGTATATATATATATATATATTTAAGGATAAATAAAGAAAAATAAATAAATAAATAATAAAAAACTTAAAAAACTGTAACCTACATTTCCCTTGTTTCTCTTTTCGATTTTGCTTTGCTGTTTATTTCTTGATTTGCGATTAAAATTGCTGTTTTCTTATTGATTTCTTAGTATCGAAAAAAAACCCCCCTTTACACTGTTGAGAATGGCTTTATATAGCCTAAATTACAACTGTTTTTGAACTATTGAATGTTGTGGGTGGCGTGGTGGACGTGGGCACTAATGTGGTGCGGACATGGCGCGGTGGAGCAGCGCACAACGTGGAGGGGCACGTAACGTGCGGCGCCTGGAGCTTGCTTTCGGTGCAAAGGGTGTTTAGGGTTAGGGTTTGTTTGGGGTTTGGGTAGTTGGGCTAGGTTTTGGTTGGGTCTAGTTAATTTGGGGTTTGGGTAGTGATTTGGGCCTGGGCAATTGGGCTGAATTATTTTGTATTTTATTTTGGACTTTTACTTATTAAGGCTCAGTCAAATTTGGGTATTTACAATTTCTATTTCTGTGAAACTTCAATTCATTTTTTAGTCCTAAAATCCATATAAGAAACTTTTCCCTTTCCCTTTCCAATTCCCTTTCTTATTGTCTATTTCTCTAAAACTTGCATAGTGTAAGTACATCTCAACCTTTAATTTGAGTTTTCCTTCTCTTCCTTTTGTTGAACTAAAGAATTTGAGTTGGTATATTTTTCTGTGCAGTTCATGCATTTTCAGTTTGTAATTTTTAAAAACAACAATGTAAATTTTATATGTTTTATACTTATTTTAATTAAAAGATAAAAACATATAAATTTCGGTTAAAGATTTTTTACATTTCAAGTAATTCGTTTAATGGTAATTCGGTTTGGTTATTTGTTTAAACACCCTTACTCATAATTTCTATGTAGAAATGAAGTCCAAAATGTCGAAAACAAGTGAATATGAAGAAGTCACATGGAAGATTGCAACATGAGAAGAGTAATTTGATGTATTAGGCTTTTTAAAATTTAAGATTATTTGTCGATTGAGTCTATCTTAACTCTATTGGCATCAACATTGTTGCCAGTGTAGGAGGTCATGGGTTCGAGTGTGCTGAAGCGCATTATCCTCCTATTTAAGAGCTAATAAGGGGGCTAGGGTAGTTTTATGCATTGTATCAAAAATAGTAGGTATGATAAAGAATTTATAATGAGATTAATATTAAAAAAATCAAGACTATTTTATTTTAATTTTTATTTAAATATTATTTGTAAAGATATTTTATTAAGAGTTGAATTAGAATTAAATTTTATCTTTTTTTATTTAGATAAATATTTAATTTTATCTTTGAAGAGTTTGTTTAAGAATAAAAGATTAGGTAACTAATTAGGTCTTAGCTCAATTAGTATCAACATTGTTGTCAATAGAAGAGACGTGTGTTTGAGTGCGCTGAAACACATTATCCTCTTATTTATGAGTTGGGGAGGAGTTATCGATAACAAACTAGGTATTAATTAGCTGAAAGCAAAAATTATAAAATTTGTCTTTTGATTATCGTTGAACAACATAGTTATTTTTTCCTCTTTCTTTGTATTTCCAATTGGGTTTGATTAACCTTCCTTTCAATTAAAATTTTTTATTAAGCTTTATTTAGTTTTGATTTCTTTGTTTAATTAATTATCATAAGAACGTAGACTACTGTTAGAATTGAGTGACCCGAATCCTTATTTAAGTAAAATACAATGGTAAAATAAAGTAAAAATAAAATCCATATAGGACTACACTTCTTTTATTTTATTCTACAATAAGGTTTTTTAAACCTTATTAAACTCCATCTATTTGATATTGATTAGAATAAGGTGTTTCAATCTTACTACACTCCTATTAGAATATGGTTTTACAAGCCTATAAATAGACATAGTCTACCCCTCTTGTAATCACTCGAATTTGACATAGTGAATTTTTTTCTCTTTTGCTCGTGGTTTTTTCCCGAAAGGGTTTCCAAGTAAAATCTGTATGTTCTTTATTTTTTCTTTCTCTTTTCTTTACGATATATTGTCATTACCGACATTCTATTTTTTACAAATTGGTATCCGAGCTTCCGGGTTGTTCATCTCAATCAAGGTAATGACATCTTTGAAGTATGAATTTTCGCTGTTGGATCGCAACACCAGATTCGCATTGTGGAAAATAAAGATGCTGACAGTTCTTGCATAGATGAACTTAGAGGATGCCCTACTAGGGATAGATAAGATGCCTTCGATATTGACGGAGGAAGAGAAGAAGCGTAAGGATTGAAATGCGTTAACACGGTTACATTTGTATTTGTCTAACGAAAATTTGCAAGATGTGATGAAAGAGAAGACTGCCGCTGTATTATGGAAGAGGCTAGAACAAATATGTATGTCGAAAACTCTAACCAACAAGTTGCATATGAAGCAGCACCTTTATGCTCATAGTTTGCACGAACACTTAATAGCATTTAAAGAAATTCTCTCAAACTTGGAGACCATGGAGGTTCAATATGATAAGGAAGATCTAGGGTTGATTCTACTTTGTTTGTTGCCCCCGCCTTATTCAACCTTTAGAGACACAATTTTATATAGCCGCGAGTCTCTCACAGTTGATGAGGTTTATGATTCATTTACCTCGTATAATAAGATGAAGCATCTTGTGGTTAAACCTGACTACTAGGGAGATGGTTTCATTGTTCGTGGAAGATAAGATCAAAATACTGATGATGATTGTTTAAGGACACATGAACGAAATTCTCGTAGTAAATCTAAAGGTAGATCAAAGTCTTCAAATAGAGGTAAAACTTGTAACTTCTGTAAGAATAAAGGGTACATTAAATCTAAGTGCTATAAGTTACAGAACAAGATAAAAAGGGAGGTTGCGAATCAAAAAGGGAAAACAAATAGAAAAATCTAGTGAAGCTGATATTGTAGAAGACTACAGCGATGGTGAACTTCTAGTCACTTTTGTCAATAATTCTAAAATGAGCTAGGAGTGGATCCTTGATTTAGGCTGCGCCTTCCACATGAGTCCCAATCGAGGTTGGTTTACAACTTATGAAATAGTGTTTGAAGGTGTTACTTTGCTGGGAAATAATTCTACGTATAAAATTATAGGTGGTGGAACAATTAAAGTTAAGATGTTTGACGGAGTTATTAGAACACTTAGTGACGTGTGACATGTTCCAGAATTGAAGAGAAATTTAATTTCATTGAGTATTCCTGATTAAAAAGGGTACAAATACACAATTGAAAGTAAGGTTTTGAAGATTTCCAAAGGTTCCCTCGTTGTGATGAAATAACAGAGAAATAATGTCAAGTTATATGTTTTACAGGGTTCTATTATTACTGGTGATGCAGCTGTCGCTTCCTCTTCCTTGTTTGATAATGATATTACTAAACTTTGGCATATGCGCCTAGGGCATATGAGTAAGAATGGCACGGAAAAATTGAGCAAAAGAGGGCTTTTTGATGGGTAAGGAATTTCCAAACTGAAGTTCTATGAGCACTACGTTTTTGGAAAGAAAAAGAGAGTTCAATTCATCGGAGGAATCCATAACATGAAGGGAACATTGGAGTATATTCATTCTGATCTGTGGGGGTCATCTAGAGTGCCTTCGAAAGGTGGAGCTAATTATATGCTAACTTTTATTGATAATTTTTCCAGAAAAGTTTGGGCGTTATTCCTGAAGCAAAAAAGCAATGTGTTTTCCGCATTTAAGTCTTGGAAAACTATGATTGAAAAACAGATGGGAAAATAAATAAAACACCTTCGTATAGACAATGGCTTAAAGTTCTGTTTTGATAAGTTTAATGAACTATACAAGTCAGAAGGGATTGTGAGACACTTGACAGTTCGTCATACTCCATAACAAATGGTGTCGCAAGACAAATGAATAGAACGATTAGGGAGAAATTTTCATGTATGTTATCGAATGCTATCTTACCAAATTAGTTTTGGGCCGAAGCAACCTCTACTGCATGTTTTTGATCAATCGATCTCTATCTATTTAAAGATCTTTGGGTTTCCTGCGTTTGCTCATGTTGGTAATGGAAAATTAGAACCGGGATCTATTAAATGTGTTTTTCTTGGTTATAAAGCTGGTGTAAAAGTGTATAAATTATGGTATCCTAAAAATAGAAAAGTTGTGATTAGCAGAGATGTTATTTTTGATGAAACTACTATGCTACCTAACTTATCTCTTAAAGACTCTTCCAATAAAGAACATCAAAAGCAAGTGGAGTATCAGATTAACCTAGAATCTACAACAGAGTCGACTCCTCAAGCCAGTAAAAAAATTCAGAATAGAGTTGCTTCTTCACCACAATACTCTATTACCAAAAACAAAAATAAAAGAGAAATTAAACCTTCAAAGAAATATGCCGAGGCTGATCTAGTTGCTTATACTTTAAATGTAGCTGAAGATATAGATGCAAACCAAGAGCCATCAAATTATTTTGAGGCAGTTAGCTGCAAAGACTCAAAAAAACGAATGTTTGCTATGCAAGAGGGAATGAAATCACTCTACAAAAATAGAACATGGGATATTGTGAAACTTCCTAATGGTAAAAAGGCTGTTCGTTGTAAATGAGTGTTTAAAAAGAAAGAAGAGACTCCAAGAGTTAAAAAACCCAGATATAAAGCAAGGCTTGTTGCAAAGGGTTACAGTCAAATTCCAGGAGTGGACTTCACAGATGTGTTCTCCCCAATTGTGAAAAATAGTTCGATTCGAGCTTTGCTTGGTATTGTGGCTATGCATGATTTGGAGTTTAAGCAGTTAGATTTAAAAACTGCATTTTTGTATGGAGAACTTGAGGAAGATATTTGTATGCAACGACCAGAGGGTTTTACAGTATCAGAAAAAGAGGGCTGTGTTTGCTTGCTAAAAAAATCCCTTTACGGTTTGAAACAGTCACCAAGACAGTGGTACAAGGGTTTGATTCCTTTATGACTTCTCATGATTTCAAAAGAAATAGCTTTGATAGTTGTGTTTACTCTATGAAAAACAGTTATGGTTTTTTTTGTGTATCTACTCCTTTATGTTGATGACATGTTGATAGTAGCGAAAGATAAATGGGAGATAAGAAAGGTCAAAGCCCAACTAAGTGAAGAATTTGAGATGAAAGATTTTGGACCAGCAACGAAGATACTTGTTATGGAGATTTTCAGAGATAGAAAAGCAAGTAAATTGTACCTAAGTTAGAAAGGGTACATTGAGAAAGTTCTTTGTAGGTTCAATATGCAGAGTACTAAACCTGTTAGTACTCTTTTAGCAGCCCATTTCAGACTTTCATCAGCTTTGTCTCTACAATCAAATGATGAGATTGAGTACATGTCACATGTTCCATATTTTAGTGTAGTGGGATCTCTCAAGTATGCTATGATTTGTTCACGTCTAGATTTATCATATGCAGTTAGTGCAGTTAGCAAATATATAACGAATCCCGGTAAAGAATACTGAAAAACAGTTTAGTGGATTTTAAGATACTTACGAGGTACTACTGATGTTTGCTTACAGTTTGGAAGAACTAGAGATGGAGTCATTGGGTATGTTGATGCTGATTTTGCTGGAGACCTTGATAGAAGAAGATCTCTCACAGGATATGCCTTTACAATAGGAGGTTGTGCAATCAGTTGGAAAGCCACTTTGCAAACTACAGTCGCTTTGTCTACTACTGAAGTTGAGTACATGGAGATTACTGAGGCTTGTAAAGAAGCCATTTGGTTGAAGGAACTCTTTAGTGAACTCAATGAAGACCTTCAAATCAGTACAATATTTTGTGACAGTCAGAGTGCCATCTTCCTTACAAAAGATCAAATGTTTCATGAGAGAACAAAACACATTGATGTTCGGTATCATTTTGTTTGTGATATTATTGCTCGTGGTGATATTGTTGTGAGCAAAATTAGTACTCATGAAAATCCTGCAGATATGATAACTAAGTCACTTCCTATAACCAAGTTTGAGCATTGCTTAAACTTGGTTGGTGTTCATTAATGTTGAAGTTAAACCCTTAAAGGGTTTTATGGATTCGTTGAGTGTTCGCGATAAAGAACTTGTTCATTGAAAATTCGTGTCAAGGTGGAGATTATTAGAATTGAGTAACCCGAATCCTTATTTAAATAAAATAAATAGTGAAAAAATAAAAGTAAAATTCATATAGAACTGCGCTTCTTTTATTTTATTTTAAAATAAGGTTTTTTTAAACCTTATTAAACTCCATCTATTTGATGTTGATTAGAATAAGGTGTTTCAATCTTACTACACTCCTATTAGAATATGGTTTTGTAAGCCTATAAATAGACATAGTCTACTCCTCTTGTAATCATTCGAATTTGACATAGTAAATTTTCTTCTCCTTTGCCCATGGATTTTTTCCCCAAAGGGCTTCCACGTAAAATCTATGTGTTCTTTATTTTTTCTTTCTCTTTTCTTTACAATATATTGTCATTACCGATATTTTATTTTTTACAACTACATTTTAACTAAAGTTTAACAAAAATTTAGTGTTTGAGTTGTGAGATTCGAAATGCACTTTTTAACTCTTTTTGTTTTGGTATTCGTTTTTTCCTATTTCAAGGATAAATAATATTGTCTTATAGTATTGTTTTTGGCATCATATCAAGGAATGCCCTTATACAATGTTGAGAATAATACATAGTTGATAAAAATAATGCGATATGTAATTATTGAATTATTTTTATCAAAGAACAAATTGATGTGGTTTAATTAGGAGTACAGTTGAATGATGCCATGATATCTAATGATCTAATTTAAATGATCCGTGTAGTTGAGATCAGCAACTAGGATCAGATTCTTTTAGTTTGCAAGGGCAACAAGGCTACTGATCAATAAACGAGAAGATATCCATAGTCCATGATCAATTTCAAAATCGAAACCAACATCACACTTGAAGCTAAAACTTCCATTAATTCGATTCATTCTATTTAATTTCGTATTCACAATTTTTCGGTTTTTATTTATTTAATTTTATTATACTTTATTTTACATAAGATTGTAATGATCGTGAACACGAAACAGCTCACGAAATGTTTTAATTGTGAGAAATTTGAACTCAATCATATCAATCCCTTTGAAACTGATCTTATACCCTATATTATGAATTTTATATATTGTTTAGGTGTAAAATTTATTTGGTATGGATTGATAGTAATACATTGAACGTATGTATTATAAATGCAGTCTGTACTTACGGTTTGTGACTTTGGCTGCCAATGTCAATATTTTTCAGCCAATAGTATTACAACAAAAAGAAGCAAGAAGTTAATACTGACCGGATGAAAGTGAGAACTAAACATGGTTTTCGTTAATCAAATACGTTTTTACAGATTAACAATAATTAGGGAAAAAAACATGCAAAATAAGAGAGAGGAGGTTAGTCATGATTCCAAAATTCTGTTTTGAAGGTAGTAATTCTTTGAGGTTTTTCCCTTATGAATGCATGATTAAAAAGAAGGGGAGGCTCCGATGATCGTGGCTTCACCCCACTGTTGGGTAGCTAAATAAAATTTGATTTTAATTTTACTTGTAAGATTTTTGTCATGCATTTTGGTTGAGTAATTATTATCATTGGCGTATTGGTTTTATGTTATTTTTGTATAATCAGTTGTTTTAGTCTCTTTTTATCATGATTCTTTGCTCATGTTTCTTCTCATTTTTTAGGAAATATTCTTGAGTTTTTGGTATTTTTTTATCAGTAAAATTGATGTCTAGAATTTAGGTTCTTTCTTAGATTCAATTTGTTTAGGATTTTAAAGATTAATATCTTTAGATTTAATTAAGCTTCGTATTAGATTTTAGACTCTCTTGAGTTCAATTAAATATTAAGTTTGGATTAGATTTTAGATTTTTTTAAGCTAATTATATTTTAAATTTAGAATCCCAAATATAGATTCTCCTTTATTTCATTTTTAGTTCTAGAATTCAAAATTTTAGGTTTTAATAGGTTTAAGTTTATTTCATTTTTAATTCTAGAATTTAGAAATTTTGGTTTTAGTAGGCTTAATTAATTAGATTTTAGTTTATAGTTGGATTTCATTTCATTTTTAATGTTAACAATTAAAATTTTAGGTTTTAATAGATTTAATTAGATTTTAGTTTACAATTGAATTTATTTCATTTTTAGTTCTAGAATTCAAAATTTTAAGTTTTAATGGATTTAATTTGGTACATGCCATTTATCAAAATGTAAGAAATTATACAAATTTTGTTGAGTCGAAAGCGGCAACTGGATGTTGATTTCACTCTTCGATACGTTAAGGTCCACTTTTACCTACAAATGGAATAAACAAACTGTACACTAAGCGATAAAGTTTAATGGTACTTTCATGATTCAAGACGATTCAACATTGACATTATCAAATTATCACAATGAATTCAAGGCATTCATTATCATATATGTTGTATGTATGTACATATGACAAATTGTGTGTACACTCATTCTATCATGCCAAGGGTTTTCATTATCATATATGTTGTATGTATGTACATATGACAAATTTTATGTAAACTCATTTAACATTTACAATAGAGTTCACTAAGTCATACCATTCATTTAGTGCCCATCTACGTGTCATTTAAAACATACAACACCATTTAAGTTTCATATATATGTACCTTTAGCAATAGGTTATCTAATTTCCAAGTTTAATCAATGTTATTTAACCATTCAACTTACTATTTGGTTTACTTTCTGGAGTCTACCAGCTCATTCATACTCAATTTGGCCCTCGAGGTTTGATTCTAACCGGTTCGCATGATCTTTTATATACTTTCTGTATCACGAATTACATAACATATATGCACAAATACCATTCCATATCATCAAATCATTTTAGATACTATTATCAATTCCCAGGTTCATATCATTTCAATTCAAATCATACATTATAATAATTTACCAAAATTCGGTTTATTTCATTTTTTGATTTCAAGATTTGAATTCAATGTTTCACCCAATGAAGTTCTAGTGCCATCCTATTGGAAAAATGGGTTTGGAAAACGCAATGGAAATTAAATTTAGGGTAAAACCAAAGTTTTAAATTTTTTTCCAAAACAAGATCTTGGTTGTAATATCTAATGTAATAAACACTTAATCAAAACTGTACCTTTCCAATTTGTCTAGGATGAATGCTTCGACCAAGTAGTCTTCTCCGCTATCCTGAAGCTCACGTCTGTTGAGTGTAGGCTCACTTAGAATCAGAAATTTTTTACAAAAATTATCAGTGGGGTAATTTTACAATTTCTCTAAACTTTTGGGTCAAGTTTTAAATTAAAAAATATCTCTAGAAATTTTCTAGAATAATCTTTTCAGAGAATTTTCTTCCTACAACTTTCTCTATTCAAGTGTGTGTAAATAATGACCCAATGCTATCTTTATATAAAGAGAGTTTAGAGAGTTCAACTATGATTAAACTTAATCACTTTAATATTAAATTAATATAATATTTAAATATTAAATTAAATTAAATATTAAATTAATAAAACAATATTAAGATAATTATTAAATTAAATTTAATATTAAACTATTAAAATAATATTATTTTTGGAATAATTAATCTTAAATAAAATTCTCTGGTAGAGTTTCAATAGGAGTGTAACTCTTTCACTACTCAACCGTCGATGGTCAACTACCGCCGGCCATCGGGACACCGCCGTTGCAGCCAACACCACCACCGTGTCAGTGGTGCAGGTGCGACACCCTTACGATACCCCGAGCCAGTTTGATCTGGGTCAGTGATGACTCGGTCGATCCAGTCTAGCCACCGGTTGGATCGTCGGTCCAGTTTCACATATTGAGCCTGACTTGACCAATTTTTGGGTCTTGGTCTCGATTTTGGGCTCCCGTGCCCAATTTACGATCTTAGGTCCAATTTTCAAGTTCAATTACCCATTGAGCCAATGGTCTGACTTGAAAATTAACTTCCAAAAATATCATATTAATTTTAATTGATTTGATTAATTTAATTTTACTTGATTAAAATTAATTTTTCCAAAAATCACTTGGATTTTCCAAATTATTTTTTTAAGAAAATTCTTTAATCAAATTCTCTAGATGAACAACTCTTATGACCACCTAATTTAATTCAACATCAACTAAATCGAATCAATTAAATTATTCCCAAAGTCCTAGAATTTTCTTTTGATTCAAATGCAGTCTGATCGAGCTTTTGTTGAGCTAGCGGAGGGACCAATCAGACATATACAGTTAGGCTCTAGTGATTGCAATTATGTCCAGAAGCATCGTTCCAATAATTCGCAATTACTTAATTATAGAGTTAGTCCACAAGAAGTACCATGATTGAAAACTCCTTATTGTATACTTTTTATGAAAACAATTAATCCAACAGCTTTGTTCAATGACTTTGTCATGTGTGTGTTACCCTCATATGATATCCTTGATTTTTTTGAGTTAACTACGTTCACTCAATACAATTCTATTTTTTCTTATTGTCACCATTGTGTCTTCTTAATGATTAATATGATCATTGTCAACAAATGACTATGATAAATTGCTCGTTTGAGAACAAACAACCCATGGTCACGTTCCATATTTATCGATTCACATAATGCCAATAAGAGGATATCATTAACTCTTTAATTGAGCTATAAATTCCATTGTTGCTAGTAAAGCCATGCCATACACAAGTTATGTACCCAACATATCGGCTATGGGCTCGATCATCTTTAAAGCATAAGCCTCCATTTATATCAAAGCACATGAGTTGCATACGCATGGTTAGAGACTAACTCATGATTTAGGTAAATCACACCATAAACGTCACAAGTGAATTAATTCACAAACAAATTTAGAATTAATTCATCTTGGGTCCAGTCTAATGTATCATTCTACCAATGAATACATATATATCTCTACTCGTGGAGTCAACTGCTTCGATAGCCAAGACTAGCCATCTCCTCAATTGTAACTGTAGATGACATAATGATCCTTTTCGGTATTTCAATCAAATGCCCACTTTGATTCTTTTACGAGATTACAGACTCATTTATATTATCTACTGAAGTAAGTTGTCTTTCTCACAATGTAAACATTCTTTACAATGCCATTTATCTTCAGTTTGAACTTTAGACAATCAATAAACTAATATTTGCTTGTCACAATTTCATTATGCATGCAAAATATAAAAGACAGAAAATACAAAAGACATAATAGTGAAATGTGAAATTAACTTTATCTATTTATTCATCATTCAAATAAATAGAAAACATTTACTAGTTTACAATAATATGGGCACATTTTCCAACAATCTCCCACTTGCCCTAGTGAAGTAAATGTGTCATGTTTCACATTCCCATATCCTCAACATGTTTGTTAAAACTCGTAGTGACAAGAGTCTTAGTAAATAGATCCACAAGGTTATTTTCAGAAGCTACTTTCATCACATCTACAATTCCTTCGGCTATTGCCTTTAGTATCAAGTGATACATCTGGTCAATGTGTCTCGTCCTCTTGTGACTTCTCATTTCTTTGGTATTTACTATTGCAGCATTGTTATCACAATACAGTGTTATAGCTTTTTCCATACCAGGAATAACTTCAAGTTCAGTTAAGAACTTTCGAAGCCATATTGCTTCTTTTGTTGCCTCAGAAGCAGCCATATACCCGACCTCCATAATAGATTCAGCAGTGCAAGTTTGTTTTGTATTTCTTCATACTATGGCTCCAGGCCTAGAACGAATATATTTCCCAACGTCGATTTCCTCGAATCTTTATAGGTTTGGAAGTTTTAGTCTATGTATCCAACAGGAGTAAGGTCCTCCCAAAATACACAAGCATATAATCTCTGGTGCTTTTAAGATACATTAATATATACTTTACAGCTTGCCAATGCTTGAGACCTAGATTAGCCTTGTAACATCCCGAAATAGGGCCTAAACGGAATAGTGGTTGCGAAACCACGAATCTGAGGTAAAAAAAAATTATTTTGATTGATTTTTAAGGTTTATTCATTGATTGAATAATTGTGTGAAAATTTCGTGAAGAAATTTTATGTATAAGTGCCTAATTTGATAATTAGGACTAAATTGTAAAATTATCAAAATGTGTGTTCTAGATAATAAAGGGGATTTATTTGAAATGAGTTCTTAAATTGGAGGTCCTTATTTAGTAATTAGACCATTATATTTAAGTTTGGACAAAAATGGGAAAGAATAGGACAAATTTGAAAGAAAAGCCTTTAAGGGCATTTTGGTTATTTAGTAATTAAAAGAATTAAAAAGGAAAAATAAAGCCAAAATTGGCCCATCTTCTTCATGCAGGCCTAATATAGCATGAGGGAAGCCATGGTTAGGGTTTCCAAGCTTTCCACCTCAATAGTAAGTCCGTTCTAGCCTCGTTTTTAATGTTCTTTATTTTTTTTTGAGTCCTAGTAAGTTGATTTAGCTTATTCTAGCAATAATTCATGCTAGGGTTCATATTTGGAAAAATAACCATAGGTTTTTTGATGTTTTATGGTAGAATATGAAGCTTGAAATTATGTTAAACAACTTTTGCTAAGCGATTTTAAGTGAAAACAAGTAAAACGACAAAATCAGTAAAAATACATAATGTTCATAAGTACATGATAGAGTGGGAATTTGATGTTGCCATAGAAGGGAAAAATATTCAGCGTGTCATAAAACATAATAAAAATGGATAAATTTTAATTTCCAAGCCTAGGGGTAAAATCGTAATTCTGCAAAGGTTTAGGGGCAAAATTGTAATTTTTCCAAAGTTTGAGTTAAGGTATGTTTTGAATATTAAATTAATTAAATAAGTGAAATATGATGTTTTACATCCCGAAAAGTGAGATTTGGACCTAGAACAGGAGAAAAATCGAAAATCGAGAAAATTGGTAAAATGGTCGTTTTGGTATCGAGGTAAGTTCATATGTTTAATAAGAATTTAAATATGCATATTTGAATGATAAATTGATACTTTGGCCATAAATACTTTAGTATTGAGTTTCAAATATAATAATTAATGTTCGATAATAATTCGATATTGGAAAGAGAATTTGTATAATTTATATGTAAGACCATATTTTGTATTATGGCTTTGTATGATAACAAGAAAGTATTGACTAGTATAGTTTGATGAGAATAAGTTAAGTTGATGATATGATGAGATTGAGAATGTAAGTATGTAAGTTGAGTAGCATTTTATTATTATGCAATTATTGTTATTAGTATTGTTGTTACTGAGTTATACGACTAACCTTGAGAATTTGAGCAAGTATGTTTCAGCTATGACTTGACAAAGCATTGATATCTCAAAGTCCATGGTTGTACCATGGCAATTAAGGAAGAATTGATGGAAAAGTCCATGTTCATAACATAGCATTTAAGGAGGAATTGACGGCTAAGGATACCATGTAAGACCATGTCAAGACATGGCATTGGTAAGGCAAGGATCCCGTGTAAGACCATGCCAAGACATGGCATCGGCATTGATTAAGGACTTCATGTAAGACCACATCAAGATGTGGCATTGGCACTAAGACAAGGATACCATGTAAGACCATGTTTGGAACATGGCATTTGGTAAGACAAGGATACCATGTAAGACCATGTTTAGAACATGGCATTTGGTAAGATAAGGATATCATGTAAGACCATGCCAAGGCATGCCATTGATAAGTTTTATAAGGCAAGGAAATCATGAAAGACCATGTCAAGACATGGCATTGATGAGTTACTATAAGGCAAATGTCCCATGTAAAACCATGCCAAGGCGTGTCATTGGTGAGTTCATAAGGCAAGGATACCACGTAAGACCATGTCAACACATGGCAATGGTAAGTTCAAAAAGGAAAAGGTTCCCGAGTAATCCAAAGATTAAGTCAAAAAAACGACAATGTGAGAACATGAAGAAAGAGTACAGGTATGCATTTAAGGCTTATTTAATATTGAGATTGTAAGTAATTGAGATTATCAAGTATTAAGTAAGTGATGAGTTTTCAGTTATGCTTGTGACACTTTATTACATGATTGGCAATATGTCTATATTATGAAAGAGTACTCATGTATTAAGTGAGATGTTACAGGTATGTAAGCAAGCTATTAAGTAAAATGCCTTTTGCATTCTGAGTCTTTGGTAAGATTACTGATGAGTAAGATGGGAAAGTAAGAACTAAACATTATTTAAGCAAATTATGACAACATAGTAGTAAGCTAAATTGATTGCTAATGCCTATTATTTTACATGTGAACTTAGTAAGCTTTATAAGCTTACTTCTTTCACTTTCCCATGTTTCAGAGTACTTAAAAGCAAGCTAGGGTTGGAGGTCGTCGGAGATCACTTCACACTATCGACTATCAAGTTACCAAATGGGTATCTTCGTTTACAAACGTTCTAGTTTATGGCATGTATAGGGACTTAGTCATTTTGTGTGTATGTCCTTATGATATGGCTAAAGAATGGTATGTAAATATTTTATAATTATTATCTATTGAAATGACTAATGAAGGATATGTTTCGGTGTTATGTATGCCTAAATGGTAGTTAATACAAAGAAATCATGAAAATGTGAAATTAGCATTAAAACAGTATTGAACAGCAGCAGTGACGTGATCTTGAAAAATCACAAAATAGAATTAGGTGATGAATGAGATATATAATTAATCTTATTGAGTCTATTTTCATATGAAAGAAACAGAGTAAGCTAAAGAAGTGTATATTAAGAGATATTTGAATTTTAGCGAGATAGGGTCAGAGCGATTTCTGAATCCCCTATTCTGAATTTATAAATTCACTAAAAATTGTACAAAAATAATTAGGAGATATAGTTTATATTTCTAGATTCCTTAGTGAATCTACTTTCAAGAGAAACAAATGGCATGGTTATTTGAATTCTGTACAGGGATAAAATTGATTCGTTGTTAGGAGAGGTCAGAGTAGTCGAACAGTGCAATTGGGGAAACTTTAACTAATAAACTGTTCTAATTGGCTGGACCAAAAATTTTGGAAAAAAATTAGTAAGAAGATACATGAGTCTATTTTTAGGGAAAATTCACGAATTTAAATTTTGAGTTTTGTGACTCGAGTTATGATTTATTTAGTGACTATGACGCAGGTGGGCAATTTTATAAGGAATAACGAAATAAATTGTTTTGATTTATCTAAGTATTCAGAAAATTTTTAATGTTTTCAGTTTGGTCCTGAACCGTTTCAATTGTATGTTTTAGGGTCTCGAGGGCCCTTATTGAATGAATGTAAATAAATTAATTTTAAAAGCAAATTTTATGCCCCGAATTAGTAAGTTAAGTCAGGTAACGCCTCATGCTCGACTCCGGTAACGATCTCGGGTAAGGAGTGTTATATTTATTGGTATCAGAGCAAAGGTTTAGTCAGTTCTCAAAATATTCAGTATGAGTAAGAGTCTAGCTATACATGCCATATTGAACTATGATAGTGTGACGACTCTCGACCCAGATATAAAATGTTTTGTTAGATAGATGCGCACTCCAACTGAGCTAAGTTTGATAGTACAAACAGTATGTTTATGATGAGTTGAGGCTTATAAAATGCAAGAATAATGGTTCATGATGTTTATGTGATAATGAATAAATTGTGAATAAGAATTGTTCGGGAAATATGAAAGATGAGATAAGATGAAAGGAAAGTTTATATTGAGATAAGTGTTCATGTTAAATTGGCATTTCTTTGATGCTATATGTATAACTAGAGAAGTTAAGTGAATGCTATGAGTAATTTTACTTGAGATTTATGAATGCATGTATAAGTGCACTAATTTGCATAAGATGATCATGTAGTCATTGTATTATGAACGTGCATGTTAAGTTGCTTGAAGCAAATTGTATAATTGTGATAATATTTTAATATGATGAGTGTTAAGTTATATGCATGAGTATGTAAGAGGTAAGTCAGAGGTGTTACAACCTCACCCCCCTTATCAGCAAGGTAATTCAGAATTAGATTTTATTAAATTCAGATTGAATAGGCTAAAGTGGAAAACTAAAGAGTTCAGTGATAGATTTCGATGTAATCAGAGTCGAGAGTGATTTAGCAAATGAACACAGTTGCAGAAAAGATGCCAGGTTAATAATAAAATCATCCGAATAACTGAAATGTCATAGTAAAAGAAAGGTCAGGCTCAGCTGATGCACTCATTCAAGTATGATGTGCAAGGTATATGATTGCTAGATTTTCTTCCGAATAAATTCCAACTGTGAATGGGATAATGTGAATTCAGTAATGACAGAATTAGACAGAGGAATAATAATTAAGCCGTATTAATAGTTGAATGTACTATTATATGTGTACATTTACTTTCAAAGATATATATAAATATATGCAAGATCATAGATGCAATTCCTGCAGTATGAGAATGTTAGTTAAATTTACAGACAGATGAAAGCATTATAGTTTGTTTGAGCTGTGATTGATATTGCTCTATCTATTCCAGTTTTCTACTTCAGAGTGCAGATGGAAGGTTGACAGTAAGATCTGTATGATGTTAGTGATCTGTATTGTTATCTATTGCTTAATGAAAGTAAAGGAAAATTTTATGGCTTCTGTCATAGTTGTTCCAGTGCTTGTGAGTATTATCCTTTCCTTTTGGAAATTTTCTGAGATACTATTGAAACCTTAACTGTTCTACATGAGATGTGGTTACCAAGAATTCTGTGTAGCTCCATGTTCTGAGATTTTATTGTCTCAGTTTTATTAATAAATTACTGTTCAAAGTATCAGCCATGAGACATTAGCTGAAAATGTTCTATTGATGAAAATGGTTTCTTCTTATTATGAGTATGTTTATGATGATTACGAGTTCGGGCTTGATAATGAAAGTACAGAGGTATAGTTATAAGAGGTATAAAGATTCTGCTTTTGCACTGGATGTTATTGAAATTTGTGTTTAAATCTCTCAGATGATCAGGATGTTTTATTTTCACCCGGGACATTATTTACTAAAGTAATTGAGAAGTCAGTCTTATTATGGCGTTATGATTTTTGAGTAGTATGAGTATTGTGGCCTCAGTGTAGTTCAGTTCAGACATGTGTATTGATTTTTATTTTTCGCATAATCTTGATATATAATCAGTGAGTTAAAGACCGAATGCTATGTTCTTTCGAGTTACGCAGTAACAATGATTTGTGATTAGCTCTTTGAAGAAATCACGATAGAATGTATGTTTGAGATATCATGACAGCATAGAGAAGAACAGTTTTTAAAAAGTTATTGTCTTTTAGTTGAGACTAATTCAGTTGAGCAATTGATTGAGTTATATGTATGTTTGAATTATTCATGGCTTCAGAGGTAAATGCTTATTTTTCATGTATAAATAGACAAATGACCGAAGTAATAGTACATATTCTAGAGGTTATGGTACAGAGTTGTATACGCATATCAGAATGGTTGCAGCAGAGGTATATTTTTGCAAATCCAAGTTGTTTGATTGTTAAAGTTCTCATTATATGAAGTTTAGTTTGGCTTGAATTCATGCTAATAAAGTATAAACAGTTGAAGATATTGAAAATTGAAGTATCCATTATGATTCAGCTTGGTTTGAATAAAGAGTTTATGGTTTCTAGAAATGTGTTAATGAGAAATCAAGAGATTTTGCAACAGTTATGATGCCTAGCACTGTGATAATTATTTGATTATTTGAGAAGTACATAGATGGATGATAACTTGAGCTAGTTATACTAGTAAGAGTGTGAGATTTTATGTACCAGACTTTGAATCTGATACCTACACTTTTAGAGAGTTAAAGTTGATTTTCAAGTATCTCAGAAGCTATTACAGTTAGTATTGACATTTGTGTGAAAATGTGAGGGTATTTCGAAGAATTGTGCAACAGAATTAGCATTATAACCGAAAGGTTAAATGAGCTATGGTTGATTGCTCGAAGAAGCTTGTGTATTCTTCTTAGTACAAATAAGTTTTTCTACTGAAAGATTATCTAAGTTATTCATTTTGAGGTTGTCAATTCATTCAGAGAGTAAATTTTAGTTGTTATGGTTGGAAATCTAGGGTTACACCGTGACTTCAGAAGAAAGCTATAGTAAGTTTTGACCATGAGATTGCTAAATGTTACTGCATGTCACCTTTGTACTTATATTTGAATTGAGGAAGAGAAATTCGCGAAATTAAATTGAGCAGAAATGATTAGAGGAAAGTGAAAATTAATTACAGAAATTAGAGACAGATTATCAAAACTTGTATACAGAATCAAAAGGTAAGAATATTGACACTCAAAAGAGAAACAAGTATTTATTTATTCATTTATTTTGAAGGTACCTTAATGGTAGAGAATTTCCATTTTGGTAAGACAAGAAGAGTTAGTTGTGTTTCATCAGAGAGTATGAGGTTAATGATAAAATAAGGTCAGTTACTTATCAGTAGGTATTCTAGTTCAGAGCCTTAGTTTAAGAAGTAAAATGTTGGGTATGCCAAGGCTGAATGAGAATTTGAAAGTGTTGCTGGAAATAAATTTTGAATCCATTTGTAGGTAAGATTTTCGGGGACGAAAATCCCTAAAGGGGGAGAGAAATGTAACATCTCGAAATAGGGCCTAAACGAAATAGTAGTTGTGAAACCATGAATCTGAGGTCAAAAAAATTTATTCCGATTAGTTTTTAAGGTTTATTCATTGATTGAATAATTGTGTGAAAATTTCGTGAAGAAATCTTATATATAAGTGCCTAATTTGATAATTAGGACTAAATTGTAAAATTAGCAAAATATGTGTTCTAGATAATAAAGGGGATTTAATTGAAATGGGTTCTTAAATTGGAGGTCCTTATTTAGTAATTAGACCATTATATTTAATTTTGGACAAAAAGGGGTAAGAATAGGACAAATTTGAAAGAAAGGCCTTTAAGGGCATTTGGATCATTTAGTAATTAAAAGAATTAAAAAGGGAAAATAAAGCCAAAATTGGTCCATCTTCTTCATGGAGGCCGAATATAGCATGGGGGAAGCCATGTTTAGGGTTTCCAAGCTTTTCAACCTCAATAGTAAGTCCGTTTTAGCCTCGTTTTTAATGTTCTTTACGTTTTTTGAGTCCCGGTAACTTGATTTAGCTTATTCTAGCAATAATTCATGCTAGGGTTCATATTTGGAAAAATACCCATAGGTTAAATATGTTTATTTTGATGTTTTATGGTAGAATATGAAGCTTGAAATTATGTTAAATAACTTTTGCTAAGCAATTTTAAGTGAAAACGAGTAAAACGACATAATCGGTAAAAATACTTAATGTTCATATGTACATGATAGAGTGGGAACTTGATGTTGCCATAGAAGGGAAAAATGTTCAGAGTGTCATAAAACATAATAAAAATGGATAAATTGATATTTTTGCCATAAATACTTTAGTATTGAGTTTCAGATATAATGATTAATGTTCGATAATAATTCGATATTGGAAAGAGAACTTGTATAATTTATATGTAAGACCATATTTTGTATTATGGCTTTGTATGATAACAAGAAAGTATTGACTAGCATAGTTTGATGAGAATAAGTTAAGTTGATGATATGATGAGACTGAGAATGTAAGTATGTAAGTTGAGTAGCATTTTATTAGTATGCAATTATTGTTATTAGTATTGTTATTATTGAGTTATGCGACTAACCTTGAGAATTTGAGCAAGTATGTTTCAGCTATGACTTGACAAAGCATTGATATCTCAAAGTCCATGGTTGTACCATGGAAATTAAGGAAGAATTGACGGAAAAGTCCATGTTCATAACATGGCATTTAAGGAGGAATTGACGGTTAAGGATACCATGTAAGACCATGTCAAGACATGGCATTGGTAAGGCAAAGATCCCATGTAAGTCCATGTCAAGACATGACATCGGCATTGACTAAGGACTCCATGTAATACCACATCAAGATGTGGCATTGGCACTAAGACAAGGATATCATGTAAGACCATGTTTGGAACATGGCATTTGGTAAGACAATGATACCATGTAAGACCATGTTTGGAACATGGCATTTGGTAAGATAAGGATATCATGTAAGACCATGCCAAGGCATGCATTGATAAGTTCTATAAGGCAAAGAAATCATATAAGACCATATCAAGACATGGCATTGATGAGTTACTATAAGGCAAAGGTCCCATGTGAGACCATGTCAAGGCATGTCATTGGTGAGTTCATAAGGCAGGGATACCACGTAAGACCATGTCAAGACATGGCAATGGTAAGTTCAAAAAGGAAAAGGTTCCCGAGTAATCCAAAGAGTAAGTCAAAGAAACGACAAGGTGAGAACATGAAGAAAGAGTACATGTATGCATTTAAGGATTATTTAATATTGATATTGTAAGTAATTGAGATTATCAAGTATTAAGTAAGTGATGAGTTTTTAGTTATGCTTGTGACACTTTATGACATGATTGGCAATATGCCTATATTATGAAAGAGTACTCATGTGTTAAGTGAGATGTTGCAAGTATGTAAGCAATCTATTAAATAAAATGCCTTTTGCATTCTGAGCCTTTGGTAAGGTTACCGATGAGTAAGATGGGAAAGTAAGAACTAGACATTATTTAAGCAAATTATGACAGCATAGTAGTAAGCTAAATTGATTGCTAATGCCTATTATTTTACATGTGAACTTACTAAGCTTTATAAGCTTACTTCTTTCACTTTCCCTTATTTTAGAGTACTTAAAAGCAAGCTCGGGTTGGAGGTCATCGGAGATCACTTCACACTATCGACTATCAAGTTACCAAATGGGTATCTTCGTTTACAAACGTTCTAGTTTATGGCATGTATAGGGACTTAGCCATTTTGTGTGTATGTCCTTATGATATGACTAAAGAATGGTATGTAAATATTTGATAATTATTAGCTATTGAAATGGCTAATGAAGATCATATTTCGGTGTTATGTATGCCTAAATGGTAGTTAATACAAAGAAATCATGAAAAAGTGAAATTAGCATTAAAACAGTATTGAACAGCAGCAGTGACGTGATCTTGAAAAATTACCAAGAATAGTAGAAATGGAATTAGGTGATGAATGAGCTATATAATTAAATATTATTGAGTCTATTTTCATATGAAAGAAACATAGTAAGCAAAAGAAGTGTATATTAAGAGATATTTGAATTTTAGCGAGACAGGGTCAGAGCGATTTCTGAATCCTTTATTCTAAATTTATAAATTCACTAAAAATTGTACAAAAATAATTAGGAGTTATAGTTTATATTTATAGATTTCTTAGTGAATTTACTTTCAAGAGAAACAAACGTCATGGTTTTTTTAATTCTGTACGGGGAGAAAATTGATTCGTAGTGAGGAGAGGTCAGACTAGTTGAACAGTGCAATAGGGGAAAATTTAACTAATAAACTGTTCTAATTGGCTGGACCAAAAATTTTGGAAAAAAATTAGTAAGACGATATATGAGTCTAGTTTAGGGAAAATTCACGAATTTAAATTTTGAATTTTGTGACTCGAGTTATGATTTATTTAGTGACTATGACGCAGGTGGGCAATTTTATAAGGAATAATGAAATAAATTGTTTTGATATGTCTAAGTATTCGGAAAATTTTTAATGTTCCCGATTTGGTCCCGAACCGTTTCAATTGCATGTTTTAGGGTCTCGAGGGCCCTTTTTAGGGACATATTGAATGAATGTAAATAAATTAACTTTAAAAGAAAATTTTATGCCTTGAATTAGTAAGTTAAGTCGGGTAACGCCTCGTGCTTGACTCCGGCGACGGTCTTGGGTAAGGGGTGTTACAAGCCTTATATTGACTAACCATTCCTACTATGAAACAAATATTTGGATGTGTCCAAAGCATGACATACATAAGGCTTCTAATTGCTAAAGCATATGGAACCTTACTCATATACTCTCTTTCTTCCGTTGTCTTAGGATAGTCATTTAAAGAAAGATGAAAACCTGATGCAGTCGGTTGAGTGCCTAGCTTCACATCGATCATTGTAAAATGTTCCAGTACCTTATCAATGTATTGAGTTTGAGATAGAGCTATCATTTTATTCTTTCAATCCCTAAGGATTTTAATTTCAAGAATATAACTAGCTTTACCCAAGTCCTTCATGCTAAACTGTTGAGCTAACCACAGTTCAACCAATGACAATTGTCCTACAACATTTTTGATAAGTAGAATGTCATCGACATACAAAACGAAGAAGACCACCTTTTTGTTATACGCTTATAAACACAATGTTCATCAACATTTTTCTCAAATCCAAAAGTCTTGATCGTTTGATCAAATCTTTTATTCCATGAGCGAGACTACTTAAGTCCATAAATGAATCTTAGCAGTTTGCAAACTTTCTTCTCCTTTCCTTTGAAAACATAGCTAGTGGGTTGAGCCATGTAAATGGTCTCATCAAGATATCCATTCAAGAGTGTTATTTTAACATCCATTTTCCATATATCATAATCAAGGGCAGTGGTAATCGATAAGAGTATGCGGATAGACTTGAGCATGACTACTGAAAAAAGGTCTCATCGTAATCAATGTATTCTTTATGTGTCATTCCTTTCCCTACAAGTCTAGCTTTGTGTGTTTTTACTTTCCCTTTCACATTTCTCTTCTTCTTGTAGATCCACTTACACCCTATGAGTTTAATCTCAATCGGTAAGTCTACAAGTTCCCTCACCGTATTGGATTTCATAGAATCCATTTGGGCATCCATGGCATGTTTTCAGAGCTTGGAATCAATATCCTACTTAGCCTCCCCGTAAGTGAGTGGATCATCATCCTCATGGTTGGCTTCCGTATTACAATACTACCATCATAGATGAAGAAGTCTGGTTTCTTAGAAACTCTCCCACTATGACGAATTCCCCTGTTAATTGTTTGCAAGTTTTTCTACAAATTTCTTGATAATTGAACTTGATGATTATTCTAACACTTCTGAAAGTTCCTCGAACACCACTTTACTTCGAGGTTTAAAGTTATCCATGTATCTTTCACTGAGAAAAGTACCATGAGTAGAAACTTTAATCATATTATTTTTCAGATTGTAGAATAATCCTCTTTTTGCTCTTTTTGGATATCCTACAAACATGCACAATTTTGTCCGTGCATCTAACTTCTTTACATCCTTATCTAGAATGTGTGCTAGACAACCCCATATTCTAAAGTGATTTAGAGCAAGTTTCTTTCCATGCCACAGTTCATAAGGCGTCTTATAAGAAAACTTGGTTGCCACATCATTTAGAATATAGCAAGCCGTTTGTATCGCATATCCCCAAAAGGAAATAGGAAGTTGTGAATAGCTTAACATTGAATGAACCATGTCAATCAATGTTCTATTCCTTCTCTCAGCTACGCCATTCTGTTGTGGAGTGATTGACTCAGTCAATTAGGATAAAATATCATTCTCTATGAGGTATCCTAAGAACTCGTCAAACAAATATTCCTTACCTCGATCAAACTGAAGATTCTTTATGGATAAACCTAATTGCTTTTCCACTTTTGCACGAAACTCTCAAAATTTATCAGATGTTTCACTTTTGTGGTGCATTAGATACACATATCCATATCGAGAATAATAGTCGATAATATTCACGTAATAATCGTAACTTCTTCGGGCACTGATGCTCATAGAAACACATACATCAGTATGCATAAGTTTTAAAGGTTGGTTGGCCTTTGTACCTTTCACATTAAAAAAGCTCTTAGTCATTTTACTTTCCAAGAAAGATTCACATTGTAGAAGACTAACATCATTGTATCTAGGCCATATAACAAACTGTAACCGTGTGAAATCTAAATGACCCAAATCTACAGTACCACATGGGCATGTGGCCAGCCCGTGTAACACTGATGTATAAATCACCTTGCATAAATCATCAATATGCTAGCCACAAGCTAGAACCACAATGTTGGGAAATGTGCTCATATTGTATTAAATAGGTAACTGTTTTCTCTTTATTTGAAAGATGAATAAATAAAGTAAATTTCACATGCCACTATTATGTATTTTGTGTTTCAGGCTTTCATGTTTTGCATGCATAGCGAAATTGTGACAAACAAATATTATCTCATTAATTGTCTAAGTTCAAATTGATGATAAGTGGCACTGTAAGAACATTTACATTGCGAGAAAGATAGCTTACTTCAATATATAATCTAAACGAGTCCGTAATCCCATAAAAGAATGAAATTGAGCATTTGATTTAAATACTTAGAAGGATTATTATGTATTCTACAATTTCAATTGGGGAGATGGCTAGTCTTGGCTATCGAATTAGTTGACTTTACGGGTAGAGGCATAGATGTATTCATTAGAAGAATGATACATTCGACTAGACCCAAGATGAATTAATTCTGAATTCGTTTGTGAATGAATTCACTTGTGACATTTATGGTGTGATTTACCTAAATCATGAGTTACTTATTGACCATACATATGTAACTCATGTGCTTTGATATAAGTGGAGGCTTATGCTCTAAAGATGATCAAGCTCATAGTCAGTATGTTGGGTTCATGACTTATGTATGACATGTCTTTACTAGCAACAATGAAATTCATAGCTTGATTAAAGAGTTAGCGATATCCTCTTATTGGCATTGTTTGGATAGATAAATATGGAACATGATCATGGGTTTCTAGTTCTTGAACGAGCAATTTATCATAGTCATTTGGTGACAGTGATCATATTAATTATTAAGAAGACACAATGGTGACAATGAGATAAAATATGATTGTATTGAGTGAATGAATTTTACTCAAAGGAATCAAGGATATCATATGAGGGTAACACACACATGGCGAGGTTATTAGACAAAACAGTTGGATGAATTGCTTTCGTAAAAAGTATACAATAAGGAGTTTTCAATCATGGTACTTCTTGTGTACTGATTCTATAATTAAGTAAATTGCAAATTATCGGAACGATGCTTTTGGACATTTTTGCAAAGTTGAACAAAAGCTCAATCAAACTGTATTTGAATTAGAAGAAAATTTTACAACTTTGGGAATAATTTAATTGAGTTAATTTATTTGATATGGAATTAAATTAGGTAATCGTGATAATTGTTCAATTAGAGAATTTGATTAAAGAATTTTATTAAAAAATTAATTTGAAAAATCTAAGTGATTTTTGGGAAAATTAATTTTGATCAAGTAAAATTTAAATTAATAAAATTAATTAAAATTAATATGATATTTTTGGAAATTAATTTTCAAGTCAAACAATTGGCCCAATGGATAATTGAACTTAAAAATTGGACTTGAGATAAAAAATTGGGCCCGAGAACCCAAAATCGAGATCGAGACCCCAAAACATGTCAATCCTAACTTAGTATGGGAAACTGAGCTGATGGTCCAATAAGACCAGTTGGGTTGTTATTGGCCCGGATCGAACTGGCTCGTTGTGCTGTGAGGTTGTCGCACTTGCAATGGCACCATCAAACATGACATTGTTGGTGACAAAAATGAATACATTTCGGTGGTCGACGGGTGGTCCTTCAGCAGTTGAGCAGTGGAGGAATCACACTCCTACTAGGATTCTACAGGATAATTTGATTTCAGATTAACTATTCTAAAAATAATATTATTTTAATAATTTAATATTAAATTAAATTTAATACTTATCTTCAGAGTTTTTTATTAATTTAATATTAAAGTGATTATCTTAATATTCAATTTAATTTCATATTTATGTTATATATAAATATTTTATTAATTTAATAGATTTAATATTATATCAAGATAAGTATTATATTAATTTGATATTAAAATGATTAAATTTAATCATAATTGAACTTTCTAAGCTTTCCTTATATAAAAAGAGTCTTAGATTATTATTTTTCGCACACTTGAATTCAAAAGAAAGTTGTAGAGAGAAAATTTTCTAAAGAAAATTCTATAGATACTTTTCTTATCTACAACTTGACCCCAAAGTTTTTAGAAATTACAAAATTGCTCCACTAATGATTTTGTGATTTTTTTTATTCGAAGTGAGCTCGCACTCGAAAGTTGTGAATTTGAAGATAGCGAAGAAGACTACTCGGTTGAAGCGTTCATCCTAGACAAATCGAAAAGATACAATTTTGATAGTGTTTATTACTTTAGATATCAAAACTAAGTTTTTGTTTTTGGAAAAAAAAATTAAAACTCTGATCTTTTCCTTAAATTTATTTTCTGTTGTGTTTTCCAAACCCATTTTTCCAACAATTGGTATCAATGAGCCATGTTGTGCTCTATCTATAAGTATAAACAAGTAATCAAAATATATTTTTCTTCTTCTTGAATGATTTGATTACATAGAAAGTGACATTCTTTAGATCTTATACATGTTTTGAGTTATATATGGAATGGATATGATATTATATATTTGTTATATAACTGTTATTTTTGCCAAGGTTGTGGTTCATAAGAAAGAGGCCATGGACTATCATCTCCACATAAGACTTTTAAAAAAAAAAAACTAGATTTCTTGTGAGCCAAATATGTACATAGGACCTGAATTTAATTTTTCCAAAAGGAATCCATGACAAGAAGAAGATAGAGATATGACGGTTGAAGACCCAAGGAATGCCTTGTGGTGAAAAACTGTGTTCTTTTTATTTTTCATTTATTTTCTAGAAATAGAACCGTGGAAACATTGGTGACAATTTTATTTTAATTATCCATCTCCTTATATAGCAGTTTTATATTTGTTTATAATTTTATATTATTTATATTATAAGTTTGATATATATGTATGAGATGGTCCATAGTTGATTGATTACAAATAAGAAGTGTGATAATAAGAAAATACATGTGTTATATTGTTCCATTCACTTCTTTAAATTATTTGATTGCTGTGAGAAGTGTGGTAATGAGAAGATGTATGTCCACTATTGGCTTTGACAAGGAAATGATTGGTTTTTTAAATGGTTAAATATAACTCACCTCCTTTTCCTAGGACATTGGTGCATGGTTCACAATCACTTTTTCGGTTTTTCCCTTAAAAGAAAAATTGTGGAGAATCAAAATTGTTTGTTTTTATGATTGATTGATTCTTGTAAATAAATGAATGTGAATATTATAAATTTTTCATAGCATGCCATGCATATATCGAAATCGTGTCATATAGATTAAGTAAGAATGCCATTAGGACTATTGCATGATCATTCTTAAAATTTGAGATAAAATCTTGCATGTTTTTTAAAATATTGAGTGGGAGAAGGTCATTGAACAATACTTACAACCTTCATTGATGGTTCCTAAGTGATAGCATGATAAAGTTTTGAGTCGGTTCCTACCCTGGCCACACCCTATGGTAAACTTTATCATGTGGGCTCACTAGATGAGATTTCCTTTTAAGGACAACTAGTCATGCATGACTCTTAATAAGATTGTCCCAAGATGAATCCCAAATGAAAGTATGTTCATGATAGGTGTTGAGTCAATGGTCACACACTCAAGATCGTCTCTTATTAAATAGTTTCCCAAGAAATGATATTTAAGATAGAGATGATGGTCAAATGTTAAATGGTCATTGGTTTGTGTGGAGTCTTGAGAATTAAGATTCATGAACTGATTAGATGTAATCCATGTTCTTGTTAGTTAATCATGATACCTTAAGGCAACATGATTGATGGGTGTGAGAATGATCATAGCAAAGGAAAAATGTTTTTCAAGGTTTTAATACAAGACACATGCATTATACTGGATTCTTGATTTGTTGCTGAAATAAAAATATTTGCTTAATATAAAGATAGTAATTAATAAATCTTTATTGTTTTTTCAGTTCAAATATGTCTCTTACTTCTCTTTTTAGCATTCTTATTGAGAATAAAATGAATGGGGATATTTTTTGAGAATGGAAACGGAACTTGTTGATAGTTCTCAACTGTGGGAAACATAAATTCGTCCTTGACAAACCTTGCCCACCTAAACGTCAGCCCAAAGCGAGAAATCATTGGAGAGATTCTGACTCAATTGCTCAATGTTATATGTTAGCGATCATGAGTAGTGTGCTGCAAAAGAAACACGAGAATTTGTGTACTGTTAAAGAAACCATGACAAATTTGGAGGATTTGCTCGAAGGCCAAGTCATATTAGCTCGACAATACGCTATTACAAAATTGATGAACTCTCAGCAAAAACCCGACACTCCATTCAAAGAACATATGCTTAAGCTTATGAATTTTTTTACAAAAGCGAAGGACAATGGAGCTGAACTAGATGTGAACACTCAGATTGAAATAATGTTCAAATCCTTAACCAAGGAGTTCGTTGGCTCTAGGGCTGCTTACAACTTGGGCAACAAGGCACTTACCTGAACTCAGCTCATGAAGGAATTACAATCCTATGAGTTGATGTTAAATGGTGGTAAGTTGGTTCAAGAGAAACCTGAGGCAAACTTAGTTGTGGGTCCTTCATCCTCTAAGGAGAAGTAGAAAACTAAGGGAAAGAAGAAATTGACTAAGTCTTCGGTTCCACCTCGTGTGGATAAGAAGTCAAAAGATCCTAAAAATATCAAATATTTCTTTTGAAACAGAAAAGGGCACTTTAGATCAAACTGCAAGGAGTATAAGGATTACGTAGTTGAAAAGGGAAAAGATATTGGAAATGTGTCCATATTGTAGTAAACAGGTAATTGTTTTCTCTGTATTTGAAGGATGAATAAATAAATTTAATTTTTCATTTCTCTATTATGTCTTTTATGTTTCAGCCTTTCATGTTTTGCATGCATAGCGAAATTGTGACAAGCAAATATTAGCTCATTAATTGTCTAAGTTCAAACTGATGATAAGTAGCATTGTAAGAACATTTATATTGCAAGAAAGACAACTTACTTCAATAGATAATTTAAATGAGTATGTAATCCTGTAAAAGAATCAAAGTGAGCATTTGATTCAAATACTTAGAAAGATTATTATGTTGTCTACAATTCCAATTGGGGAGATGACTAGTCTTGGCTATCGGATCAGTTGACGCCATGGGTAGAGACATAGATTTATTCATTGAAAGAATGATACACTGGACTAGATCCAAGATGAATTAATTTTGAATTTGTTTGTAAATTAATTCACTTGTGACGTTCATGGTGTGATTTACCTAAATCTTAAGTTAATTATTAACCATGCGTATGTAACTAATGTGCTTTGATATAAGTGCAGGCTTATACTCTAAAGATGATCGAACTCATAGTTGGTATGTTGGGTACATGACTTATATATAACATGTCTTTAGTAGCAACAATGGAATTCATAGCTCGATTAAAGAGTTAATGATATCTTCTCATTGGTATTGTGTGGATTGATAAATATGAAAGTGACCACGGGTTGCTTGTTCTCGAACGAGTAATTTATCACAACCATTTGTTGACAGTGATCATATTAATTATTAAGAAGACACAATGGTGACAATGAGATAAAATAGGATTGTATTGAATGAACGGATTTAACTCAAAAGAATCAATGATATTATATGAGGGTAACACACACATGGCGAGGTCATTAGACAAAATAGTTGGATGAATTACTTTCGTAAGTAGTATCCAATAAGGAGTTTTCAATCATTGTACTTCTTGTGGACTAACTCCATGATTAAGTAAATTGCGAATTATCGGAACGATGCTTCTGGACATAATTGCAATTACTCGAGTCTAATTGTATATGTCTGATTGGTGCCTCCGCTAGCTCAACAAAAGCTCGATTGAACTATATTTGAATTAGAATAAAATTCTATGACTTTGGAAATAATTTAATTGAGTCGATTTATTTGATGTGGAATTAAATTAGGCGATCGTGATAATTGTTCAACTAGAGAATTTGATTAAAGAATTTTCTTGAAAATTAATTTGAAAAATCTAAATGATTTTTGGGAAAATTAATTTTAATAAAGTAAAATTTAATTAACCAAATTAATTAAAATTAATATGATATTTTTGGATGTCAATTTTCAAGTCAGACTATTGGCCCAATGGATAATTGAATTTAAAAATTGGACCTAAGATAAAAAATTGGGCTCAAGAACCCAAAATCGAGATCGAGACCCCAAAATTTGTCGAACTGGACTTGGTATGTGAAATCGAGCTAATAGTCCAACCGGACAGATCGGGTTGTCACTGGCCTAGACCATATCGGTAGTAGTTGAATCAACTTGGGGTGTTGTAAAGGTGTCGCACCTACGATGGCACCACCGGACACATTGGTGCCAATGACAACATTCCGATAGGTAACGAGTGGTACTTCGGTTGTTGAGCTGTGGAGGAATCACACTCCTATTAAGACTCTATCGAATAATTTGATTTTAGACTAACTATTTCAAAAATAATATTATTTTAATAATACATTTAATTTAATTTTTATCTTGATAGTATTTTATTAATTTAATATTAAAGTGATTATCTTAATATTTAATTTAATATTTATCTACATTCTATTAATTTAATAGATTTAATATTAAATTTAATCTAATACTTAATTTAATATTAAATCGCTTAAGTTTAATTATAGTTGAATTCTCTAAGCTCTCCCTATATTAAAAGAGTCTTGGGTCATTATTTTTTGAACACTTGAATTCAAAAGAAAGTTGTACAGAGGAAATTCTCTAAAGAAATTATTTCGAAAAGTTTCTAAATATATTTTTCTTATTTACAACTTGACCTCAAATTTTAAAAGATACGAAATTGTCCTATTGGAAATTTTGTGGAATTTTTTTATTCGAAGCGAGCCCACACTCAACAGATGTGAGCTTGAGGATGGTAGAGAAAACTACTCAGTATAAGCGTTCAATAGTGATAAACTTTTACAATTTTTACGATTCAGTCCTTGTACCTTAATTAACCATCCAATCACTAAAATTTTCGGATCAAAATTCAATTCACCTATATAATGATTCTGTAAATATTTAATAAAAATATTTATGGGATCTGTTTACGAAAATGAGGTTCCGATATCTCATTTTTCATAACCATTGACTTTAAAGTCAAACCACTTGTTCTTTAACTAACTGTCCAATTAGAAAATTTATTACATTCGAAATTCAATATAACACTATACTTGACTATTAAATATTAAATAATAATATTTACGGACTTATTCGTCAAAATTGGGGTCTAGAAACCACTATTTCTAACGTCATCGAAAAACAGGTTGTTACAAAGTTAGTCTTGTCTCCTTTTGCTCTTAGATGGACACCACAAATATATATTCCTTAATGCAAGTCTGTCCTAGCCTGCAATGTCCTCTCTAAGCCATTGTTAGTTCTTCTATATATTGTCCAAGGAGGAGCTATTGTTGATAGTCTCATTCGCATTGATTTTTTGAAATTCTTGTTGCCTTTGGAACTGTTCTTGTAGGTTACAAAGTTGCTATTGGAGCTTTAGCACTCTTTGGTAGCTAAGGGCTAGTGGGAAAGAACCAATATACGCATTGTAATACCCTGATAATTGATTGTATTTGGGATTGTATTGCTGTTGTGGTGTGAAAGGGCTATATGAGTCTTAGTATAGTTGGGTAAAATTTTTCCCAAGTTGGGTTCGATAATTTCGAAAGGTTTGGTTGTTTTAGAAGTTTGATAAGTATTGGGGATTAAAATAATTTGAGTTTTTAGGATAGTTTTTGGGATACACTATCAACTTTAACTCTAAAGGCTTGGAGTGAGTCCATGTTCATTGCGCTAATTGTTGATACAAAGTGGGAGAGAGAGTGGTTGAAGACGGTTCACTCGACAGACGGATATCTATAAGTGGTAGAGAGGAAGAAAGAGAAAGTATCAATCTAGAAAGAGAGAGTATAGTGAGTGATTTGGCTAGTTTTTTGGCCCAAGAGGCTTGTTGGGAAATGTGCTCGTATTGTACTAAATATGTAACTATTTTCTATGTATTTGAACGATGAATAAATGAATAAAGTTAATTTTACATTTCACTATTATATCTTTTGGATTTCTGTCTTTCATGTTTACCATAAATAGTGAAATTGTGACAAATAAATATTAGCTCATTGATTGTCTAAATTTGAAATGATAATAAGCGACACAGTAAGAACGTTTACATTGCGAGAAAGACAACTTACTTTAGTAGATAATCTAAACAAGTTCGTAATCCCGTAAAAAAATTAAAGTGAGCAAGTTATTCAAATACTTAGAAGGATTATTATATCGTCTACAATTACAATTACAAAGATGGCTAGTCTTGGCTATCGGAGCAACTGACTCCACAAGTAGAGACATAGATGTACTTATTAAAAGAATGATACATTGGACTGGATCCAAGTTGAATTAATTCAAAATCCATTTGTGAATTAAGTCATTTGTGACATTCATGGTGTGACTTACCTAAATCCTAAGTTAGTTATTGACCATGCGTATGTAACTCATGTGCTTTGATATAAATGGAGGCTTATGCTCTAAAGATGATCGAGTTGATAGCCGATATGTTGGGTACATGACTTGGGTACCGCATGGCTTTACTAGGAACAATGGAATTTATAGTTCAATTAAAGAGTTAACGATATCCTTTTAATTGACTTTTTGTGGATTGAGAAATATGAAACGCGGCCACGGGTTGCTTATTCTTGAACGAGCAATTTATCATAGTCATTAGTTGACAATGATCATATTAATTATTAAGAATATACAATGGTGATAATGAGATAAAATAGGATTGTATTAAGTGAACAAATTTAACTTAAAAGAATCAAGGATATCATATGAGGGTAACACACACATGACGAGGTCATTAGACAAAACAGTTGAATGAATTGCTTTTGTAAAGAGTACACAATAAGGAGTTTTTAATCATGGTACTTCTTGTGGATTAACTCTATGATATAGAGTTAAGTAAATTGGGAAATATCAAAATGATACTTCTAGGCATAATTGCAATTACTCAAGCCTTATTGTATATGTTCAATTGGTTCCTCCAGTAGCTCAACAAAAGCTCGATCGGACTTACATTTGAATTAGAAGAAATTATACGACTTTGGAAATACTTCAGTTGAGTCGATTTATTCGATGTGAAATTAAATTAGGTGATTGTGTGAATCAATTAGAGAATTTGATTAAAAAATTTTCTTGAAAAATTAATTTGGAAAGTCTCAGTGATTTTTGGGACAATTAATTTAGATAAAGTAAAATTAACTTTATTAAAATAAATATGATATTTTTAAAAATTAATTCTCAAGTCAGACAATTAGCCTAATGGGTAATTGATCTTGAAAATTGGACCGGAGATAAAAAATTGAACCTGAGAACCAAAACTCGAGACTAAAATCCAAAAATTGGTGAACCATGCCCCGTGTATGAAATTGGACCAACGGTCCAACCGGTGGCTAAACCGGACCGGTCATGCCATCATTAGCCCGGACTGAATTGGTCAGGCCCATTTTGGCCAAATAGTGATGGTTTGAGGTGCCAAGGAGAAGTGGCACTGACAATGGCACTGTCGGGCAAGGCAGCTGAGACAGTGGTGATCCAATGGTTGACGGATGGTCATCAGTGATGGTTTTTTTACAGTAGAGTAATGAAAAAAATTATACTCCTAGTAGGGCTCTACTAGATAACTTAATTTCAAATTAACTTTTCTAAAAATAATATTTTTTAATATTTAATTTAATTTAATATTTATCTAGATATTAAATTAAATTAAATATTTATTTGATAATATTTTATTAATTTAATATTAATATGATTAATGCTAATTCTAGTTGAACTCTCACTAAACTCTTCTTATATAAAGAGAGCATGGATCATCATTCTCATACACTTGAGTTCAAGAAAAGTTTAAAAGAGAAAATTCTCTAAAGAAATTATTTCAAAAAAATTCTAAAGATATTCTTATTATTTACAACTTGACTCAAGAGTTTAGAGAAATTAAGAACTTACCACACTGGTAATTTTTGTGAATTTTTTTATTTGAAGCAAGCTCACACTCGGGAAATGTGAGGTTGAGGATAGTAGAGAAGACTACTTGGTTGAAACGTTGATCCTAGACAAATCATAAAGATATGATTCTAATTAACGTTGATCCTAGACAAATTATAAAGATACGATTCTAATTAAGTGTTTATTACTTTAGATAATACAACCAAAGTTTTTGTTTTTAGAAAAAAAAATAAAAACTTTGTTTTTCTCTTACATCTATTTTTCGCTGCGTTTTTTGAACCTAATTTTCCAACAAAGACTTATAAGAGGTGTTGTCGGCCATTTCCCAATGTTACACGTGACTTTGGGTTAATGGTTTTGTATTATCTAGGTTTAGGTGACCTAATGCTTTTCCTCTCCCTTTAAGTGTATGTAACGCCCCGTACCCGAGACCGTTGTCGGAGTCGAACACGAGGTGTTAACAAACTTAATTCATTGCTTAAACAACTCAAACAATTTAATTTTAAAATTTTCAGTCAAGCTAGCAATCTGTGTCACAGTCTCTTAAAAATTCATATCTCAAGTTTCGAAACTCAAAATCCAATTCCGTAAATTTTCCTTGAAACTAGACTCATATATATATTTACTAATTTTTTTCTAGAATTTTTGGCTGGGCCAATTAGTACAGTTTATTAGTTAAAGTCTCCCCTATTTCAGGGTTTGACTGCTCTGACCTCTGTGTATTACGAATCAGATATCTCTCTGTACAGACTTTCAATGACTATGAAATTTGTTTCTCTTAAAACTAGACTCAATAAGAAATCTGTACATATAAAGCATGACTTCTAATTATTTTTATACAATTTATGGTGAATTTCCAAATTAAGAACAGGGGATCCAGAAATCACTCTGGCCCTGTTTCACAAAAATTCAAATGTCTCATAAATTATAATTCATATACCTGTTTTGTTCAATCCATATGAAAATAGACTCATTAAGCTTCAATTTAATAACTTACTCATCATTTAATTCTATTTCTACTATTTTTAGTGATTTTTCAAATTCACGTCATTGCTGCAGCAATATTCTGTTTTATAGCAAATTTTACTTTACAATAAATTTTCATGGACTAAATAGCATTTTAAACATACATGGTATCAAATATGATTTAGATTGGCCATTCCAATGGCTAATCATTCACAAAACTCTTTTCTTGCCAAAACATAATCATATCATAAGATCATTTACACAAAGTGAGTATTTTGCCATACATGCCACATTCAAGATACACAAGCCATTTTACCAATTTAAGCCTTCGGATAGTGTGAACGAGTCTTCGACTTATCCCGATTCTCAAGCCGGCTTGTCAAAACTACAATGAAAGAAAAGGAGGGAGTAAGCATAAATGCTTAGTAAGTTCACATGCAAATAGCAAGTAACATAATTACACAATCCCATATAAAACATCGTTTACATTTAATATCTTTCTACGATTTCATCTTACCAAGTTTTCAACCCGAGGGTTTAAGCACATACCTGTCAAATTTTCTCATTAACCACACTTACCAACATGTCACCCTCGTTTTAGGCATTCTCCTTATTTTCTTAAGATCCACCCGTTGAACACATCGGAATATAATTCGAATACACGGAAAGTTTGTACATAAGTGCCACATATGTAGCCAAGCTACCATGTAACCCGCCCATAAGCGAACTCAGACTCAACTCAACGAGCTCGGGCGTTCTCATCCATAAATGAATTCGGACTCAACTCAACGAGCTCGGATGCCTAGTTACATCTCACGAACTCGGACTCAACTCAACGAGTTCGGACATTTGCATCCATAAGTGAACTCGGACTCAACTAAATGAGTTCGGATGCCCAACCATCCTAGTGACATGTCACTTGTATTCTAATCTATTCTCAAGGTTCAAACGGGCTTTTTCCTCGATTACACATCTTTGCCGTCTTCCACAGAACATCGAAACCGATACTCGGTAGCAAATCATAATTTACATATAATTCAATAATAACCATAAAGCATAATATTTCATGATATTAATCATCATATCACATAAATAACATTAAATTACTTAAAATGACAATTATGTTACTACATTTACACATGAACTTACCTCGGTATAAAATTATTAGCAATCGAGCCTATTCTTCGTAAACTTTATTTTTCCCTCGATCGCGGCTTGAATCTCGTTTCTCTTGATCTATAATGCCAAATTAATCTTATTTAATACATACGTTCATCAAAACAGCATTTAATACGAACTTTGGAAAAATTACACTTTTGCCCCTAAACTTTTGCAAAATTACACTTTTGCCCCTAGGCTCGGGAATTAAACTTCATCCTATTTTCTTATGCTTTATGACATGCTGATCATTTTTCCCTTCTATGGCAGCATCAATTTCACACTCTAACATGGCAGCATCATTTCACACTCTAACATGTACTTATGACTATTAGGTATTTTTACCGATTAAGCCCTTTTACTCGTTTTCGCTTAAAACCGAGTAGTACAAGTTGTCTGACATAATTTAAAACCTCATATTCTATCATAAAACACAAAAATACACAAAATTCACCTATTTGTATTTTTCCAAATATGAACCTTACGTTAAATTACTAAATCGAGCTACCGGGATTCCAAAAACGTAAAGAACATTAAAAACGGGCATAGGAATCACTTACAATCAAGGCTTAAAAGTCGAAGAAACCCTAGCTATGGAAAGAGCAAAATTCGGCAGCAACTATATGGAGAAGATGACTATTTTGTGTTATTTTTTCTCATTTTATTTCATTTAATATGCAAATGACCAAAATACCCTTAATACCTTTCTTTGAAAATTTTCATGTACAAGCCCATTTTTGTCCAAAATTTTAGAAATTGGTCAAATTTCTATTTAAGACCTCCTCATTAATATTCCAAAGTAATTTCATACTAAAAACTTCTAGAATGAAAGTTTTGCAAGTTATTCGATTTAGTCCCTAATTTCAACTTAAGCACTTTATGCACAGAATTTCGTCACGAAATTTTCACACAATCATGCAATCATATCATAAACATCAAAATAATTATAAAATAATTATTTCTATCTTGAATTTGTGGTCACGAAACCACTATTCCGATGAGGCCCTAATTCGGGATATTACAACTCTCCCCCCCTTTAAGGATTTTCGTCCTTGAAAATCTTACAGATAAACAGGTATGGGTATTGATTTCTCATAGTTTCCTCAGGTTCCCATGTAGTCCCTTCTACCCTGTGCTTTTTCCATAATACTTTCACGAGAGCGACACTTTTATTTCTTAGTTGCTTGACCTCTCGAGCTAAAATTTTAATCGGTTCTTCTTCGTAAGTCATATCCGGTCGTAGTTTAATTTCTTTCGGTGAAATTATATATGAAGGATCCGAACGATACCGACGTAACATAGATACGTGGAACACATCATGAATCTTCTCTAATTCAGGTGGTAATGCTAGCCGATATGCTACCGGTCCAACTTTTTCAATTACTTCATACAGCCCAATAAAACGCGGACTTAACTTGTCCTTCCGTCCAAATCTAAGGACTTTCTTCCATGGTACCTTATCACCAACTTGAAACTCAAATTCTTTTCATTTCAAATCCGCATAAGATTTCTGTCTATCCGAAGCAGCTTTCAAACAATCTCGAATCACTTTCACTTTTTCTTCGGTTTCTTTTATTAGATCAACTCCATAAATCTGATTTTCCTTGAGTTCACTCAAATACAATGGCGTCCGACATTTACGACCATACAATGCTTCATAAGGTGCCATCTTCAAACTCGTCTGATAACTATTATTATAAGCAAATTCTACTAACGGTAAGTACCTTTCCCAACTACCTTGAAATTCCAATACGCAACATCCGAGCATGTCTTCAAGAATCAATTACTCTCTCGATTGTCCATCGGTTTGTGGATGAAAGCGGTGCTAAAATTTAACTTTGTACCTAATGCCTTTTGCAACTTTTTCCAAAATCGTGAAGTAAATCTCGGATCTCTATCCGAAATGATTGACAAAGGTATTCCATGAAGTCTAACAATCTCACAGATATACAATTCAGCCAACTTATTAAGAGAATAATCCATATGTACCGTAAATAAAATGAGCGATTTAGTCGATCATCAACTATTACCCGGATGGCATTTTTCTTCCCCGGAGTTAACGGCAACCCTGATATAAAGTCCATAGTAATCCGATCCCATTTCCATTCAGGAACCATGATAGGCTGGAGTAATCCTGAAGGTACTTGGTGTTCAGCTTTCACTTGTTGACAAACTAAGCACTTTGATACAAAATCGGAAATATCTCTTTTCATTCCACTCCACCAGTACATTTTCTTCAAGTCATCATACATTTTCGTACTGCCCGGATGAACCGTCAAACAACCATTATGTGCTTCATGCAAAATCTTTTGAATCAACTCATTATTTTTCGGTACACAAATCCGATTTTTAAACATCAAGCGACCATCAGAATCGATTTTGAAATCTGACCCCGTATCAGCTTCACACTGTTTTCTCTTGGCTTGCAAATCTTGATCATTTTTCTGAGCTTCACAAATCTCTTGTAAAAACATCAATCTTGCTCTTAACTCTGCTAAAATCGAACCATCATTTGATATCTTTAACCGAGTGTTCATAACTCTCAAAGAAAATAGTAATTTTCTGCTTAAAGCATCGGCAACCACATTCGCTTTTCCCGGATGGTAATCAATAACAAGCTCGTAATCTTTCAATAACTCCAACCATCTTCGCTGTCTCAAATTCAAGTCTTTTTGTGACATCAAGTACTTAAGACTTTTGTGGTCGGTATATACTCGACACTTTTCACCATACAAATAATGTCGCCAAATCTTCAAAGCAAATACTATAACAGCCAATTCTAAATCATGAGTTGGATAATTTCTTTCATGAGATTTTAACTGCCTCAAAGCATAAGCCACCACTTTTCCTTCTTGCATAAATACACATCCTAAGCCATTTCGAAAAGCATCACTATACACCACAAATTCTTTACCTGATTCGGGTTGTACTAACATTGGTGCTTTAGTTAATAAAATTTTCAATTCTTCAAAACTCTGTTGACATTCTTCCGTCCAATCAAACTTAACATCCTTTCGGAGTAATCTAGTCATAGGAGCAGCAATTATAGAAAATCCATTTACAAACCGCCGATAATACCCAGCTAGCCCCAAGAAACTTCTAACCTCAGTTACATTTTTCGGTGGTTTACAATTAACAATGGCCGAAATTTTACTAGGATCAACCCGTATACCATCACCTGAAATAATATGACCCAAAAATCCAACTTCTTGGAGCCAAAATTCACTTTTACTAAACTTGGCATATAACTGCTTATCTCTCAAAGTTTGCAAAACTATCCTCAAATGCTCAGCATGCTCTGTCTCATTTTTTGAATAAATTAAGATATCATCAATAAACACCATAACAAATTTGTCCAAGTATGGCCGAAATATACAATTCATCAAATCCATAAACACAGCAGGAGCATTTTTTAACCCGAATGGCATAACTAAAAATTCATAATGACCGTACCTTGTTCTAAAAGCAGTTTTAGGCACATCCGACTCTTTTACTCGCAGCTGGTAATACCCAGATCTCAAGTCAATTTTTGAAAACCATGTTGCTCCTTTTAGCTGATCAAATAAATCATCAATTCTCGACAACGGATACTTGTTCTTGATTGTCACCTTGTTTAACTGCTGATAGTCAACACACAATCTCATAGAACCATCTTTCTTTTTCACAATAACATGGGAGCACCCCAAGGTGAAAAACTCGGTCTCACAAAGCCTTTATCAGTCAACTCTTACAACTGCGACTTTAATTCTTTCAACTCTGCTGATGCCATTCTATATGGAGCAATCGAGATCGGAGCTGTTCCCGGTATCAAATTAATACCAAATTCTACTTCCCTGACTGGAGGCAAACCCGGCAATTCTTCTGGAAATACGTCCGCAAATTCACACACAACTGGCACTGATTCAACTTTCTTTTCAACTTCTTTTGTATTAATTACATACGCCAAATAAGCTTCATAACCCTTCCTCAAATATCACTGAGCCGACATCGAAGAAATCACACTAGATAGTGCCACTGATTTGTCTGGTTCAACCCGTAGAATTTCACTACTTTCACACTTTAATTCTATAACCTTTTCTTTGCAATTTATTATAGCATCATGCAATGTCAACCTATCCATACCCAAAATAACATCAAATTCATCAAACAGCAACAACATCAAGTCGGCCGAAAAGTAATGACCCCGAATCATTAAAGGGCATTTCTTGCATACTTTATCAACTATCACACATTTGCCTAACGGATTCGACACTTTAATCATAAATTATGTGTTCTCAACAGGTATATTCATACTAGACACCAGTTTCATGCATACATATGAATGAGTGGAACCGGGATCAATCAAAGCATTAACATTAACATCATAAAAAGAAAATATACCAGTAATCACATCGAGTGATGAAGCATCTTCACGTGCTTTTATGGCATAAGTTTTAGCTGAAGCTCTTGCTTCAGATTTAGCTACTGAATCTCTGGCTACATTTTTGCTGCTTGCTTCATTTTCAGCTTTTCTCGAATATCTTCCCCTCGAGTCTGCACCACTAGCTTTTACACTCTGAAATTTTTCTTTCTCAACTCTCTCTGGGCAGTCTCTAATAAAATGATCCAGAGAACCACACCGAAAACATTCATTCACTCTACATGGGCCAAAATGATTTCTCGCCACACACGGCACTCGAAGCTTAATAAATCTCAGTATTTCCCACACTAGCCATGTATAGTAGTCTGAGATTTAGGACCCACATTTTGCTTCTTAACATTTCCATATGATTGTCCAGCCGAAACCTGTGAACGAGGATTCATATTTCTAGATTTTCTGGATTGCTGTGAGAATGAACTGCTCGTCGATCTTTTCTTCCAACTTCTAGTCTCAGCCTCTACATTTTTCTTCTCTTTAAGTAGTTCTTCAGCCTTGCAAGCTCGATCAACAAGTACTACCATTTCTTTTAATTCAAGAATCCCAACAAATATTTTTATATCTTCATTGAGTCCGTCTTCAAATCGTCTGCACATTTTAACTTCTGTATGAATGTATTCTCTAGCATACTTACTCAACCTGACAAACTCCCTTTCATATTCAATAACTGTCATGTTCCCCTGCTTCAACTCAAGAAACTCTTTACGCTTTTGATCAACAAATCTTTCACTGATGTATTTCTTCCGAAATTCTTCTTCAAAGAATTCCCAAGTCACCTTCTCTTTTGGTACCACTGAAATCAATGTCTTCCACCAATGATAGGCTAAATCCTCAACAATGATATAGCACATTTCAAGCATTCCTCAGGTGTACAAGACAATTCATCAAATACCCGAATAGAATTCTCAAGCCAAAACTCTGCTTTCTCGGCATCATCATCATTATTTTCCCTGAATTCTTCGGCCCCTTGCTTGCGGATTCTGTCAACTGGAGTTCTGTGAAATTTCATCAAATCCACACCTTGAGGCATCGGGGGTACAGGTTGAGGAATCGGGGGAGGTGGGGGAGGTTGTGCATTTGGGTTCGTACGAACGAACTCTATATACCAAGCATTCATCATTTGGAGAAAGGCTTCCTGAGCCCCTTCTCCTCCCTCCTTGACCAACAGTAGGAGGTGGATTTTCAGTTGGCACCGCCCCTTCAGCCGGAGCTAGTGTATTACTCTCTACATCATCAGTCGAAACTGGATCGGGATCCATTTACTATATAAAAAATCATTTAAAAGGTCAGAAGTCGTCACACAATCACAATATATATATGGCATGTATAGCAAAACCCGTACATACAACACATTAGTTCGAGAACCGACTAAACCTACTCTGATACCACCAAATGTAACGCCCCGTACCCAAGACCGTTTTCGGAGTCAAACACGAGGTGTTAACATACTTAAGTCATTGCTTAAACAGCTCAAACAATTTAATTTTAAAATTTTCAGTCAAGCTAGCAATTTGCGTCACAGTCGCTTAAAAATTCATATCTCGAGCTCCGAAACTCAAAATCCAATTACGTAAATTTTCCTGAAACTAGACTCATATATCTATTTACTAATTTTTTCTATAATTTTTGGCTAGGCCAATTAGTATAGTTTATTAGTTAAAGTCTCCCATATTTCAGGGTTCGACTGCTCTAACCTCTATGTATTACGAATCAGATATCTCTCTGTACAGAATTTCAATGACTATGACATTTGTTTCTCTTAAAACTAGACTCAATAAGAAATCTGTACATATAAATCATGACTTCTAATTATTTTTATACAATTTATGGTGGATTTCCAAAGTCAAAACAGGGGATCCAGAAATCACTCTGGCCCTGTTTCACAAAAATTCAAATGTCTCATAAATTATAATTCATATACCTGTTTTGTTCAATCCATATGAAAATAGACTCATTAAGCTTCAATTTAATAACTTAATCATCATTTAATTCCATTTCTAATATTTTTAGTGATTTTTCAAATTCACGTCATTGCTGTAGCAATATTCTGTTTTATAGAAAATTTTACTTTACTATAAATTTTCATGGACTAAATAGCATTTTAAACATACATGGTATCAAATATGATTTAGATTGGCCATTCCAATGGCTAATCATTCACAAAACTTTTTTCTTGCCAAAGCATAATCATATCATAACATCATTTACACAAAGTGAGTATTTTACCATACATGCCATATTCAAGATACACAAGCCATTTTACCAATTTAAGCCCTCGGATAGTGTGAATGAGTCTTCGACCTATCCCGATTCTCAAGCCGGCTTGTCAAAACTACAATGAAAGAAAATGAGGGAGTAAGCATAAATGCTTAGTAAGTTCACATGCAAATAGCAAGTAACATAATCACACAATCCCACATAAAACATCATTTACATTTAATATCTTTCTACGATTTCATCTTACCAAGTTTTCAACCCGAGGGTTTAAGCACATACCTGTCAAATTTTCTCATTTACCACACTTACCAACATGTCACCTTCGTTTTAGGCATTCTCCTTATTTTCTTAAGATCCACCCATTGAACACATCGGAATATAATTCGAATACACGGAAAGTTTGTACATAAGTGCCACATATGTAGCCAAGCTACCATGTAACCCGCCCATAAGCGAACTCGGACTCAACTCAATGAGCTCAGGCATTCGCATCCATAAGTGAACTCAGACTCAACTCAACGAGCTCGGATGCCTAGTTACATCTCACGAACTCGGACCCAACTCAACGAGTTCGGACATTTGCATCCATAAGTGAACTCGGACTCAACTCAACGAGTTCGGATGCCCAACCATCCTAGTGACATGTCACTTGTATTCTAATCTATTCCCAAGGTTCAAATGGGCTTTTTCCTCGATTACACATCTTTGCCGTCTTCCACAGAACATCGAAACCGATACTTGGTAGCAAATCATAATTTACATATAATTCAATAATAACCATAAAGTAAAATATTTCATGATATTAATCATCATATCACATAAATAACATTAAATTACTTAAAATGAAAATTATGTTACTACATTTACACATGAACTTACCTCGGTATAAAATTATTAGCAATCGAGCCTATTCTTTGTAAACTTTGTTTTTCCCTCGATCGCGACTTGAATCTCGTTTCTCTTGATCTATAATGCCAAATTAATCTTATTTAATACATACATTCATCAAAACAGCATTTAATACGAACTTTGGAAAAATTACATTTTTGCCCCTAAACTTTTGCAAAATTACACTTTTGCCCCTAGGCTCGGGAATTAAACTTCATCCTATTTTCTTATGTTTTATGACATGCTGATCATTTTTCCCTTCTATGGCAGCATCAATTTCACACTCTAACATGTACTTATGACTATTAGGTATTTTTACCGATTAAGCCCTTTTACTCGTTTTTGCTTAAAACCGAGTAGTACAAGTTGTCTGACATAATTTAAAACCTCATATTCTATCATAAAACACAAAAATACACAAATTTCACCTATGGGTATTTTTCCAAATATGAACCCTAGGTTAAATTATTGCTAGCATAAGCTAAATCGAGCTACCGGGATTCCAAAAACGTAAAGAACATTAAAAACGGGCATAGGAATCACTTACAATCAAGGCTTAAAAGTCGAAGAAACCCTAGCTATGGAAAGAGCAAAATTCGGCAGCAACTATATGGAGAAGATGACTATTTTGTGTTATTTTTTCTCATTTTATTTCATTTAATATGCAAATGACCAAAATACCCTTAGTACCTTTCTTTTAAAATTTTCATGTACAAGCCCATTTTTGTCCAAAATTTTAGAAATTGGTCAAATTTCTATTTAAGACCTACTCATTAATATTCCAAAGTAATTTCATACTAAAAACTTTTAGAATGCAAGTTTTGCAAGTTATTCGATTTAGTCCCTAATTTCAACTTAAGCACTTTATGCACAAAATTTTGTCACGAAATTTTCACACAATCATGCAATCATATCATAAACATCAAAATAATTATAAAATAATTATTTCTATCTCGGATTTGTGGTCACGAAACCACTATTCTGATTAGGCCCTAATTCGGGATATTACAGTGTAGGCTGCCCTTTAGCATAATAAGTAAGTGTTAAATATGACTCCTATTTTCAGTCAAATTTGAGAAATAATATTTCAGTTAAACTCTGTTTACTTGTTTCAATCAAACACTGATTAGTTTAGATTATTTTATTATTATTTGACCTATGAATTTAGCCTATAAACAGGCTCTTTTACAATCTTAGAAAAAACACACCCATTAGAGATTAGAACTCATAACACATTTAGAGAATTTTGTGTTTACATTTTGTGGGTTCTTTGTTTTTGGGTTTTCGGGGTTTAGTTTTTATCTCCATCTTTTGTACTCTTTGTTCTTTTGCTATTATAGTAAAATTATCTTTGCCTGTGGTTTTTTATCATCTTTAGAGGGGTTTTTTCACATTAATTTTTTGTGTTCAATTTCTCAATTTATTCCACTATTTTTTCTTATTCGTTGCTTAATCGGGTCGATCCTAACAAGTGATATCAGAGCTAGTTCAATTTTCATAAATCAGCTCATTCAAAGATAGCAACAACAAGGTTTGAAATTGAGAAGTTCGATGGTGAGACAAATTTCTATCTGTGGCAAGTTCGGATGATGACAATTCTAGTTCAATCCCGTTTGAAAAAGGTTGTTACTGGGAAAAAGCCTGAGAATCTAAATAAAACAAAATGGGAAGAGCTTGATGAAAAGACCTTGTCTGCAATCCAGCTGTGCCTCACGAATACGGTATTGCAGGAGGTATTGATGGAGAATACCTCATCCGCCTTATGGAAAAGGTGAGAAACTCTTTATGTGACTAAGTCTATGGCTAACCGTTTGGTGTTGAAACAATGTCTATTTACGTTTCACATGAACGAAGGTGAGGTTCTTAGAGATCACATCAGTCAATTCATTACTCTTTTAAATGATTTAAAGAATGTTGAGGTTCATATTGACGATGAAGATCAGGCTATGCTATTATTATGCTCTTTACCCCCTTCATACAAGTCTTTTAGGGAGACCCTGATTTATGACAGAGACAAACTCTCGTTCGAAGATGTGAAGGGTCATTTATTGAGTAGAGATAAACTCGATAATAAGTTTCATTTGGATAGCAAGGCAGATAGGCAACCTTCCATTTTGGTAGCATAAAAGAAACGAGACAAAAGGTGTCACTATTGTAAAAAGTTAGGTCACGTCAAAGCAGATTGTTATAAACTGCGAAATAAAAGAACTGCTGAGAGTAACGAGGAAGATGTAGCTGGTGCTAATTTGGCCGATGAAAACGGTGATGATTTCTTGTTAGTGTCAATGAGTGATAACTCCAAGCTCACGTCTGAGTGGATCCTAGATTCGGGATGTTCTTTCCACATGTGTCCCAATAGAGAATGGTTCTCTACATACAATTCAGTTGAAGGTGGAGTTGTGCGCATGGAAAATGATTCCTCTAGTAAGTTAATTGGTATTGGTACTGTTAAAATTAGGATACATGATGGGATGATTATGACACTCTCAGATGTCAGGTATGTACCTGATTTACGAAAGAATCTCATCTCATTGAGTATTTTAGACTTGAAAGGATGCAGAATCAACATCAAGTCGAGCGGCATTAAAGTATCTCGTGGAGCTCTCGTTTTGTTAAAAGGTAAGAGAATCGACAGTCTTTATATTCTGGAAGGTTCTACGGTGACCGGTGAAATCAGACGTCCCTCGTCCGTTATAGAGTCGAAGTAAACTCGTTTGGAGCGGAGGCAACTTGGTCATAGGAGGGAAAAAGGTATGACCGTTTCGTTGAAGAGAGGTTCTCTTTTGGATACAGGTTTTGAAAAGTTAGGGCACTGTGTTCATGAAAATCAGACTCGGGTTAGTTTTGATTTGGTAGTGTACAAGTCGAAGGCTAGAAGTCTTCCAATTTCTAAGCACAAATTCGACTCAGTTAATTCCCTGCACAATTCAAGATAGGCTCGTGGCGGGCTTTGGCAAAGATGGCGTTGTGGAAATATGAGTCAAGGTGGAGATTTGTTAAATATGACTCCTATTTTCAGTCAAATTTGAGAAATAATATTTCAGTTAAACTCTGTTTACTTGTTTCAATCAAACACTGATTAGTTTAGATTATTTTATTATTATTTGACCTATGAATTTAACTTATAAATAGGCTCTTTTACAACCTTAGAAAAAACACACCCATTAGAGATTAGAACTTATAACACATTTAGAGAATTTTGTGTTTACGTTTTGTGGGTTCTTTGTTTTTGGGTTTTCGGGGTTTAGTTTTTATCTCCATCTTTTGTACTCTTTGTTCTTTTGCCATTATAATAAAATTATCTTTTCCCGTGGTTTTTTATCCTCTTTGGAGGGGGTTTTTCCACGTTAAATTTGTGTGTTCAATTTCTCAATTTATTCCGCTATTTTTTCTTGTCCGTTACTTAATCGGGTCGATCCTAACAGTAAGCATACAGCAAAAATGTTAAACAAGTCCCTTTTGTTAAGAGTGTGGTCTCTCGATATGTGCTAACCTTATTGTGGGCTGGCAAAGTAGAAGTTCCAAGGTCTTGGTCAATAGGATCTAGTCTTTGCAGTTGGTCTTTGCTTGAATGGGGTTTGGTGAGATCCGATGAGGTCGTAGGGTCGAAAGGTGAGCTCGTTGGATACCGTTGGTGGGCTTAAAAGGTATAGATATAACAATATTAAGGATATAATATTTTCTATTTATATCACATACTTATTCAATAATTTTATTAGATATTATTTATAATAATCAATTTTAAATTATTTATAATAGATCTATCAAGGTTGAGGCTCTAATTATCTTTGACCAAAAATTACTTCTTAAAAATTATAAAAGTTTATTTTTTATTAATATTTATATATCTTTATTATTATTTTTAAAAAAATATTTTTTAGATTAATAAACCAGTTTATAATTAATAAATAAAAGGGAATATGCTTTTTTCTGTTTTTTTTTTTTTTGGGTGATAGAATATGCTTTTTCAAATACATGCCAATACCAACAGAAGGTAACGAAATAAAGGGATAACTTGACGCCCGAACAGTTGTATCTATTAACGACAAGGAGACTAATGGAAGAAAAGAGGCGGGTATTCATTCATTCGTATTGGTAGGCAGAAGAGAGAGACACAGAGTGTTCCAATTTGCAAATGCCAAGTGTCGTGCTTTGCTAATGAATCCGCTTGGCCAATATATATATTTTTTTGAAAATTACAGAAGCCAGTGCCGGTATCAATGGCATTTCACTCATCTTTCCTTCTTTTCTAAAATCTCTAGTTACCCATTTCTCCATTATATTCCTTTCTTCCTTCTCATTTTCTTCTCTTCTGTTTATGGTATTATTACTATTTCATATCTCCTTGTGTTAAGCTGGTATTTCTTTTCTCTCTCGCTCTTTCTTATTTTTCCTTGCATGTATGTCTATATATATATGTATCTGATTTATGGGGGTTTTTTTTTTTCATCTTTTTGTGTTTCGGCATTTTAACGTCAATATTTGAATTTGATCATTTATGGTGTTTTTCCCATATTATTTGTTTCATTGGAATTTGTTGATACCAATAAATCTTTAGATTTTTTTTGTTTAGAATCTTGGGAATCTTCATTTTTGGGGGTGAGTGTCTATGGTTCTGAGTATAGGTTAAAATTCTATCCATTTGTTTTAGGGAAGAAGGGAAGTGGAAAGAGAACAATGATTTCTCCTGGTTTTGTCTGGATAAAGAATATTTCATTGAGTGTTTCTTTGATCCTTTGTCTTGTTCAAAATTCATACAAAATGTTCTTTTTTCAGTGCTTTGGTAATTCCAATCGCTAATTGCCTCGTACACTTTGCTTTTGCTTTCGTTTCTCCTAATGGTAGACTGCTCCTTAGTGTTTTTACGTTGATGCATCCATCTTTGTGTTCTCCTGTGTTAGGAATACAATTTACATATGGATCATTAGCTATAAATGTATGAAATAGTTATACATTATTGCCCCTTGAACGGCAAATTTCATAGTTCCATTTCCTTGCATACCGTGTGATGTTTCTATCAATATTGGAGTAATCGAATCCAATGCTGTTGAGCAGTCCTACCACGATGGTCAGCTTCAAATATTGGGATGACTGTGTTGATCCTGAGGATTTGGAAGCAATGTGGCAACAACCTGCAGTGAGAAAAGAGTGGATTGATGTTGGGGAGACTCAAGGACAAAAAGTTCACCTATCAAGGGATCCTGAAGGACAGCCTTATTTGACACAAACAGAGATGCGGGTACGCAACTTGAATACCATATTATCAATACTTCACTGCTATTAAAATTTGGGAAGTTTAATGTCAATAAGTAGTTTTCCATAAAGTTCGAATGGCTAAGAAATTAAAATTTCTTTTATAACATTTAATCTTCCTTAAGTACTTTTGTTTTGGTTATTTTTAGATATTAGTCTGATTTTGACTTATTCGTTATTCCAACACATTAGGATGATACAGTAATATACTTTGCTTACTCCTGTACTACAATAATAATAATAATAAACTCAAGACCGTTAGATTTTGCCACAAGGTTTTTACTTCTAATTTATCTTATGGTGCTGTTTCAGGCTGTTGCTGAAATTGTTACTAGCAGACATTTTGATACACACATAGATCCGGTATGTCACCTATCACCTGGATTTGTCTCCTGTACCACTGATTTCCAGTCTTGATCATACAGAAATTTATTATATGATTTTATCTTACATTAGTGTAAAATTACTCTGGTCAGGCAGTATAATTACTGACAGAAACTCTTCTTAAATAATATGCATATAACAATGAAGTGTTACTATCATAATCCTAATTTCTGAAGACAAGGCTATTTTCAGGATACGCCATTTTCTGATGACATGAATATACAAATATCTTGAAATCTATACAATACAAATTATTAATGTATCAAAAGTTTTATAAATATATCAAAAGTTTTATAAATATAATATACCTTAAAAACGATTATGACACTGCAAGTTTTTAAGTCCATCCTGTTTATAGGAAACCTTCCATCTCTCTCTTCCTTTCCTCTCTATTTGTCTGAATGAATCTTACTTTTGTCACAGTTATTGGCTTTTGACCATTTTTGTTTTAAGGCATTTTTTAACCACTGGAGTTTGACTGAGGGTCAATACATTACAATAAATATACAAAGTATTTACTCAAAGAGATATCGTGAACCCCACCTTCATATATCTCATTCTCAAAAATGGATTCTACAACAGCTAAATTGTGTCAAGTTGGGGGGAATGCTATAAACATTAAAAATCCAATACCAGATGGTAATATCACAAAAGGTTCTGTTAAAAGGAGCTGTCAATTTGAGGTGAAGTGAATGGATGGAGGCAAAAAAGATTGACACCGTACAGTCCAATGATGACTATTACTTTCTAAAATATGTCTTGTATTAACAAAAGGAAAAATTCTTTCACTGTTCTGCAGGAGATGATTTGTACTATTGCAGAACTTGAAAGTAATAGGCAGCCTCTTGCCGAGCAACATGATAAGAAATCCAAGGTCACTACAGTAGGAATCATGCAGATTTCACCAGCAACTGCAGAGTCAATGGCCAAGTACAATTTTATGCTTTCTAGTGCAGCTGCATGTAACTAAGCTAAACCTGCTTTGGATTTATGAACTTGTAGTTTGAAAATTCTTGTAGGGAGTATCAGATTTCATTATACAAAATTGAAGGGGATCCAGATATTCTGTACAGGCCTTTTGTAAATGTATATTTCGGAGCAACCTACCTTAAATGGTTATCAAACTTTGAAAACAAGTGAGTTTGCAGTGAAGACATTAGATCCATCTTGAATATATTACGTACCAGATGAGGTCAGTAAATAATTTGGTATCATTTCTCTCGAATGTTCTGAATTTGCAGAGTTAGAACTGAAGAGTTTATGGTCAGGGCTTATAAGGGTGGTACAAAGAAAGCAACTCATAAATCAACCCTGCCATATTGGAAGCGTTATATTTCTGTGAAAGAGACTTTTACACCCAGGTTTTTATTACCCCTCAAGAAAGTTCTGCATTTGAATAACAAATTTTACTCAAGTACTTCTTGAAACTTTCCAGGGGAAGATGTAGTCTTTTATCTTTATTTTCCTGGTTCTCTAGGGCTTTTGGTTTTTGCCTATTCATCTTCTTTATTTGTCGGATTGAAATTAATATTCTTCGTGGATAAACTTTTTAGACAAGTCTCTTTTTTTTTTTGTGTCATTAAACTGAAATTATTATCTGTGTGCTTGAAGTTTCAGTTTCCACTTCTTTGCTTTCACTTTAGCTTATCTTGTTTATCTTCTGAAAAGCAAATATTTGTCCAAATTGAAGCTATGCTGCCTTCTGAAGCAGATATAAACCAGTGAAAAATGAAAAGTTAACAGCTATGCTAATAGAACTAATCTATCATTATAGGGATTGACTTCCATTTGTCGTTCAGGTGCAGAAAACATTCGAATGGTCCGACTACTCAAGCACCAACTTCAACTGCACTGGATTCATCGAACTCAGGTTGTTCTTCCATCAAGTAGAAGGAAAAATTCTAGTGCTAATACATATAAAAAATCATTCTACTATGGTTAAGAAAGCCAAGTATAACCAAAAAAATATCCATCTCCTTTTGAAATAAAGTGGGAAAACTGAGGCAACCTCTACGGTTTCTTTCACAAGTTAACTGTTAGATTTTGTACCCTTTGTGTTGCATGAAGTAAAAGTTTAATCTGAACAATTCAAGAAGTGAAACAGTAATAATCCAGTAAAATTTAAAATTATCAAGAATAACATGTAAGGATAATCTTCTAAATTCAACATTTGATTTGCTGAAAATGGAGCACATAGATCTGGGGGGCATTATCTCTATCCTCTCAGAACATCGTTTTCTGCTTATTTGTTTTGCATCTCAATACTGCTACTTTAAATGCCTGTTTTTCTTTATCGGAGAGCTGCAGATGATGCCTACCTGTATTGGGACTCCAGAGTTTCCCCCGAAGACATGAGACAGATGTGGAATAATCCTGAAATATGCAACGAGTGGAATAAATCTAATCAGAAAAGGGGAAAAGTGCTATTTACCCTTGATAGTGAGAAGAACCCATGTCTTTCTCGTTTAGAACTGAAGGTCTGATCCTTATACATTTTTCCTCATCTTTGACATTTTATCAAGAGTGCATTAGGCAAAAAAAAAATTAATGGAAGAAAAAAAGAGCAAGGATAACGCTCAAGGTTGTTTAAGCAAGCTGTCAGACCTAGACACACTCAAAGAACTTAATTCTTTTATTTTGCTTTACATCTTTACTTTTTCTTGAATCATTGGCATGGATGTCTTGTTGCAGGCAGTTGCAGAAATAATTGTTAACAATTACTTCAGTACAATGGGAATAAAACCAGTAAGTATGGAGTTGGATAAAGAAGGTTGGCAGAATAAAAGTTAGCTAATATTTAGGTTTTTATTCTTATTTTCAGAACAACTGTTTTACTGATTTCTTTTTTAACCAAAGCTCATCTGTTCTGGTTCACACTTCACACACAATTTAACATTATGATTCAAATTTTCAGAAAGATAAGAATAATTTCTTATGTAAGTGCATAGTGCTACATTATGGGTGATTGGGTATGTCACCACCAGTGAAAAGTTGGAGTTCAACAATTTCATTTTGCTTCATAATAGAAAGGTTTGCTTAGCTAAATGAACTATGAAATCTATAGAGCTACGCTGATGGTGGCCCTAGACTAAAAACCTGATCAACAAATATGCTTTCTAATAAATGTCCCACATTGCTAATCTAATCCTCCTCCTAAAAAGAAGCATCAAATGTGCTTTTGGATAAACACTATCGAGGCCCCCTGGAGATTTTTTCTCTTTTTGCCTTTTTTGGCCATTTTGACATCTTGAGGAGTTTATCCCTAGAGGGCTTTTAGTATCAAGGAAAATTATCACTTTCCATGGAATTTAATTGGTGGGAAAGTGATTTCTATATTTAACTTTCCTGAGAATGTAAGGTTTTTGTAAGTATTTCTGACCTGAACTGAATCTAGTGGATTAACGTTTAAAGTTTGCTCCGGCCACTTCTTCTTTTCTTTCTTTTGAGAAAATGCTCTCTTTAATTTTCAATTCCTTCAATTATTACGGACCCACCTAAGATGTTTGGATATGTACATGGACCTTCACGTGCACAAGTGTGCAAATGTGAATGAATACACTAAACCTATGTATTTTTGTATTTTGGTTTTGTCCAACTTTTGTTTTGACACTAACATTCTGTACAGACGGCACTTTGTGCTCTGGCTGAGATGGTTAGCATGCGCAACGTAGACGGGACTGAAGAACGAACAGGACTAATGGGAATTGGCTACTCTACAGCTTTTCGGCTTTACACGTGAGTGAAAATCTAAATGAAACAACATTTCTTTACCATCAAGAATAGCAATCCAATAAAAAGTTTAATTACACAAATTGTCTGTGGCTTCTGAATCAAATGACAGTTGTTTCATGCAACCCAGATGCAATATCAGATTTGTCATAAGAAAGGAAAATAAATTTACCATCTAAAAATGTGGTTTAGACACAATAATTGCTTTAAGATTTAAAATAGCGTTGCTTTAGCATACCATCAGTTTATAGCAGTGATAAAATATGTCTGAAACTTGTAATTTTGGTGTGAAGAGAGGTGGGATTCAGGGATTATCCGATAGATTACGAAGAAGATCTCACCAAACCATTTGTGTCCATGTATTTTGGGGCGGCATATTTCGCTTGGTTATCAATGTATGAAGGGAGGTAGGTTAACTCTCCTATAGTGACATTTTATTGTGGCTTGTCATATTTATTCCGTAGCCTTACAAAGTCGTTTCATTTTCCGGGGATGGCACAAACAGCGAAAGGGATCTGCAATTTGTCATTCAGGCTTATATTTCCGGACCGGAAAATGTAAATCCTGAAGGGATGTGTCCAGAGTGGGCTAAATTCGAGCAAACATTGGCTGGTTTTGAGTTCCGAGAGAGGTATACATGTAGAATTTCTTAAATGCTTTAACAAATGTATTATGTATGAGTGAGTGACTTTGGCTTTGGCTTTGGCATTGGCATTGGCATTGATGCATGCTTCTTCAGGAACGGAGGGAGGTGCACCGTCATGTGACTTGATTGATATGATTATCTTCTTATCACCAATTTGGAGATGATTGGCCAATCCTTTGGAGTTGCATGGGATTGGGGTGCACTTTGATCTGGATTTGAAGATTGATACAAACGCCAAATACGCCTCTAAATGCTGTTATAGTAAAGATGGATTATTGACATTTGTGGGCAGCCATTTTTTTTTTATTTTCTTTTAACTTTAAATTCATTTTTTGAGAATTAAATAATACTTATATATGTATATATATTTAAAAATGTCCTCAAACTATATAATAACATATTTAAAAATGTAATCGTAGTGTTTTTACCTTAATAAACCCATATTCTTTAATATATATTGATAAAAGACCTTAATAAATTAAATTCCATCTTATCAATCAATGCCAACTTATTAAAATTAAGTGCATGTATTTGACCTAATAAAATTTTAACTAATTGTAAAATAAAAAATAATAATTTTTATATCTTTTTAAATACGTTAACGTCGCTTTCATCAATATCCATCCTTTGGTAAAAGAATTAAACAATTTCATTGACCTAAAAAAATTAAACAATTTTATATTTTAAAATTTTATTAAATTAAAATGGTCTACATTTGATTGTAAATATCCATATTGAATTTTTACAATAGATTCGTGATAATCTTATAAATATATGTTTATGATTAAAAAGGACCATTTTTTTAGTTTTGTCCTAATAATTTATATAAAATTTTATGAATTTAAATTTCATGTCATCCAAAAATGCCAACAAACTAAACTCAAGATGTTTAATGAGTATGTATTAAAGAAGAGGGGTTTATTTAGATTTTTTTATTTTTTATTTAAAAATACTTATTATAAAAAAGTCATAGGCTATACTGCCCGAAACACAGCATGGGAACTATAGAATAAAAAAATAAAAAAAAAAAGAAAAAAGAAAAAAAGGAAAAAGAAAAATAGGTCTCAATAACAGTGAGACACTGAACAGGCAAGAAAGCCTTCAAGCAACATGCAAACAGAAATGAAAAACTCTTTAAGGCTAAGCAAAACAGGGGAGACAAAAGATTTCAGAATTTCCCCCAAACAGACCTTTCAGAATCGAGCTTAAGGAGGATCGATCAATCTTTTGTCCTCATCAGCAACTAAGGTAGCCAACACCGGGGCTTCCTCCACCCAGAATCCATCCTCCCGCCGCGATATACCCTCTTGAGCCACTGTATGCATAGCCCAATTTCCCGATCTGGCAAGGTAAGTGAACCGACACACCAAAAACCACTTCGAAAGCTCCGTGGCTTCGCAGATAAAGGCACTGATCTCCGATAGGTCCTCCGAGGTAGCGTTTAGCTTACAGATGACTGCCCGAGCATCGCTCTCTATGATGACAGACCGGAATCTCATTTCAGAAGTGAAAGTAGCCCATGAACAACAACTCGGGCCTCCGCTATAAACATTGTAGGAACGTAAGAGATAAGTCGACTACAAGCGCCCATTATTTAACCATACTCGTCCCGGATAATAACACCCGAATAGGCTTTTTGCAGGGAGAATGAAAAACTAGCATCAACGCTCACCTTAACAAAAGACAGCGAAGGAGGGAGCCAGCGGACAATCTGGGGCGAGGATGGTTGGGCCAGGCCTCTAACGACTTCAGCGATCTCAGAATAGTATCCTCGAATAAAGGTAATCACTTCGCTTACCCTTTGAACAACCCCCTCATGCACTAAGTTGTTCCGCGAAAACCATAAAGCCCATAGCTTTACACACAGGGTAATGGGCAAACATCCAAGCAAGCCAGTCATGAAAACTCAACTGATCATCGTTCAGCGAGCGATCATAGCAAAGGGCAACCTAGACAGTCCTTGCAAAAGCACAATGTCGTAGAACATGGGACACATCCTCAGTCACTGTATGACATCTACGGCACTGAGCATCATTTGCAATTCTTTTGTTGGAGAGACACACTCTCGTAGGCAAGTAAGGCCCCATAATTGTAAATGTAATCGCACCTCCATAGTGGAAACAATAGAGGGGGCCAAGCGATAGTCAATAACCACTCCTAACACTATAAACACCACAGTGCTCACCCCCCACACAATGCGATCATCCTGGTTAAAATTCGACAGTGGGATACTTTTGATAAGATCTGCCTCATCAGGGGAGAACACAAAATCTATTAACGCAAAATTCCAACCCATCGAATCATACATCAAAAGATCCGAAGCAATGGAAATGTAATCAACCCGAGGAGTCTGGATCTTTCGAGGAATGGGTCCAGGTAGCTAGTAATTTTCACAAATGGAAATTAAATTACCTGAGCCCACCTTACATCTAAGGCCCGAAACAAGCAACCCCTTAGCACTCCAAACGCTATGCCAGACCAGAGACGGGTTATGGCTCAAATGCACATTAAGAAATTCTGTGATGGTATAGTACTTAAGGTTAATTTGGTAATGCTTTTGAAAAGTGCTGTGGAAAAATATTCTTGAAAGATGTTTTTGAAAAGTTTGGTTTAAAATTTGAATGTCTAGTATTGCTGTCAAAAAGTACTTTTGAAAAATAAAATATCAATTTTAGACATGATATTATAAAATAATAAATATGCATTTAAATAATGTTCAGATTAGTTAATATTATGATGTTTTAGCAAGAATATAAAAAATAATTTATTATAATTTATTTTTAATATTTTAATATTTTAATATTAATTTTAAATATTTTTAAGTAATTAATATTAATTATTTATTAAATTTAATTAGACATGGTATTCTAACTTTTTTGAGAGAAGACAAAAATAAGGTTAAAAATGTAAATATCAACCAAAAGCACTTTTGGCGGAGAGAGTTAAAAATTTCAACTTTTTCATCTGTCAAATGATACTTATTTTAAGTTGAAATTTTTTCTCAAATGATGTCTGTTTGGTAATGATTTTAAGGGATAAGTACTGAGCAGAACAAGCCTTTAGCCTTTAAAAGTCATCCCACTAGAGAAGACGGGTTCGTTTGGAGTCTCCATCCCTATTTTGCAAGCAAAACAATATTGAATTTCGCTAAGGCTCGAAAGCCAAGGCCACCATTCTTCAACTCACATAATAAAGCCCAAGGACACCAGTGTATACCCTTTTATTCTTAGATTTTTTCCACCAGAATCGAGCCATTAAGCTTTCCAATTCCTTACAAAATGACTTGGGCAGTAAAAAACACATCATCGCATACGTTGGTAACGCTTGCAAGATAGACTTTATAAACACCTTTTTACCTTCATGGAGAGTGTCTGAGCAATCCAAGAAAGAATGCGACAACGAAACCTATCTTGTAACCTCACAAAGGCTTGTCTCTTATGCCTACCTATCATAGCAAATGCCTACCTATCATAGCAAGGAGATCCAAATACTTTTCTATATTATTAGAAACGTGAACCCCCAAAATGCAGCCTACATCTGAACGATTCCTGTCAGCCACATTTATGCTAAAGATAACACTTGACTTTTCAAAGTTAACAAGCTGACCCACGCAACTTGCATATTGCTGTAGAAGGTCTTTTAAAGTAGTCGCCCCCCACGACTGTAGCATCTCCAAAAATAAGGCTATCATCAGTAAAAAGGAGATGAGTAATCAAAGGTGCTCCTCGAACAACACGCACCCCCCAAAACTGACCATTAACTAAAACCGTCCTTAAAAGAGAAGAGAGACCCTCCTTACAAATGAGAAATAAGTAGGGGCTCAACGGATCCCCTTGACAAAGACCCCTTGTCGGCGTAAAGTTCTCCCCTATCTGACCATTCACTACAACAGAATAAGTGATTGAAGAGAAACTACATAATGCCATTCACCCACCCTGAAGAAAAGCCCATCGTTAGTAACATGGTTTCAATAAATTCCACTCCATACGGTCATAAGCCTTGTTCATATCGTACTTGAGAGCAAAGGATCCCTATCAACCCACCCTCCTATTCTTAAGAGAATGGAGGATTTCATATGTAGTTACCACATTATCCGAAATAAGACGGCTAAGAACAAACACACTTTGGGCCTCATCGATGCAAAGGTGGAGCACCTTTTGAAATCTGTTCACTAACATTTTTTATGTAATTTTGAATAGAATAAATAGACTGATGGGGTGAAAATGAGTTATGTTACTGCTATCGTTAACTTTGGGGATTAAAATAATGTGTATGATTAATAGAATAAAAAGGTGCATCACCTTTTAGTATGTCAATATAGAAGCATGAGACATTATTGCCAACGATATGCCAAAAAAGTTGATAAAACACAATGCCCAAACCATCCTCTCTAGCTGCCTTAAGAGGACCCATTGAATTAAGAGCAACAACTACCTCATCGTTTGCAAAAGCACGTCTCAGCCTCTCATTCATCGCATTTAAAATACACCTTTCAACCCTTGAAAGAATAGCAGTAGCATCTGCACTTCCTTGCAAAGTGAATAGCCCTTAAAATAGTCTCGGGCAATACATCCAACACCCTCATCAGATTCAACCAACCTACCATCACCAACCTCCAATCCCTGGATACGATTCCTCCAGCGTTTCTGAGTAACACAACGGTGGAAAAATGCCAAAATACGGTCTCCATGTTTCAACCAGTTGGCTCTAGCTCGCTACTTCCAATAAAGCTCTTCTTTATCATAAGCAAGATTCAACACAAGCTTCACATCAACTAGGTCGTCCAAAACCTCCTCAGTTGGATCCATCCCATTTAGCAAATCAAGTTGTCTCTGTAAATCTAATTCAGACATCTTTTTACCATGCTTGAGTTTTCGAGCCGACACAAGCAAACCCTCACTTACATTTTTAAGTCTATCCAGAACAGACCCTAACAAACCATCCCACAACCTCCTAACTTCAGCTTCACACGATGGCTCTAGCAGCCAAGCTGCCTCAAATTTAAAAGACCATGAACTAGAGGAAGAACCTATATGTGTTCTTGTATCAGGTAGAATGGAACAATGATCTGAAAAAATCCTTGACAGATGGGACAACTTATAATATGGGAACAGTTGGCTCCACGCCTCATTTGCCACACCTCTGTTGAGCCATTCCTGAATATTGTTGTGAACCTTTCTGTCCTTTTCCCAAGTAAATCAAACCCCAGTATACCCTAGGTCCTCCAATAAACAATCAGCCAAATCATTCAGAAAAGAGGACATCTAAGGCTCACTTCGCAGCAGCCTACCCTATTTCTCAAAAGAAAAAGCAATTTCATTAAAATCCTCAAAAATGAGCCAAGGAACATTCGAAAAGTTGTCCAATTGCTGTAAAAGATTCCAGGAATCCGCCCTTCGTGGCTCTTCTGGTACCCCAAAAAAACTTGTACACCTCCAACATTTACCATTAAAGTCTTCATTTATCAAAACATTGATATGGCTTCTTGAATAAAACCGTAAAGAAATATAGTAGTTTGGCTTCCAACCGAATGAGAGCCCCCTACTACCAATAGAACAAACATCCACTCCATTTGGATATCCACACATCCTATATACTTTCTCCATACGATTAATCTATAATTTAGTTCAGTTAGAAAAATTACAGAGGGGTTAAGATCTCTTAGCACATGCTGAAGGCGGCATACAGTCTGAGAATTCCCCAAACTCTAGACATTTCAACATAATATTTTCATGGCGACCGGCTGGATTATTAAGCAAGGCCTGCCGATAAAGAAATAGAAACATCCTTCGAGACTAAACAACTAGGCTCCTCTAACTCATCTTCTTAGACACAAGGCCGCTTCAAACCATCCAAATGCAGAACCGATCTGTCATCCTCAACATAGTACATTACCTCGTCTCTATCGACATGCATAAGCCCAATCGGTTGAGACTGAACCAAGACACCAATCGGCCTAGTAAAGGCCCTATTACGTGACCCCATGAAAGAAGCCCAACCAACATTATTCTTGACCACTATATTCTCAACCAAACCAGCCTTCTGATTTATTCCCATATTTGTAGGAGGAAAAATCGGCCATGTTGCCGTCATCCCCCGATTCATAGGATTTGACATCCCTTTAATCTGTCCCTTTATACCCGCATCTTCCCTCAACCAGATGCTCGTTAGTGCCACTACCTGCCTAGTTGGAGCCCGTAGAGTGATGTCCCACTCAAACTCGAATTCTTGCTTTTCCTGAAGTATCCAAATAGGGCAGAAACCCTCCTCATGGCCGAGCTTCTTACAGAGAAAAAAAAAAAAAGTGTCAAATTCTCATATTCAAATATCACATAAACTGGTGTGGACTGATTCCTGCAACCACAAGTAATATAATGCAAGAAAGAAGAGACAAGCTAAAGAGAATGGTTCATTTCATTTGCAGCCGATTGTTGCTAAGGTTAAACATAAAAATAACCAATATCCAAGAAGAAGGAGATGAGAGAAAACAGAATTTTCAGTGTTTACAATAGAATTGCATACATCTTTCATTATTCCTTTGTCCTTTTGTACTCTAAGGCTGTTACTCCTCTGCTGACAAGGCTCCTATAACAAAATCATTGAATCTCTGAGGTGTCTTGCGGTTGCGGTTAGGTCTCGTGTTTGCTGTTGGCCCATTTACCTGATCCTCTTGTATGTTGACGGTGGTACTTTGTGGCCCATTCACAACAGTACCCCCTGGTTCAGAGAGAACCTTGTCCTCAAGGTTCCAGTCAGAAAAACTGCGAAGCATGTGATCTTTGTCTTCTCAAGTAGTTGCCTCCTAAGGAAATCCATCCCATTGTATCAGATATTGGACTATAGAGTGTTCAGAGCGATTGACTGTTCATGTAGCAATGGTGGCTGCTGGTTGGAGAATCAAAGTAGCTGTGGAATCTACAAGATGGAGTGGAGTAACTTGTTGTTCAGGAGTGCCAATGTATTTGCGGAGAAGGGAGACATGAAACACCGGATGGATTTTTTCCGTACCCACTATGCTGATTCGTTGGAGAACTTGAAATGGACCAAAGAAACGTCAGGCCAATTTATTGTGTCATTGTAATTGAACTGAATTTTGCCTGAATGGTTGAAGACGGACGTAGACCCAGTCACCTTCTGCAAATACAATTCTCGGTGATGTTTATTAGCATAAGCCTTCATCTTAGCTTGAGCACGTTGCAAATTATGTTTGAGCAGATTGAGTGTGGTGTCTCGATCTCGCATATACTTATCGACTAAAGGGGAACCTACAATACCTTGAATATAGCGGGTAATGGTAGGTGGTAGCCGTCCATAAAGGGCCTCAAAGAGTGTCATCTGCGCAGCGATTTGGTAGGCTGTGTTGTACTAATATTCTACCCAAGGTAGCATAGTGACCCAGGTGTGAGGAGCATCAGCTATAAAACATCGGAGGGACATTTCCAAGCATTTGTTAAGGGCTTCTGTTTGACCATCGGTTTGGGAATGGTAAGGGATGCTCATCGCGAGTTCAGTTCCCTGCAGTCGATGGAGTTCCTGCCAAAAAGTGTGCATAAAACGGGGATCTCTATCTGTGACAATAATTGTAGGTACACCATGAAGACGAATGATATTTGAGACAAATGCTACTGCAACAGATTCGCTAGTGAAATTGCTAAGAAGAGTGGTGTGATGTCTGTACTTAGAGAGACGATCAACAATAACCATGATGACAGATTTACCTTTCGATGGAGGTAGGCCAGTGATGAAATCCATAGAAATACCCTCAAAAACCAAGTTGGGAATTGGCAATGGTTGTAATAATCCGGCTGGGCAGAGAAAAAAATCTTTCATTTGTTGGCATATCTGACACTCAGAAACAAAACGATGAACGTTTTTATGCATACCGTGCCAATAAAAGTTGGAGGACAATCGATGGAATGTCCTTGTAACACCGGCATGGCCGTCAATTGAGGATGAATGAAGTTCCAGTAATAATTGGTGCTGTAGTGGTGAGTCAGATGAAATGACCAAACGACCACGGTAGAGTAGGAGACCATCTTTGTAATCATAGCCAACAACAAATAGGGGGTCAGTTTGGATGCGGTGACACAATTCTTGCAGTTCAGAATGATATATAGTGGTGAGTCAAATATTTTCCACGATTGAAAAATTAGGAGGAGAGATTACGAAAAGTGCAGCAGATGGAATTCGCGATAGGGAATCAGTGGCTAAGTTGGTTTTGCTGGAGTGGTACTGAATGTCAAAATCATATCCCAAAAGTTTACCGAGCCACCTCTGTTGCTTCGATGTCTGAATAACCTAATCCGTAAGACGTTTTAAGGACTGTTGGTCGGTGATGATGGAGAAATAACGTCCCAATAAATACTGACGCCATTTTGCGATGGCCTATGTTATCGCAAACATCTCTCGCTGATATGTAGAAGCCGCTTGCATTCGAGAATTGAGCTTCTGACTAAAGTAAGCGACTAGGTGATGGCCTTGAGATAAGACGGCACCGATACCCACGCCAGATGCGTCAGTCTCCAAAACAAATGGCTTGGTGAAGTCTGGTAACTGCAGCACTGGTACAGATGCAAGTAGTTTCTGTAATTGCTGGAAAGCATTCGCTGCTTGATCATTCCAATGAAAATTAAGTAAGTTAGAGAGAGGTCCAGCAATAGTAGCGTAATGGCGAATGAAACGACGGTAGTATCCGATGAGACCTAAGAAACTACGAATTTCCTTAATGGTTGTTGGTTGGGGCCACTTGGAGATGACCTGAATTTTATCATGATCGACAGCAACTCCTTGTTCAGAGATGATATAGCCTAAATACCCGAGTGATTGTTGCCTAAATAAACACTTGGATTTCTTGGCCACTAGGTGATGGTTCCGAAAGTATTGAAGGACCTGTTCAAGATGGTGTAGATGAGCAGTCCAAGTGGAACTATAGACTAATATATCATCGAAGAAAACCAACATAAACACACGAAGAAAGGGTCGAAAAACATCATTATTAATCCTTGAAATGTGGATGGGGTGTTGGTGAGGCCAAATGGCATGACGAGAAATTCATAGTGGCCATCGTGAGTACGAAATGCTGTTTTGTATTCATCACCGGATTTGACTCGTATATGATGATAGTCTGCTAATAAATCTAACTTGGAGAAATATTGAGCCCCATGGAGTTCATCAAACAGTTCATCTACTGATGGAATAGGGAATCGATCTTTAACGGTGACAGCATTTAGTGCCCGATAGTCAACACAAAAATGCCAGGTACCATTCTTTTTGTGCACCAACAAGACGGGGGAAGAAAATGGACTTATACTGGTCGAATGATACCATCCTGTAACATCTATGGTACTGATTTTTCCATTTCTCTCTTCTGAAAATAAGGATATCTGTAAGGCCAGGCTTGTACTGGACCTGTGTGTGAAATGAGGTTGATGGCATGATCATGAGGACGGACAGGAGGAAGACCCATAGGTTTTGTGAAGACATCGGAGAAAGTTGCTAAGAGGATCTCAAGATCATTTGGGTATGGAGTGGGGGAAATGGTTGTCAGGAAAAATAGTTCCAGTTGAAAATACTCAGCAATGGCTTATGTCTGGATCACACATCAAAGGTGGTTATATTGAACTGGCTGAACAGTGGAAGGCTTGTCACCTTGCCAAGAAATCGTTTTGTTGTTGTGTGTGAATTGAAATTGAGCAGTGGCATAGTTTGTGATAACTGGACCAAGGGTTGTCAGCCATTCAATGCCAAGAACCATATCCCAACCTTTGAGGGGTAGAACATAAAAATCGACATGAATTTTTTGGCCTTGGATCACAAGTGGAATCTGTCAGCAAATACTCGTACATTGTAATCTGTCACCATTTCTAACGAGTATATAAAATTCAGGAGTGGGTTCAATGGGTAAGTGCAAGAAGGTTGCCACTCGAGTTTGGACGAAATTATGTGTGCTACCCCCATCCAACAGTATTTGTACTGATTTACCATTGACGTGTCTGGTAAAACAAAGAGTGGTGGTGGAACAACCGCCGGCCAGTGCGTTATAAGAAATTGCGCAGTCGGTGAGAACTTCCTAAAGTTACTGGTGGTCAACGGAGGAATCATGTAAGGCGTCAAGCTCTGGTGGTTTGTCAGGAGTGGACGGTTGGGTATCACGTTCATCATCAAAGAGAATGAGTTGTGGCTTGGACTTGTATTTATGATCCTAAGAATATTTTTCATCACAATAGTAGCAAAGACTCTGAGATCGGCGGTGAGCAGCTTCAGTTGGAGAAAGATGAAGAAGGGAACCTTGATGCTACCAGAGTGTGTGGCCAGATTAGTCGGCGTAGGAGTATTGGGGATAGAAGAAGCAGACGATGGAACTATTTTGGGAGTAGTCAAAATAGGCCTACCTTGGCCCAATGTGGGTTTGATAAAGCCTTTCTCTAAGGCAAAGCGTTGCTCATGTAATTGTGCAAGCCCAATGGCATCCTCAAGTTTGGTTGGTTTGTGGATGAGCACGGCAGTTTTAAGATTCGGTCGGAGCCCCGAAATAAATCAATATACCAGAAAGAGAGGCGATAAGAACATGGTCCGATTCGAGATGGCTTCAAAGCGAGCACGATAATCACTGACTGTGGTGGTTTGCTGTAGTTTGGCAAGTTGGCCTTCCGGGGATTCTAAATCACGAGGTTGGAACATTTTAATGAGAGTGGAAGTGAAATGAGACCAGCCAGTAAGTTGTTTGTTACGATACATCCAGTCATACCATTCAGCAGTTGCGTCATTCAGATAGAAAGAAGCGATAGTTAGTCAGTCGTGTTCATGGATGTTGTAAAAAGAAAAATAGCATTCGGATTGCAAAACCCATCTATCGGGGTTCTCTCCGGAGAAGCGAGCAAATTGAATCGAAGCGGGTTTATGAGTGCCCAAGGAAGTCGAACTCTGAGTTGACGAAAGGCCGGAAATAGATTTAGAGGTAGAAGTCGGTGGAGAGGTAGGAAGACGGTTTAAAATTTCTTGAAGCCTTTGTTGGTGAGATGCAATGGAAGAGGTCAAAGAGTCAAGTTCTTTGTGGATGGTGGATTGGGATTCTTGAACTGATTTTACTACCTCATCGAGGACCGTCAGGCGAGTACCATCAGCCATCTAAGCGGATGGTCAATGAAAGCACCAAATGGTGTGGACTGATTCCTGCAACCACAAGTAATATAATACTAGAAAGAAGAGACAAGCTAAAGAGAATGGTTCATTTCATTTGCAGCCGATTGTTGCTAAGGTTAAACATAAAAATAACCAATATCCAAGAAGAAATAGATGAGAGAAAACAGAATTTTCAGTGTTTACAATAGAATTGCATGCATCTTTCATCATTCCTTTGTCCTTTTGTATTCTAAGGCCGTTACTCCTCTGCTGACAAGGCTCCTATAACAAAATCATTGAATCTCTGAGGTGTCCTGTGGTTACGGTTGGGTCTCGTGTTTGCTGTTGGCCCATTTACCTAATCCTCTTGTATGTTTATGGTGGTACTTTGTGGCCCATCCACAACATAAACCTGCTTGCCATTAACTAGCACAATCTTCTTCTTCCTCTTCAACGGCTTACGAATATCAAACCGGACTCGAACTCGCATGGCACCTTTATACCCTAACGAGATTACTTTCGCATCATATTCATGGAATTTCCCGATAAAAGTACCCAACTACTTTTCCACCATCTCAAACATAAACCCATGAGGTAAATCATGGACTAACACCCAGAAATCCATAGTAACCAATGGCACCACCATAGGGTCCTCCCCATCCTTAAGCCGATGTATAATGATAAGATGAGAGTTAAAATTCGACGGACCCCCCGCCACAATCCGATTTGCATCAACCGAAAAAGATAGTGACCCTAATTCAGATTTGAAATTGAGATACCCCCAATCAGATGCCAAAATTTGCTAGAGTTGATCGCATAGACTGAAAATTAATCACACTTGACGTTAAGAAAGAACTCACAAAGTAGTTCCCATAAAACACCCCACCCTCTGAACCTTCCGAACCCAACGGCAATGCAGCCTCTTCCTCCTCACTAAAGAGAGATCAGCGACAGTCTCTCCCACAATCGCCATTTAGGACCAATACAAAACAAACATGACCAAAACTGGAAAAACAAAAGAAACAAGAAAGAAAGGAAGAGAAAGAAGACGTGCCAAAAAGCAGAGAAATATATTTTAATTTATAAACTTTTTAATTATATAAATTATTAAATCAATTATTTCTTCTTTATCCATATATAATTTTCGGGCATCACATTTGTTAAAATATTATTATGGAATATTATTTTTTAGGAATATCTAAATATATTGTATATCTTTTAGGTATATATTTAGGAATATATTATATTTCTTTGGCTTAATTATAAATTTGACCACTAATGTTTGTATATTTTGTCAAAATTACCTTAATTGTATTTTTTAGTCTTTTTTGGCTATCAACCTTTGATTTTTTTTCCAAATTACTCTTTCTAACATATTTAATGAATAAAATCAAGGTTTCAATCGTTCTTTTTTTTTTCCAAAAGGTTTCAATCTTTCATATATTTGTTTACTGAGAGATTTTTCTACTAAATTATTTTTTTACATAATTATGTTTATTTTCTTTAAATTAAGAGTTATTTTTTTAATTTCATGTATTATTTATTTATTTTATTATTTTCCACATGTAATTATCTTATAGGGTTATTTAACTAATAAATTACATTTCATTAAAAATATTCCACATATGAAATTCCAAATCATCCCTATTAACATTTTTAATGGTACTTTTATTAAATATGATAGAAAAAGTAATTTGAAAAAAAGAAAAAAAGTTGATGGCCAAAAAATGCTCAAAAATACAATTAGAGTCATTTTGACAAAACATGCGAACGTTAGTGGCCAAAATTGTCATTAAGCTTATATCTTTCCTATTCCTACGTGACTACTACAATATAAATGTTACATATACTCTTGAAGTCTATGAATAATATTGAAAGGAATTACCTTATTCTTGTCAGCATTATTGCTGATTAAGTCTTAAATCAATTGGCATCGACATTGTTCCCAATGCAGAAGGACGTGGATTCGAGCGTGTTGAAGCACGTTATCCTCCTATTTAAAGGTTAGGAGAGAATATAGGTAATTCTAAGTATTATATAAAAATATATGATAAAAATTTATAATGAGATTAATATAAAAAAAAATAGGGAAATGAATTAACCACCCCACGACACTCAAAATATCCCATTGCTAAGTTGTTTTAAAATTGAAGAAATCCTAATTCTTCATTCTCTTTGCATGGGATAACTTTAATATTATGTTATATATATATATATATATATGGATAAATTATAAAAGTAGTCATCAAACTATTCCTTTTGTTTTATTTTGGTCATTGAATTATTAATTTTTCTAATTTAGTTATTAAACTTTTCGAAATCAAATATTTTAGTATGCTGATTTGAGGTTTTTATTATTATCTAATAATAGACTTAGCCCTCCAATGTTTACATATTATATCAAAATATAAAACATTCAACAAATTTAACCTTTAATGTTTACAAATTTTTTCATTTTAGTTTGAATTCTAAAAAAATTAATTAAATTTAGCCTTCAAAATTTACAAAAATTTTCAATTTAGTTTTAATTCTAAAAAATTAATAAATTAATTCTTGGTCCTTTACAAAAATTAATAATTAAGCTTCTTAACCGAGAAATCTTAACTTTAGGTTTCAAATTTTTATAATTTTATCCTACTCCAATATAAATTTTCTAACATCGTTTTTGACATAGACTACTTTTATACACATTGTTTACCAACCCAGCACATGAAAAAAAAGGAAAAAGAAAAATGAATGAAAAAAAAAGCCATATATTGTTACTGTTAAGTGAGTAGCAGATATAACAGTAGATGGAAGAGAGACAGTTTGGGAGGAAACCAACTTGTTTATTTAATAAGCAAAGCCTTTTTAAATAGGTTGTCCAGCTAACAAAGAAAAATAGAAATATGCAAAACTAACTCCTAAAATCTTAGAAAGCATATCAATTTAAATCAAATACTAACTACTGCAAATATCTAACAAACCCTCCCTTAAGTTAATATTAATTTCTAATATAAGTTTAAACTAAGAACTTTATGCCTTGCTAACTCCAAGCATTTATCACAGCTTCTGAAATGCTACAATTTTAAGAGCCTTCGTAAATATGTCTACTATTTGATCCTCACTCCTGCAGTAGACCATATCAATCTCTTCATTGTTCATATGATCTCTCAAGAAGTGATATTGTACATCAATATGTTTACTTCTCTCATGCAAAATAGGATTCTTAGACAGTTTTATGGTTGAACTATTGTTACAGTATATAAGAGTAGGCCTTTTTTGTTTGAAATTAACTTCCTTAAGAAGCTTTCTCAGCCAAATGGCCTGACAGACACATGTTGATGCAGCTACAAGTTCTGCTTCATTTGTTAGCAAAGTAACAATTGGTTGTTTTTGTGATGACCATGAAACAGCTCCTGACCCCATCTTAAAGACATAACTAGATGTACTTTTACTATCATCTTGGTCTCATGCGTAGCCACTATCTATAAACCCAATTCAAATTTTATTTTTCTCCTCTCTTGTACAAAATTCTATAGTTAGTTGTACCTTGAAAATATCTAAGGATTCTTTTTGCTACTTGGAGATGCATTTCCTTTGGACGTTCCATGAATCTACAAATAAGACTTACAACTACGTTATATCCGGCCTTGTCGCAGTAAGATACATCAAGCTTCCCACAATTTGCTTGTATAGAGTACTATCAACGTCTCTTCCATTGTCATCTTTACGAACTTTAAACTTGTCTCTGCTAGTGTATAAACTGGATTGTAGTCCACCATTTGAAACCTCCTTAGAATATCTTGTACATACCTCATTTGAGAAATAAAAATACCTGCATCTAATTGAACAACCTTTATACTTAGGAAATAATGCATTCTTCTAAGGACAGACATGTCAAATTCAACCATCATGGATTTTTTAAACTTTTCAAACATAGTTTGATCATTCCTAGTAAACGACAAATCATCAACATACAGGCAGACCATTAGCATTTTCCTATCATTTTCCACTTTTACAAAAAAGTATGCTCATAAGGACATTTCTAAAAATTGTCTTTAAGAAAATAAGCCTTAATACGACTATACCAAGCTCAAATGGCTTGTTTAAATCTGTACAAAGCCTTTTTTTAACTTATACACTTTGTGCTCTTCCCCAATCTTAATATATCTAGGGGGTTGTTTAACAAATACCAGCTCATTCAAATCTCTATGCAAGAATGTCGACTTGACATCTAGTTGAAACATCGACCAAGAATTTTGAGTAGCCAAAGTGATCACCAACCTGATTGTGTTATGCCTAGCAACTAGAGCGAATACCTCCTTGTAATCGATGCCAAGCTCCTGGCTATAGCCTTTCATGACCAAGCGTGCTTTGCATTTGTCAACTTCACCATTCTCCTTCAATTTCTTTTTATAGACCCACTTCACATCAATAGTTTTATGTCCCATTGGAAGCTCAGCTAACTTCCAAGTTTTGTTTCTTTTAATGGAAACAATTTCATCATCCATTGCTCACCTCCATTTAGACTGTTTAACTACATCTTCAAAAGTTACAAGATCACAATTTGTAAAAAGAGCAAAATAAGTAAGTGGGTCTTTGGATTGGTTGATCCCTGTCACTTCATAGTCCCTCGTCCATACATGTCTTCTTCTTATATGTGGTGATGTTGGTTCTGTTGCAGCTTCAGGTGACCTTTGAATTATTGCTTGCTCATGAAGTGGCTACAAATTATCCTCAACTTGTAACTCTAAATCTTCTCCATCAAAATCTCTTGCAATATTCCATTGAACTTCTATTGTATCCTAATCCTAGAAATTTTCTTCATAAAAAATTACGTCTCAGCTAATGATAATGTTCTTAGTGCTAGGATTATTCAATTTGAAAGCTTTAGTACAAACACTAACACCAAGAAAGATGCATTTTTCTCCTTTGTCTTCCAACTTCTTTATTTTTTGGTCAGGAACATGGGCATAAGCAATACACCCAAAAATTCTGAAATGACTAGCATAAGGTCTTCTTCTGCTTCATGCTTATTTCGGTTTCATATTCTGAACGGCAAAAGTTGGACTCTTATTCAGAATGTGAATGCTCCAGTTGATAGCCTCTAGCCAAAACGTCTTTGGAACTCTGCCCTGTTGCAATAAACTTCTCACCATGTTAAAGATCGTTCGATTCTTTCTTTCAGATATGCCATTTTGCTACAGTGTGTAGGTTGCTATTAATTGTCTTTTAATGCCTTGCTCTTTGCAAAAATTTGTGAATCCATGTGAATTATATTCTCCTCCACGATCAATCCGTAATACTTGTATCAGATGTTCTACTTCTTTCTCAACTATTGCTTTATAGGTTTTGAAAGTTGTTAAAGCTTTAGACTTTTCCTGCAAGAAGTAAAAAGTTTTTCTACTCAATTCAACAATGAAGGTGATAAGATATCGTTTACCTCTATTAGAAATGAGATTAATTGGCCCATAAATATCAGAGTGCACTGTATCCAATGGTTTTCTTGCTCTCTCAAATTTATTATTTGAAAATGGTTCTCGATGTTGCTTACCGATAACACATTCCTCACATACATATGCAGGACCAGAGAGATGTGGGAGACCAACTACCATTTTCATTTGTTGAAGTATTTGTAAACCTCTAAAACTGAGATAACCGTAATGAAAATGCCACAACTGCACTTGATCAATCGAACTTGTTGCATAACATGACTGAGTAGAATGATTGAGGTAGAGAGGAAACATTTAATTTGCTGTCATGGTAACTTGAGCGATTAATCATAATTTGTCATCTAAAACTCGACACACCCTATTTTTATTATGATCTAGTAACCGTTCTCTTACAGCTGGCCAATACTTAACAAATTATTCTTTAAATATGGGACAAAAAGGACATTAGACATGGTTTGGGCAACTTTATAGTTACCTACCCTTTTCCCATCACAGAGATCATATAATTGTTTCCAAACTTCATATTATCCCTGAAAGAATCATCAAGAATGGAAAGTACTGTCTTATCTCCACTCATGTAATTGCTGCACCCGATGTCTAAATACCACAAGTTCTTGTTGGTTGACTCTTGTTCATGACATACCATCAACAATGATATCTCTTCAACTTGCTCTCCCCTTTTTTCTACAAAAATTGTATTCTTCCCCATATGCACTTGACAAATTTGTTCGACACTCAGACTTGTAGTGACTATACTTGTGACACCGATAGCATTCAACATTTGACTTGTCTGCTGACTTTACCTAATAACCACCTCGTCCTCTTCCTCTTTCATGAGATTGGTTTCCTTGATATTGATTTTGTTGATGAGCATAGTTTCCTCGACCTTTGCTACGGCCTCTACCTCGGCCTCTGCTGTTATTTCCATTTGATCCACGTCCTCTATCTCTTTTGCTCAAATGATCTGATGAGACTTTCAATGCTAATTCTGCATTGTCTTGCTATAGCAATTTCCTTTCATGAACTAGTAATGAACCTTGAATTCATCAATGGATAAAATATCAATATCTTTTGACTCCTCAATTTGAGCAAACCATATAATTAAACTTTGGTGTCAATGAGCGGAGAATTTTTTTTACTACAACCATATCCTTTATTCTCTCTCCAAATGTTCTCATCTTGCTGATGATGGCCATCGTTCTTGAGAATAAGTTAGAAATAGACTCCACAAGTTTCATCCGATGAATTTCAAACTCTAAGCGAAGTACTTAAAGCTGTTGCCTCCTTGTTCTAGCTGATCTTTGGAATTTCTTTTCCATCGAATCCCAAATTTCCTTTGATGTATCTTTGCAAAGGATGATTTCCAAGACTGAACGATCAATCGCTTGGAAAAGATAATTTTTCGCCTTAAGATCCTTCAATTTGAAACCATCAATTTTTGTTTTCTGTGCATTTGTTGCTATTGTGCCCTCAGCCAACTCTAGTATTCCCACAGAAATAACTTGCCAGTACTCCTTGGATCTGAGAAAATTTTTATCAACATACTCCAATAATCATAATGACCATCGAAGCGAGGAATCGTTGGTTGTACAAAATTATCAAAAACTATTTTTAAACTGTCGTTCACTTTTTTTTACACAACTCTGATACCACTGTTATTATTAAGTGATCAACAATATAACAACAGATGGAAGAGAGAGAGTTTGGGATGAAATCAACTTGTTTATTCAATAAGCAAAAAACCTTTTTAAATAGGCTGTATAGCTAACAAAAGAAAACATAAATATGCGAAACTAACTCTTAAAATCTTGGAAAGCATATAAACTTAAATTAAATACTAACTACTGCATATGGACCAGATCATAATAAACTACTGCAAATATCTAACAATAACAATAGTATTTAAAACATTACAATTGATGAAACAAAGCTAATTACGAATCTATGGCAAAGGCTGTAACAACCAACTAGTCATCTTATAATAAAAAAAACATCAACAAACAAAAAAGTCCAATACCCAAAAAAGATAATAATAAAAAAAAAGAAAAAAAAAAGAAAGAAAGTGAGCTCAATTTGTCATCTCTAGCTTCAAAATAGAAAATAAAAATATGGGAAATAGATTGTTTAGTTGTAGATAAAATTATGTGAATTTTTTTAAGTTCAAACTAAAATAACAAATTTTATAAACATTAAGGGTTAAATTTATTAAATATTTATTTGTGTGGTATATTTATATTAAGAAAACTTACAAGAAATTCGAATAAGGCGATGATTAATTACATGTAAACTAAGTTGGATTGAGAGGAATGCTGCAGATTAAGGTGGATTAATTACTTTGAGGGACGATTATTTATGCGGCAAGAGGAGGGGACAAAGACAACCCTCGCCTTCATCATTTGTTAAGCAACAACACTGTTCCATTTACTACTTTTCTAAAATGAAAGATTGGTCTTAACTAAACGTATATGCCTTTGATGAAAATTAAGGTTGACAGTAAATATGAAGACAGCCACAGGCATGCAGTTCCATTTACTTACCGCCTGGGAGATCAGATAATGAGATGTAGAAGTTAGAACTAGTGGGCAGAAGTCAATGCACCCACCTGACCGCCTGAAGGTGGTAGTAATCAAAAGCTGAAGGAATCACATGAAAGTAGCCATGCCTGAGAAACAACTCGTGAACTGAAGGAAGTCCCCAACTCCTGCCACCGACTTCCACCAAAGTCTTCTACCCCATCCCATTAACTAATCGATAAATAATAATTATTTATTTTTTTTTTCTTATTAATTGAATTATAATATCTTGGCAATTAACAGCTCTTCAGAAAAACATTACCCATTTTGTCGGTTTGGCAATCATTATTATTATTATATATCCGGATCAAGTTTCCCTATAATAATTTTCCAACCAACAACATTTTTGAGGGTAGGAATTATATTTTATATTTTATATTTTTAAGATACTAAAAAAATAACTTATCATTTTAATAATTTATAATTATATATTTTTTAAAGATTAAATCAATTTTTATTATTTTGAAATTAAAGTGTAATTTTATCTTTATTAATTATAAATTTTAAAAATTATAAAGGGGTTTCATTTTAAGGGAATTGAGCGCGAACCCTTACCTCACCCTTAATCGATAACTTAATCTATCTCTTTTTAAAAAAAGTATATATAAAAAATAAGTGTTAAAACTATGTAATTTTTATTTTTTGGTGAATGTAAATTTTCTTATTTTAAATATCTAAAGATTCTTTTCTTAAAGTTTTATTCCATTACTAATTTAGATATAAAATGTTAACTCCCATTAAAAAAACTCTAAACTAATTAAATTATGATTTATGAAATTTTTAATTAAATAAAAATATTTAAAATTTATTTATTTAACAAAATAAATAAATAAAATTAAAAATAACATTCGCATCTCTGTTTTTGACTCTCCCTCCCCTACGTGTGAAATCATAAACCCATAAAAATAACTTTTCATGGCCTTGAAACGTAGAAAAGGGAGTTTTCTTTCTGCCATTTCTTTCCTTGAGTTTTTAATATTGAAAATGGAGGTTTGTTTTAATTGGAGAAATTTGAAATTTAGATTAAAAAAAAATTTGTAAAAATTTCTTTGCAGAAAAGATGAAGATGTCCTTACAATTTTATTTACATTCCTTACAATTTAATTTTATCTTAAAATATTTTCTTATGAACATAACAATGATGATAAAATTATTTTTCTATGTAAATTGAAAACTTTAAAAAAGTATTAACACAAAATTAACCATACTTACTTAATTATTGCCTACTCCTTCCTCCTACTTAATTTTCTCTATTACATCTACTAATAAGTTTTTTTTCCTAATTTTAATTTTTATATGCATGTTTTATCATCTCTATAGTGTATTGTTTACCTATGATATTTATTCATTATTATTTTCTCTTTTTCTTTTTGGTATATTAATTAAAAATTTAATTTTATTATAGTCTCCGTGAATATTTACAAGTAATAGAAAAAAAAAGTTAAAAGTTTAGGTTTAGCTCACTGATTTAATCATAACTTTTTTATTTTTTGCATAATTTACCTTTAAATTATTTATAGTTTTTCTTAAAGCAATACTCGAAATTATTTTTTTTTATATTCATATAAGTGAGCATTTAGCTAAAACAAAACATGATTTCAAATATTTTTAAAATTTATTCCAAAACTAGACTATGTATACATGTAATTTTATATATGCATTATTATATTTAGAAAATATATGCAAGACAAAATTGAAACAATTTTTCTTTTAATTAAAATTATAAATTTAAAAATAATTTAAAAACTATCAATTAAGTTTTATTATTAAATATTTACTCCAAATATTTATTAAAAATAAATTTTATTATAAAACTTAAACACATGAATATTACCTTTTATTTAATAAAGGTAAATTTGCAAATTATCATTACATTTATAGGAAAGTATTTAGAGAACCAAATGTGATAATATAACCTTCCTAAGATTTTAATTAATACCTTCTAATGTATACCAAATGTTATAAAGTAATATTCTTGATAATCACATTCCTAACAATACATTTCGAGGAATCATATTCCATTGAAATCATAATATAGAAAAACATCACTAACTTATCATTCGAAAAGCAAAGTTGGCTCTCCGGTTCCTCTGTTGTTACTTGACTTAGATGGCTAACATAGTTTTACTGATCATTTTCATTCATATTTTGGAATTTGTCACAGCCAATAAATCTCATTCGTGCAGTTATAAAGCTAGATTCTAAGTTCCTCCCAAGCTACCATAAAAGGACAAGTTATACTTTGAGAGAGAAAGAATCCTCCCTAAGGATTTAGAAACCTTTTGGCATGAAAGATCCACATATTCATCCATATTTATTATCATCTTGGATAGATGTTTCTTCACCTTGATATAGAGGTAATAATGCCGGGAAAAGTCAATAGTCTCAAATTTTATGCCTAATTTGGAGCCTTTTAGCTTACTTGGCTTTTCTCTTTTTTTGAAACCGAAAGATGGCATCGTGATTCTTTCGATAAAGAAGTGATCTTTAGTTGGAGAACTCATTCTAGTATGTCCTTAACTCCTCCATTGTTCCCTGAACTTTGTCGCTCGCTCGATAATCTTCCAAATATACCATCGGCGGGGTTTCTTTGTTGCTTCCTATTGGAAAATATTGAGCAGAGAAGATAGATCCTGAGATAATATTAAATTAAACAATAGACTTCGAGGCATGGGTGACGCTTTCCAAATAGAATTGTTTGCCCCCACACGAAGTTGCTAGAGAACAAATCTTTGAATTTCCTTTGATTAGCAAAATCGAGGAATTCTCTAACTCTTACTCTAATTTTTGAAAATAGGATTGATTGTAATTGTATTTTTTTTAACACCATAGACTCTCTATTTATATACACTCAATGGACAATATTTTGAAGAGTCACAACCCTTTACATTTGATTTCCATTGGACATACTTCTTAGAATAACATGTCTCATGGAATTAACACTACAGGAAAATAGGGCTTTAGCGGCGTTTTATTAAAAACCGCCGCCAAAATTTTAAAATTCAGAGCAATAGCGGCGTTCTAAAAAAAATGCCGCTAAAAACAGAGCAACAGCGGCGCTTTCAGTAAAACGCCACTAAAAACCAGAGCATTAGCGGCGCTTTTAGTAAAACGCCGCTAAAAACCAGAGCATTAGCGGCGCCTTTAGTAAAACGCCGCTAAAAACCAGAGCATTAGCGGCGCTTTTAGTAAAACGCCGCTAAAAGCCATAGCATTAGCGGCGCTTTTTGTAAAACGCCGCTAAAAACTAGAGCATTAGCGGCGCCTTTAGTAAAACGCCGCTAAAAGCCAGAGCATTAGCGGCGCTTTTAGTAAAACGCCGCTAAAAGCCATAGCATTAGCGGCGCTTTTTGTAAAACGCTGCTAAAAACCAGAGCATTAGCGGCGCTTTTAGTAAAACGCCGCTAAAAGCCATAGCATTAGCGGCGCTTTTTGTAAAACGCCGCTAAAAACCAGAGCATTAGCGGCGCCTTTAGTAAAACGCCGCTAAAATCCATAGCATTAGCGGCGCTTTTTGTAAAACGCCGCTAAAAATCTCATAACCCCTAAACCTCAAAAAGAATCATAAACACTAATCTATAACCCCTAAAACAATAATTATTAAAATTTATGATTATACAATATATTAAATATTTTCTTATATAATCATAAAAGAGATAGTATTGAATTTAAAATATTGAATTAATTATCATTATAGTTTAAGGTTTATGGTTTAAGATATATGGTTTAGTTGCAGGTTTAATTATGAGTTAACTATGGTTTAAGGTTTAGGGAGATAACTAGTATTTAAAGGTTTATGATGAATTCGGGGTTTATGGATTATGATTTAGGGTTTAAAGGTTAGGGTTAAAGTTTACAATGGGACAATTATTAACTTCTTAAGAGATAATTTCCTTCTTACCTGCTGGGATGCTATTAAGAAAGGGTGATTTTGAATGTGGAATTAGCATTTGTTGAACTATGTATAATTTCCAAGCTTATATAACATAGAAATATCTTACAGATCGTGGACATTATAACTAGAGTGTTCCAATAGAGAATTAATTAATGTTTTATTAAAGTTATGTAACTTTGTATAAATAATAATGCTATTGTGTATTTTTAATTATCTATTTTTTTGTTTAAATATATTTAGATTAAATAGAATGGCTGAAATAAAATATGTTAAAAATTAAGTTTAGGTTAGGGTTTAAGGAAATAGTACTATTAGCTAGAAATTAACAGAAGAACATTTGGATTTTATTAAGATTCATGTTATATTTTTGTATATACGTACTCATATATATTATTTAATATAAGAATATAAACATATATATGTGTGTTTTAATTTGTACTACACTAACATTGGCCACACGAATTCCCAAAAATATGTTTATTATGGTTTAGGGTTAATAGTTTTTAGAGTACTTTATAGTTTGGGCTTTATGGTCTAGGAGTTATGGTTGGTTTAGGGGTTACCGAATGGTTTTGGGGTTTAAAGTTTGGGGTTAGGGGTTTTCTGTTTGTGGTCTAAGGTTTAAGGTTTAGAGTATTAGGTTTAGGGTTTTAAATTTAGAGTATAATTTTGGATTTTAATTTAGAAGATAAATGTATATAAGATAAATATATATATAATATTATTTTAAAGTATATATAAATATATATATGAAAAGTGGTTTAGTGTGCAATTGTGTACATGAACTGTAATTTGATCTAGATCTTGTAAAATATTTACACGTTATTGATATAATAAATAGCATCATGTTTTTATTTAATTAATTTATATGCATATACATAATATATATGTATTTTAAAATGTGTATTAAATCAAAATTAATGTTTCAACTATAGTTAGGGTTTTAGGGTTTATATATAATTTAAAAGAAATTCTAAATATATAATTTTAAATTTTGATCAATTTGTATAAAATATATTCAGGTATTAGCGGCGTTTATACATAAAACGCAGCAAAAGATAGAACATAGCGGCGTTTTTTTAGAAAACGCCACAAAATTTCATTATACATTAGAGTAAAACGGCGTCGTTTCCTCTGAATAGTAGTGGCTTTAGCGGCGTTTCTATAATAAACGCCACAACGTGTATTAGAACAGCGTCGTTTTATAGTGTAGATAAAATAGGTGTTCTTGGGCGCTTTCTTTGAAACGCCGCAAAGGTCTTATTAGCGGCGCGTTGCTGAAAACGCCACAAATTTTCCTTATTTGAAACGGCGTCGTTTTTTCTCTCCTGTGGTTTATGCCCTTTACCCGAAATCGATTTCATTTTTCTGCTAAGTCATTTTCCCCCATCTCGTCTTCCTTCCCCAAATCCCTAAAACAAACACCTCTTTATTTTTCCCCAAATCATCCCCTAATTCCCCAAACCCGAAATCCCTAACATTTTCCCCAAGTCCCCTTTTTTTTCCCTTAATCTGTTCCCCCATACCCGAAATCCCTAACTATTTTCCCTTTCCTCTCGTCGACGGTAAGAGCTGGCAAGTATGTCTCTGGTGTGATTGTTTACTGCCACATATTTTATTTGTAAACTATTGTTAACGCTTTTGAATGATCAATTAATAATTATATGTTAAAGTTATCCTTTATGACAATGTAGAAAATCTACCAAGTCTGTAGCTTCTTCTAAAAATTTAGCACAGCAAAAGTTGAAGGTTCAGGGGAAAGGCTACAAGGATAAATGCTATGAACAAATAAGGAAGACAGTTGAAGAGCGGTTCATCCACCTTTTGACAGAGGTACTTTTCGTAATAATCAACTTAGTACATGAGAATGGTATATTGAATCCTTCTTAACCTTTCATATGATTCTAATGGTATTTTTTACCCCAGCTTCTGTACGAGGACCTAAAAGTAGCTCTAGAGGAAGTTAAAACGGTATGCTCAACTGATCACTATATTGGTTTCTAACTTTGTGTCTGATTCTTACTGAAGGGACTTCAAAATAGCCCACATATGGTAATTTAGTACATTGGTTGCTGTTCTGCATAGAAATTATTGTGCTGAAGCTGATGTATGCTTGTTCTTTTGATTTTGTGGCATTAAGCAAAGATTGTGGTTTTTTAATTAAAATTAGGGAAAGGGGTAAGATTTATTTTTCCCACTAAGTTTGAAAATTTCAGATTCATGATGTTGCTGGTGAAAATGCATGAGTTTGGATAAGGCAGAGAAATCTCAACTCACAATTTCAATGCATGAGTTTGGATTTTGAGGTTTTATGTTATTTTGAATTAAAAGGATGTAAATAGTTGAAAAAGAATTATATTTTTAAGATATATATTGTTATAATACAAAATATAAGGGTGATTTGTGGTGATCGTTCACATTTTAAGAGTGTGATAGTCACTAGGATAAGGGCAATTCACACTTGTGAATGGTATGAAAAGCAAACTATACATTTGTATTATGGCTGCTCCTTTGCTCCTTTGCTCCTTTAATATTTGTCTGCTCCTTTGCTCTAGTTGTTTTGATATTGCTATTGATTTTTTGTTTTTGTTATGGCTGGAATTGTACTGGTCTAATGGCGAACATTTGTATTATGTTGTTTCCGTTCAGGTGATTTGGTTGTTTTTATTGCTTGAATTATATTAGTAATAGCTAATTTGATTGTAGACTATCTAGAATTTTATCTTTAGTGTGGATGGTCATATATGTGCCGCATGCAGATATGTATTTATTCTGTGGAAGTGGTATGGATTCCTTTTTCATTCCTCATTAGATTTCTTTCTTGTTAGCGTGATGCTATGTAGAAAATATGTTCTGTTTCATACTTTTTCATTTATGTCATGGCATTGTAAATAATTTTTTACAACATTTTGAACAGAAAAAGTCCATGACCATCTAATGAGATGTCTTATAAGGCTTGAGATCTAATAGCAAGATTTTTGGTTTTAAGTCTTGACATATGATTTTGCTTGTATTTTATTTCTTGTATCTTAATATCTTGGTTTTAGGGGTTTTTTAATTGCTCTTTCAACATTGGTATTTATATAATATATATATATATATATATATATATATATATATATAACTTTAAGCCCAATTAATTGCATAGACGATAGATAATATTTTCATAATAATTACTATTGGTGTGTATTTTCATAATATTAGTAATATATAATATTTAGTTGGATGTATAAATTGAAATATATTAAATTGTTTTTAATTTTTTTAAATGAGTAATATTGTGAAAAATAAAATTATATTATTTCATAAAAGGTATTTTTTTATTTTAAAAATTTTTAAATTTTTAAGCGATATTTTTACACACATTAAACGTATTGTATTCAAATACTATATATATTATAAAAAAAATTTAAATATTGTATGAATAGTGTATAAACTTTTAAAACAAGATTTTAAGGAAAAATCGCTGTTTTTAAAGATTGTTTAAAAATAATTTAATATTATTATTTAAAAACTATATATATTTTTTGTATTATGTTACCAAATCAAATTCTGTTTTTAAAATTTTAAACTCTATTGTCAAATTAACTAAATATTTAGAAAATTAATTAGAATTACCAAAAGACTCATATATTTAACTAAATATTCTCTAAGTTAATTTAATTGAAAATTTTAAAATACAACTATTATTTTTGAAATTACTACTCCTCTCAATCATGGAAGATACTTGGGCTTCTCTACATTTACTTACTAAGCATAATAAGAAGCATGTTTTTGCTTCCATTAGAGAGAATTTAAGAAAATGAATCCTTAGTTGGAAACACATGTTCCTTCCTACAATTGGAAAAGAAGTTATTAAAACTGTAGCTTAGGCTATCCTTTTTTTCTTTCCCTAGAATTTTAACTCTGATTTTTAGTGGAAAATCCGGCAACTTCGGTTATTGCCAACAAAACCAGCCCTTTGTCCCCTTATTTGTCTCTCCTTTATATTTTTCTCTCTTTTTTTTACTTAATTCAGATTTTTAATTTTCGTTCTCATGATACCATTGTTGACGTAGCTTTATTTTTAGTAATTCTTGTAGCTTCTATTTTTGTTATCATTTTATTTGTTAATTCCAAGCTGTTATTAGCGAATATAATTAATATTATACCAATCATTAAATGTTGTTTATTTTTAAAACTCATTTGATTGTTTTGTCGACCAAAAACAGACTTCTGTTCTTCAAATGCAATGAGTAGGGAAGTCTCTCGACATTATTAGAGATCAATCCCAAGCATCTCCAAATAAACCCTGAAGAAAACATTTCCAATTCAATCAAGGTAAACATTGTCTTCCCTAACATTTATGTTTCTTTCAACATGTTTTTCCTTTTATGTTTTTAATGTTTATGATGAAAGATTCAACATCTCTTACAAGGCTTTGCTATTCCACATAGAATGTACACGTGTCACATATTTAATACCATGTTAGCTTGTTATTCCACATAATACTCACACACAAAAAATGCTAGTTAATGACTTTAACAATTATCATATATCTCGATACTAAAATTTCAAAATTTAAAAAATACAAGAATTAAGAATGATCGAAATGGAAAGCATTGACCAAACTTATAACTTTATGCATAGTACAAGATTAACAACATAATTTAACTAAACAATTAACTATTACTAGCAACAAGATGACAGGGTAAAATGTCCAATGTTGGTAACTAACTAAAAGCCTTGTAAGAGAATCTTGTATTAAACTTTGACAACCAATGTAAACCCTCTTTTTCTTTTGTATAAATGCCCCTTAAAGTCCCTGTACTCTTTGCAATCGAACAAATTAGTCCCTCTCTCAAGAAAAAAGCAGTTAATGGGGACCCAAACTTAATTCTCATAGGTGGATAATGTAATGAATTGAATTATAATTGTACAAGTAATTCTCATGAGTTTTTATCGAGTCATTTCGAGTTAAGTTATTTTTATTATAAATATATAATAATTATTATTTAAGTTAAATTTTCTGCAAATGAAGTGAGTTGGAGGTGAAAAATATCTCATCCAAGTTCCAATATAGCAATGCCAAACTTATGAGATTAGGTGAACCATCCTACCTATGGACATAACTTAGACGATATTGAATTAGATAATAACTAAGAAACTACAAAGTCCCTGGTCAATCATAAATACGCAATAAATTTCTTCTTAAGTGAGATACACACGTTTTTGACCAACCCAAAGCATTTGCTACTTACCCATACATACCAAAATAAATATTAAATACTACTACACGAAAATAATAAAAATAATATAATGCATTTTTATCTTCATAGAATTATATTAAATCAACCCTCTAAATATAAATTTAGTTGGTATTAATATTATTGAAGACATTTTCAAAAGATAATAACAAAAAATTTATCATAAATTGAAATTTATGTTAATATAAAATATTTTAGATATAATTATAACAAATATATATACTATTATTTAAATCTTTGATTGTTTTAGTATTGAATATTTATATAACATTAATTTATTTGTAATTTACTTATAAAATTTAAACTACGATTCTTTTTGATATTATTATATTCAAATTATTATTTTTTTATATTAATAATGTTTGATTTTAGTACTTAATATTTTTAAAGGTATTTGTATAAAAAACAAGATTCAAAGTATATAGGCTGGAAACCTAACGGGTTGCCTTATATCTCACTCATAAGATATAACGGATCCTCCTAGGTGTAACAACGCCACGTATGATGAATCTTAAAAAAGCCGCTAAAAGAGTTGAAAAATGTTCTATCGAGCTCGTTGACTATTGAATATTTATATAACCTTAATTTGTAATAAAAAAGATTTAAATTACTATTGTTTTATATTAATAATGTTTGATTTTAGTACTTAATATTTTTAAAGGTATTTGTATAAAAACAAGATTCAAAGTATACAGTTGAAAAACTAACGGGTTGCCTTATATCTCATCAGTAAGATATAACGGATCCTCCTAGGTGTAACAACGCCACGTATGATGAATCTTAAAAAGCCGCTAAAAGAGTTGAAAAATGTTCTATCGAGCTCGTTGACTATTGAATATTTATATAACCTTAATTTGTAATAAAAAAAGATTTAAATTACTATTGTTTTATATTAATAATTTTTTATTTTAATATTTAATAATTTTAAAGGTCTTTAAAAGTTATAACTAATTTTTATCAAAATAGTATTAATATTGATCATTACTTAAATAAGTTACATAACTCACGTAACTTACATAATTTACATAACAACCTACATAACTTACATAACTTACATAATTTATATAACTCACATAACGTATATAACAACTTACATAACTCACATAACTTAACTAATACATGTAGTTTAATCTAATAATTTCTTTAAAAGCATATAGTTTAAAGTTCAAATTTCATAACTTACATAATTTACGTAACTTAAATAAAACATCAACAACTTACCCGTGTAACTTATTGCCAACTTTAGACATCAACAACTACGAAATGGATAGGACTTGGATGAATTTATCAAGGGGAAGCAACGAGTATCGAAATGGAGTGCAAACTTTTTTAGATATTGCATTTCACAATTCAAGCCAAGAGAATATGATTCTTTGCCCGTGTAAGAAGTGTGGCAATATCTATTGGCATTATCGTGAAGTTGTCTACGAACATTTAATTGTTGATGGCTTCATTCCGGGTATAAAAATGGATTTTCCATGGTGAGTGTACACCCGAAGGAGCCTCTTCGACGATTAATTCAGTTATCCTTATAGTGGTTACCGTCAATATGTTAGAGAAGATGACATGGAAGGTATGTTTGCGGGATGCATTTAATATGCGAAGCGAAGGTTTTCAATCATGTCCACCAAACTATGTTGCATCCGATGATTATAATATCGGTGGAAATACTTTCATGGAAACGAGAAGAAGTGTGCGGATGAACAAATTATGAAGAAGCGGCAAAGTTCTACACGTTACTTGGTGAAATGAATGAAGAACTTTATGAAGGATCAAAATTTTCGACAATGTCATTCTGTGTTCGCCTTTTTCACTTAAAATGTTTAGGAGGGTGGAGCGGAAACTCTTTGACAATACTGTTAGAGCTTTTGAGAGAAATGTTCCCATTTTCAAAAATCCCTCAATCATGCAAAGACATGAAGAAAGTGATAAAAGATTTCGGCCTTGGTTACAACAAAATTCATAGTTGCCCAAATGACTGCATGTTGTATTGGGGTGATCGGAGAAATCAACAGTCTTGTCATGTTTACGGTAAATCTCGTTGGATGAATGCAGATGCAGAAGATGTTAATGATGATAAATATGAGCCACAATTAAGAAGGAAGCCGAGCAAGATTTTACGATATTTTTCGCTAATTGTAAGGCTTCAAAGGCTATTCATGTCGTCAAAGACAGCCGAGTTTATGACGTGGCATCATGATCAACGAACGGATGATGGATTACTAAGGCATCCTGCAGATTCTTTAGCATGGAAATCATTTAACAATAAGTTTCCAAGCTTTGCAAGTGATCCTCAGAGTGTGAGGCTCGGCCTAGCATCGGACGGATTTAATCCTTTTAAGATCATGAGCACCTCATACCGTACTTGGCCTGTGGTGCTTGTTCCTTATAATTTGCCTCCATGGCTCTGCATGAAACAATCTTCTTTGATTTTATCTATGATTATCCCCGGAGAGAAAGGTCCCGGAAATGATATTGACATATATTTGCAGCCACTTATTGATGAGTTAAAACAATTATGGGCGGGCGTTGAGACGTATGATGTTGTTAGAAAGGAGAACTTTTACTTACGTGCTGCTTTGATGTGGACAATTAATGATTTTCCCGCATATGCGAATTTATCTAGTTGGAGTACCAGAGGACGTTATGCTTGTCCTTGTTGTGCTGCACAAACGTGTTCACAGTGGTTGTATAATGGGAAGAAGTTCTGCTATATGGGGCATCGACGGTGGTTAGATGTAGATCATAGATTTAGATTTCAGAGGGCTTTATTTGTGATGCTTCAAGAGTTCAAAAAAGCTCCTGAGTAGACCGTTGGATCTGAAATATTGTTCATGTTAAAAGATATTGATTTCAGTTACGGAAAGCTCAATCAACCATCCAACAGGCAAACAAATAGACGACCGAGGGATGAATCTGATGATGAATCTGATTTGGAGGATGACCCTAATGAGGCAGACTTGTGGAAGAAAAGAAATATTTTTTTTTGAGTTGCCTTATTAGGAGGATCACATATTACGTCACAATCTTGATGTGATGCATATTGAGAAGAATGTCTGCGAGAACATCATCACGACAATTTTGAACGTCGATGGTAAATCCAAAGATAATCTTCAGAGTCGACTTAATTTAGTTGACATGGGAATTCGACGTGATCTTCATCCCCAAGTACTTCCGAATGGAAGATATCGGTTGCCTGCTCCAATTTTTTCAATGTCGAAGGAAGAGAAAGAAATGTTCTGCACAGTGTTGAAGGATATAAAGGTCCCAGATGCATATGCATCAAATATATCTCGATGTGTAAGTCTTAAAGATCGAAGACTGTATTCATTAAAATCACATGACTATCACATCTTGATGCAAGATCTACTTCCGAGCTTGCTTTACGGTGTTGTATGTCAAAGAAGGTAACGTCTGTATAATTGAACTATCGAATATAATGAAAGCAATTTGTGGCAAAGTTCGAACGTTGAAGAACTTGAAAAATACAAAATCGAGCCGCTTTGACATTATGCAATTTGGAGAAGATCTTTCCACCTTTTTCTTCACTATTATGGTGCACACAGTAATTCATCTCCTCGTGAAGCAATAATTGGTGGATGGTGTTCTATCGTTGGATGTATCCCATAGAAAGGTGCTAATTTATTTCAAGCTCTTTCATTCATTCAACTCTATACATATAGTTACAACCTTTGATAATGTAGTATATCGTGTTTAGGTTCCTGAGCAAATTGAAGTCTTATTGCCGTAATAAGTGTTATTCGGAAGGATCAATTGCTTTGAAGGCTACTTAAGCGAGAGGAATGCATGACATTCTGTTCTAGATATTTAGAAGATGTTGAAACAAGATTGAATAGACCAAGTAGAAATGCTGGGCTCAATGATCCTAACTTGCAGAAAACTTATTTATTTCAAAGTTATGGAGAACCAATCGGCAAAGTTGAAGTTGCGGAATTAGATGACCGATCTTGGATACAAGCACATAGATATGTTCTTTTCCACCACGATGCAATTCAACCATTATGCAAGTAAGTTCTAGAATATGATACATATGATAAATATTCATCTTCTTGATTTATTTATTTTCTAACCAACTAAACCTGTTTTCAACATAGTGAGTACAAACAAATATTGAGATCTCGTTCACGCTCACGAAGATTACCACATCGAGAGATTAATAAGTTATTCACTGAATCTTTTCATGAATGGTTAAGCCAAACGGTATGCAACGTGTTCTTTTATTATTACTCAAATCATATTCCGATTCAAATCATAAAGTTTTCTCGTAACATTTATAATTATTACTCAAATCATATTTTGATTCAATAGGTTTGGAGTGGGAAGGCCGTTAGTGACGGTTAAATGGCTTTCCTGTGGTCCGAATCGATTAGTGAAAAGATACAGTGGCTTCATCATCAATGGATTCAGATTTCATACCAAATATCGGGAGAGATTGAGGCGAACCCAAAATTGCGGACTAGTTGTTAATTCTTCTATTACGAGTTATGCTAGTGCTAGGGACAGTAATCCTGTCGAGGGAAATGTGGATTTTTACGGACTTCTTACGGACATTATTGAATTGGATTACTATGGAAAATGGAAAGTTGTCTTATTTCGAGGTGATTGGGCTGATGTGAATACTACTCGTGGTATTAAAAACGATCAATTCGGGTTTACAATGGTGAATTTCTCTCGATTGATTCACACCGGAGAACAATTAATAGACGAGCCGTACGTATTTTCTTCTCAAGTGAAACAAGTTTTTACTCGAAAGATCCAATTGATGAGGGTTGGTACGTTGTACTCAAAAACAATTTCTAGAGACTTGTTTGACATGGGCAATGAAAGTAGAGATGATATCATTGAAAGATCGAAACTTTGCCTTTTCCACAACAAAACTTAAATGAAAATATCCCTAGTACTAGTACGCATTTTCAATGGGTTAAATCGGGATGTGGATGAAGATATTTACTGAATTGTAATGTAGTAAGAATTTACAATTTTTTTACTTATATGTAATGTTATTATTTTAATCTTGCTCATGTTATATAATTTAACTATTTTATGTGTACTGTTGTTGTTCTAATTTGTTATTAAAATTTACACCGTTTTATGTTTATTGCAGGAAAAATGCGTACAAGAAAGTTACGACATTTAAATATTGTTGAGAATAATCCAAATTCGTAAGAAGGCAATAGTGAACAACAAAAATGATTGTTGAATCTTCAAGTGTGCTTGAGAGGCAGTTCACGATCTGCAGAAGTTCAGGGTAATGTTTAGTTTGTTTTACATGCGTGTTCGCTTTTATTATTAATTTTTTTTTATAAATATAATAATATGTCATTTTTTAGTTGAGAGTGCCGGGACGCGCAGAGGTCGAGGTCGTACGCTACTTACTGATTTGTACGACTTAGCTCCTACCGAGCTACAAAGTTCGTAGAAATAATCATGGTCACTGTCGGAATCAAGCTCAAGTTTTAGCCGGCTATTTGGGCATTCTTGCACGAAATTCAAATATGTTGCCCATCAACTACGAATCATGGCATCACATGCCCGACGACAAAGAAAAAAATCAAGCTCTCGACAATATTAAGGTAAGAAAACGTGAAATTAATCTATAATGCTTTGGTTTAAGTTTAATTTTTATTTACTTTTTAACCTTGTGTGTTTTTAGGAGAGATTTATTTTAGAGGTCTCTGATGACTATATCAAGAAGACCTTGGGCAAAAAATGGAGAGATAATAAAAGTACTTTAAAAAAACAATATTTTAAGAAAGACATAAGTCTCGAGGAAAAATTGTGCAATGTCCCGCCGGGAATGCTGAGGTACCAGTGGGAAGATACAGTTAGATTTTGGAATTCAAAAAAAGGAGAGGTATTACGTACTTTCAAACTCTTCTAAATTGTTTGGTTTCTAGTATTTACTATATACATAATAATAATTACTCAATGTAGGACCGTGAGCGTGTTGGAACAAGTAGTAGACAGAAACAAAAATTCACACACACGGCAGGGTCGAGAAGTTTTGCTCGCGTAGCTGAGGCCGAGGTATTATAAATTTATTAATTTTATCAATTTACGATGAGTCTCTACTACTAAATAATATTTTTATTACTATATTGTAGGAAGTCTCGTCTGCAAAAAAAGTTGGGCGCCTTGACTTTTTGACATTACGCATAGGAAGAAAGATGGATCCCCAATGACATCCGAAGCCGGTGAAATTATGGTATATTAACTTAATAAAATTTGATTTGTTCTAAATTATGTTGCATTCTTTTTTTAAATAATGTTATGTTATTTTCTATTTTTTTCATTATATATTTCGTTTCTAACTCTTTCATTTATTTTTTAGGAGAGACTAAAGGAAAAGAAATGAGTACTGGCGATCGCTGATCGATAGTTCTGTTAATCATGAGGACATTGATAACAAATTATTAATGAAGTTTTGGGTCCCGAGAGGTATGGTCGGGTTCGATTTCAAGGATCTGTGTTACCCCGACCCAATATTTTGGATCCAACTCCCAAAGAATACATGCCTTCCTAAAGTCAAGCTCAAGTGTCGGTTTCGAGGTTAAGAGATCACCTAGCTCGGATGCAAGCGAGCATAGTTGAGCAAATTGCAGAGGTTCAAAGAAAATATGAAGAACTCCAAAGCAACAACTTCTAGCCGATGCAAAGAGAGAGGAGGCAATGGCGGCGAATGAGGAGGCAAATGCAGCAGCGAGAGAGGCGGAGCAGAGCAGAAAGTATGATGAGCTACAGCTACAGCTTCAACAAATGATGAAGATGTTTCAAAGAATCGCAGCAATTATACTTCTTAGATATTTATTTGATTGTTCTGACGATATTTTTAACATTTTTACATTGAATATTATTGTAACAATATACTTAATTATACTTTATTTATTAATGTAAATCATATATCTTTCATTGAATTTAAAGTATTATTTAGGTTTAATGTTATTGGTTGGATTTGTATGTCATATTTGCTGTTATTGGTTGCATTTCTAATGCAGGAGGGTTCGATATTGGTTAAAATGCAACGATTTCAATCTGTAAATTTAGCGGCGTTTTTGTGGAAAGCGCCGCTAAAGGACTCTACTTTAGGCGGCATTTGTGGAGAAAGCGCCGCCAAAAGGTCTGTACTTTTTGCGGCGTTTTTGGTGTAAGCGCCGCTATAGGTCTGTAAATTTAGCGGCTTCTTTGGGCAAAAGCTCCGCTAAAGGTTTGTACTTTTAGCGGCACTTTGCAAACAAACGCCGCCAAAGGTCTGCACTTTTAGTGGCGCTTTTCTGGAAACGCCGCTAAAGGTCTACACCTTTAGTGGCGTTTGTGGGTAAAAATGCCGCTAAAGGTCTACCCTTTAGTGGCGTTTATGGGCAAAAACGCCGCTAAAGGTCTACAACTTTAGCTGCGTTTTTGGGTAAGCGCCGCTAAAGGTCTACACCTTTAGTGGCGTTTGTGGGTAAAAACGCCGCTAAATGTCTAGAACTTTAGCGGCGTTTTTGGGTAAGCGCCGCTAAAGGTCTACACCTTTAGTGGCGTTTGTGGGTAAAAACGCCGCTAAAGGTCTAGAACTTTAGCGGCGTTTTTGGATAAGCGCCGCTAAAGGTCTACACCTTTAGTGGCGTTTGTGGGTAAAAATGCCGCTAAAGGTCTACAACTTTAGCGGCGATTATGGTAAAGCGCCGCTAAAGGTATCTACTTTTAGCGGCGTTTTTCTTTCGAACGCCGCTAAAAGTGATGACTTTTAGTGGCGTTTTTTTCACATAAATGCCACAAAAATTTGCGGTGCCGCTTACAGCGGCGTTTTTTACGGCGCTTCTAAAAGCGCCGCGAAAAGCCAAAAAAAACGCCGCTAAAAATCTGTTTTGCTGTAGTGTAAATGTATCTTTTGAATAAATCATCACTTTCTAATAAGTGCTCATGAATAATTATGAATTTGCAATCTACAATTTCCAACACTCCCTTCCCATGGCATATTTCCACTTTCTTTTGATTTCAAAAAGAAAATAGTGGGAATCACCTTCATAAAGTATAAGGATTAGTTTTAAGAAATAAAAAATATAGAAAAACTACGTTAAAAGAAATACAGAGTGAGGAAAACAAAGGGAGAAGCACAAGAGAATGAAAAATAAAAAGAAAGTTAAAATATTAGAAAAGAAGAAAAGTTACTCAAAACGAAAAAATATAGGGACCAATTATATAATTTAACCTAAATTTTTTGTTTGAAATGATGATTTAATGTGTCAAGTCAGTTTACCGTTAATGAAAAATAATGGTTTAGTGACTAAAATGCTATAACATGTTCACGTAAGTGATTAAAATATAACATTTACCATAACTAAAATGTAACCTAAAGTAAACAAAAGTGACTATTTTCGTAGTTTACCCATAAATTATTGAACACTGATCTCATATTGTTGGTTTTTCTTCTTGTCTGAATAATAATACCACCAAATTGATTGCATGAGGAGACCACCATTTAAGAGTAGTTGGAGAATCCGAACGGTGAAGAGATAGTGAAGACACCAGAGAAGCACACACTCCAAAATGGTGATGATTACCGGTCGGAGTTTGAAAGATCAAAATTTGGATGTTGGTTTCATGATTTTTGAACGGTTTTCAAGTAAGACTAACCGAAAAAGTAAAAGAGGGGAATAGGAGCTTTTGTTTGGATGGCTAACAATGGCGGTGAGGCAAAAATAAAGAAATAAAGTATAAAGAAAAATAATATATATATACATATATATATATATATATATATATATATATAATGATTAGTGAACAATTTACCTTAAAATTTATCTAAAATGATAATATAACATGTCACATTATCTTGACCCGTTACACCATTAATAGTAATATTTAATAATTTAATGATCAAAATATAACAAAACGACAATATTAGTGATCATTAGTGTCATTTTAAAATTCAGTCAACAAACATATTTTAAACCAACTAAATATTTGTCAAAAAGATTACATAGTTTCATTTTCTTTCAGCTGTTACTTTTTGAGTTATTACTTCTCAATTTCTGAATAAATTTTAAGAAAAAGCTTCTTTTTTTAATTAGTAGGAATAAAAATGTTGAAAGCATATCCAGATTTTAATTAATTTATTTTTTAGTTGATACCTATGCAAAGGGCTCAATCGTGACTCGCCGAGTTAATGCGTTCAAGAATTAGAAAAACAGAAATCAAACTGATCAAGGTTGCCTTTGCCACTTTCCTAGTCAAATAGGAAGGAAGCAAAATGAGAATGATTATTGTCAAACACTTAGTCCACATGGTAATTATTCCAACATCACTTGCATATTCACATAAAAACCACGAAAACATAGCATATTTGCAAGCTCTCCCCTTGCTTGCTTGCTTAAGTCCAACAAGTGAAACATACACAATATTCCATCATCATCATCATCATCTAGTAACCTCCCTGTATGTAAGCATTCAAGCGGTCCAGCTCTGCACGGTGCTCGCTCACCACAGCACGAACCACATCTCCAATGGAAACCATGCCTACCATTTCCTTCTCATTGATCACTGGAATGTGTCTGATTCGGTTATCTGTAAAAATTACATAGGTTACTACTAGCTTGACAATGAACAGCCCAGTGAACACCAAAAACAGATGTCGTAGATGGCAGTAGATCATATTACCTGTCATCAATTGCATTGCTTGCAGAACTTTGGTCTCAGGTGTGACCGTGATGAGCTTGTTCTACAACCATCATTTAATAAAATCTTAGAATTGGTATAAATGTACATCTAAACAATCGACCATATATGATAGAAGTAAACCTATAAATTTACTCGAATAAAAGCAAAAACAATACCTCTTCAGTCATGATGTCCCCAACTTTAGTTGACTTGGATGATCTTCCATGTACTATTATCTTCCTAAGATAATCTGAAAGTACAACATCAAATAGCAAAAATTAAATTATCAAAATCGTACCAGTCCACAAAATCCTTCAAGATCTCTTCCTCTTGATAGCTGAGAAAGGCAAAATGAAGCAAACTATAATCTTAGCCAAGCCAAAAGACTGTTATGGGGGTTATAAATTTGGTATGTGCAATACTCAAGAAAAAGGGGCAGTATGTGATTCTTTGACATGACAAAGAGCTGAAGGAAGAATCCAGACCAAATAATGGTAATAAATGCATTCAATGGCAAAGGTGAAGTAAGAAACAGATAGAACAAGGGTGAAATTAAGAAGGAACAAGGCAACTATCAGCATGCTTTAGCCTATATAGGGTTTAGTTTTGTCTAATCTCTCCAACTAATAGTATTATAGGACAAATAATACAAAAAGTCCTAGCATAGTTAGCTATGTTACTTGGCTCAGGTGTTAGTGTCAGATACGAGTATGTTTCCAATGCAAGCATCTTCAATTTTTCATGATTCCAGATCTTTCAAGGATCATATCCCCGTACCCATATACGAATATGGGTCAGACATGTATATCAACAGACACAAGTAGCTCGAGGAAAATATATAAGTCTGAACAACATAAATGAGTAGATTGCGAATGTTGTGAATCCCAGTAGATTATACAAAGAATATAAATCCTTCATTCATTGAAAATTTCTAGTCTCGGTGCATGCTAAGTACCTCTCTCTGTGATGATACCCGCAATTGATTTCTGCTCTCCAGGTTTAACAACCACCAGAGCACCAACATTGTGTTGAGTCATCTGAAACAGATAGGAGGTAAATAAGCAGGCAAATCAAGTGTTCTATTAAAAGGTTGAGAATCTATGGAAATGGAAAAGATGCCTACCGATTTCACAGCATCGTACACAGAGTCATCCGTAGTGCACCAAAGCCAGGATCCATCTGCACCTTTGCCTTTGGCTTTCAAAACGTCTGAAATAGTGGTGCTCTCGAAGCCATGTTCTTCCATACTAGCAGATGTAAGTGATCTGGAAAACATAACGGGTCGCATAACCGGATTGACAACCCGAATGCGATGCAAGATCGCATTTTTCACAGTATTTCCGTGCACCGAAAAAGCTCGAACTGCCCGTTGCATTCTACCTATTACAATTGATCAGTTAAAAACCAAGCAGTGACTGTGGATGTTACATAACAAAATAATCAAATTGTTTTTTTAAACAATAAAGATTCTTGAATATCAGTCCAAAGAGTAAAGAAGATTTAATCAAGTTACTTGAGCTTTGCCTCTAAGTTGTAAATGAAAAACAAGGATATCTCAGCTGAAACAAAGGAAGATCCACCATGGAAAAGGAACTCAACAGTACCAAAAATAAAAATAATAATAAAGCAGTCAAATTGAAATTGAAAGCCAAAACATAAAAAGAAAAGATAGATTAGATGAGACCTGAAAGGAGGAGGGGATTGAAAAAAGAAAAGAGAGGGAGGCGAAAGATAAATGAACCCTAGAAAAGCGGTTTAGCCAACAGAGTGAGTGAAAAGATAAACCCAACTACGAGATTCCGCAAAGCCACTCTCCAAACTGTTTAATACACATATTTTCAGACACCTAGGATTGCGCTACAGACAATTCACCAAATGGAACGTAACTATAATTGAATTTAATAAATAAATAAATTTATTTTTATTCTTTCAGTTTCGCTGACAAAATATATTAAAATAACGGTAGTGTGTTTGTACACAGTCGATCTTATCCAAAACACCCAATTCCAATTTGGGTTGATTTCCAGATCTGAAACGTCAAGCTTTTCAAATTTCCACCATTGTTTCCTTATATTTATGGTGTTTTTATATAAATTAAGGGCTCCAAAATTTTTAATTTTCAGTTGGATCTGGTTCATTTAAAAAAAAAAAAAAAAAAAGAAAGAAGAAAGTAAGGTTAATGAAAGGAAATGATATATGTATATACTTATTTTTTATAATTAAAATTAATAAAGAAAATTTTACCAAGCTTTATTTGGATGTTGGTTGATACATCATTCAAAAATTTAAATATTTTCAATCTTATTTATGTTTGATAGAATTTTTCTATAAAAACTGTAGACTATATTTTTTTATAATTTATATTTTAAAAAATATCTAATTATATTTAGTAAAATTTTAATTAATATATTAAATAATTTTATAATTTAAATTCAATACTTAATTTTGTTATATATGTTTATTTTTTTTAATTTATCAAATAACACCTAAATGAAAAAAAAAGAAATAGTAAATGATGGGTTATAATTATTATTTTTCTAAACATATCCTTTTTTATAGAATAATTTATGTAAAAGATTGATAGGATAAAAAGTATATTTCATATTTTAAAGGAAATATTATTTTCCTTTCCCATCTTTTCTCTCACATTGAAGTAAAAAAAAAAAACCAAAGTAATTCAAAGGAAAGTATTCAACCTTTTTTTTTTTTTTTTAAACTTTCCTTTGCTTAAATAAAAAAACATTATCCAAACATAGGATTAGAGGTATTCAATGAGAATAGAATCGGAATAAAATGGTATGACATAGTCTTACTTGTTAAATGTATTAGATCAATATTAGTATTATAATGTTTAATTGAATAAAATAATATCATGGAATAGAAAAAAAAAATATATAATGGAATTATTACACACTAACTAAAAAGTCTAATAATAAAATTTAAATAAATTTGGATAAAATTAAAATATATAAATATTTTATTAGTTTTTCTTATATTTACTATTAAATATAATTAATAAATTAAACTTCAAATATTTTCATAAGTATATTAAAAGCGTCATTCTTTAAATATAAAAATATTTTTTCCATTTCTTATTTATTCTATTATTAAATATGTATTATCAATTATATTTAAACATTGCTTATATATATATATATATATATATATATAAAATTAGTTCTTTCTCATGCAATGCACGGTTAAATTGTAAATTTGTTGGCCAAGTAATTGAGAACAAACCCCAAACCTCTTTTGCAGGACCACAAGAGGCAATAGCATATGACAAACTCTTCTGACCACTTCGACACCTGAGACGGATTGAAGAATTCACAATACGCTTATTATGAAGATTAGCATATGTAGGAACATAGTTTAGAATAAAACGCCAATTTTTTATCTTTAATTTTGGGGGAACTTGTAGCCTCAAGAGTTTGTTGTAAATTTCCTTTTGTTCCCTGTTTTGATTAGTTTCCATACGATTTGAAACCAAAATCTTGTAACAACTTCGAACCGAATAGTCGTCGGCGTTCTCTGCTTGCCACATGAGGAAATCTTCCTGGGTATTGTTGGACAGAGGCATGCACAGAATGGCCTTTGCTTATGATAGCTTAAAAATTCCTTTTACCAGTTCCTCATTCCATTTTGTGTGTGTGGTCGGTAAGATCTGCTACATATTCAATTATGTTGTTAACCGCAGTTTCATTTATTTTGTATCCCGCAAATCTTGGAAGCCATTTATTGTTCCAAATGGATATGGTTCTCCCCGAGCCAACATTCCATCTCGTGCCCTCTTCCAAGAGTTCCCTTTTCGCCTTGGTACTTTGCCATACATAGGAAGGGTAAGCCGTTAGTCTTGCATGTCAAAAATTTGAGTTTGGGTAGCATTTGGCTTTGAGCATGCATGCAACTAATGAACATGGATTATGAACAAGACGCGAACCCTGTTTCGCAAGCAATGCTATGTTAAATTTCGCTAAATTGTGGAACCCCTACCCTCTATCCTCTTTCAAATAGCACATATCAGCCCATTTACACAAATGCAAACCTTTCCTATTATGGGACTTTTGCCACCAAAATTTACTCATAATGTTTTCCAATTCCTCTTTGGCAACAAAAAATAAGACATAGAATAGGTCGGAATAAATTGCAAAACAACTTTTATAAAAAAAATTTTACCTTCTTATAACAACATTCAAACCCCCAAACTGTTAATTTTACTTTGCATTCAATCTTTGTATTGGAAAAAAATGGTTCAAAAACAAATTTCTTACATAGCGGGAAATTAAAATTTTAAAAACTGAGCCAGTTTATGATATTTATAGCAATACACCATTTACTAAAATCACACATGTGTTTTTGACTAGATAGATCCTTTTCGTTCTCAGCTTTCAACCAAACAACCTTCTTTGCTATTCTTGTACCATGAACTTACTTCGAGTGTGGGCTCGAACAAATTTGAATCACACACAGAACCAAAAATTATTTACTTTACTTTCAATGGGAAAACAAATCTCTCTTTAATAAAACCAATAGAATTGTTATTTCAAAATATAGATTGTACACTTAGAAAATAAATTATCACTATTTTCGGGCAAAATAACAATATCTCAAAGTTGTATATTTAGCTCTACTGGTTCCATCTATTTATAGGGAGAAGAGATGAAATTCTTATTGAACTATAGAAGTCTATTTCAATGAAAAATGAACTCTTAGTCTAACTAGGATTAGGTGGGCCGACAACCCTAGCTAAATAAACTAGGGTTTGTCACCTCATGTATTAATCATAGGAGGCTTTCCGGTCTCTCCTGTATTGGGTCCAATTACAAATACTTCCTAAACTTTTAACCCAATACTTTATAATTCAATCCAACCCTATATTTATTTTTCTATTTCCTAAAATAAACATCTTAAATTAATTAATTAATTCTCAATTAAATAATTTTCTCAACCCAATTCTAATTATGTTAAAATCATGACGATTTTACCGTAAAAGAATCTATAAGAAAATATATTTAATATTTCTACATTCAACGATACTATGATCAATTAATTTATTTTTATTTTCAAAAATTCAATTATTTAATCAATCAATTAAATAATAATTCAAAAAACCATAAATTAATTATTCAAGTCATTTTCATTTTCCATTTCTCCAACTTTATCATTTATGTTCATTTGATTCAACATGCAATTCATTTCAGGTTTCAACGTGCTACGAGAGGCACCGATTGGACATATGCAATTAAGGCTCAAATCATTTATAATTAAGTTCCAGCTTTTCGTCTATTAATTATAAACTCATTTAGTCACGAATTCATTTCACTATAGTAATGTGTTAGCTCGAATAATCAATCCGAAATCACCAAAAGAGGGGGTGAATTGGCTTTTAAAAAATTGTGGAAGGTTGAAAAAAATACAGAACAAACGAACACAATTATTTAGAGTAGTTCAACCCTAATTGCCTACTCCACTACCTTAACTTTTCACTACCAAGGATTTTTCCAAATTCACTAATTTGACTAACCTTTGAGGATAAGGTTTAACCTTATAACTCCTTTAAGGTTTCTACCCAAACCTTAAGATAAAACCCTCTTAAAGAGTGTTGCAAATAAGCAAACTAAGAATTAATCCTTAAAAGATTGGATTGTTTGCCAATTTAGCACAAATGAAATAATAAAACACTTGAGCTGAATAAACAAACAATGGAAGCTCACAAGTATGGACAAGAAAATCATGAAAAATTTAAGCACAAAGGTTGATTGATTGAAATTTTTGCTTGGATAATCTCTCTTATTATTGTAGACCCTTTGGAGGTTGACATTTATACCCTTTAATTGACTTCCAACTGTTGTGGTTGTTGGAATATTGAATAGAGTCGTTTGGGATAAAAATATCAATGCATTAATGTCACTTGCAACAACAGGTATCAATACTTTTTCTACAAGTACCGGTACTATAAGCATTCAACGCCTAATTTAGTGATAATTGTAGCCATCGATATTGATATAAGGGGAATTTTATCGATACCAAATATAAGGTATCGATACCATATCGATACTTAATAAATCCTTTAGAAGTCAGAATGCCAATTTTGAAAAATTGTTTAACTAACTTGGCCTTAAAATATTGTAACATCCCGAAATAGGGCCTAAACGAAACAGTGGTTACGAAACCACAAATCTGAGGTAGAAAAATTTATTTTATTATTATTTTGAGGTTCATGATATGATTACATGATTGTGCGAAAATTTCGTGATGAAATTCTATGCATAAAATGCTTAATTTGAAGTTAGGGACTAAATCGAATAAGTTACAAAACTTGCATTCTAGAAGTTTCTAGTATGAAATTGCTTTGAAATATTAATTTGGAGGTCTTAAATAGAAATTTGACCAATTTTAAGTTCATGGACAAAATTAGGACATGGAAGGAATTTTTAAAAGTTTAGTAAGGAAGGGCATTTTGGTCATTTGGATATTAAATGAAATAAAATGGGAAAAATAACACAAAAATGATCATCTTCTCCATAAGTTGCTGCCGAATTTTGCTCTCTCCATAGCTAGGGTTTCTTCAATTTTCAAGCTCCATAGTAAGTGAGTCCAAGCCCCGTTTTTAATGTTCTTTACGTTTTTGGAGTCCTAGTAGCTCGATAAAGCTTATGCTAGCAATAATTTAAGTTAGGGTTCATATTTGGAAAAATACTCATAGGTGAAAAGTGTTTATTTTGATGTTTTATGATAGAATATGAGGTCTTAGATTATGTTAGACAACTTGTGCTACTCGGTTTTAGGTAAAAACGAGTAAAAGGGCTTAATCGGTAAAATATCTAATAGTCATAAGTGCATGTTAGAGTATGAATTTGATGCTGCCATAGAAGAGAAAAATGATCAGCATGTCATAAAACATAATAAAATAGGTTAAATTTTAATTTACGAGATTTGGGGTAAAAGTGTAAATATGCAAAAGTTTAGGGGTAAAAATGTAATTTTTCCAAAGTTTGAGTAAAGGACTGTTTTGATAAATGTGAATATTAAGTAAGTTAAATTTGCTATTATAGATCAAGAAGAACGAAATTCAGGGGTAGATCGGGGAAAAGAAAAAGTAAAGGACTAAATTGTAAAGTTTAGTCACATTTTGTATCGAGGTAAGTTTACAGTAAATAAATGCAATATTCTTATAATTTAAATCATTATTGTTAATTTCCAGCATTTATATACTTATTTTTTTGAGAATATTTAAAGTCGAATTAAAGGCGAAGTAGCAAAGAAAAAGCATTAGGAAGCCCCGTTTGAACCTTAGGAATATTAGGATATTGGGGTTGACAGGACAGGATAGAAATGAGCCATGTAAGTCCATATTAGAGATATGGCTTTGAGAATATTTAAAGTCGAATTAAAGGCGAAGTAGCAAAGAAAAAGCATTAGGAAGCCCCGTTTGAACCTTAGGAATATTAGGATATTGGGGTTGACAGGACAGGATAGAAATGAGCCATGTAAGTCCATATCAAATATATGGCTTTGGAGACAGGAATGAGCCATAAGCCCATATTATATATATAAATATGGCATTGGAGATAGGAATAATTCATGTAAGTCCATGTCGAAGACATGGCATTGGCAGGATATTGATAGACAGGAACGACCCTAGTATCCTTAGTATTCCGAGTGGTTCAAAGGGTCATTGTAATATATGTTAAATCATAGTGAATTATCAGCAAAAAGGGAAGGTAGATTATATTTATGAATAGTGAAAGGTCAGGTAAGAAAGAAGGTAAGTGAGTAAAGAAGAAGGTAGAAAATGAGGAGTAAAGAAAGTTTATGAGGCTAGGTGACTTGATGTATATTTATTCATTATGTTGAATGTTGTAATTTATTTGCTTGTAAGCTTACTAAGCCTAGTGCTTACTCTCTTATTTTCTTTTTCTTATAGTTTTTATCAAGCCACTCGGGGATCAAAGGAAACGTCGGAGACCCGATCACACTATCGAAGAAATTACATTGGTATAGTTAGACGTTTCGTTTTGTGTATGGCATGTATAGGAACTTGGTTTCTTTTGATATGATATGATCAATGAATGATGTGTAAATATTTTCTAGTGATTAGCTAATAGAATGGTTGATGATATACATGTTTAATAGTATGTATGATTAAGTAGTAACTATCACATGAAAATTATGAAAAATGTGAAAGTAACTTAAAAATGGATTCAAGTATCAGAAATAATGAGATTTTGAAAAATCACAAAAATTTGTAGAGACATGGTTTGATAGTGAATAATATATGAAATTAAATCTCGTTGTGTCTATTTTCATATGGAATAAGCAGAGCAGGTAAATGTTTTGTATTTTATAAGATATCTGAGTTTTAGTGAAATAGGGCCAGAGCAATTTCTGGATCCCCTGTTTCAAATTTATAAATTCACCATAAATTTTATAAAAATAATTAGGTGGTGTAATTTATATGGTTAGAATCCTTATTGAGTCTAGTTTTAAGAGAAACAAACCTCATAGTCATTGAAATTCTGTACAGAGAGATATATGATTCGTAATACATATAGGTCAGAGCAGTCAAACCCTGAAACAGGGAAGATTTTAACTAATAAACTGTACTAATTAGCCCTGCCAAAAATTCTAGAAAAAAATTAGCAAATAGATATATGAGTCTAGTTTTAGGGAAAATTTACGGAATAGGATTTTGAGTTTTGAAACTCGAGATATGAATTTTTAAACAACTATGACGCAGATTGCTAGTTGGACTGAAAATTTTAAAATTAAATTGTTTGAGTTGTTTAAGCAATGAATTAAGTTTGTTAACACCTCGTGTTCGACTCCGGCAATGGTCTTGGGTATGGGGCGTTACATTTATTGGTATAAGAGCAGGTTTAGTCGGTTCTTGGAACAGTTAGTGTGAGTAAAAGTCTAGCTATACATGCCATACCTTTATTTTGATAGTGTGACGACTCCTGACGATTTTTAAATATTTTATTTTATAGTAATGGATCCCGAGCGAGCTGGTGATGATGATGTAGAAAGTAATCGCTTGCTCCCGCGGAAGGGGCAGCGCCATCTGAGAATAGGCCAGTAACAGTTAAGCAGGGAGGAGTGACTCGAGAAGCTCTCTTCCAAGCTTTGAATGATTTGTTTGCCGAGTTCGTTTAAATGCGAATCCGGCGATTAGACCTCCACCCCTCATGATTCTCGGGCTACCCATGCAGCTCAAGCTTCCCGATCCACAGTGCGGTGATAAGAGAAAAGCCACCAGTTGATAGAATCAGGAAACAAGGGGCAGAAGAGTTCCGAGCAACAAAGGATGATGATGCAGAAAGAGCAGAATTTTGGTTAGAAAATACTATTAGAGTCTTTGACGAATTATCTTGTACACCCGAGGAATGTATGAAATGTGTAGTATCACTTCTTAGAGACTCAGCCTACCACTGGTGGCAAACACGTGTATCAATTGTACCAAAGGAGAGGGTCACTTGAGATTTCTTTTAGGAGGAATTTCGTAAAAAGTATATCAGTCAGAGGTTTATTGATCAGAAGAGAAAGGAATTCCTGGAATTGAAACAAGGTAATATGACGGTGACCGATTATGAGCGCGAATTTGTCAGGCTTAGTAAATATGCTAGAGAATGTGTGTCCACAGAGGGTATCATGTGTAAAAGGTTTGAGGATGGGTTAAATGATGATATCCGACTCTCAGTGGGTGTTCTAGAAATAAAAGAGTTCGTTATTTTAGTTGAGAGAGCCTGTAAGGCAGAGGAGCTGTTAAAAAGAAAAGGCAAAGTTGAGACAGAGACACAAGATACAAAGAAGAGACAGATGAGCAGGTCATTCCAAGCTACATCTAAAAGGCCAAAGGAGTTTTCTACCAGATCTAGTTTCTCAACCAAGTATTCTAGTCAGAATAGAGGCAGTAGATTTAAGGATTCGAAGGCTCAGACTACCTTGACTGCGAGTGTAGGTAATGTTGGACAGGGTAGATCAGGGTGTCCACGGTGTGGAAGACTTCATTATGGTCCTTGTCGGGCAGGCGAAAATGTTTGTTATAAATGCGGTGCTCCAGATCATTTTGTACGAGAATGTCCAGAGGTAGCTAATCAAGAGATAACATAGAGTGCTAGATCCGAAAATGCTCCTACTAGAGGCAGATTACCGAGGCAACCGGGAGTAGGAGCAGGTAACAGAGGTACCTCAAGAGATTCAGCTATGAGACCAGATGCTAGAGCACCTGCAAGGACTTATGCTATTCGTACACGCAAAGAGGGCATCCTTCCCGATGTGATTACGGGTACATTTTCTCTACATAATATTAATGTCATTGCTTTGATTGATCCGGGTTCAACTCATTCATATGTTTGCAAGAAATTGATGCCTAGTATAGGTATGCCTATAGAATCTACAGAATTTGTGATTAAAGTATCGAATTCATTAGGCAAGCATGTATTAGTAGATAAAGTAAGTAGAAATTGTCCTTTGATGATTAGAGGCTACTGTTTTCCGGCCGATCTCATGCTATTGCCATTTGATGAGTTTGATGTGATTCTTGGTATGAATTGGTTGACTACACATGATGTGATAGTGAATTGTGGGAAGAAATTCATTGAGTTGAAGTGTGAAAATGGTGAAATTATTCGGGTTAATTCAGAAGAGTCAGATAGTTCATTTTCCATAATTTCTGTTATGTCTGCTAAGAAATGTTTGAGAAAAGGGTATGAAGCTTATCTTGCTTTTGTGTTGAACACTAAAGATCCAGAATTGAAAATTGAATTAGTGCCTGTGGTATGTGAGTTTCCCGATGTGTTTCCGAAAGAACTACCAGGTTTGCCTCCTGTTAGAGAAGTTGAGTTTGGTATTGAGTTGATTCCAGGTACCACGTCCATTTCTATTACTCCTTATAGAATGGCTCCGTTGGAATTGAAAGAATTGAAAGCTCAGTTGCAGGAATTAACAGATAAAGGCTTTGTAAGACCCAGTAGTTCACCATGGGGTGCACCAGTGCTATTTGTAAAAAAGAAAGACGGATCGATGAGATTGTGCATAGATTATCGGCAACTTAACAAGGTAACAGTAAAGAACAAGTATCCATTGCCTAGAACTGATTATCTGTTTGATCAATTGAAGGGAGCTACTGTGTTTTCCAAGATAGATTTGAGATCCGAATACTATCGATTCATGAGTTAAAGAGTCGATGTGTCACGAAAGATCGCTTTCAACTAGGTATGGTCATTATGAGTTCCTTGTGATGCCATTTGGCTTGACTAACGCTCCTGCCATTTTCATGGACTTAATGAACCGAATTTTCAAACCGTACCTGGATAAGTTTGTAGTTGTGTTCATTGATGATATTTTGATTTATTCTCATGATGAGACTGAGCATGCAGAGCATTTGAGAACATTTTTACAGATTCTGAGAGATAATCAGTTGTATGCCAAGTTCAAAGAAAAGTGAGTTACAGTTACTGAGAAGTTGGTTTTCTTGGACATATTGTCTCAGGTGAAGGTATTAAGGTTGATTCGAGCAAGATTTCAGCCATTGTTGATTGGAAGCCTCCTAGAAATGTATCAGAAGTTAGAAGTTTTCTTGGTCTTGCCGGATATTATAGACGATTTGTAGAGGGATTTTCTATGATAGCTACCTTGCTGACAAGATTGCTGCGAAAGGATGTCAAGTTTGAATGGACTGAGAAGTGTCAACGAGTTTTGATAAGTTAAAAGCATTGTTAACTAAAGCTCTGTTTTAGTACAACCGAAACCGTGTAAGGAGTTTGTGATTTACTGATGATGCGTCCATGGATGGACTTGGTTGTGTACTTATGCAGGAAGGGAAGGTAATCGCTTATGCCTCTAGACAGCTAAAGCCACATGAGAAGAACTATCCGACACATGATTTAGAGCTAGCTGCCATTGTTTTTGCGCTAAAAATTTGGAGACATCATTTGTGCGGTGTGAAAGTGCCACATATTTATCGATCACAAAAGTTTGAAATATTTGATGACTCAAAAAGATTTGAATTTGAGGCAAAGAATATGGTTAGAGTTGATTAAAGATTATGAGATAGTGATCGATTATCACCCAGGTAAGGCAAACGTTGTTGCTGATGCTTTGAGTAGGAAATCTTTGTTTGCATTAAGAGCTTTGAACACTAGTTTAGCCTTATCAGATGATGGTTTTATCTTAGCTGAGTTGAGAGCCAAACCGATGTTTCTTGAAGAAATTTGTGAAGCTCAGAAAAATGACAGTGAGTTGTTAGCCAAAAGAGATCAGTGTGAGTCAGATATAGAGTCAGATTTTCAGATCAATTCTGACGGTTGTTTGATGTTCAGAGACATGGTATGCTTACCGAAGAATGATGAGCTTATTTGAAAGATCTTACTGGAAGCACATAGTAGTTCTTTGTCTATTCATCCAGGTGGTACAAAGATGTATAATGATTTGAAGAAAATGTATTGGTGGGTAGGAATGAAAAGGGACATTTTAGAGTTTGTTTCTAGATGCTTGATCTATCAGCGGGTAAAGGCCGAACATCAGGTACCTTGAGTTTATTGCAGCCGTGCTAGTCCCCGAGTGGAAATGGGATCGAATTACTATGGATTTTGTGACGGGATTGCCGTTTACACCGAGAAAGAAAGATGCAGTATGAGTTGTGATTGATAAATTAACGAAGTCGGCTCATTTTATCCCAGTTCGTATGGATTATTCACTTGACAAGTTGGCGAGTTGTATATTTGAGAGATAGTTAGACTACACGGGGTACCATTATCGATCATTTCGATGCAGATCCAAGATTTACTTCACGGTTTTGGAAGAAATTACGAAGGCTTTGGGCACAAAGTTGAGTTTTAGTCTGACTTTCCATCCTCAAACCGATGATCGATCGAGAGAGAGTTATTCAGTACTTGAAGATATGCTTAGATCACATGTCTTTGGAATTTCAAGGCGATTGGGAAAAATATTTACCATTAGTAGAGTTTGCCTATAATAATAGTTATCGATTGAGTTTGAAGATGGCACCTTATGAAGCTTTGTATGGACGTAAATGTCGCACACCTTTGTATTGGACAGAGCTTAAGGAAGATCAGTTCTGAGGGTTGATCTAGTTAAGGAAAATGTAAGAAAAGTAAAAATCATCGAGAGATTGCTTGAAAGCGACTTGAGACGGACAAAAGTCGTATGCGATTTGAAGAGAAAAGAGATTGAATATCAAGTTGGTGACAAAGTTTTTTTTGAAAGTATCCCCGTGGAAAAAAGTTCTTAGATTTGGCAAGAAAGGCAAACTAAGTCCACGTTTTATTGGACCGTTTGAAGTGATTGAGAGAGTCAGACCATTAGCATATCGGCTAGCTTTGCCGATTGAGTTAGAGAAGATTCATAATGTATTTCATGTGTCTATGCTACGTCGTTATCGTTCAGATCCATCACATGTGATTTCTCAGACAGAGGTTGAGATTCAGCCAGGCATGACTTACGGTGAAGAACTAGTAAAGATTCTAGCTCGAGTGGTAAAGCAATTAAGGAACAAAAGTATTGCACTTGTGAAAGTACTATGGAATAGACATGGGGTAGACGAGGCTACATGGGAACCCGAAGAGGCTATGAGAAAACAGTACCCAAATCTCTTCACAGGTAAGATTTTCGGGGACGAAAATCCCTAAAGGGGGGAGAAATGTAACATCCCGAAATAGGGCCTAAACGGAACAGTGGTTACGAAACCACAAATTCGAGGTAGAAAGATTTATTTTATTACTATTTTGAGGTTCATGATATGATTACATGATTGTGCGAAAATTTCGTGATGAAATTCTAAGCATAAAATGCTTAATTTGAAGTTAGCGACTAAATCGAATAAGTTGCAAAACTTGCATTCTAGAAGTTTCTAGTATGAAATTGCTTTGAAATATTAATTAGGAGGTCTTAAATAGCAATTTGACCAATTTTAAGTTCATGGACAAAATTAGGACATGGAAGGAATTTTTAAAAGTTTAGTAAGGAGGGGCATTTTGGTCATTTGGATATTAAATGAAATAAAATGGGAAAAATAACATAAAAATGATAATCTTCTCCATAAGTTGCTGCCGAATTTTTCTCTCTTCATAGCTAGGGTTTCTTCAATTTTCAAGCTCCATAGTAAGTGAGTCCAAGCCCCGTTTTTAATGTTCTTTACGTTTTCGGAGTCCCGGTAGCTCGATAAAGCTTATGCTAGCAATAATTTAAGTTAGGGTTCATATTTGGAAAAATGCCCATGGGTTAAAAGTGTTTATTTTGATGTTTTATGATAGAATATGAGGTCTTAGATTATGTTAGACAACTTGTGCTACTCGGTTTTAGGTAAAAACGAGTAAAAGGGCTTAATCGGTAAAATACCTAATAGTCATAAGTGCATGTTAGAGTATGAATTTGATGCTGCCATAGAAGAGAAAAATGATCAGCATGTCATAAAACATAAGAAAATAGGTTGAATTTTAATTTACGAGATTTGGGGTAAAAGTGTAAATATGCAAAAGTTTAGGGGTAAAAATGTAATTTTTCCAAATTTTGAGTAAAGGACTGTTTTGATAAATGTGAATATTAAGTAAGTTAAATTTGCTATTATAGATCAAGAAGAACGAAATTCAGGAGTAGATCGGGGAAAAGAAAAAGTAAAGGACTAAATTGTAAAGTTTAGTCACATTTTGTATCGAGGTAAGTTTGATGAAATAAATGCAATATTCTTATAATTTACATTATTATTTTTAATTTCCAGCATTTATATACTTATTTTTTGAGAATATTTAAAGTCGAATTAAAGGCGAAGTAGCAAAGAAAAAGCATTAGGAAGCCCCGTTTGAACCTTAGGAATATTAGGATATTGGGGTTGGCAGGACAGGATAGAAATGAGCCATGTAAGTCCATATTAGATATATGGCTTTGAGAATATTTAAAGTCGAATTAAAGGCGAAGTAGCAAAGAAAAAGCATTAGGAAGCCCCGTTTGAACCTTAGGAATATTAGGATATTGGGGTTGACAGACGGGATAGAAATGAGCCATGTAAGTCCATATCGGATATATGGCTTTGGAGACAGAATGAGCCATAAGCCCATATTATATATATAAATATGGCATTGGAGATAGGAATAATTCATGTAAGTCCATGTCGAAGACATGGCATTGTGAGATATTGATAGACAGGAACGACCCTAGTATCCTTAGTATTCCGAGTGGTTCAAAGGGTCATTGTAATATATGTTAAATCATAGTGAATTATCAGCAAAAAAGGAAGGTAGATTATATTTATGAATAGTGAAAGGTCAGGTAAGAAAGAAGGTAAGTGAGTAAAGAAGAAGGTAGAAAATGAGGAGTAAAGAAAGTTTATGAGGCTAGGTGACTTGATGTATATTTATTCATTATGTTGAATGTTGTAATTTATTTGCTTGTAAGCTTACTAAGTCTAGTGCTTACTCTCTTATTTTCTTTTTCTTATAGTTTTTATCAAGCCATTCGGGGATCGAAGGAAACGTCGGAGACCCGATCACACTATCGAAGAAATTACATTGGTATAGTTAGACGTTTCGTTTTGTGTATGGCATGTATAGGAACTTGGTTTCTTTTGATATGATATGATCAATGAATGATGTGTAAATATTTTCTAGTGATTAGCTAATAGAATGGTTGATGATATACATTTTTAATAGTATGTATGATTAAGTAGTAACTATCACATGAAAATTATGAAAAATGTGAAAGTAACTTAAAAACGGATTCAAGTATCAGAAATAACGAGATTTTGAAAAATCACAAAAATTTGTAGAGACATGGTTTGATAGTGAATAATATATGAAAGTAAATCTCATTGTGTCTATTTTCATATGGAATAAGCAGAGCAGGTAAAGGTTTTGTATTTTATAAGATATCTGAGTTTTAGTGAAATAGGGCCAGAGCGATTTCTGGATCCCCTGTTTTAACTTTAGAAATTCACCATAAATTTTATAAAAATAATTAGGTGGTGTACTTTATATTTTTAGAATCCTTATTGAGTATAGTTTTAAGAGAAACAAACTTCATAGTCATTGAAATTCTGTACAGAGAGATATCTGATTCGTAATACATAGAGGTCAGAGCAGTTGAACCCTGAAACAGGGGAGACTTTAACTAATAAACTGTACTAATTGGCCCAGCCAAAAATTCTAGAAAAAAATTAGAAAATAGATATATGAGTCTAGTTTCAGGGAAAATTTACGGAATAGGATTTTGAGTTTCGGAACTTGAGATATGAATTTTTAAGCGACTGTGACGCAGATTCTAGCTGGACTGGAAATTTTAAAATTAAATTATTTGAGTTGTTTAAGCAATGAATTAAGTTTGTTAACACCTCATGTTCGACTCCGGCAACGGTCTCGGGTACGAGGCGTTACAAATATTTTCTAAGTATGAGTCCAACAATTTTTGTTTTTAGATATCATTTGAAATGATATTTTTGCCAAGTTTTGTTTAAAATAATTTTTATTCAAAACATAATATTTGTTATATCAAAATAATTTTCCAAGTAAAGTTTGGTTCAACAATCTCTCCCTTTTTTGATATAACAAAACATTTTGGTAAATTCAGTTTTGAATAAGTTTGCTTCCCTTTCTAAAAATAATTTTCAATTTAAGGCTTAGAAAAATTTGTCGTTCATTATCAAAATTTGGCATTCATTTATAAATTGGTCATTCATTTTCAGTTAAAGACATTTCGAAAACTTAGTCACTAAATTTGTAATTTGGAATAAGCACAAATAGTCAATCATTCACCAAAATTTACTTTTCTCTTCCTCCTCCCCCTTTTTTATATAAAAAAGCAACAAGTAGAGCTTAAGAGGGAGATATTGTTAGTTCAATAAAAGGAAACAATTGAGAAAAAAATGGAATTAACATGTGAAACAAAAACTTCAAAGTATTTAAACATACTAGATAAACGTTAAGTGTAGTCATTCATAGTAATAGGAAACAAAGTTAGACTAAACTAATGATGCAAATAAAAGATGTATGAGAATGAAAATGCTAGTCTAATCTTCTTGAGGAAAAGGCGACAATGGAGGATAATTAACCATAAATTAAGCTATTTGATCCTCCAATGAAAACATCTTAGAGCCCAACTATGAAATGCATCGTTAACCTCAACTCGAAAACCTCAAAATTCATCGCCCAAAGAATTAATGGCACCAAATATAGTGGTGGTCTCGACGGAAAAATGAGCAACTTATAAAGAACCAACCAAAGGAGTAGGTGGACGATGAACATGCTCGGGAGGAGGAGGAACCTCATCGTGACCTCCCTCAACATCTTCATCGTGACCTCCCTTAACATCTTCATCTTCATGAGTTGCTAGTTGGACATTCTTGACTCATTCGCTAGTGTGTGAATCCTTCTTATATCCAGCATGATGAAGGGCACCAAAGTCAAGAGGAGTAGGTGAGGCCAAAGGAGGGTTGCCTCAGGTTGGGATTTTTAAACATTTAAAAATGTAAGAAAGATACTGTAATATCCCGAATTAGGGCCTAATCGGAATAGTGGTTTTGTGACCACAAAATCCGAGATAGAAATAATTATTTTATGATTATTTTGAGGTCAATAATATGATTTCATTATTGTGTGAAATTTTCGTGAAGAAATTTTATGCATAAAGTGTTTAAATTGAAATTAGGGACTAAATCGAATAATTTGCAAAACTTGCATTCTAGAAGTTTCTAGTATGAAATTGTTTTGAAATATTAATTAGGAGGTCTTAAATAGAAATTTTACCAATTTCTAAGTTTATGGACAAAAATTGGACATGGATGGAATTTTTGGAAAGTTTAGTAGTAAGGGCATTTTGGTCATTTAGGGGTAAAATGAATTAAAATACAAAATTAAAAGCCAATTTTGCTCATCTTCAACCCCATGGCCGAATATAGCAAGGAGAAACCATGGCTAGGGTTTTTCAAGCTTCCAAGCTCGATTGTAAGTCCATTCTAGCCCCGTTTTTCAAGTTCTTTACATTTTTGGAGTCCCGGTAGCTCGATTTAGCTTATGCTAGCAATAATTTAACCTAGGGTTTATATTTGGAAAAATACCCATAGGTGAAATTTGTGTATTTTGGTGTTTTATGATAGAATATGAGTTTTTAAATTAGGTTAGACAACTTGTGCTACTCGGTTTTAAGTGAAAACGAGCAAAAGGGCATAATCGGTAAAAATACCTAATAGTCATAAGTACATGTTAGAGTGAGAATTTGATGTTTCCATAGAAGGGAAAAATGATCAGCATGTCATAAAACATAAGAAAATAGGCTGAAGTTTAATTTACGAGGTTTGAGGAAAAAGTGTAAATATGCAAAAGTTTAGGGGCAAAATTGTAATTTTTCCAAAATATGATTTTGGGTCAATTTGAATAATGTGAGTCCTAATTAGACTATATTTTAAATGATAGAGCAAGGAAAACTGAAATTCGGGCTAAAATGGGGAAAATACCAAGTTGTGGACGAAATGGTAAAAGTAGCCATTTTCGCATACTAGGTAAGTTCATATGTAAATGTTGGTAACATAGTTATTATTTTAAATGTTTTTATGTTATTTAAATGATATGATAATTATTATGAAATATTATACTCGTGATAATTGTTTGATAATATGTCAAATTATGTGATATACTTGGAAAATGTGAAATACTACCGAGTATCGATGATCGGTATTCGTAGAAGATGGTTAGAGACACATGATTGGGAAAAAGGTCCCGTTGAACCTTAGGAATGGATTAGGATACAAGTGACATGTCACTGGGATATTTGGGTATCCGAACTCGTTGAGTTGAGTCCGAGTTCACTTATGGATGCGAATGTCCGAACTAGTTGAGTTGAGTCCGAGTTCGTGAGATGTAACTAGGCATCCGAGCTCATTGAGTTGAGTCCGAGTTCACTTATGGATGCGAACGCCCAAGCTCGTTGAGTTGAGTCCGAGTTCGCTTATGGGCGGGTTACATAGTAGCTTGGCTACATATGTGGCACTTATGTGCAAACTTTCCATGTATCCGAATTATATTCCGATGTGTTCAACGGGTAAAGTTCTACTCAAATGGAGGAATACTCAAGATGAAAGGGACGTATTGGTAAGTGTTGTGAAATGGATACTTTGAACAGGTATGTACTTAACCCTCGGGTTGAAAAATCGATATAACAACAATATGGTAAGATGATAAATGAAAATATGATATGAATGTCTTGGTGATGATTATGCAAATGATGTTTTATGTTTGCTTATATGGTTATGTTACTTTCTATTTGCATGTGAACTTACTAAGCATTTATGCTTACTCCCTCCTTTTCATTCCTTGTAGTGTTGACAAGCCAGCTCGGAAATCGGGAACGGTCAGAGGCACGCTCACACTATCCGTATACCATCTTGGCATAATGGCTTGTATATTTTGAGTATGGCATGTATAGCATTATAATCATTTTGTATATATGGTCTTATGATATGGTTATTGAGTAGTATAAAAATGCTTGGTAATGATTAGCCATTGGAATGACTAATTATGATCATATTTGGTGTTATGTATGTCAAATTGCTAGTTAATCTATGGAAACCATGAAATAGGTAAAATTTACCATAAAATAGATTCAGACAGGAGTAGTGACATGAATTTAAAAAATCATTAAAAATAGTAGAGATATAATTAGATAATTAATAAAATATGTAATTAAATAATTATGAGTCTATTTTCATATGGAAGAAACGAAACAGGTATATGAGTTATATTTTATGAGATATTTAAATTTTTGTGAAACAAGGCCAGAGCTATTTTTGGACCCCCTGTTTTGACTTTGAAAATTCACCATAAATTGTATAAAAATAATTAGAAGTAATAATTTATATGTACAGATTTATTATTGAGTCTAGTTTTAAGAGAAACAAATTTCATAGTCATTTAAATTCTGTACAGAGAGATATATGATTCGTAATACACAGAGGTCAGAGCAGTCGAACCCTGAAATAGGGGAGACTTTAACTAATAAACTGTACTAATTGGCTTAGCCAAAAATTCTAGAAAAAAATTAGTAAATAGATATATGAGTCTAGTTTCAGGGAAAATTTACGGAATTGGATTTTTAGTTTCAAAACTCGAGATATGAATTTTTAAGCGACTGTGACGCAGTTAGCCAGCTTGTCTAGAATTTCTAAAATTAAATTGTTTGAGCTGTTTAAGCAATGAATTAAGTCTGTTAACATCTCGTGTTCGACTCCGGAAACGGTCTCGGGTACGGGGCGTTACATTTGGTGGTATCAGAGCAGGTTTAGTCGGTTCTCGGACTAACCTAGCAAGTGTAAAAGTTTAGCTATACATGCCACTGATCTATGATAGTGTGATGTCTTCCGACGCATATGAGTACCGTCTTATTTAGACAGGGTACTCTCCAACCGAGCTGCGCTGACCATGTTCAACGTTATGTGAAGGTATTGGAGTAAAATTATGATTATGATAAGTATCGGTTCAGAAAAGTATGAATAAAGGTTTATGATACATATGTGATAAATATTCATATTTGCTTAATGCTCATATGATGTAGTGTATATGGCTTACTTGATAAGATGAACGGAATAAATTGAAAGTAGTAGAGGTATGAATAAAAGTCATAATATTATGATACGAATGAAAATGTCCTTGTTTTGATTTGGGCGTCGAATGTTAATGAATGCTAATGATATATAATTTTTATGAGATAAAGGATTATAATGAAATGAACTTATCTATGTTAAATTGTTGGACTGAATTATATGATTGTAATGATATGTACATGATGATGCACGAAATGAAAGTTATGATTGTGGTGCAAATATCTGTGTTTGTTTGGCCTTATATGATGTCATGAGCATGACTTAATTTAATTAAATGAATGGATAAGTAAAGCTATCTAGAAAACATAGAATGTATGCATAAGTATATTGTCTAAATGGGACAATAGGAAAATTGATGTAAGCCAACATGAATGAATGACATGATTTTGATGATGTTGCTATGATGATGGAAGTTGTATCATATGTGTATGTATAAGAAAGTCGAGTCAGAGGTCCTACAACCCCTCCCCCTTACCGAAATGGTACTTATAATGGAATTTCTTGAGATTTGTATTGAATAAGTTTCGGTTGAGAACCCAAAGAGTTCGATGATAGAATAATTATAAGTATGATCGAGAGATTGAAAATGAGCTGATAAGTAAAATCGAGCCGATAAAGTATCGGATTGACGTAAAGATTATTGGAATTATGCACTGTTCCAGTTAGAAAAGGAATTCTCCTTGGTAAACCGAATTACTCAGGTTCAAGGTCGAGAAAAGTGTAAATCGAAATTTATTTAGAACTGGCCTTCTTTAGTGAATGGTTTAATATGAAATTTTTGATGGCAGAACTGGTTGGGGAAATGATATTTGAAATGTGAACTATTTGAGTGTGATAGTTATGACTGGACAGATTTAGCAGTCTCTTTTGAGATGTTCTATGTGTTTACCCGTTCTCAGAAATATTTCTATGGCTATTAATCTTCAGAAGAAATTCTTGTTATATGGGAATGTCTTTTAATCCTGGTGTTGGATGAAAGCATTGGTAGTCTGACTGGTTTATAATTTATATTGCTCTATTTCATCGGGTATTCTATTTCATTTCGTCTGATAAGAATTGATGAGAGAATACATATGATGTTATTATTCTGTTTCTTCTACTTGATGCTTCATCTGATATATATGTATGGGAAGATATATTGTTCTTGTTATATTTGATTCCAGTGGGATTAAATGATGTTTTCTTTTGGACTTTCTTTCTTTAAAGAATTATCGGGGTATTCCGTATTTTCTCTATGAGTTTGGTTTTCGATTCTCTGGCTTGGTTTTCGATTCTCTAGCATAGTATTGTATCTTGGGTTTCTTTATTCTGGATTTCTTTATTCTGGATTTCTTTATTTTGAATTTCTCTATTTTGGATTTCTTTATTCTGTTTTCTTGTTATCTTTGTTCCATAATTTGTCAATTATGACTCGTGTTCGAAGTGCGTTCTTCAGCTCGTGATAATCATGTCAAATATGACTATACTTCTAATTTGATCTTGGTAATGTGATGATTTTAGTATTGGGATTTTTTCTAATTTCTGTGTAAGGATTTGACATTAGTAAAGGCATAAGTGATAAAAGCGCGAGTTTCAGTCGGTATGGTGAATTATCTATTTGAAAGATTTCATGCGACAATTATTTCAGGATTATTTTTCCCAAGTCTGATAATAGAATTTCATTTTGTATGGATAAAAGAGTAAATAGTCTGAACGAGAAGTGTATATTTATTACAAAAAGTTTGATATTAGTTAAAGTCACTACGAATGATAAGGTTTTCATTTTGTGAAAGCTGAAAAGTTTATTACATGTTGACAAAGTTTGGATAGATGAGAATATTGGTAACCGAAGCATCTGAACTAGACTAGTCTACATTGAGTAAAGACTTCCTAACTTTCATGAACGCTTCTTTGTATGAATTGTGATGTGTTTCAAGACGGTGAGGTAATGTGATAGTTTAGAGCATTCGATGTTACATAAAATCAGAGTTGTTAAAGGGGTTAAAGCCGAGCATTGGGATCTATAAAAATTATCCTTGTCAGTGTTGATATTGGGATGGAAATGAGAAGGATTATTCTTGATGCCATATCAGAATTGTTTCCATGGCAGAAAGAGGAAAATGTGATGTATCCTATTGTTAAATGTTTGGCGAGATCTATAAATCATATTTGTATTGAATGAATTCCTACTCATCGATTCATGGAAATTCAGTCTCTCTTGATTGTTGGATTTCTTGGAATTCTGGTCTACATTAATCAAGTTAAGATTCGAGTTTTATGTCATGATATCATGGGAAACGAGAAGGGTTGAAAATTTAAGAACAGTTGAGAGTTGAGATGTAAGCTTTGATCATATGAGAAATTAAAGAGATGTATTGGAGGTACAGTCTAAGTGAAAGTTCTTCGACACCGAATATGAGATTAAAAGTGAAGACCACTTTTTCTCGTAAGATTTTCTGGGGACGAAAATCCCTAAAGGGGGGAGAGTTGTAATATCCCGAATTAGGGCCTAATCGGAATAGTGGTTTCGTGACCACAAAATCCGAGATAGAAATAATTATTTTATGATTATTTTGAGGTTAATAATATGATTTCATGATTGTGTGAAATTTTCGTGAAGAAATTTTATGCATAAAGTGTTTAAATTGAAATTAGGGACTAAATCGAATAATTTGCAAAACTTGCATTCTAGAAGTTTCTAGTATGAAATTGTTTTGAAATATTAATTAGAAGGTCTTAAATAGAAATTTTACCAATTTCTAAGTTTATGGACAAAAATTGGACATGGATGGAATTTTTGGAAAGTTTAGTAGTAAGGGCATTTTGGTCATTTAGGGGTAAAATGAATTAAAATACAAAATTAAAAGCCAATTTTGCTCATCTCCAACCCCATGGCCGAATATAGCAAGGAGAAACCATTGCTAGGGTTTTTCAAGCTTCCAAGCTCGATTGTAAGTCCATTCTAGCCCCGTTTTTCAAGTTCTTTACGTTTTTGGAGTCCCGGTAGCTTGATTTAGCTTATGCTAGCAATAATTTAACCTAGGGTTTATATTTGGAAAAATGCCCATAGGTTAAATTTTTGTATTTTGGTGTTTTATGATAGAATATGAGGTTTTAAATTATGTTAGACAACTTGTGTTACTCGGTTTTAAGTGAAAACGAGCAAAAGGGCATAATCGGTAAAAATACCTAATAGTCATAAGTACATGTTAGAGTGAGAATTTGATGTTTCCATAGAAGGGAAAAATGATCAGCATGTCATAAAACATAAGAAAATAGGCTGAAGTTTAATTTACGAGCTTTGGGACAAAAGTGTAAATATGCAAAAGTTTAGGGGCAAAATTGTAATTTTTCCAAAATATGATTTTGGGTCAATTTGAATAATGTGAGTCCTAATTAGACTATATTTTAAATGATAGAGCAAGGAAAACTGAAATTCGGGCTAAAATGGGGAAAATACCAAGTTGTGGACGAAATGGTAAAAGTAGCCATTTTCGCATACTAGGTAAGTTCATATGTAAATGTTGGTAACATAGTTATTATTTTTAATGTTTTTATGTTATTTAAATGATATGATAATTATTATGAAATATTATACTCGTGATAATTGTTTGATAATATGTCAAATTATGTGATATACTTGGAAAATGTGAAATACTACCGAGTATCGGTATCGGTATTCTGTAGAAGATGGTTGAGACACATGATTGGGAAAAAGGTCCCGTTGAACCTTAGGAATGGATTAGGATACAAGTGACATGTCACTGGGATATTTGGGTATCCGAACTCGTTGAGTTGAGTCCGAGTTCGTGAGATGTAACTAGGCATCCGAGCTCGTTGAGTTGAGTCCGAGTTCACTTATGGATGCAAACGCCCGAGCTCGTTGAGCTGAGTCCGAGTTCGCTTATGGGCGGGTTACATAGTAGCTTGGCTACATATGTGGCACTTATGTGCAAACTTTCCATGTATCCGAATTATATTCCGATGTGTTCAACGGGTAAAGTTCTACTCAAATGGAGGAATACTCAAGATGAAAGGGACGTATTGGTAAGTGTTGTGAAATGGATACTTTGAACAGGTATGTACTTAACCCTCGGGTTGAAAAATCGATATGACAACAATATGGTAAGATGATAAATGAAAATATGATATGAATGTCTTGGTGATGATTATGCAAATGATGTTTTATGTTTGCTTATATGGTTATGTTACATTCTATTTGCATGTGAACTTACTAAGCATTTATGCTTACTCCCTCCTTTTCATTCCTTGTAGTGTTGACAAGCCAGCTCGGAAATCGGGAACGGTCGGAGGCACGCTCACACTATCCATATACCATCTTGGCATAATGGCTTGTATATTTTGAGTATGGCATGTATAGCATTATAATCATTTTGTATATATGGTCTTATGATATGGTTATTGAGTAGTATAAAAATGCTTGGTAATGATTAGCCATTGGAATGGCTAATTATGATCATATTTGGTGTTATGTATGTCAAATTGCTAGTTAATCTATGGAAACCATGAAATAGGTAAAATTTACCATAAAATAGATTCAGACAGCAGTAGTGACGTGAATTTGAAAAATCATTAAAAATAGTAGAGATATAATTAGATAATTAATAAAATATGGAATTGAAGAATTATGAGTCTATTTTCATATGGAAGAAACGAAACAGGTATATGAGTTATATTTTATGAGATATTTAAATTTTTGTGAAACAGGGCCAGAGCAATTTCTGGACCCCCTGTTATGACTTTTAAAATTCACCATAAATTGTATAAAAATAATTAGAAGTCATAATTTATATGTACAGATTTATTATTGAGTCTAGTTTTAAGAGAAACAAACTTCATAGTCATTGAAATTCTGTACAGAGAGATATCTGATTCGTTATACATAGAGGTCAGAGCAGTCGAACCCTAAAACAGGGGAGACTTTAACTAATAAACTGTACTAATTGGATTAGCCAAAAATTCTAGAAAAAAATTAGTAAATATTTATATGAGTCTAGTTTCAGGAAAAATTTACGGAATTAGATTTTGAGTTTCAAAACTCGAGATATGAATTTTTAAGCGACTATGATGCAGTTAGCCAGCTTGTCTAGAATTTCTAAAATTAAATTGTTTGAGCTGTTTAAGCAATGAATTAAGTCTGTTAACATCTCGTGTTCGACTCCGGCAACGGTCTCGGGTATGGGGTGTTACAGATACATTCCAAATGGCAAAGCAAGGGTGTTGGTAAACTCCTTATCAATGTCCTTAGTAATGTCATTAGACATGATAAGTGTGAGGTCGAGATGCCTATTGTTTTGAAAATAATCAATCCACCAATAATCAATGGATCAAATAATAGCATGTTTAGAAATCAAACATAATATCCATGTAAGAATTAAATGTAAAAAATGATATTGTGCTCGGATGCGTTCAAGCTCGGAATGGTCAAGGTTGAATTATAAGGGCCTTTCTCATTTGAAATCCCACTGAGCAAAAGTTTTAAAAAATCTCCAAAATTTTCTACGATGAGACGTATAAGAGTATTCATTAAAGAAGGATTGGTAGCAACAACAGTCTCACTCATTTCATCATGTTTGAGCAAGGCACTCAAATAGGATGCTTGAACAAGATTGGCATGGATTTGAGAGCGGATTTTGCAAAAATCAACCCAATGCCATTCAGCCAAAGTAGGAAGATAGGAAAAATTAAAACCGGTTAAATAATCAAAATCGAGTGGCCAAGAAACATTTACATTGCGAGCAGAAAAATAAGTGTTAAAAAAATAACATCCATTAGAGTTTTTAAAACAATCATTATCAATTCGAGGACGTTTCTTTAAAGGCATACTAGCTAAATAGATGCAATGGACTCAGTAAATGACTTAAAAATATGGTTGGGGAATTTTGTTGAACAATTGGTGGGCAAGAGCTTTGATTGGTTTTAGGCAACCTCTTGAATCACAACAACAATACAAATATATTCCATATCATCCTAATAACAAGATTCAACCATGAATTTAACAAAAAAAATTGAGTAAAATTTGAAATAAAACAAATGAGATTTGTACCTAAGCATGGTTTTAAAATAATAATGTAGGTTGTTTTGAGTGAAGATTTTGAAAAAAAAGTGGAAGATTTGATGGTTTTGAGAGTTAGGTTTGAAAGGTTTAAAAATGGTAGAGAAAAAGTTTTGGATAAAATAAAACTGATTTTGAAAAAGCACGATGCATAAATCTTTAAAACCCAATAGGTATCGATATTTTTTTTGTAAGTACCGATATTTTTGTATCAATATCGATACAAAATTCCCATTCTATTTTACAAGGTGTGAAAATTTACCCTAACTCAATTTCTAAGTCCTAATGCATCCTAAACTATCCGAAAATGACTTCTTAGCAAATTATAATGATTTCATATTCTTAAAGTGCAAAATTTAAGTATGATGCATATGAATCATAAAACACTATAAGTGTATCAAAAATTGATTATATCAACTAAGAAAAACCTATTCAAACACATTCAATAGGCATTGAAATATTGTATACTAGACAATGTTGATCAAAATAGATTAATCATGCAACCATTAAGTCTCTCTAACTAATTGCATTTAAGAGCCATAGAAATTATTTGTTCATGTTTTTTCAATCAATTTTAAGTCATAAAACATTTTGAAAACATCAAAGTGCACAAAATCATTTGAACACAAAATAAAAGTAAGGTAGTAATACCTGATTCTTTCCTAAGTGTCCAAAATATTTTCTTATCTAATGGTTTAGCAAAAATATCGCTAGTTGTTGCAAAGTGTCAATAGATTCTAGAATTACATCTCCTATTTGGACATGATCTCTAATGAAATGATATCTAATTTCAATATGTTTAGTTCTAGAGTGTTGGATGAGATTTTTAGTGAGACAAATAACATTAGTATTATCACACTTGATAGGAATGGTATCTACATCAATTCTGTCACGCCCCATTTAAATTTAATTATTGTTAATTCTTGAGTAAGAATGTGTTTTGGCCTACTGGTTAAGAACTAGTGTAGTTTCACTTGATAACCAAGTTCAAGTCCCTACTCCCATTTTTATTTTTAATTTCAAAACAAACATTTACCATCTTGGTAAACCCTTCTTTGTCGCCCATATTTGTTTCCATGCAAGGGAGATTCTTTCCTCCCTTATCTTTATCTTAATTCCTTTTTTATCCCTCTTTTCACTCCCCTTGTTCGCCCCCCTTTCATTTTCTTCCCGTAGTTTCACTCATTGCCATCTTTCTCCCCCTTTGGCCATTGTATGTCGTCTCTAGTAAGTAAAAAAAATAATTGTTTTGTTTTCATTTTCTTTTCCCTCTCCTCTCATATTTTTCTTTCCTCCTCCTTTTGTGCCAACACCTTTCTCTTTTGCACCATTTCCACCACTGTTATCGATCACCGCACCACCAACTGGCCACCATATCACCATCATCTCTTCTCTTTCTTTACTCCAAAGTTGGACCTCCACTGTCATCACCACTGCTCCTTTTTTTCATTTTTCCTCCTCTTTTCCTTTATTTGTCATAACCAAACTATTATCACTCATTTCTATATTCTTTTCAATTTAGTAAATAACAATCTTACTCACTATTACTTGTTTTGGTTTCTCCATAGCCGCCCCTCCTTCATCACTTTTGCAAAATTCTCAAATTAAATTGTGGTCTCTGATTTAACTCGATATCGAGTTACTAAAGATATGTTCATCAATCTTAATTTTTTTTAATATATGAGCCGAATTTGTGAGTAATATTTGTGTAGCATATTTACGTGAAGGACCCAATCCATACCGCTTGGATTTGCCTTAATGCAAAGGAAGTTCTTAGATCTTCGTTGACGATTAATAGAGTAAGTTCCTCAAAACAATTTCATAAAAGACTATTTTGGAATAAAACCGAAACTAATGTGTGTACCATTATTGTCATACTATCATTCCTTGATCAAATCAAGAGAGATTTGATTAGAACCGCATCGTTGAAGTGGGGAAGATTTGATCTAGTGTCACGAGACCCATAATTCAAGTGTGGGTTTTAACCTATTGATGTAGTGTATGATTCATTCATAAAATTCATGTAATTATTGATTACTACAAGTAACTGTTTAAATCTGTTCTAAAATATTGACTAAGAAAATATACTAAGTATTCTTGGTGATTAATAAAATCCTTTACTAGGATTGAATTCAAGTAAGTACCTCAGATCTGATGAACTTGTGATGCCATATGTGTTCGTGCGTTATTGTATGACTTGGTCATATTTCGCATAATATGTGATATTAAAACATGATACTGATCTGATAGAGACTGATTACATGACAAATCCTGTATATTATTACTAAAATTTTAGTCACATGTTAAAAATATGGTTTATGGCATTGTTAACACTAAAAGCATCATTAAATGCGCCCATTGTATCGTTTTACCGAGTGCATGATATTTCAAGCCACTGTTTCTATTATGTCTAAATCATGCCTACTGATTCTGCTACTGATTGCATGTTTTAGTCATGCTTATTGTATTACTCTGTATCATTAAAAACATGTTATACTGCATTGGGGTTGGGATAATTTTGTAAAGAGGAAGTACTGACAGCTTGTCTACAATTCTGATGGCTTGTCCACAATAGTGGCAGCTTCTTTGCAATATTGGCAGTTTATATGCATTTTTGGTGGCTTATTCACATTACTGGTAGCTCGTTTGCAATACTAGTGGCTTGTACACAATTCTAGCAGTTTTTTCTGCATTACTGGTGGCTTGTCCACAAACTGATTTGTTATTGGCTGGATGAGTTGTGGGGAACTCTTATTATGGTGTGTAGCAGAGTTGGGTGGGACATTTTTTTGAAAACACTGCATTAACATTTTCATGCATTGATAAACTATGTAATTCTATACTGTTCGTAATATTTTGTATAGTCACTGGCTTGAGTGTAGAGGTGTCCATGGGCTGGGTTAGGATCGGGCTCGAGTCGGCCCGATCCGAATATAAATGCTTAAACCTAGGCCACCGGCTGTATTAATTTTTTACATAATTTTTTTTAAAATATAATACATAAAAAATACTAAAATCATTAAAATAAATGTTTCCCAACAAATTGAAAAGAAATTCAAAAAAGGAATATATATACTTAAATAATACTAAGATAGTTGCAACTTAACAAGTAAATACCTTTAAAATAGTAACAAAATTAACAATAAAACACAACTTATACTATATCCAAACAATAATAACAAAATAATATCAACATAATAGTGAATTGGTAGCAAAATAGTGAAAGAAAACAAGAAAATATCAACAAAATAGTAAAAAAGCAAGAAAATAGTAAAAAAAAAAACAACAAACTTTTTTTGCATATTCGAGTCGGGCTGGGCTCAAGCCAAAAAAGCCTTACCTAAGACTCAACCCATTTTCTAAACGGGCCTTTTTTTTGCCTAGCCCATTTTTCGGGCTTATATTTTCACCCAAACCCTCCCACTTATTAGCTCATTACTTAGTTTACTAATTTTACAGATAACCCTCGAGGTAAGGACTTGGATGTGTCTATCGAATGAGCTTCTTAAATGATTTTAACTTTTAGTACTTTAAACTTTATTTTAATGATTATTTTGGAACTGTAATATTTTTCTTTATGGGCTATGACATGTGACTTTATTTTTTGGGAGATTTTTATTTAGATTTGCATGAATTAAAGATTTAAACTGCTTATTCGATATTTTAATAATTATGCATGAAAAATTGGGTTTTAATGAAAATATGATTTTAACACTAATTTTCACTACAATATTGAAAATGAGTTTTTAATAAAATCCAACTTAGTTTTTCCTTTTGAAATAATTAATCTTTACAAACGAAGTTTTAAGGATGCTTGATTTTTGAAATTAACATGTTTTCTCAAAACAAAGGCAAATAACCAAGTTCACTAGTTTTTTTTTAAAAAAAAAGTCAAATGGTTTTAAATTATATTTAAAATACAAAAGTTTTTCTGTACCATTCCAGTGGCCAATGTAGTCTTCAAAATTCGGCCATAACATATAGGCTAGGTTTGAGAGGTTACATTTAGTGATATCAGAGCCCGATTCAAAACTCAAACTGTGGTTTTTATTCAAAATTTGCAAGCATGTTTTAAGGGATATTTTGGGAACTATATCACAAATAAATTTTATAAAGTTTTTTTTATAGAAAAAAATCCAAGACTCCGACGCCGATATTAGATAAGCACTTTTATTACTAACTATAGAAAAACTATAGACTATAAGTTGTAGTTGAACTATTAGACCGAAAACACTCAAGGTTTGTAACAACCTGATTTTGGGCCTAGTCAGAACAGTAGTTTCGGGACCACAAATCTAACGTAAAAAAATTTATTTTTATTATATTTTTATGGGCTAAAAATTCACGAAATGATTTCATGAAAATTTCGTTCGAAAATTTTGACATTTGGGCACTCAATTTGGTCAAAAGGACTAAATTGTAAAATGTGCAAAACTTGAGTTCTAGAAGCTAGAGGTGTCTAATTGCTATGAAATTTTAAATTGGAGGTCCTTATATGGTAATTAGACCATTGGTTAATTTGTTTGACAAAAATGAACATGAAATAGGTGAAATAGAATATTTTTAAGTTAGGGGCCTTTTGGTCATTTGGTTATAAAAATAATAAAAAGGGAAAATAAAAGCCAAATTTATGCTCATCTTCAACCTTTGGCCGAAATTTGCATGGAAGCATGGCTAGGGTTTTTTTTCAAGCTTTCCAAGCTCAATAGTAAGTCCGTTCTTGCCCCGTTCTTAATGATTTTTACTTTTTTGAAATCCTCGTAACAAGATCTAGCTATTTCTACCATTTATGTGAGCTAGGGTTGATGTTTAAAAAATTTACCCATGAGTGATATGAATGTGTTTTGATGTTTAATGGTAGATTATGCAAGTTTATGGTTAGAGAAACGACTTTTACTAAGTGATTTTCGATAAAAATGCATAAAAGGACTAAATTGTAAAAGTTATAAAATTTGTCATAAAAGTGTGAATTAGTGGAAATTTAGGGCTGATGTAGTTATGAAATTTGTTCGTCTAGGCTTAAAGTACAAAGAAATTGAATGAAAATCATTTTACGAGCCAAGGGGCTAAATTGTAAATATGTGAAAGTTTAGGGGTAAAAATTGAAAATTTGTAAAAGTATGATTATTATGTCAATTTGAATAATGTGAGTAATAAATAAGCTATATTTGAAATGTTAGATTAAGAAAACTAAGATTCGGGCTTAAATCGGGAAAGTACTAGATTATGGACTAAAATGGAATAATTAGCTGTGCTCGGATTCGAGGTAAGTTCGTATGATAATAATAATAATGCAATGTTATGTTTGAATTATATTCCTTAATATTATTGCATATATTGTATGATTTAATATATTGGAAAAGTTGATGGAATGGTGTATATGATGTGGAAATATGTCATGAAAGAATATTATATGAAATGTAAGAAAATGATGAAACATGACAAGTGATATATGAAATATATGATATATGTTATGTAAATTATTAACAACTTATTTTCTATTTGAGTTATTCCTTATTATGCTATGAATGAGCAATTAGTACTATAGATAGTGAGATCGACACTTCGAGTAAGTTCGGGATGTGGTATCGAAAAATCCCGTTTGAACCTTAGGAATAGCTTAGGATACAATGTGACATGTCACTAGGAACTATGTGGATATGAGCTCATGAATATGTGTGTATATGTGATATGTGAATCCGAGTGCTGGTCTTGTACATCCTACTGGTGGCTGGGCAGCCCGGCATGTGTTGCGGGTACTTGTCAGCTTGTGTAAGCAGCCTGAGTAGTTACGTCCTGACTGTTAGCTTGTGTGAGTAGGCCCGTGATTAGCTCGTGAGTGAGCAATATGTGATTGTGATATGAGGTAGCATGTGGCTACATTTGATGCACTATGTGCAGATTTTCCACGTATCCAATAGTTTTTCGAGTGTTCAACGGGTAACGTAATGGATCATGTGGTGATAGTCCTAAGGAAGTTATGAACATATTACGAGTTGGTACGGGTATGTACATTAAACTCACAAGTAATGCCTTGATATATGATATTGCACTAAAACAGTTTTGGACAACAACAGTTGTGTGACTTTGAAAAATCCACCAAAAATTGTGGAAATTGAATTAGAAACTGAATAAGATATGAAATTAAATTTTATTGAGTCTAGTTTCACATAGAGGAAACGGTGTAAGCAAAAGAATTTCATATTATGAGATATTTGAATTTTTGTGAGACAGGGTCAAAGTGATATCGTTCTGCCCTGTCTTAACTTTGGAAAATCACCAAAAAATTGTACAAGAATAATTATCAGTTAGAATTTGTATGAATAAATCCTTAATGAGTATATTTTCAAGAGAAATAAACAGGAACATCATCCGGATACCATATTAAGAGATAAATAAATTTTAGTAAAGAAAGGTCATACTTTGAAGAATAAACTGCACTTATTGGCTAGACCAAAAAATCTAGAAATTTTATGATAATAAGATATGTGAGTATAATTTCAGGGAAAATTAGCGGATCTTAATTTAAAGTTCTACAACTCAAGTTATAAATGATTTAGTGACTATGACTCGAGTAGACAACTTGACTAGAATATGAGAAAATAATGGAATTATGTGTAGTTTTGATTGTGTTACCATGAGAACATGTTGTAAGAATTTGGCAAAAGCACGTTAATAAATTGCTAATTATTATTTTCGTACGGGCTTACTAAGCTATAAAGCGTACCCCTCTCATTACCATTTCTTTTAGTGTTGTCAGGTTAGCTCGAGGTTGGAGATCGTCGGAGGCAGCATCACACTATCAAATTATCAAGCCGGGGTATTAATAAATCTTAAGTGTTTTCAAGTTAGTGGCATGTATATAGACTTAGTACTTTATGATATGTGTTTCATTATTTGGCCAATTGAGTTGCTTATAATAATTCATTTGTATAGAGCCATGAGATATGGCTTACATTTGATCATTGGGTTGTAAACCTAATTGATTTTGCATGACTGTTCTAATATCTTGATGATGCGCATGTGTGATGGCTTGTTATTGATGATGTACACTATGGTATGCATATTTGATGGATGAACTTTGATTAATATATGTGACCATATTCTTAGTATAAAAGTGTAAATTTAGAGTAAGTTAGTGATGTTGATGAAGAATGAAATTGGTGTGGAATACCTTAAAGAAACATGTTAATGTGAGTGTGTGATATGTAACATTAAGGATATGAATTAGACATGACTATGAATGCTAGATGATTAAGTTGAGAATATTAACATGAAGATAACCATGGTATAAGGGTATAAGTGGTAATGAAAATGACAAGGTCAAATGAATATGGTTTGGTATGTCCAGACTTGTTATAAAATGAGTATGAGAAATACAAGTATGATGACATGCAAATGCTATGTTTGTGGCTTAATTGAAGATGTTTAATCATTGAATGGATGCCATGTTATATGTCCTTGTTGTTGTATAAATGTGTGAGGGTTTATGGTTGACCAAGGCTTGAAAAATAGCCTAAGTGTTGGCCACACAGGCAGAGACACGACCGTGTGTCTTAGTCGTGTGGGGGACACGGCCTTAGCACATGAGCATGTGACTTGACCATGTGACCCCATTTCATTGCTGACGTCATAAACAGAGAGTTACACGGGCTAAGGACATGGGCGTGTTTGAGCCACACGGGCGTGTCTGACCACATGGCCTACCCACATGGGCGTGTGACTCTCCAAACTAGAAAATTTTCTAAGTGTTGTAAAAAGTTCATAAGTTCTTGGTTTAGTCTCGAACCACCCCGATTTATGTTTTGGGTCTCTTAAACCCGTATAAGGGATGATATGCATATGTTTGAATGTTTTTGAATTGGTTGAAATTTTATGGCCCGATTTTACATGATTTTACAGGTATGTGTATGTTTAAGCCTGGAAATGCCTCGTATCTTGTCTCGACGTCGGACACGGGTAAGGGATGTTACATTTAGTGGTATCAGAGCTATGGTTTAGTTAGTTCTCGGACTAATCTAGCATGTGTGAGAGTCTAACTATACATACCACATATAATCTGTGATAGTGTGATGTCTCTCGACGCGAATGAGATTTATCTCGCTTAGATAGAGATATTCTCCAACCGAGCTGCCCTTGATCATGTTGGTAGTGATGCTAAAGTATATGAGCAGAGTATACTTATGATGAAATGAGACTTATAAAGGTACGAATAAAGGTCTATGATGTGTATATGATGATGTACGAAATGGAAGTTTATTATGTGATAAACTTATTCATGTTTGTTTGGCATTCGTATGATACTATGTGCTTGGCTTATTTTGATTAAGTGAATGTGGTGAATAAATTGACTCAAGATTCATAGAATGCATGTATTAGTACACTCGTTTGAATAAACAATCGGAAAGTTTGTATGACACAAATATGCATGTTAGTTTGCCTAAAATGAATAATATATCTGTGATGATATTGTTATAAGGATAATGAATGTTAATTTACATATGTGTATATATATATGAGAGTCGAGTTAGAGGCCTTACGACCTCACCTCCCTTACCAATGAGGTGTCCTATGGTGAAATTTCATAAGAATTATGTTGAATGAGTTCCTCAGTGAAAAATCGAATAGTTCAGTGGTAGGATAAATATAAAGGTGATCAAAAATAGAGAATGGGTTGTTAAGTAAAGATAGTATGAAAGAGATAATAGACTGTTTGAAGAATTATTCGAAATATGCTATGTCATAATTAAGGAAGAAGTTAATCTCGATTAACCGATTCGGTCAGGTATGGTATTAAAGGGATGTATTACTCGGAATCTCTTCTGGATTGATTTTCAGTAATGAATGGAATAATGTGAAATATGTGATGACAGAAATAGTTGAGAGAATAATGTTTAAAGGGTAAAGACGTCTGAATATGACAGTTCAATTGAACAGATTATGATAATCTTTTCTGGGGTATTCTATATGTTCATTTTGTACTCAGAGGTATTCACGTGGCTATTTATTTTTTGATTAAAAAAATTCTTATCATATGATGGAGTTGTCTAATCATGATGATAGTCGAAAACATTGTCTACTTGAGTGGTTTATAATCTGTATCGTTCTATTTCTTTTTGGTATTCTATTTCATTTTGTCTATGGAAAGTTGATAAGGAAATGTATACGATGCTATGATTTTGTTTCCTTTGACTGATACTCTGTTTTTGGTATAAATATATGAAAAGTATGTTGTTTTTGTCGTATTTAATTACAGTCGGCCTGAATGGTGTCTTCTCCTGGATTTCTTGTCTCTGAGGGATCATAGAGATCTTTATTGTCTCATTTGGGCAGTGTTCTTGGAAATTCTGTATTTCTTCACATATTGAATGTAAATGTCTCGGTCTTCTTGTTATTCCTATTGTTAACATGTTTCAATCATGGTTCAATTTGTATGGGATATTCATGGAATAGAGCTAAAAATGTCTAATATGGTTATATCTTTAGTCTGATCATGGGAGCACGGTGGTTCTGATATGAGGTTTTCTAGTTTTCATGAAAAGGGTTGAAAATAGTCAAAGTGTAGACTGTGATAGTCGAGTCCAGATTGTATATTGGTTTACATTCTACCGGTCATCTTGATTTCTATTGGGTTAGAAAGAGGCCTTATGATTTGCTTGAGCTAAAGCGATTTATAAAAGAATTTTAACCTATGCTATGAAAGAATTATAAGAGATCGTATACTTGAAATGTTCTATCATCAGTATAAAGGGAATCACTTGAATTATTAATGATCGATGGATAAGGTTGATTAGATTATTCAATCTGTGTGAGTTTTTTGTTTGAGAGATTAAATGAGATATTCATGTTTGAGTTTATTCTCGGGTCTGGAAATAAAATTTTAGTTTCTCTATATGGGTAAAAGACGGATGTTTAGAATGAAGAAGGTATATTCTAGAAAACATTGATATGAAATAAATTTGTTCTGATTGATAAAGTTATCGCCTTGTGAAAGTTGCATGATCTATTACATGTTAGCAAGGTTTTGAACAGTTGAGGACATTGGTAACCAAAGCATTAGATTTGGTTTAGCCTACATCAGGCAAGAAATCCTTGATTTTCAGTGATGTGCCATTAAGCGGGATATGATGTGTTTTGAGACTATAAGGCAATGAGATAGCTTAAAGTACCCAATGTTATGGAAAGATTTGAATCTAAGATAGCATAGATGATTTGAACCATTGAAAGATGATGAGTTAGTTATTGTTTGATCTTTGAGAATAGCAAAAATGCAGTTACTAGTATTGGGCTTGAAAATCCTCGATTTCATTGAGAATGATGGTTATATGGTTAATCTTGTCTATTGATGGTTCGATTTTAGCCGAGTACAAGGCTGAAACTGAAGTTTTATTGTAATTCTGTGCAGCTGAGAAATGTTATGTGATTTGTTGTTATATGTTTTGCGAAATTGCAAATCGTTTCGGTAGATACAGAATTCTCACTTGACAGGTAAATGGAATTATGTGTCTCTGAGGTTGTTAGATTTCTTTGAATGTTAGTCACCATTAATCGGATTGAGGTTCAAGGTTTATATTGTGACCTCTTGGGAAAGCTAAAGGAAGCTCTGAAAATTTACAGGCAACTGAGAGATCGAATTCGCAAACTATCGGACCGTATGAAATTGTAGAGAGTATAAGGTTGAATTTGAAAGGATTCAAGTATGTTATATATATGTATGATATGACAGTATGGATCAGATTCTTCGTGTATATGAGTTCTCCGACATAAGTCAAGATTCAGTTGATGTGTTATATAACGAAGAACTGCTCATGACCTTGGAACGAAGGATTGTAGTGTTAAGAACTGAAAGTTAAGTATTAGTAAAGGTTCTCTAACGATGTTATGAATAAAGGAGCTTATGCGAAAATCAAACCTCATTTCTGTTAAGATTTTCGGGGACGAAAATCCCTAAAGGGGGGAGAGTTGTAACAACCCGATTTTGGACCTAGTCGGAACAGTAATCTCGAGACCATAAATCCGACGTAATAAAATTTATTTTTATTATATTTTTATGGTCTACAAATTCACGAAAATATTTCGTGAAAATTTTGTTCGAAAATTTTGACGTTTGGGCACTCAATTTGGTCAAAAGGACTAAATTGTAAAAAGTGCAAAACTTGAGTTCTAGAAGCTAGAGGTGTCTAATTGCTATGAAATTTTAAATTGGAGGTCCTTATATGGTAATTATACCATTGGTTAATTTGTTTGACAAAAATGGACATGAAATAAGTGAAATAGAATATTTTTAATTTAGGGGCATTTTGGTCATTTGGTAATAAAAATAATAAAAAGGGAAAATAAAAGCCAAATGTATGCTCATCTTCAACCTTTGGCTGAAATTTGCTTGGAAGCTATGGCTAGGGTTTTTTTCAAGCTTTCCAAGCTCAATAGTAAGTCTGTTCTTGCCCCGTTCTTAATGATTTTTACTTTTTTGAAATCCTCGTAACAAAATCTAGCTATTTCTACCATTTATGTGAGCTAGCGTTGATGTTTAAAAAATTTACCCACGAATGATATGCATGTGTTTTGATGTTTAATGGTAGATTATGCAAGTTTATGGTTAGAGATATGACTTTTACTAAGTGATTTTCGGTAAAAATGCATAAAAGGACTAAATTGTAAAAGTTATAAAATTTGTCATAAAAGTGTGAATTAGTGGAAATTGAGGGCTGATGTAGTTATGAAATTTGTTCGGCTAGGCTTAAAATACAAATAAATTGAATGAAAATTATTTTACGAGCCTAAGGGCTAAACTGCAAATATGTGAAAGTTTAGGGGTAAAAATGCAAAATTTTAAAATTATGTTTATTAGGTCAATTTGAATAATGTGAGTAATAAATAAGCTATATTTGAAATGTTAGATTAAGAAAGCTGAGATTCGGGCTTAAATCGGGAAAGTACGAGATTATGGACTAAAATGGAATAATTAGCTGTGCTCAGATTCGAGGTAAGTTCGTATGATAATAATAATAATGCAATGTTATATTTGAATTATATTCCTTACTATTATTTCATATATTGTATGATTTCATATATTGGAAAATTTGATGGAATGGTGTATATGATGTGGAAATATGTCATGGAAGAATCTTATATGAAATGCAAGAAAATGATGAAACATGACAAGTGATATATGAAATATATGATATATGTTATGTAAATTATTAGCAACTTATTTGCTATTTGAGTTATGCCTTATTATGCTATGAATGGGAAATTGGTACTATAGATAGTGAGATCAACACTTCGAGTAAGTTCGATAGGGATGTGGTATCGAAAAATCCCGTTTGAACCTTAGGAATAGCTTAAGATACAATGTGACATGTCACTAGGAACTATGTGGATATGAGCTCATGAATATATGTGTATATGTGATATGTGAATCCGGGTGCTGGTCTTGTACGTCCTACCGGTGGCTGGGTAGCCTGGCATGTGTTGCGGGTACCTGTCAGCTTGTGTGAGCAGGCCCGTGATTAACTCGTGAGCGAGCAATATCTGATTGTGATATGAGGTAGCATGTGGCTACATTTGATGCACTATGTGCAAATTTTCTGCATATCCAATAGTATTTCGAGTGTTTAACGAGTAACGAAATGGATGATGTGACGAAAGTCCTGAGGAAGTTATGATTATATGTTATATCTCGAGTTGGTACAGGTATGTACACTAAACTCACGAGTAAAGCCTTGATATATGATGTTTCATGATAAAGAGGTATGTGGGTGATAAGTAAGTCAAAGGTTTTGAATGATGAATAAACTTATGTTTATGTTTATTATGCCATCATATGATAGTTATCATGATATTGCACTAAAACAGTTTTGGACAGCAATATTTGTGTGACTTTGAAAAATCCACCAAAAATTGTGGAAATTGAATTAGAAATTGAATAATATATGAAATTAAAGCTTATTGAATCTAGTTTCACATAGAGGAAATGGTGTAAGCAAAAGAATTTTATATTATGAGATATTTGAATTTTTGTGAGACAGGGTCAGAGTGATTTCGTGCTCCCCTATCTTAAATTTGGAAAATCACCAAAAAATTGTACAGGAATAATTATTGGCTATAATTTGTATGACTAAATACTTAATGAGTCTATTTTCAAGAGAAATAGAGAAGAACATCATCCGGATCCCGTACTAAGAGATAAATAAATTTTAGTAAAGAAAGGTCGAAGCTATCAAACAGTAAAATAGGGGTAACTTTGAAGAATGAACTGTACTTATTGGCTAGGCCCAAAATTCGAGAAATTTTAGCGGATCTTAATTTAGAGTTTCATAACTCAAGTTATAAATAATTTAGTGACTATGACTCGAGTAGATAGCTTGACTGGAATATGAGCAAATACTGTAGTTTCGATTGGGTTACCATGAGAACATGTTGTAAGAATTTGGCAAAAGCACGTTAATAAATTGCTTATTATTATTTTCATACGGGCTTACTAAGCTATAAAGCTTACCCCTCTCCTTTCTATTTCTTTTAGTGTTGTCAGGTTAGCTCGAGGTTGGAGATCGTCGGAGGTAGCATCACACTATCAAATTATCAAGCCGAGTTATTAATAAATCTTAAGTGTTTTCAAGTGAGTGGCATGTATAGAGACTTAGTACTTTATGATATGTGTTTTATGATTTGGCTAATTGAGTTGGCTTATAATAATTCATTTGTATAGAGCCATGAGATATGGCTTACATTTGATCATTGGGTTGTAAACCTAATTAATTTTGCATGACTATTCTAATATCTTGATGATGCGCATGTGTGATGGCTTGTTATCGATGATGGACGATATGGTATGCATATTTGATGGATGAACTTTGATCAATAGATGTGACCATATTCTTGATGATTGGTGAGTGTAGAGATTACTTATCTAATGTGATCTTCGCTTTAGTGACTAGGAAGTTGGTTCGTAAGGGATGCGAGGCTTATCTAGCTTATGTTTTGGACACAAGTGTAACTGTAATAGCTGTGAAAGGTATCTTACTGTGAGGGATTTCCCTGACATTTTTTTGGAAGAGTTGTTTAGATTACCTCTGGAGTAGGAGGTCGAGTTTGGGATAGATCTGTTGCCTGAGACTACTCTGGTGTCCATTGCTTCATACCTCATAGCACCTAAGAAACTTAAAGAGCTTAATGTTCAGCTTATGGAACTTTTGGACTATGGTTTCATAAGACCGAGTGTTCCGCCATGGGGAGCTTCAGTCTTGTTTATCAAGAAGAATGATGGATCTGTGACGCTTTGAATTGATTACTGGCAACTGAACAAGATGATCACAAAGAACAAGTATCCCTTATCAATAATTTTTAACTTGTTCGATTAGTTCAAAGGTGCTACAGTGTTTTCTAAGATCGACTTAAGGTTCGGGTACTATCAGTTGGAGGTGAAGGAATCCAATATACCTAAGATCACATTTAGGACTCGATATGGTCATTACGAGTTTCTGATAATGGCCGTTGGTCTTACGAATGCTCCAACTACTTTCATAGACTTAATGAACCAGGTATTTTAGCCTTACCTTGACCAATTTGTTGTAGTCTTCATCAATGACATCTTGATCTACTTTAAGTTTGAATTTGAGCATGATGAACATTTGAGGGTTATTCTGCGGATTCTCCGTGAGAAGAAGCTTTATACTAAGCTGTGTAAGTGTGAATTCTAGCCTAGAGAGTTGATGTTTCTGGGTCATATAGTATCTACTGAAGGTATCCGTTTTGATCTGAAGAAGATTAAGGCCATTCTAGATTAGAAGCAGCCTAAGAATGTTAGTGAGATCCGAAGTTTTCTTGGGTTTACCATTTATTATCAGAGGTTTGTGGAAGGATTCTCGTTGATTGAGCCCCTATGACTAATATATTGAGGAAAAGTGCTCCTTTTAAATAGACTGAGTAACAAGCCAGTTTTAAGAAGCTTAAGTCCATGTTGACTCAAGCACTGGTTCTAATTCAGCCTAAGTCTGGGAAGATTATGTGGTTTATAATGATGTGTCGCACACTGGTGTTGGTTTTGTGCTGATACAAGATAGTAAGGCTGTGGCCTATGCATCGAGGTAGCTTAAATAGCATGAGTGCAGTTGCACAACTCCTAACTTTGAGCTGGTGATTGTGGTTTATGCTTTAAATGTTTGGAGGCATTATCTATATGGTGAAAAATGTATCATTTACACGAATAATAATAGCCTGAAGTACCTTCTCTCCCAAAAGTAGTTAAACTTAGGGCAGTGAAGATAGATAGAGTTGCTTAAGGACTATGATTATACCATTAAGCACCATTCAGGAAAAGCTAACGTCGTAGCTGATGCACTGTATAGGAGGCCAATAATTGATTTGAGAGCGATGTTCACTAAGCTGAGTTTGTTTGGTGATGGTGGCTTACTCGCGAAATTACAGGTAAAGCCTACTTTGGTTGATGAGATTAAGATGAAGCAACCTTTAGATGTGTCTCTTTTACCTCGAATTAAGCAGATTGAGGAGGGTAAGACTACAGATTTTGGGTTCAATTCTGATGGTGTCTTGTGTTATCATGGGAGATAATATGTGTCAGACAACAAAGATCTAAGATAGTCCATACTTTAAGAAGCGCATAGTAGCCCTTATGCTATACATCCTAGATGGAATAAGATGTACTATGATTTGAGAGAACTTTATTGGTGGTCGGGTCTGAAGCGTGGGGTAATCGATTATATGGCTAAATGTTTGACGTGTCAGCAAGTGAAGGCTGAGCACCAGTTTTCTTCTGGCTAGTTAAATACTATTAAGATCCTTCAGTGAAAATGGGAGCAGATGACTATGGATATTATTAGTGGGTTACCCCTGGCACATCTAAGAAAGATTCAATTTGGGTTATTGTGGATAGACTGACTAAGTCAACTCACTTCCTACCTATCCGTACAGATTATTATCTGCAGAAGTTGGCGAGATTGTATATTTCAGGGATAGCGAGACTACATGGGGTACCAGTATCGATTATTTCAAATCAGGGTCCTTGTTTTACATCTTAGTTTTGAAAGATGTTGCAAGAGGCTCTCAATACTCGACTGGACTTTAGTATGGCTTTTCATCCACAGTCTGATGGGTAATCTGAGTAGGTTATTCAGATCTTTGATGACATGCTAGAAGGTCGTGTAATTGATTTTTGAGGTAGTTAGGAGGAGTATTTTCCACTGGCGGATTTTGTGTATAATAACATCTTTCAATTGAGCATTCAGATGACACCTTATGAGGCACTATAAGGTTAAATGTATCATACACCTTTGTGTTGGACTGAGTTAGGTGAGAAGAAAATGTTGGGATAGATTTGGTTTAGTAGATTGAGAGTATTGTTAATCTAATTCAAGATAGATTGATTGCAACATCAAATCCTATGTAGATTTGAAGAGAAAGGATATAGAGTTCATTTTCAGGAATCGAGTATTTCTAATAGTGCCACCATGAAATAAGGTTTTGTGATTTGGTCGGAAGGACAAGTTGAGCCTAATGTTTACTGGGCCTTATAGGATTCTTAAGAGGGTTGGACTAGTGGTTTGTCAATTTGAGTTACTTTCGGAGCTAGACTATATCTATGACGTGTTCCATGTCTATATACTGAGGCAGTACGATCTAACCCATCTCATGTGGTTTCGATTAAGGAGATTGAGGTAAGGCTAGATGTAATGGCCTAAATTCAAAATTATCGGAACAGTGGTTTCGTAACCACAAATCCGATTTAAAGAGAAATTTATTTCAATTTTTTTGCATGAAAATTGATATGATAGGAAAATCGTATGAAAATATTGATAGAAAAATTTTACCGATTTAGTGGTTAGTTAGAAAAAGAAATTATTGAAGAAATTGGGTAAAAACAAGTTATCGAGACCTTTATCTCATAAAACCGAGTCGAAAATAATTTTATAAATATTTATGAAATGTTAGTAATGTGGTATTAAAATTTCGTTAGGAAATTTTAATGTTTGGGTAGTCAATTAAATGAAAAGGACTAAATTGTAATAGGTGTAAAAGTTGCTAGAATGATTAAATAGCTTAAGAGTCTAATGAGAAAGGATTTAAAAGGTAATTAGACCCAAAATTTATTTGGGCTGGACGGCAAGGGCATGAAATTAGCAGGGAATTTGATAAATTAAGGGTAAAATTGGAATATTGCAAAATTAACTAAATAAAGCTAGGACTAAATAGGAAATATCTAGATTTCTCTTCATTTCTCTTCAATTCCAGCAGCTAAAAACGCCATAGGAGGGTTCTCTAAGCTGGTATTTCATAATTTTTGCACCAAGTGAGTTAATCCTTTCCTTTTTCTTGTAATTTTTGTGTTTCTAAGACTTTTACAACTAGGTCCTACTATTAAATTCATTAGTTTTTGATTTCATGGATGAAATTGAAAGTCACCATGATTGAGTTATGTAAGTTTATGATGAAATAGAATGAAATTAAAGTTTTAATTTATTTATGAGATGATTTTATTAGGTAATTTCAATGGAAAATTGATTTTTAGGACCTAATTGTGAAAATGTTTGGAATTAAAGTCTATTTCCGAAACTATGATTCCTAAAGGTTGTAAACTAGTTTAAGGTGATATAATAAAGTGTTAATTGAGAAAAATAATAATAAAGTGTTAATTGAGAAAAATAATCTCAATTGAGAGACTAATTGAGTAGGGACGAAATTCTCATTTATTAAAAGCTTAGGGGAAAAATGATAATAAACAGTTTGCACTAAAACAATTTGGACAGCAGCAGTACACTAACTTTAAAAAATCACCATAAATTTTATAAATCGAATTAGAAGATGAAAAATATATGGAATTAAAGATTATTGAGTCTAGTTTCTTATAGAAGAAATAGTGTAAGCAATGGATTTGTAAATTGTGAGATATAATGAATTTTGTGAGACAAGGTCAGAATGAATTCGGGTTCCCCTGTTCTGACTTTGAAAAATCATAAAAAATTAAATAAAAATAATTAGGAGCTTAAATTTATATGTCTAGAATCCTTAATGAGTCTATTTTTAATAGAAATAAAGTAGAATATCATTTGAATCTTGTATGAAGAGATAATTAATTTTTAGTGAAGAAGGGTCAGAACTGTTAGACAGCAGAACAGGGGTGACTTTAAAGAATAAACTGTACTGATTGGCTAAACCAAAAATTCTGAAAATTTTATGGTAAGAATATATATGAGTCTAGTTTCAGGTAAAATTAACGAAACTTAATTTGAAGTTCCTTAGCTCGAGTTATAAATAATTTAGTGGCTATGAATTAAGTAGACAGCTTTGAATGAACTATAAATAATAGTTGAATTATAGAGAATGTTGTATATGAACATGAAATGTATTAAATTGATAATTAAATTTATTTATTTAGATCCAGAAGATTCAAATACGAAGCTAGATCGAGGAAAGAAAAAAGTTCAGGATTAGTAGATTTTTGTGCACAAACAAGTATCAAGGTAAGTTCATGTAACTTGAGTTATATTCTTAAATGCTTGAAATGTATGTTTTTGATATGAATATGATTTGAATGTTCATTGTATGAAAATTGATAAAACATTGATATATTTGATAATAAAAAAAAAAAAAAGAAGAAATCCCAGTTGAATGAAAGGAAAATTCGATGGATCTCTGAAAAAGGAATTGACGGTAAAAGGATCAAGCCCGACGGGTGATCCTATCCTGATATAGCCCTCCCGAAGAATATGTGGAAAATAGATTTAGCCCTGACAGTAATCTGAATTAGGGTCTGAATTTAGCCTGGGTAGTAATTCGGATCCAAGCTCATTAGAGTAATTGTCGCTTGCGAGGGGATTTAGCCTGGACTGTAATCCCAACAATACTCTATGAGTTTATATTACAGGATTTGGCTCGACTGTAATAATCCCATTGTAAGGATGAGGTTCATGGAGTGTGCTCTCTGAAATGGAAATGTGTGCACATGAATATAAATTGACGGACCCGAAATTGTACACTAAAAATGTACCTCTGAAAATCCATCGAAATTCCGAGAAATTCAACGGGATAAATATGGAAAAATAACAAGGAAATAGAAATCATGGTATATATTATTGGTACATGCAAATTATTGTACTAACTTGAATGTTGAGTTTGTGCATATTAGGGTAATAATGCATTGAATGGATATATAAATGTTTATTGTATTGTATTGAAAATATTAGGTAAGTATAATTCTTGTTACATGAGCTTACTAAGCACAAAGTGCTTACCCTGTTTCATTTTCCCCTGTTTTGTAGTGTTAAGAGCTCGGAGATCAGATTTGGTCGGAGATACATCACACTATCAACCTCAGGATTTCGGTATATAAAGAAACTTTATTTTGGAAATCAATGGCATGTATAAGATAATAAAGTAAATGATTTTGTGAAATGAATGTAGAGTTAGCCATTGGAATGGTTAACAAACCTGGTTTTGGGTATGTGATGATGTTATCTTATAAATATGCATGAATTTATTTTGAAAATATGTTGAATTGGTTTGGTTGATGTGGATTGGTCTCTGTTTAAAATTTACAGGGAAGGTTAGATATCTATAAAAGGGGGATATATTGAGTTAAAAAAAATTAATTTGTAAACTCTGGTAATACTTCTTACCCTATTCCAGCAATGAATACGGGTAGGGGTATTACATTTATTGGTATTAGAGCTACGGTTTAGCCAGTTCTAGGACCGATGTAGCAAATACGGGATTAGCTATACATGTCATTTAAATTATTATTGATAGTGTGATATCTCCTGACCATTTAAATGTGTTATTTTTATAGTAATGTCATCCGACCGAGCTCAATCCGAGGAAGCTCGGAGTCATTCTCCTGGCTCAAGACAAAGAGAAGAAACTAGCGATAGAAGGCCCGAGACAGAGGGTCGAGGGGAGGAGGCAAAAACAACCTTCTTTCAAATGATGAATGAATGGTTTAATCAATACTTAAGAACTAACCTCAGAGTGCAGCAAGTTCAACCTCCCACTCTGCTCCTCCACGGTTCCCGAGATCCCACAAGGTGCAGTGCACGAATTTGTCGAGAAAGGAAAAGCTCAGATGAGATAAAATTCAAAATATGGGGTCAAGAATTTCGAGCAGCGTGCTTGATGATGATTCCGAACGGGCTGAATTCTAGTTAGAAAACACTACTCGGGTTTTGGAGGAATTATCTTGTACACCCGAAGAATGTCCAAAATGTGCCGTTTCACTGCTAAAAGACACAGCTTACCATTGGTGGAATACTAAAGCTTCAGTTGTTCCGAAAGAATAAATTACATGGGAGTTCTTTCAGAATGAATTTAAAAAGAAATATATCAGCCAAAAGTTTCTCGATCAGAAGAGAAAAGAATTTCTTGAGTTGAAACAGGGTAACAAATCAGTATCTGAATATGAAAGAGAATTTGTTCGATTGAGTAAATATGCTCGAGAATGGATACAGTCAGAAGCTAAAATGTGCAAACGATTCGAAGAAGGGTTGAATGAAGACATTAAGCTACTGATCGGAATTCTTGAAATTCGAGAGTTTGCTACATTGGCAGAGAGAGCTTATAAAGCGTAAGAATTGAGCAAAGAAAAGAAACAGTGAGAGGAAGCTCGAATTTTTACTAAAAGACCGATGGGAAAATCTCAGTTTTCTGCTTCAAAGAAATTGAAGAAGTATCAGGATCGTTCTACCTCAGCCACTGGGTATTCGGGCAGAGAGCGAGGTTCTCAACGCACTAATCCAAGACCTTCTACTCCATCAGTGACCAGTGTTGGTAGTGTTGGCACTCCTAAGTCGAGATGCCGATCGTAATAAAGCTCATTTTGGTGAATGTCGATTAAAGAGCGGGGCTTGTTACCGATGTGGTTCTTTTGACCATTTCCTCAGAGATTGTCCAGAAAGAGGTGAAAAAGAAACTGAACAGATATCGAAGCCAAGTAATCCAGTTTTGAGAGGTAGACCACCTCGACCATCTGGTAATGTCAGTGGTAGCCGAGGAGCTACGAAAGATATTACAGGCAGGTCTGAAACACGAGCACCTGCCAGGACATATGCCATTCGTGCCAGAGAAGATGCCTCAGCACCTGATATTATTACTGGTACATTTTCTTTACTTGATACTGATATTACTGCATTGATTGATCCTAGTTTTACGCATTCATATATATATGTTAAACTTGCAATTGTTAAAAATTTATCTGTTGAACCTACTGAATTTATGGTTAAAGTCTCGAACCCCCTGGGTGTTTTGGTGGATAAAATTTGTAAAAATTGTCCACTGATGGTAAGAGGTTATTGTTTCCCGGCTGATTTGATGTTACTGCCATTTGATGAATTTGACGTGATATTGGGTATGGATTGGTTAACCCAGCATGATGCGGTAGTAAATTGTAGACAAAAATATATTGTACTAAAATGTCGAAATGGTGAGTTGCTCGGTTAAATCTGATCGAGATGGAGGGGTTATCGATATGATTTCGTGAATGGCGCACGAGGTATGTCAAAAAGGGTATGATGCTTACTTGGCTTATGTACTTGACACCAAGGTATCCGAGTCAAAAATACGAAGCGGTTCCAATAGTATGTGAATTTTTCGATGTGTTTCTAGAGGAATTACCGTGGATTGCCACGAGAAAGAGAAGTGGAATTTTCTATAGATTTGATTCCGAACTACTCCGATTTCCATAGCTCATGACGGATGGCTCCTACTGAATTAAAAGAGTTAAAGACACAGCTGCAAGAGCTTGTTGATAGGGGTTTTATTCGACCGAGTCATTCACCTTGGGGTGCTCCGGTTACTGTTTGTGAAAAAAAGAAAGAGACGGGTCTTTGAGATTGTGTATCGACTACTGCGACTTAATAAAGTAATCATAAAGAATAAGTACCACATTACCGGATTGATGATTTATTTGATCACCGAAAGGTGCTCTTGTGTTTTCAAAAATTGATCTTCGATCGGGTTATTATCACTACGGGTAAAGGAGTCGATGTGCCAAAAACAACCTTGGAACACAGTGCACGCATTATGAGTTTCTGGTCATGCCATTTGGGTTAACTAATGCACCTGAAGTATTCATGGATTTGATGAATCGAATATTTAAACAGTATTTAGACAGATTTGTGGTAGTATTCATTGATGATATTTTGGTTTATTCTCGGGATGAAGAAGAACATGCAAAACATTTGAGAATTGTGTTGCAAATTCTGCGAGAAGCGATTATATGCTAAATTCAATGAATGTGAATTTTGGCTTCGAAGTGGGTTTTCTAGGACATATTGTATCTGCCAGAAGGTATCGTAATAGATCCAAGTAAAATCTCACTATTTTCAATTGGAGTCCACCGAAGAATGTATCTGAAGTTAGAAGTTTCTTGGGTTTAGCTGGTTATTATCGGAGATTTGTACAGTGGATTCTCTATGATAGCTTCTCCAATGACTCGATTATTGCGAGAAAGATGTTAAGTTCGAGTGGATGATGAATGTCAACAAAGTTTCAATCGATCAAAAGATCTACTAACGAAAAGCACTGTATTAGTGCAAATGAGCCGGTAAGGAATTTGTTATTTACAAAGATACCTCATTAAATGGTTTAGGTTGTGTCTTAATGCAAGAAGGTAAAGTAATAGCCTATGCTTCAAGACAACTTAAATCACATGAAAGAAATTACCCAAGACATAATCTTGAATTAGTCGCTATTGTATTTGTATTTGAAGATATGGCGGCATTACTTGTATGGTGAGAAATGTCATATTTATACCGATCATAAAAGCTTGAAATATTTGATGATACTGAAAAGATTTGAATTTGAGACAATAGCAGTGGCTTGAACCGATAAAAGATTATGATTTGGTTATTGATTACCATCCGGTAAAGCTAATGTTGTAGCCGATGCCTTGAGCTAGAAATCTCTGTTAGCTTTATGCGAGCTATGAATACCCGATTATCATTGACTTATGATGGTTCAATCCTAGCGAATTAAGAGCTAAACCGACATTTTTACAGCAAATATGTGAAGCTCAGAAGAATGATGAGAAGTTACAAGTTAAACGGGCACATGTATGAGTCGTAATGATTCTCAATTTGAGATTGGTTCGATGGTTGTTTATTATTCAGAGGTAGAGTATGTGTACCTCGTAATTCGTGAGCTTACATAAAAGATTTTGCACTGAAGCTCACAAAGTGGTATTATGTCTATACATCCGGGGAGTAATAAAATGTATAATGATATAAAAAGGATGTATTGGTGGCCGGGGATGAAACGTGATATTTCTGAGTTTGTATCGAGATGTTTGATATGTCAACAGGTTAAAGCTGAACATCAGGTACCTTCGGGATTACTACAGCCAATTACGATACCGGAATGGAAATGGGAAAGGATCACAATGGACTTTGTGCCGGGATTACCTTTGTCTCCGAAGAAGAAAGATGCTATTTGGGTAATCGTTGACCGGTTGACAAAGTCGGCACACTTTATACCGGTACGTATGGATTTTTCTTTAGATAAGTTGGCTGAATTATATGTATTTGAGATTGTCAGGTTACATGGGGTACCGGTCTCTATTATTTTGGATAGAGATCCTCGGTTCACATCTCGTTTCTGGGACAAGTTGCAAGAAGCATTAGGGACTCAGTTGCATTTTAGTACTGCATTTCATCCTCAGACAGATGGCCAATCCGAACGTGTAATTCAGGTATTAGAGGACATGCTTCGATGTTGTGTACTAGAGTTTGAAGGTAGTTGGGAAAGGTATTTACCTTTGATTGAGTTTGCCTACAACAATAGTTATCAATCTAGTATTAAAATGGCACCATATGAAGCTTTGTATGGTCGAAAATGTAAAACACCATTATATTGACCGAATCGAGGTGAGGAAAAGATACATGGAGTTGATTTGATTCGAAAACCCAGAAGAGAAAGTAAAGGTGATCCAAGATAGCTTGAAAGCGACTTTCGATCGACAAAAGTCATATGCCGACCTTAAACGAAAAGAGATTGAATTTCAAGTCGGTGACAAGGTATTTCAAAAGTGTCTCCTTGGAAGAAAGTCCTCCGATTCGATCGAAAAGGTAAACCGAGTCCAAGATTTATCGCCATATGAAATCATAGAAAGAATTGGACTGGTCACTTATCGATTGGCATTACCACCGAACTTGATAGAATCCATAATGTTTTTCATGTATCTATGTTACGACGATATCGATCAGATCCTTCACATGTTATTTCTCAGATGTATGGAGATTCAACCGGATATGACTTACATGAAGAACCGGTCAAAATATTGACACGGAGAGACAAAAGAGCTTAGAAATAAAAAGATAAATTTGGTGAAAGTATTGTGGCAAAAGCATGGGATTCAGAGGCGACATGGGAACCAGAGGAGGCAATGAGGAAACAATACCCAAACCTCTTTCTTATCGTAAGATTTTCGAGGACGAAAATCCTAAAAGGGGGAGAAGTTGTAATGGCCTAAATTCAAAATTATCGAATAAAGTGGTTTCAGTAACCACAAATCCGATTTAAAGAGAAATTTATTTCAATATTTTTGCATGAAAATTGATATGATAGGAAAATCGTATGAAAATATTAATAGAAAAATTTTACCGATTTAGTGGTTAGTTAGAAAAAGAAATTATTGAAGAAATTGGGTAAAAACAAGGTATCGAGATCTTTATCTCAGAAAAACCGAGTCAAAAATAATTTTATAAATATTTATGAAATGTTAGTAATGTGGTATTAAAATTTCGTTAGGAAATTTTAATGTTTGGGTAGTCAATTAAATGAAAAGGACTAAATTGTAATAGGTGTAAAAGTTGCTAGAATGATTAAATAGCTTAAGAGTCTAATGAGAAAGGATTTAAAAGGCAATTAGACCCAAAATTTATTTGGGCTGGACGGCAAGGGCATGAAATCAGCAGGAATTTGATAAATTAAGGGTAAAATTGGAATATTGCAAAATTAACTAAATAAAGCTAGGACTAAATAGGAAATATCTAGATTTCTCTTCATTTCTCTTCAATTCCAGCAGCTAAAAATGCCATAGGAGGGTTCTCTAAGCTGGTATTTCATAATTTTTGCACCAAGTGAGTTAATCCTTTCCTTTTTCTTGTAATTTTTGTGTTTCTAAGACTTTTACAACTAGGTCCTACTATTAAATTCATTAGTTTTTGATTTCATGGATGAAATTGAAAGTCACCATGATTGAGTTCTGTAAGTGTATGATGAAATAGAATGAAATTAAAGTTTTAATTTATTTATGAGATGATTTTATTAGGTAATTTCAATGGAAAATTTTTTTTTAGGACCTAATTGTGAAAATGTTTGGAATTAAAGTCTATTTCTGAAACTATGATTCCTAAAGGTTGTAAACTAGTTTAAGGTGATATAATAAAGTGTTAATTGAGAAAAATAATCTCAATTGAGAGACTAATTGAGTAGGGACGAAATTCTCATTTATTAAAAGCTTAGGGGAAAAATGATAATAAACAGTTTGCACTAAAACAATTTGGACAGCAGCAGTACACTAACTTTGAAAAATCACCATAAATTGTATAAATCGAATTAGAAGATGAACAATATATGGAATTAAAGCTTATTGAGTCTAGTTTCTCATAGAAGAAATAGTGTAAGCAATGGATTTGTAAATTTTGAGATATAATGAATTTTGTGAGACAAGGTCAGAATGAATTCAGGTTCCCTGTTCTGACTTTGAAAATCATAAAAAATTAAATAAAAATAATTAGGAGCTTAAATTTATATGTATAGAATCCTTAATGAGTCTATTTTTAATAGAAATAAACTAGAATATCATTTGAATCTTGTATGAAGAGATAATTAATTTTTAGTGAAGAAGGGTCAGAACTGTTAGACAGCAGAACATGGGTTATAAATAATTTAGTGGCTATGACTTAAGTTGACAGCTTTGAATGAACTATAAATAATAGTTGAATTATAGAGAATGTTGTATATGAACATGAAATGTATTAAATTGATAATTAAATTTATTTATTTAGATCCAGAAGATTCAAATACGAAGCTAGATCGAGGAAAGGAAAAAGTTCAGGATTAGTAGATTTTTGTGCACAAACAAGTATCAAGGTAAGTTCATGTAACTTGAGTTATATTCTTAAATGCTTGAAATGTATGTTTTTGATATGAATATGATTTGAATGTTCATTGTATGAAAATTGATAAAACATTGATATATTTGATAATAATAGAAAAAGAAGAAATCCCAATTGAATGAAAGGAAAATTCGATGGATCTCTCGAAAAAGGAATTGACGGTAAAAGGATCAAGCCTTGACGGGTGATCCTATCCTGATATAGCCCTTCCAAGAATATGTGGAAAATAGATTTAGCCCGGACAGTAATCCGAATTAGGTCTGAATTTAGCTTTGACTAGTAATTGGATCCAAGCTCATTAGAGTAATTGTCGTTGCAGAATTTAGCTTTGACTGGTAATCCCAACAATACTCTATGAGTTTATATTACAATGGATTTAGCTCGACTGTAATCCCGCTTGTGAGGATGAGGTTCATGGAGTGTGCTCTCTGAAATGGAAATGTGTGCACATGAATATAAATTGACGGACCAAATTGTACACTAAAAGTGTACCTCTGAAAATCCATCGAAATTCGAGAAATTCAACGGGATAAATATGGAAAAATAACAAGGAAATAGAAATCATGGTATATATTATTGGTACATGCAAATTATTGTACTAACTTGAATGTTGAGTTTGTGCATATTAGGGTAATAATGCATTGAATGGATATATAAATGTTTATTGTATTGTATTGAAAATATTAGGTAAGTATAATTCTTGTTACATGAGCTTACTAAGCACAAAGTGCTTACCTGCTTTCATTTTCCCTGTTTTATAGTGTTAAGAGCTCTGAGATCGGATTTGGTCGGAGATACATCACACACTATCAACCTCGTGGATTTCGGTATATAAATAAAGAAACTTTATTTTGGAAATCAATGGCATGTATAAGCTAATAAAGTAAATGATTTTGTGAAATGAATGTAGAGTTAGCCATTGGCATGGTTAACAAACCTGGTTTTGGGTATGTGATGATGTTATCTTATAAATATGCATGAATTTATTTTGAAAATATGTTGAATTGGTTTGGTTGATGTGGATTGGTCTCGGTTTAAAATTTACAGGGAAGGTTAGATATCTATAAAAGGGGGATATATTGAGTTAAAAAAAATTTAATTTGTAAACTCTAGTAATACTTCTTACCCTATTCCGGCAATGAATACGGGTAGGGGTATTACACTAGATTTATCTTTTGAGGAGCCAGTTTAGATCTTGAAGCGTGAGGTTAAATTTATGAGGAAAGAGTGGATTCCACTGGTAAAGGTCTTTTCGCAAAATCATAGCACTAAGGAGGCTACTTGGGAGTTGGAGGACTCGATTCATCAATAGTATCCCCATCTAGTCTAATTAGGTAAATTTCAATGATAAAATTTATTTTTAAGGAGGGTAGAGTTGTCACATTCGATTTAAATTTAGTTATCGTTAATTCTTGAGTGAGAATGTGTTCTAGCCTAGTGGTTAAGAAATAGTGTACTTTCCCTTGATAACCAAGTTCGAGTCCCCTCTCCTACTTTTATTTTTAATTTTGGCACAAACATCTTGGTCAAACCCTTTTTTTTTTGCCCATATTTGTTTCCATGTAAGGGAGATTCTTTGCTCTCTTATCTTTCTCATCCTTCCTTTTGTATCATCATTTTCACTCCTCTTTGTTCCCCCTCCTTTCCGTTTCTCCCCCTAGTTTCACTCCTTTCCATCTTTCTCTCCCTTTGACCCTTGTATGCCATGCCTACTAAGTGAAGAAAAGAATTATTTTGTTTTAATTTCTTTTCCCTCTCCCCTCATATTTTCTCTCCTCCTCTTGTGCCACCACTTCTCTTTTTGTACCACTTCCACCATCGTTAGCCATTGCCATACCACCAACCAAATACCATATCACCATCGCCTCTTCCATTCTTTTTCTTAACTCTACAGCTGGACCTTTATTGCCGGACTTCCACTGCCACCGTCACCGCCATCGCTTGTTTTTCTTCATTTTTCCTCCTCTTTTCATTTCTTGGTCATAATTGAACTATTATCACTCTTTTCTCTATTCTTCTCAATTTATTAAATAATAATCTTACTCACTATTACTTTTTTTTATTTCTCCATAGTCGCCCCTCCATCACTTTTGAAAAATTCTCTAATTGATTCATAGTCTCCGATTTAACCCAATATAGAGTAAGTAAAGATATGTTCATCTATCTCACTCATTTCTTTTTTATATATATGAGCCGAATATGTGACTAATGTTTGTGTAACATATTTACGTGAAGGATTTAATCTAGATCGTTTGGATTTGCCTTAGTGTAAAGGAAGTTCTTAGATCTCCTTCGATGATTAATAGAGTAAGTTCCTCAAAACAATTTCATAAGAGAACTATTTTGGACTAAAATCAGAACTAATGTGTGTACCTTTGGTGTCATACTATCATTGCTTGATTAGATCAAGCGAGATCTGATTAGATCCGTATTGCTGAAGTGAGGAAGATTTGATCTAGTGTCATGAGACTCTTAACCTAGGTGTGGGTTTTAACTTATTGATGTGGTGTATGATTCGTTCATAAAATTCATGTAATTATTGATTAATAAAAATGACTGTTTAAATCTATTCCTAAATATTGACTAAGCGAATACACTAAGTATTCTTGGTGATTGATAAAATCCTTTATTAGGATTGAATTCAAGTAAGTACCTTCGATCTAATGAATCGGTGATGCCATATGTGTTTGTTCGTTATTGTATGACTTGGTGATATTTCGCATAATATGTGATATTTAAACATGATACTAATCTAATATTGAGATTGATTAAATGATAGATCATGTATATTATTTCTAAAATTTTAGTCACATGTTAAAAATGTGGTTTATGGTACTGTTTTACCGAGTGCATAATATTTCATGCCACTGTTTGTATTACTGGTTGCATGTCTAAATCATGCCTACTGATTCTGCTACTTATTGCATGTTTCAGTCATGCTTACTATACTACTCTGTATCATTAAAAACATGTAATACTACATTGGGGTTGGGACGGTTTTGTAAGGAGGAAGTATTGGTAGCTTGTCTACAATTCTGGCAGCCTATCCACAATTTTAGCAGCTTGTTTGCAATACAAGTAGTTTATCTGCATTATTGGTGGCTTGTACACAAACTAGTATGTTATTGGCTGGATGACTTCTAGAGAACTCTTATTATGGTGTGAAGTGGAGTTGGGTAGAACCTTTTTCTGAAAACACTGCATTAACATGTTCATGCACTGCATAAACTATGTAATTCTATATTGTTTGTAATATTCTATATATTTATAGGCTTGAGTGTTATATTTACTGTTTATTACTGGTTACTAGAGTTAAGACTAATACTGAGCTTATTAGATCACATAGATAACCCCTGAGGTTAGGACTTGGACGCAGCTATCGAAGGAGCTTCTCGAATGATTTTAACTTTCAGTACTTTAAACTTTATTTAATGATTATTTTAGGACTGTAATATTGTAACACCACATACCCAATCTGGTTGTCGAACCTGAGTCATGGAACGCCACATTAACCACCAAAGCGACTCTCCATTAATACCCAACCTATCATCTATTACTCCTCAATATAAAACATGTAATATATTCTTAAGATGTTTTCATGCAGCGTATATCATATAGGTTCTTAAATCAAAACACTTAACCAAATTTCATTTAGTCATTTCTCAGAAACTAATAAGGGTTTTCATCCCTATATGGATCGCATACAGAATAAATAAGGGTTCACATGCATAATAAGTAAAAGTTTGCATATATACGAGCACAGTTTCACATAAAGGGTTTGCCTACTGTCTACTAGGGGTTCGCTTGTTTGGGGTTCGTGTAATGGTTTTACTAAGTGTTTTCATATTCAAGGATTATTAAGTCTTTCTACACAAGGTTGATTTTCATGAACAGGGCTCGTAACATATCAAGGTTATTAAACAAGGTAAGGTTTACGAGTTCTTCTTAAGTACTCAAATTTTGTAAACTTGGTTCGTAGGGTTTTTTGCTATACTGTATTATTAAAACTCGTTAAGGGTTTGCTAAAAGTTGTTTTCCATATGTTAGGGTTCACACCCTGACACCAACAAATGTAACTTCTTGGTGAACTCTAATAAGATAAGTAATTGGTTTTTACATGTTGTTGCTTAAAGTAACATGGGTTTGCAAATAAAAGCATGGGGGAAGTCATTTAGACTTAAGGATTAAGATAACATCAAGCAGACTTGGATTATAATCAAATCTTTAAATATCAATTGTTGTATCAAACATTTCGGTTCACAAATAAAAATTAAAGAAAACACAAGGGAATATAAAAGAATTTGCTAAGTTCTAAATCATTTGGCGAGGTCATCAAATCAATATATCTAAGCCCAAAACAAGTTATCCTACATTACCTTTATTGTCCAGGGTTTGCTTGCACTGCCTTTCTAACTTGTATGCTTCACCTAGGTCACTTGCCTTGTTGTTGCTCACCCTGCGATCTACTTATCTGCAGCGTTTAGAAAAGAGTGCTTGAGTCCTTGCAAACTCAGTGAATTTACATGAAATATTAACCACATAGTAAGTATAAAATATACGTTAAACAAAAATATAGGCATGGTTATTGAACTGGTGAACTAGGTTCGCCTTACTTGCACGAAGTCTAGTTTGCGGGTACTTACTTGTTAGATACCTTGAAAGCAGTAAAAACACAATATTTCAGAAAACACATTCTTAAGTACATGCTCGTTCTTGTTGGATAATCAGATCTCTTTATAACGCCTCAGGATGAATCAATGAGTCTTTAACATCTCCCGTTAAGTGCAGCACAACGCTAAACACTCTCCAACACACCAACATGTCCCACTCAATGGAGCTCAGCTCGACATTCCCTTATCTCTCCAACCAACCATAGGGCCTCAACACCCAAATCATAGAACATATAGGTGAATATTCACAATCTTATAGCATGCCATTATATCCAACAGATTTAGAAGGTTATTTTGTTAAAAAAATTACTTAATACAGAGCTCGCAAATCATAAAGAGCTTGTAAAACATATAGAGCTTGCATACCACTGTTCACAAAAACACATTCTTAAATCCATCCACATAACAAGGTAATAGAAAAGGCTTACTCTCAGAACTTAGGTCAAAACCCTAAGCTCCTAATTAACATTACAGTTCACATATACAAGTGGCGATCCCTGTATAGTCACCAATTTTCTTGAAAACTTAGACAAGCTTCACTTTTCCTTTGCCTTTACTTGAAGATGGTTCGTTTGGGTTTGCAACTAACATACTCAAGTTACAAATAGCACATTCAAGCGCATACATAAACATAAGCGATCCTAGGTTTACACATGCTGGACTTTTTAGCGAACCAAGTTTCCCTTGTTACGAACTCTTCTAACATTAAAAGAGAACAAGGCCTTACCTTAATTTCTAAAGGTTGGGTGCTAGGTTCTTAGAACTTGAAAACTAAATAATCGATGATGATTTTAAGAGAATTTTTCTGAATTAAAAATAAGAAATTTTCTAAAAGAAATGGCTTAATTTATAGGCTCTAAGTGTCCTAATGTTCTTAGGATACTCTAATCGTAATAGAAGTAGGAAAGAAATTACGTGCATGGATGGTATTATAGAGAGAAAAGCAAGTATTCTTCCTAGTTGTAGTATAACTATTCTTTTTACATGTGGCTAGAATTGGTGATCCCAGTTCGCCAATCCTACTAGTGACCTCTACTCGCCAAATCATTTTGGCAAACACCAACTTGCCAAACCTCCTGACGAACCCTATTCACCAACTTACTGGCATACACCAATTCATCAATTCTATTGGATAATATATGTTTGTTATTTCCTCTTGTGAACTCCTATTCATCAGCTCTGCTGACGAATACTTACTCGCCACTCTCTCTTGGGCGGTCATTAGTTCGCTAGTTTTTATGTGGAACCTATCTCACCAAGCCCCACACAACTAGGCCCCATGTTCGGATGTTACAATTTTTTTCCTGGACTGTGGCATGAGACTTTATTTTGTGGAGGATGTTTATTTAGACTTGCATGACTTAAAGTTTTAAATTGCTTATTCGATATTTTAATGATTATGTAAGAAAACTTGGTTTTTAACGAAAATATGATTTTAACACTAATTTCTACTCCAATATTGAAAATAAGTTTTTAATAAAATCTAACTTAATTTTTTCTTTTGAAATAATTAATCTTTACAAACAAAGTTTTAAGTACGCTTGATTTTTGGAATTAACATGTTTTCTCAAAATAAAGGCAAATAACCAAGTTCACTAGTTTTGAATAAAAAGTCAAATGGTTTTAAAATATGATTTAAAATACTAAAGTTTTTCTATGCCATTCTGGTGGCCAATGTAGTCTTCAGAATTTGGCCATAACATGTAGGTCGGGTTTGGGAGGTTACAAATTCTATAGTTCATAAGTTGCTTCATCCATAAAACCTACAACAACTACCAATGGAAATGTATTTCGCTTTGATGGTGGACAATGCAACACTATTTTTTTCTTTAAAAACCATTATATGAGCATGTTGCCTTGGAATTGACAAGTTTCAGAGGTGCTTTTCCTATCTAATTTGCAACCTCCAAAATTCGCATCCGAGAATACATACAAGCTAAGAGATGAGTCTTTAGAATACCAAATACTTAAGTTAGAAGTGTCTCTAAGGTATCTAAAGATTCTCTTAAGGACTTGTAAATGTAATTCCTGAGGAAATGATTGGTATCTACACACAAGTAAGCACTAAACATAATATCAGGTCTACTTGATATAAGATAAAACAAAGAGCCAATAACAGACCTATATAATTTTAAATCTGCACATTTACCTTTCTCATCTTTTTCAAGCCTTGTAGAAGGGCTAATGGGTGTAGCTTGTGGTTTGAAAGTGTCCATCCTAAACTTATTGAGCATTTCCCTTGTATAATTAGCTTGATTGATGAAGATGTCACCCTTCCTTTTGTAACAGGCCGCCTGCCAGTTACAATATCAAGTTACTGTTTAGCGTGTAAATTGGTTGGACCAAGAAAGTTAGAGAAATATTTTTTTATTATGTATGGTGTATTCTATAGGATTCACCATTTGGTGAACTCTAAGTTTTGACGAACTCTAGGGTTTGGTAGGATCTTCTGTTAAGTTATCTGCAAACCCCAGATGTTTGGACGAACTCTTTTGTTTGCAGTTCAATAGGTTTTTCTCTGTGGTTAGTATATATTATGATGATGTGATAAGTAATGTTAGAGTTAGTTGACACCTAATTAGAACTGAACTAGAATAATATAGATGATTTGATACTTTATTAATTTTTCTTGAAATTCTAGAGCAATCGTGAGATCCTCTGACTTTCCACTAAGTTTTGTTCTTAGATGTCTCTTCTATATAAAGACATTAGCTAGCATGTTTGTACGTTTTGTTTTTGCTTCTTCTTCTTCCTTTCATTTTCACTAAAGCTTTAGAAAATTCCAAGTTAGAATCACTAGTGAAGAGTTTCAAGTATCTAGCTGACACCATTTCTAGCACCAAATTACTGGTAAATTTTGGTAAGCCCTTAGGTTATTATCGAGATAATTTATGTATTTATGGTAATGCATGCATAGGTTTAGATTTTATTTTTGAGGAAGGAAACTTGTAATTATGGGTTGTATGCTATCGATTCGTACATGCGTGTCAAATTTCAATAGCTTGATGATCTAATAGATGTATTTGTCTCTCCTTTAGCTCAAAAAGCTAATGAAGGTCCAACCAGTAAGGGCAAAAGACTTGCCGAGCAGATTACTGTATTAGAATTTCTGGTGAGTTCTTTCTTACTTCCATGTGTTATAAATTATTTTGCTGTGTAAATTGTGAAAGGCAAGTATTTTCTCTCAATAACGTAATTGTTGGTGTTTCATTTAATGTTGTTAAATCAGTATTATCGACTTGTGAATGTTCAGTTCGTGTTCCTATGTAAGCACCCTCCTTGTTGTACGAGATCAGTACCATCTATATGTGAGTTCTGATATGTGATGGATAAGAAGGGGATATGCTTGTGATGTCTCTGACAGGGCAACTGTATTGCAAACCGGACTAGCAGATCACAAGAAAACATGCTTAATTGAATAAAACTTATATGAAGAGGTAAGGAGGTTATGCATATGAGTACATCTGATCGATATGATTCTGATTTTGAATTCTGGGTCTAAGGTCGGCACAAGGATGGGTTGTATGTACATTGTGTTTGTTGTATAAGTTATGGTTATGATTGGCAAATAGTAACCACCAATGTGTCATGTTAAGTTGGTGTGTTGAGTTTGTCTAGGTTATGTGAATGCCATTGGGTGTATTGTCAATAGTATGACTAAATCTATCTAAAAGGTTGACTATCATCATAAGTATAAATGTTCATCTACAAGTGGTATCTATCTATAACGTTGTGTTTTCTTTATTTTTGAAACTCACTAGATTTGTATGAAATTACTCTATTATCTTTTCATTCTCAGGCATGTTGTTAGAAGAAAATAATTTGTAAGGAAAGGGACTACGCCAGCGCTGTAGTCAATAGTGAGCTACTAGTCTAATTTTTGTATCATGCATCGTAACAGCCGGATTTAGACCCTAGTCGGAACGGTGGTTTTGGGACCACGAATTTGATTCAGAAAAGTATTTAAAAATTATTTTCTGTGTTTATTATGCGTGAATTTATATCTGTGAAATTTTTGTGATTTAATTTTGTCGTTTAAGTGTCCGATTAAATAAAAAGGACTTAATAGCGTAAAATAAAAATTTTGGTGGTTAAATGTGAAAGTGATTAATTGTTGTGTCTTTATTAGTGGAGGCATTTATAATGCAATTATACCTTGGATGTTTGCATGGACACATTCGGCCATAGGAAGGTGAAATATGAATGATTTTAAATAAGGTTAAAAAGGTAAATTATGTGATAATATGTTTATAATAAAACATATAATAAAAAAACAATGTTCATATTCTATTCTTATGACTGAAACACAAATAAGAAGAAAAGAAAAGAGAAACTTAAGGTTCAGCTACTTTCAAGCTTAATCAAGGTATGTGTTTAGCTCAGTTTTTGATAATTTTTACGTTTTTGATATCATTGCTTCGAGTACTAGTAAACCCATGCTTGAATTTTTTATTTTGATGAATTTTTTTAGTTATGCCATTGATGAGAGCTTGTGATTTTTGTTGTTTGATGAATAAATATGAAAGATATGTTTTGGGTTAACATGTTTTGTATTGGAGTTTTTGATGATTTTGAGTAATTAGGACTAAATTGTAAAAATAATAATTTAAGGGACTAAAATGTAAAATAAATGAAATATATGGACTTGTACGAATATGGGTAAGATTCGACCTAACATGGGTGAAGTGAAATTTTGCATATTTTGTGTTTTGTGCAATAGGGACTAAATTGAAAAAAAAGTAAAATGTCAGGGGTAAAATAGTAATTTTCCCATTTATTGTTCTTGGACTAAATTTAATGAAAATATGTTTGAATGAGCTTAATTTGAATATGTTTAGATCAAGAACCAAAGAAATCATATTTGGATCAAGGAAAAACGAAAGTTGTCGACTAGTCGTCCCGTTCCGTTTTTCATCGTCCGAGGTAAGTTTATAAGCAAATAGATGTGGTTAAATTTTAATATATATGTGATCAATAAATAGTTTTAATAATATGAAGTAAATTATGAATCGATATTGAGTACTAAAAATAATTTACGTTTGATGATAAAGTAAAGAATGAGTTTTAGTATTGAAAGTGGTGACATGAGCTATACACATTAAAATGTTGATTATTTGTATATAAATTGCAAGTTTATATTCGGATATATAATATGTGTTCATGTATGTAATGCTAAAGTGTGAATCATGGATATATATATAAGTATATTCGATTATATGATGATATTGTGACCTTGGTTGTGAATGATAATTTTGTTAATGAATATATGTATATTCTGACCAATTTAAAGTTGATACAAGGATGTATATGAGGCATCGATATGTGATTCTGACATGTGATGCACGAGTAAGACCATGGCATCGATATGTAATTTTGATATATGTGTGCGTGTAAGACCACGTTTAATACATTGGCATTGATATGTGTTTTTGATATATGTGATGTGCGAGTAAAGCCATGGCATTGATATGTGATTTCGATATATGTGTGCGAGTAAGACCCTATCTAGGACAGTGGCATCGATATGTGATTACATGTAAGACCACGTTTGGGACGTTGGCATTGTATGATATTTGTGATTATTCGAGTGTCCTGTCCAATATCGAATGGTTCATCAGGCATCAATAAGTTATGTTCGAATGTGCAAAAATGAGCTAAAATGATCAGGTACGAATTGTTTTATTACCTATTTGAAACAAGGTGAGTAAGTTACTTTATATTTGTGGCAAAACATGCTTGAAGTAAAGTAAGAATGTATGTAAATGTGAAAAATTTATTTGGCCTTGTGAATAATTAATATGAATATTATTGAGATGGTTTGTGTATGTTTGTTTTTGTTTTATAGATTTTGGATTCAAGATATGAGCTCAAGAATCGTCAGAGAAGCTTACCATACTATCGACTATTTTCGGTACTTTTATAAATGAACTATCAAACCTATGGCATGTATAGGTTGGATTATCTTTTGGAATGTTGGATTTTGGTTCTGTATAATTTGAGCCATGCGAAAATGGCTTAATTTCCATGTTTGATTTTGCTTATGTTTGCTTTCTGTTTGAGTTTATTTTGGCTATGGTATTTTATGCTATGGATGAAAGATATTTGTGATATGTGTTTTGTTGTGCATTAAAGTTGATTGGTGATTTGGATGTGGTTTGAAAGATTCGGCTATAGTGTACTTATAAGTATTAACTATATTTATTATGTTACTCTTGATTAAAATGATTTGGTTATGACTTGTAATAACAATAATAATCTCATTTGGTTGACAAGTACATTCAGTTAAATGTTGAAATGAGATAATGAATATATATTTGGATATTAGTTCGACACATATATATTTTTTTGTGAAATGTGGTTGATTAGAATGTTAATGGTTGTTTATACAATTGGTCATGTTTAATTTTGGTATTGGGTTACCATATTCATGTGATATATGTTTTGGAATTGGTTGATGATTACGGGTATATATATATATTTATGTGGTTGAAAAATCTGCTATGATATATATATTCATAAGTGTATTTAATTAACTCAACTTTGATTCATGATAAAATATAATATATATGTGTGTGCTTATATTATGGATGATATATTTACGTGTTTAGCTATATAAATTCGTTGGTTACTTGAAAGTTTACGAATATGAATAAATGAATTATGTTAGCTGAGTTGTTAAAAGAATGAGAGGGGCTTTATAAATAACCGAATGCTTGTTCTTAACTTGTGTTAATATACAAAACAAATGAATTACATATAGATTAATATCTTAATGCCGCATAAATAAATGAAAAGTAATAAACCGTAATATTTACATATTTTTTCCCCATGCTTGGCATATTTATGGATTATTTTTCCTTGGTTCCATTGAATTTGATGCTCCTAATCCTTTAAATTCATGTTTTATACTTAGGAAAGCTTAAGATAGAAAAAAGAGCGAGAAACGGGCCAAAAATGGACAAATTGGGCCTAAAACAGTGCTTCACATGACCTAGGCACTTCCACACAAGTGATCTACACGCCCGTGTGTGACACATGGGTAGACTATATGCCCGTTTGTCATGGCAGTGTCGACATTAAACCAAGTCAGAATTGTACACGGCCTGAGCACTTTCACACGGGCGTGGCACATGGCCATGTCCCTGTCGAGCCCAAGTCTAATTCTACTCGGAAAAGGTTACTTTTGAGGGTTTTGAAGCATTATAAAGCCTATATAAACACCCTAGAAGGGGATTAAGGAGACAAGCAGAGTAGAAGGCAGAAAATACTGAAGGACAGCCATCGGAATAACCTCGGAGGCAGGATCTACATCAAGACTGAAGATTTCCATCCAATTTCCTAGACGTTCTTTGGGCTTCTTTATGTTTTGTTATTTTCCAAAATTTGAGATGTTTTCCATTATTATTATGAACTAAACTCCCTAAATACCTAAGGGAGATGAAACCTAAGACGAATCTTATTATTATTTGAGTTATATGATAAATACTTGTTCTTATTCTTAATTGTGAGTTTAACCCTTGCTTTAATATTCTAGGATATTAATTCAGGTTTTTGATGTGCTTAATCAGTGGAGGAAAAGTCCCTGTTTAAGAGTTAATCATTCATAATTAAGCGGAGTTGCATGCAATCCTAGAGATAGGACGACATAAATCTGCCGGATTAGAGTCAAATCTAATAAGGGAATCCATAGTTCGAGTTAATGCGACAATAAGGGTTTTAATTAGAAAGAGATTTTGATTAATCAACCTATAGTTAGTTATTTTTAGTCTCGAGAAAGATATCAACATAAATCGGGGATTTCTACGGATTAAGTCAAGTGAATAGATCGTCTAATTCAAAGGTAATAAGTGAAGTCTAGGTGGATTCTTCCTTGGGTATTGTCTTCCCCATCGGTTTTCCTAAAGTATTTTCCAACTTTCATCTCTGTCGTAATCTTAGTTAATTAGATAATTAGTTTTAGTTTAAAAACACCCTTTAATTCTTAGGCTAGATAATAAAAAGATAATAATTACTAGTACTTTTAGTCCTTGTGGATATGATATTTCCGGTCTCACCATAACTATACTATTGTTTGATAGGTACGCTTGCCTTAGTCGAGTTTTTAGTTAGTTTCATGATCATCAAGTTTTTAGCGCCGTTTCCAGGGACTAAGATATTAGGAACGCTTAATTTTTATTACTTTAGCCTTTTTTTATTTTTTTGCAATTTAATTTCATTTTTAATTTTTCTTAATTACTAAATTTTCTTTTATTTATTTCTAGCAGGTATTTATAGTTTATGACTAGAAGAAACCCGTCAGGACCTTTTCTTTTTAACAGTGAGATAGAAAGTACAGCTCGTAGAAACCGAAGAGAAATAACGCAAAGCCTACAATCCATGGAGGAAGGGTAAGAGGATGATAACCATACTACAACCGAGGAGATGGCTGAAAATCAGAATAATCCGCTACCTCCTATAGTTGCTGCAAATCCAGTAGAACAGAATCCTGCTCCTCGTACTATGTATGATTATGCTAAACCTACTTTAATAGGAGCTGAATCAAGTATAGTTAAACCTGCTGTTGTTGCAAATAATTTTGAACTGAAACCTAATACGATTCAAATGATACAACAGTTTGTTCAGTTTGATGGTCTGCAGGACGAGGATCCAAACACTCATTTAGCAAAATTTCTGGAATTCTGCACACATTTAAGATCAATGGCGTTTTTGACGATGCCATTCGCCTTCGGTTATTTCCCTTTTCCTTAAGGAATAAGGCTAAACAGTGGTTGAACTCGTTACCACAAGGGTCAATCACCACTCGGGAACAAATGACCGAAAATTTTTTACTGAAATATTTTCCTCCGACTAAAATGGCTAAACTAAGGAATGATATCTCTTCTTTTGTGTAGATGGATTTGGAAATACTTTATGATACGTGGGAGAGATACAAGGACTTATTGAGAAGGTGCCCTCACCATGGGTTACCTCTATGGCTGCAGGTTCAGACTTTTTATAAAGGTGTAAACCCCTCAACAAGGCAACTTATCGACGCAGCCGTCGGTGGAATTTTAAACAACAAAACACCTAAAGAGGCTTATGAATTTATTGAAGAGATGTCACTGAATAACTATCAGTGGCAAGTCATAAAAACAAAGCTAACAAAAGCAACTGGTGTTTTCAACCTCAATGCGGTCACTATGCTATCTAACCAGGTAGAACTTTTAAATAAAAATATTAATGGTTTGTATGGTTCTACTCAGGTACATCCAGTGATGAGGTGTGATTCAAATGGAGGAGGAATACACAACACAGATTTTTCATCCTTCAACCCTAGCACCGAGGAGGAACAAGTCCAATATATGGGTAATAATCCTAGACCTCAAAATAACCTATATAGTAACACTTATAATGCAAGTTGGATGAACCATCCCAATTTCTTGTGGGGTGGTCAAGGAAATCAAATGCCACAACATCCCCCAGGCTTTCAACAACCACCTTACCAACAAGAGAAGAAACCGAACCTTGAAGAGATGCTCACAAAATTCATCTTGATGTCAGAAACACGTTTTCAGAATACCGAAATAGCGCTTAAGAATCAGCAAGCGCCGATTGAAGGGCTCGAAACTCAAATAGAATAGCTTGCTAAGTTGATTTTTGAAAGACCATAAGGTGGCCTACCAAGTAACACTAAAACTAACCCAAGGGAACAACTTCATGCGATTACTGTTCGAGATAAGGAAGGGTTAGTTGAAGCTGAACCAGAACCAAAGTAAGGACTTGTGGTAAGTAACGGTAAGGATGAGGTGATCCATAGTAGGCAGAAACTAGTAAGCAAAGAGTATAAACCTCGTGTGCCATACTCAATGCGACAAGGAAAGACTACACAGACGAACAATTCGGTAAATTCCTTAAATTATTAAAAAATTACATATTAACTTACCGTTTATTGAAGCCCTTTCGTAGATGCCAAACGCAGTTAAATTTTTAAAGGAGCTCTTGGCTAATAAATGAAATTTAGATGATGCATCGTAAGTGGAATTAAACGCAGTTTGCTCAGCCATTCTACAGAATAAGCTACCCAACAAGTTGAAGGATCTAGGGAGTTTTACGATTCCTTACTTAATTGGTAGTTTGAATGTTAACAATGCGTTAGCTGATTTAGGAGCGAGTATTAATGTCATGCCCTATAAAATGTTTAAACAACTAGGTCTTGGGAAACCCAAACAAACTAGGATGAGCAGTCAATTGGCAGATAAAACAATTAGAATTCCTAAAGGTATTATTGAAGATATGCCTGTCAAAATTGATAAATTTATATTCCTAGTTGACTTTATTGTTCTAGACATGGATGAGGATAATGGCGTACCTCTAATTTTAGGAAGACCTTTTTTTGAAACCGTTAGAACTATCATAGATGTTGGTACAGTTGAATTGATACTTCGTGTAGGAGATGACACGGTTAAACTTCAAGCTCGTGATTCTACTAAAATATCTAGTAATCGAGATGATTGTTTAAGTTCTGATAATTTGAGTAATATTACAACTCAAACTTCTTTGCTGGAGTCCCCTAGAAAGAACGTGATGGATCTTTATTCTAATCCATGCCACAAAAACTGAACGACTCACGAAGAACGAAGGCTTTAGATTGATGAACTAGACGAATGGCGAACACATGTCGAGGAGAAACCAAAAGCACACGATGAATCAAAGCGACGCCATGATAAGCTTAGGGATGAAACAAATTAATTCAAGGTCAGGGATAAAGTATTGTTAAATGAAAAGGATACTCGAATTGCTACTTCAGAGCACAATACAAACGGAATGATTCCCTTCATAATATTGAATATCTTCCGACATGGTACAGTCGAGGTAACACACACTGAATTCGAAACTTTTAAGGTAAATAATACTCGACTCAGACCTTATTTTGATAAAATTGATATCAGAGGTGAGGAGTTTCAACTCCTCACCCCATCGTGTCCGTGCAAATATGAGGCAAGACGAGCTTAGAATCTAAATAAGCGCTTCTTGGGAGGCAACCCGAGCACTAACACTACTAACTAGTTTATTTTAGCTATTTTTTGTGTCTTTTATACAGGAACAGTGACCCACACGACCTGGACACACGGGCGTGTCCACGGCCCCAAGTATCGAGCCACACGGGCATGTGACACCCTTTAATTCTTAGGCTAGATAATAAAAAGATAATAATTACTAGTACTTTTAGTCCTTGTAGATATGATATTTTTGGTCTCACCATAACTATACTACTGTTCGATAGCTACGCTTGCCTTAGTTGAATTTTTAGTTAGTTTCACGACCATCAAAAAGGTTAGTAACGAAATTTGTTTCAAATGATGTATAATTTGTACATGCGCATAACTTATACAAAATAGGTCTGATATCCAATTATCAAAATTTTTGATTTGTTATATGCACTACATGCGTAATATTGGTTTTGATATATGTTGAATTATGTATTAACTATGCTATGTGGTAAATAAATAAAAAAACTTTAAGTTTTGATATTTGATTAAATTATGAGCATTGATATGATTAAAATCTAAAATTGTAATATGTAATGCATATTTGTATGAACTGTAATATGTTCGGTAATGCCTCATAACCCTAATCCGGCGATGGATACGGGCTAGGGGTGTTACATGCATGACCCTTTTAGGGGTTGCATGTAGATTTGCTTTGTAATCGACTTGTATAATGTTTTACTACTTTTGTCAAGATACAATTTTATGATAATTTTTATAAACATTTAAATTATGTATTTAACATAATATACCATGGTTTTTGAGATTGTCTCTTTGGCATATACACTAAATTATTTTGAATGTTGTTTTAACCGCCAATGATGCACTTGAAACAATTGTATGGGAATAACCCATCTTGTGTTTTATATATAACCCTATAAACTTATATAAGGGTTCTGTCAGATGTTTGTTTAAACATAAATAATTGGTGTATTACCATTTTGTCTATTATTTATTGTTATAATAGGTATACGCCGAGACCTTAAAACCTTTAAAATTTAAGTGTTTTTGTTAAACCCGAATGGTTTTACATTGTGACATACCATACACGGATTCAAAGATCGAGTCAGGTAAGGGTGTTACACCTTTGCTTGATTCAGTTTCCCAAAAAAGAAGTTTAATTCTCCCATCATGCTAATCTCACACTCACATTGCATTCATGAACTATCATGAATCTCACACTCACATTGTTTGATAGTTAAATCAAAGAATCTTAGTATATATTTAGGCTTTTCATACTTAAAGTATTAATTTATGCTTTTTAGTAGTTTTTATTACATTTTATATATCTGAAAAAGGTTACATGGTCTTGTAGGTCAAATTGAGAGCTAAAGATGCTTATTCGGGCCAAAACCGATGCCTATGTCATGACACCAAAATACTAATGTCTCAATGTTGAAGATAGAAGCTAAAAATAAGTTCTGGAGTGAAACTAACCTTGATGTTACAGCACGGCCCTTCGATGTCCTGACATCAGACTCCAATGTTGCAACACTGAGGCCTGTGTTGCAACCAAGCCCCTGCGCAGCCCAAAAATTCTTGTGCATTTTAATTACTTTTTGGATGGAAATTAAGTGTATTTATCCTAATTGAACTCCAAGGACTTCAAGGATAATTTAGGCACTTTAATATTCTAAGTTGATCCTATATAAAGGCCATTGTAATAAGGTTAAATGCATATTTTTTTTAGGGTTTGATTCTTAGGTTTTTCTTTCATTCCTAGTTTTCACTTAGGTTATTTTATGCTCTTGTAATTGAAAGATCCTATTCTGAAATGGGACTTCTGCGAGGGGAGATTGTTCTGAAACCACGCTTTCATCAATAAATCCATGAGCATCTCTTTTCCTTATTCTTTTTTTTATATTTATTTCTTTAACATTGTTAGATGAATGCTTGTGTAAAGATTAGAATCAATTTATGATTTCTACATATTTTGCATGTTTCAATTGCTTTAACTTAATTAATTGATTGAAGGATAGATTTTTTTAGCGGATTAGCTATTTGAGAGAGGAAGAACTTAAACCTTAGGCTTGACAACCCTAAGAAGTGATTTAGGTGGGAATTAACCCAAAATTGGTATGGCCTATCTTTAGACACCTTAACCTCGAATTGGTCTAGACTGTAAGGTCAAAAAATAAGTAGTCCTTGTTGACTCGTTATTTTAATGGAAGATTGAAAGATCCTACTACGGTATCAACTAGTTTATGATTAGAACCTACATCAATAATTAATTAGGTAAAACAATTGGATTTAGGCTAAAAGGAACTCGTGTAGTCAAAACAAGGAATAGGAAAAGTTGATACAGCAACCTAGGACTAGATTTAGGTTTAGTTAAATTTATTTAGTTTCTTATTATTATGGCCACCTTGCTTCTTGATTAACACTACTAATTTGTGATTCGAGTAGATTAGTAATTATTTCTCGTAATTGGCTTGATAAAAATTTTCCCAAACTGCAATCCCTTGGGTATGATCCTCGAAATACTTACCAAGTGTTTCCTTGTAAACAAGCTATATTACAACTTGACCTATATACTTGTGGACACCGCCTCAAATCTATACCTTTAGTTGCAGTATTTACACTTTGGATGTTGGTAAGTCTGAAGGCAGTCAAGTTGTTGACGCCATTGCCGGGGATTGCGACGGTGATAATTGTTATTGAATCAATTGCTTGTAAATAATATTAGTCAAAAGATGAACGAGTCAGATAGTATGCTGATTTTATTAATTTATTATTTAAGGTTAATTTTCGTTTTTAATCATTTTTATAATTTTATTATTTCCCTTGTTGATAAAGTAAATTTAATCATGAGTGTCATTAATGATGATTGCAGTTGGTATAAATGCAAGACGTCGGATATTTTATACGATGATAAGGAATCAAGTTGGTTAGATGAAGATTCAACGAATCAATGGAGTTTGTATAGCAAATATGAAAAAGAAAGGTATTCATTTGAACCTCTTTATGAGTTAGATGATAAAAATATTAATACGCCCGAACACCTAAGAGAGTCTCTTTCTAATCCACGAGATATGGTCATGTGGAACAATGAAGCCCGACAAACCTTTAGCCCAGAACATAGGTGTAGACATGGATAAATTTGATGACGACAATAGTGGGTTTGAGTCAGATGAGTTATCCTTTTAGCATGATGAGTGGCACAATAATGAAGGACAAATTTGGTTTAACGGAGCTTCGACAAACCAGTGGAGTGATAACAATGAATATAATATGCTCGAACATCTGGATGTGTTACCTCACAATACGTTTGGGAGTTATCACCACAAAGATAAAAGAAATTATCCGGAGGAACCCATATGTCAGCCAAATAAACATCCATCCAAATGTGATCAAATCTACCAAGCTAACAACAAAACAGCTAACATTTTATCGAAAATGTCAGATAAGATGACACAAATAATGGTAATGCTCCGACAGATATTAAATGCATTACATCCACAGAAAGAGGTCATACATGAGGTTCTCAAATCTGACCATGATGACCACTGTATTACCAACAATTGTCCAGACTTAGGTGATGGAAATCAGCAAGAGTTTGGAATTAAAGGCCGTGTTGATGAACTATACATACTCGAAGCGGTTTCTGATCCAATTGACATAGAATCAAACATAACATTAAATGTAGCTGCTGACATAAAAGTAGAAATAACCACTAACATAGAGTTTAAAAAGATTCTAAATAGAGGTGTAGAAGAGCCAATACACCTTCTGGCCATAGAAAAAAAGGTTTTAGCCAAAAAGATCGATGAGTCTGACTCATTCTCATCTGACAATGGTAGCATAGCTCAAGTGACCAAAACTTCACGCGATAAGGAGAGAAGGAAGCTTAAAGCAATAATACCCCAAAAAATTATTTGGGGTTGGCTCAGATTTAAAACTAAGTGGCTCGTAATGTGGATGTCGAGTTTATGTCAAAAATAAGGCAACATTTGTAGCGCCCCAAAATTTAAGTACTTAATTTTTATATGTTGTGTTACATAAATGCATGCTTGCTTCGGTGGTTGAGTGTCCGAAGGAGTGTTGGAGAGGTCCTGAGTTCAAACTTTGGCTTGTACAAAATTTTGATTTTTGCTTGAATAAACCCTATCTCCTGTTAGTGAGATTCTTAAATAAATATGGGAAGGATGTGTCATAAAAGGCTTGTTAATCTATGGGTCAGTGGCGTGTGGAGTGCTAAGGGGGATCTGAGGTTTTAGTCCTAATAACGCAAAGGATATTTTGGTTTTTGATTTGCTCTTGACGTTGGGGAGGTGTTGTAGAGGGACTAAAATTAAGTTGTTAGAGAAGTGTGAGGAGTTGTGGCTGAATTTTAGGGATTGGATGGAAGAGGTTTTGGTTGGTAAAGATTTGGGGGAGTGGGATACGGTTGATAGATCTTAGGAGTGGTAGGGGGAGAGAAATTAGGAGTTTGAATAGGTAGTAGTGAGTGTACCGAATATGGACTCTCACTTTTGGCAAGTTGCGGTTTTTGAACAAAAGGCTGGGAGTTTGGTCATTGTTTGGTTTTCAGCTCTTTTCTCCTGGATGTAAATTGTTACATTTTATTTTGGTTGTTTGTTTTAGGCATTTTTGGGTTGTTCTTTTTGACGTTTTGGTCACCGATCTCTTGTGCTCTTTTTCTCTCTTTCGTATCAAGTCTCTAGACCGAACACACTTTCTTTCTTTCATCTTTTCTTTTCTTCTCCTTCCTTTGACCGAACATACTATCTCCCCCTCTTTCAACTCTCGTAGTTATCGAAGTTTATTTCTGTGCATCTGACTTTAGAGGCTGAATACGCCATCCCCTTTGGTTGTGATTTGGTGTTGTTCTTTAACAAATCGGTAAGTAATCTTGCACTGCTAAAGCCAAATGTTATTCCCTTCTTGCCAATTCTTACCCTCTGTTTCCTAGGTGTGGTGTATCTTGCAATTTTTTGATTTCTTTAGAAGTGAAGGAGTTGTCGTGAGTGCTGAGCAGTCGAACCATTCCCTCTTTTCTCGATCAAGGTAATTATATTTGCGATTATGGTGTTCTTTCAGGCATGGCTTGATTATGAAGGTGTTGGTAAATGGCCTACTTTCTCTTATTCTTGGGTTGTGTTTTTTTCTAAGCCGTATGTTAGTCTCGTATCATGTGTTTGGTGGCCATCGTTAATGGGTTTCGCTGACTATGCAGCTATTCGATTAAGAGAGTAAACCAGCCTTTGTCAACGGTTTGAGCAGGGTTAGTTACTCTTGCGATCAAGGCAAGTACCTGATATTATTATAAGTTGGGATTATAAAATGGGGATTAACCCTAATAATAATCAACTAACGTATTATCGTGACTGAATGTAGGTTTGGGAAACTCTTGGGCTAGATGCACGTTTCGCAACAGATGTGAAATCACACTACAATAAAATTGTTAATTGGCAAAAGCAGGAAAACAAGTCCTTAGACGATATAATAGCGTGCGCTCACTCGTATGATGATTCAAACGCATAAACGTGGGCATTTGATAGTAGAGGCTACCATGAGAGATTTTATGGGTTTAGGCCGTTTTGGGCTACAATGGGCCGAAATGGGCCGTGTGAGCCCCATGAGCTCGTAGGCCCAACACGGGTAAACCACACGTAGGTGTGGAGTTTATTGGGTCAGCCTGTGTAGTTTGCACGACCAAGGCCATTTTTGGGCTTTGTAGGGCACAAGGGCGTGTGGGACTACATGGGCCGTACTATAGGCTTGGGCCCATTTTCACTGTATAACCGTTAAGGTTTCACAAGTCGTCAAAGATAACTTTGGACCAACTGTTGAGTCGATAAGTATACCTAGACCCTAATCTGATGAAATGACTGATATACCCCTTATAAGGTAAATGACTGTTATACCCTTATTTGATGTTTAACTATTTGAGCATGCCATTTTTACTGTATGTACATCTATACTAAGTTGCATTGCATGGGGTGGGATATATGATATTGGAGGAAGTGTGCTGAAAGGCTATAAGCCTATTACTGGCAACTCTGTTGCAAATACTATTCTAGTGCTGCAACCGATACTATATATTGGAGTGTAGGGACGGGTGGGTCGAGTTAATTCCCACATGAAGTGTAAGGCTGGATAGAGTGGAGTGTAGAGGACGGATGGATAGGATCTCTGTATGCATCTCTGATACTGTACTGAATTTAGCCCACACTGATACTGTTACTATAATGGCCTAAGGCCCACATTGTTATTGCCACTGATATGGGCTTAGGCTAGACTGTCATCCACTGCTTGAGTTATTGTTTCATAAATAGGGATTACACACTGAGTTTTCGTAACTCACCTTTCTGCTTATCTACGCAGGTAATCCTTAGGCGGGACGGTGCTGCGAGGGACTCGGAGATGGCCACACCATTGTTTACGATTTCGTATTTGTCTTTTTATTAAAAGTAGTTTTATCTAGGAAATTTTATGTAATAAGGATGCTTTAAGTTTCTATTTTTATTTGGGAATTTATTTAAATTGGTTTATATCTGTTAGCAGTAGGACTCGAGTTTTTCAAAAGATAAATGATTTTCAACTACCACGCTATGCAACTTGTTTTAAAAGCTTTTACATCAAAAGTTGTTTTTAAAAGTGTAATAACAATTTAATATGATAATTTTTTGCTAAACCAACCTATGTTCTAACAATAAACAAGATATAATAACTACTCTTAAAGATCGCAATGGGGTTTTAATACAAAACGGTCTTTACAATGAAACTACGTTTGTCAAAAACACACTCTAATGTGATATTGCAGATTCGGCCATAACGTCTAGGCCGGGTTTGGAGTGTTACAACATCATTGGAACAGAGAAAAGGGGTTGGTTCATATATATCGACAGAGGAATAAACGACGAATCAAAGTGTTAGAACCAACTGGAAGTTCTTCTATGGTAACAACACGCATCATCCCAATTTTTAAAGAACTTTTATTCCCTATTTTAAATTTTATTTCATTTTTATTTTTATTTTATTATTGTTAATTTTATTTGCGTTTAGTTTTTTCCCCATAGTAGGTGTAGATATCATGGAGTGATAGAACTAAAAAAAAAACCCTGAAGAAATCAGAAATTGGACTCAATGTCGTGACATCGCACCCTAATGTCGTGATATCCTTGACAGAACACACCTTGTAACCTTGAAGGCCGAAGTTCATCTGAATATTTGTAAAAAAATTTTAGGTACTCTTTGTTCACTTGAAGCACACAAACCCCAAGATTATCATAACAACAAGGATTCAACCTACTTAAGGAAGTTTTTTTATTTGCACTTTAATTATTTTACTCTAAGGCCAATGTATGTTCTAAAGTGTGGAGGAAAATACGTAGGATTAATTTTTTATGTAATTTGGTCTATGTGTTTACTTTGATTTAATTGATTATTTATTTTTAAAAAATTATTATTGTTTTTGGTGCTTAGATTATATTAATCTTGTAAATAGCAGTTGAAGATAATAAAACATGTAATGGTTCTTATCAAGCATGAATTTTTTTATTGATATAAGATAATTTGATTATTTTTTAGGAAAATTGATTAGGTTACTTAGTTAAATTGCATAATAACTTAAAAGTACATAAGCAAGAATGTTTGATGATGCCATATGAGATATAAGTCCTACAGATAGTCATAGAGACATGAATGCTTGAGTTGATTATTATTCATTTGGTTTAATTCGAAGCATGAAAGAAATTATGTATGGTGGGATGCTTAAGGATGACCTAAGGCATTGTTTGAATAGCTAGTTCTCAAATGGCCATACATTGATGCTGTGAATCCCTAGTCTCCTTATTTGAGCCTGATAACTCTTTTTTGATGAACCAACAAAATTGAAAACCAAAGGCCACACATAAAACTTTAACTCCTCCCTATCCTTGGTCCTTTAATACATTATAAAATAGACGCCAGGCCATAGATATTGAGGGTTTAGGTAGATACATCATGATGGTTTCAAAAAAAAAAAAGAAAGAGAAAGAGAAAGAGAAAAAGGAAAAAACAATGTGATACAGTGATTATAGGTCAAGCAAAAATGTGAGATAAAGAAGAATAAAAAAAAAGTCAACATTAAAAAAGAGACGAAAAAGTACAAAACAGAAACAAAGCACTGTGAACAAAAACAAAGCACTGTGATTAAGAAAAGAGTAAAAAGTCAAAGTGACAAAACAAAGGTCACAAAAGTATGAAAACTCAATCATCAATGCACCAAAACTCGTTAAGTCGACCATAACTTCTAGTATTATGTTGTATCTTTCAACATGGAGAGATAAGGTAGGTGAGAGAGGGAGAAAAAATGTGGTGAGCTTCGATGGGACATTAAGGGGGAAGAGAGGGAACAATGTCATGTGTCTAACTATTTCAAGTGTTTGAACTGTTTTGAGCCATATTTTTCTTTGAACTCATACCGTCTTAAACATCAGAACATTACCAGCCTAGAAAACCAATGTGACTTAAGTGTTCTCTGTGCATAATCTTCCGGAATTGCTAACAATTTTACTTAAAGAATGTTTTTTATTCACATGATTGTGTTTGCTACATATTTGTTTGATTCATGTTAATGGTGATATTGTTAAACATCTGGTCATGGGAATTATTTCTAATTTGTTAGTAATGTAACTCTCTAAGCTAATACTGATTTACTTCAAAAAATTTCAAGGCAACGAACTATTAAGATTAAGTTACATGTGCGATAAGAATTATTATACCTTTAATTTTTTACAATCATGTTCTTAGTGGTAATAAAATCCAACGAACGTCTTCTTTTTGTATGCTATGTTTCTAGCCTTGGCTTGCATGAGGACAAGCAAAACGTTAAGTGTGGGGGAGAGTTTAGGTTTAAGGTTCTTATTTACATCCATCTTCATTAACTCTAGCTTGTTTAAAGAAAGAAATTAACTCATTTTCGTGTTAAAATTTTATTTTATTTTATTTTATTTTATTTTATTTTATTTTATTTTGTCATTTTTTTCAATATATGTGTTTTGGTTGCTTGAGGAAAAGCAACAAGTTAAGTGGACGGGTGTGATCTGCCATGAATTACACTATTATTTAAACCCTTTTTACACATAACTTTAGCTTTTTTGATAGTTAAATCAAAGCATCTTAGTATATATTAAGGCTTTTCATACTTAAAGTATTAATTTATGCTTTTTAGTAGTTTTTATTACATTTTATATATCTAAATAAGGTTACATGGTCTTGTAGGTCAAGTCGAGAGCTAAATATGCTTATTCGGACCAAAATTGATACCTATGTCGCGACACCAAGATACTGATACAGAAGCAAAAAACAAGTTTTGGAGTGAAACTGCCCTCAATGTCACGACACGGCCCTTCGATGTCGCGACATCTAACTCTAATGTTGCAACACTGCAGACCTGTGTTGCAACCAAGCCCCTACACAGCTAAAAAATTCCAACTTTAATTACATTTTAGAGGGAAAATAGGTGTATTTATCCTAGTCAAACTCTAAGGACTTCAAAGATAATTTAGGCACTTTAATATTCCAAGTTGGGCCTATATAAAGGCCATTATAATCTTGTTAAACGCAAAAATTTTTTAGGGTTCGATTCTTAGGTTTTTCTTTCATTCCTAGTTTTCACATAGGTTAATTTATGTTCTTAAAATTTGAAAATCCTATTTCATAGTGAGACTTCCGCAATGGGAGATTGTTCCGAAACCATGCTTTCATCGATAAATCCATGAGCATGTCTTTTCTTTATTCTCTTTTTTATATTTATTTCTTTACCATTTTTAGATGAATTTTTGTGTAAAGATTAGAATCATTTTATGATTTCTACATATTTTGCATGTTTCAATTGCTTAAACTTAATTAATTGATTGAATGATACAGTTTTTTAGCGAATCAGCTGTTTGGGAGAGGAAGAACTTAAACCCTAGGCTTGACAACCCTAGGATGTCATTTAAATGGAATTAACTCAAAATTGGTATGGCCTATACGAGAACACCTTAACCCCAAACTTTTTCTAGACTGTGAGGTCGGAAGATAAGTAGTCCTTACTAACTTGTTATTTTAGTGGAAGATCGAAAGATCCTGCTAAGGTATCGACTAGTTTATTGCTTAAAACATACATCAATAATTAATTAGGTAAAACAATTGGATCTAGGCTAAAAGGAACTTGCATAGTCAAAATAAGAAATAGGAAAAGCCTATACAGGAACCTAGGAGTAGATTTAGGTTTAGTTAAATTTATTTAGTTTCTTATTATCATTGTCACTTTCCTTCTTGATTAACACTACTAATTCGTGATTTGAGTAGATTAGTAATTATTTCCCATAATTGGCTTGATAACATTTTTTCCCAAACTACAATCCTTTGGGTACGATCATCAGAATACTTACCAAGTGTTTCATTGTAAAAAAACTATATTATAACCTGACCCGTATACTTGCAGACACCCCTCAAATCTACATCTTTAGTTGTAGTATTCACACTCTGGACATTGGTACATCCAGAGGCAGTTAATTAGCTTTGAAAAATATTCACAAAGAAAATCATTAGTAGTACCAAAGATAATGTCATCAACATAGATTTGTACTACTAAAAAATCTGTCTTTTCTTTTAATAAAAAGTGTTTTGTCAACTTTCCCTTTACAAAAACCTTTTTCAACTAGAAAATTTGATAATCTTCCATACCAAGCTCTAGGAACTTGTTTTAAACCATAAAGGCTTTTGAAAGTTTGAAAACATGATTTGGAAATTTTAAATCTTCAAAATTGGGTGGTTTTTCAACATACACTTCACTTATAAAACCATTTAGAAAAGCATTTTTAACATTCATTTGATATAATTTGAAATTATTAAAGTAAGCAAAAGCTAAAAGCATTCTATTGGCTTCCATTCTAGCTACGAGAGCATAAGTCTCATTTTAATCTATTGCTTCCTCTTGAATGTAACCTTGAGCAACAAGCTTAGCTTTATTCCTCACTATGTTACCACTCTCATCTATCTTGTTCCTAAAAACCCATTTACTTCCTATAGTTGATTTATCACAAGGTCTTTCAACTAAGGTTTATACTTTACTTCTCTTAAATTAATTTAACTTTTCTTGCATAACCAATATTCACTATTCATCATTTAATGTTTCTTTGATATTTTTAGCTTAATGTAACAACTCGTTTTTAGTGGTGTCAGAAACAGTGGTTTTGGGACCACAATTCCGACATGTAAGTCCATAAATATCAATTATCTAATATTTATGAAGTTGTTTAAGTGTCATATTAATTTTTGGTTTAGTAATTTCTTCATTTGTTTAGTTAATTAAGGGAAAGAGACTAAATCCGTAAAGTCTATCACTATTGATTTTTAGTTCTTAAAATGATTAGTTAGATTGGAAACAAGGCCTTAAGTGGAAATTAGACCACCTTGATAGTTGGTGGACAATATTAAGCTATTTAAGCTTAAGTAATTAAATTTTTATGTTTAAAATTAAACATTAAAATAAGAAAAAAAAAAGATGATAAGAACATGGAAAGAAAGAGAAAATACTTTGTCATCTTCTTCAATTGAGTGAGTTTTTCAGGTCATTTTCTTGTAATTTTTTATATTTTTAGAATCTCGGGAGCTTGATTTAGCTAACTTGGGGATTATTTTGCGAAACTGTTAATGTTTGTTAAAGTTTCCATTGATGTTTTCTTGAAGCTTTTGTGGTTATTTGGTTAGTTTGAAGGCTTAGATATGTTAATGGACTAGTTTCTAAAGTAAAAGTTGTTAGTTTTGAACTTAGGGACTAAAGTGCAATGAGTTCAAAATGTGTGTGAATATTCTAAATTTTTGTGGTCTATTGGATTGTTGGAGGATTTAATTGATACCGATTTCGAAATCGAAGCTCAAATTTGAAAATTATATTAGTTTAGGTTTTATGGACTAAATTGTGATAAATACAATAATTTGGAGATATGTTGTAAAATTAGAATTTTAACTATTATATTGTGTTCATATGCTATTTTATATTATTATAATTGGTTACTTGAAAAAAATTATGAATTAGATCAAGAAATTCAATAATCGGTGGACGTACGAGGAAAAGGAAAATTTGCTGACTAGTCCTTGTTAGTTAAACCGCTACGGTTTCGGTAGGTAAGTTCATACAATATAATTTAAATTGTTTATACTAATGTGCTATATTTTAGTGGTTGATATTGATTGTTGGTGAATTGGAAATTGTTTTACAATGAGAGATAAGTCCCGTTGAAATTAGTGAAATCCTCATATACAGGGTAGTGAGTTTTGCCCAAGTTTCGAGATCCTACATATGTTACAAACTCGAGAATATAGAAATGTTACACCCTAGCCAGACTATTTATCGTTTAGGTTTAACCCTAACGGGTAACTAGGCACTATTATTTTCACTTGTATATTGAGATCTTTTACGAATTTTCATTGGGTAGAATTGCTATTGAAGTTTTAGAGATATGCCATTTGAGATTGGCTAAATGACTAATATGTTTTGATTATGAGATCAAAGTTCGCTTGCTTGGAAATGAAAATGTTTATGGTTATTTATGTGTATCAGCTCAACACCTTATATATTGATGATGTTTATTTTTATTTCATAATGAACTTGTATATGATAAGAATATAAGGTAAGTGAATGTTTATATTCTATAAGCTTACAAAGTATTTTATATACTTATTCGTGTTACACTTCTCTGTAAATTTTGAATGTCCGAAACGTCTCAATAGGATTAGCGAAAAGCTCACACTTACTGTCACTTGAATCGATAGAATTTTGTAGTTTGAAAGTTAGTTACTTGTGGCATGTATATAGGATGCTTACTTTGCAAGTTACTGATCATGTTTTGGTGCTTTGGTTGTGTACAAGATTATAAGAAACCTTGATGTATTAGGTGCATGGTACCTATTTGATATTTTACTAAGTTAATGATGTTAGCCAATATTTGAATGGTATTATGTGTATGTTTAGGTATTAGCATAACTTGATAATGAATATTGGTAATTGTTGATGTCGAGACCTTTTTTTTTTAAAAAAAAAAAGGGGAACAAGGGTATTTTGAATTTTGAAAACGGGAGTCGCCACCAACCTTTTTCAGTGTGATTGGATCACCTTATAAAAAATTTTGGTCTATGAAATTATGAGAAAATAGGTTCGGGAGTCGGTTATGCGCAAGGAAGGATTAGCACCCTCGCAGCCCCCAAAATCGGTACCAAATTGAATAGTTTTGTGTCTTAATGTCAAAAGTTTGAAATAATTTAGAAATAAGATCTCTCTTTAAAACATAATAATTTGAGTAAAAAAAATCAAGATTCCTTAGCTCCAAAAGAGTACAAACATCACATCTAGTATGATTGGACACGATATTCTTAAGCTTTCATAACTGAAATCATCTCGTGTTTTATAAAACCTATTTAAAAGGATATCTTTAGACATTTAGACAAACGGGAAATCGCAAACCAGCATGTTAGGGCACTTCTTCCCGAATTCCTAAATACCAAAACATTGCCTCATTTTTAAAATTTTTAGATTAAATAAAATAATTTTTTAAAAAAAATAATGATGCATTTAACATAATACGATATCAATACTAAACAATATAAACTACATACTTTAACACTTCATACAAATATAATATAGCAAATGATGAATGATGACATAAATTATAATATACATTATCATTTCATGCAGATATAATCATAGAAAACAATGAAAATAACATAATACATACATAATAATATTTCATGCAAAATATAACATAGAAAACAATGAATCTAACAATATATAAATTACATAATATATATCAATTTTTTATGGAAATATAACTTAAAACAACATAAATAATCAATTTTTATGCAAATATGGTAAACAATAAATATAAAAATAACAAATAGGTGGTGAGATATCATTACCATTTTAAAACAATATTAAGTAAATACAAAAATAAATAAACAAAATTATGAACATATAAATCAAAAATAAAGATAAGAAAATAAATACAATTTTTTTTTTTTTAAAAATAGATGAAGTATTTAATAAAATATTTAAAACAAAGTATAAATGATGAAGGTGAGTTTTTTAGAGATGATTAATATATATATATACAAAATGATATATAACTTAATATACTTGTAAAAATAATAATATGTTAAATTGGAACAAAATTTTGTAGTAAATTTTAAAATATTAGACATTAAATATATAATAACAATATATGTATTAGTTTATAATAATTTACAAATTTTAATTTTTATATACTAATAAATAATAAATAATGAAATAATATATATAATAAAAAGAAGATAATATAGGAATAATATATAATAAAATATGATATGTAATAAAATATATAAATAAAATGCATAATGAAATATAAATAATATGATAAAATAACATATAAAAATAATATATACTATTTTTATATATAACTAAAAAATAAATAATACATATAGTATTTAAAATAAATTAAATATATAAAAAGGATTAAAATTTTAATTTAATTAAAGAATTTAGGGTTAATTACAAATAAATAGAAAAATTTGGGCCTAATTGAAACACGCGCTAAAAGTCGAGGGACTCACTGGGTAATTCGACCCTAATCCCAAAACGACGTCGTCCCGAAATAGGCTTTATAATGGCCATTAGGACTAAATTGAAACAAAAATAAAAGGTTAGGGCCAAATTTTAATAAAAATAAAATGAAATTGTAAATATTAAAAATGCAGAAGGATCAATTGGGCAATTAGCCCTTTTACTAAAAACGCGCGGATCCTCCCCGGGTCACGGGTCAATGCGCGGATCCTTCACTTAAACGGTGTTGTTTTAATGCTTAATGAACTAAGCAAAACGACGCCGTTTTTGTAATGCTATATATGTCAAATTTTATCCCAGAATTCATTTTACAATCAGTTTTCTAAAAAAAAAAAAACCTAAAATCCTCTGAAAGAGGAGAAGAGAGGAGCCCTCTAGCTCCGGCCTCCGGCCACTGGGCACACGCGCACACGCGCCGCCGTACACGGTGATTGGAAGGCTAAAAGCCTTCGTTTTTCCGGGCAAACCACGGGTAAACTTTTCCTTTTTTAATACTTAACAGTTTTTTAGGAAAAAAACGATTTATATATGTTGAACAGAGATATAAACTACAAACAAATATGTAACTAAATCACCTTTCTCAGAAAACAAACTACTATTATTTCTTTCTTCTGTGTATATATGCGTGTATCTCTCTATCTATATGTGTATTAATCGTTTGCCTCCCCCCCCCATTACAGTGAAAATTTTCGGCTTTTATAGCCTCTGTTTTCTAAGTACAAATTTGGTGTCTTTTCTGTTCGATTCCTTGCCATATTTGCTATGTTTTCTTTCCCCTTTTGCAGGTGATGACGAGGAGACTAGCGATGATCGGGCATTGATGATGGCACACTGGCGTTGATTCATACGCTGATCACGGCGTGATACGGAGCCTGGAATCACGGCACTTATGGAGGCGACGATGGAGGGTGACGGTTGGAGTGCTTGCGGCGCCTAGGGTTTCTAAAACCCTAGGTCTTCTGCCCTTAGTTTACGGTTTGGGCCTCTTGGGCCCATATGTTTTTTTGGTTGAGGGTGTAATGGGTACTTGGGTTCTTAGGCTAATTGGGTCTTCGGTCATCAGGTCTTTAGGCCCGTTTATTGTAAACTGGACATTACAGACATTAAATTTATTTTATTATTTTTTATTGTTTTATTCTATTTCACGGGCCCTGGCAAATTTGGGCTATTACAGCTGATGTTTGGAATGATTGACTTGAATGGTATAAAATGGTTAAAAGCATGGTTAAATAAGGTCTGCTTAACTTGTGAAAATAGGTACTCATGTTTAGGTTGGTTTATGCTAGCATTTGAAACTTGGTAATAATTGATGATTTTGACATTTGGTATTTCTTGTTGATTTGGTGAATGTATAAGGATGGAAGGTTAGTTTTGTTTTGGTTTGTTAAATGCCTAAATGGGTTATGTTTTAAAGTTTGAATTGTGGTGCCAATGAGGGCATATTAGTTGAATGTTATTTATTATATTTTGACATGCTTTGATGTATTTTAGATAGGTATAATTTATGGTAATTGCATGGCTTATGATCTAAGAAATTGTATGTTAAATAACTTAGTTTTGAAGGCATGTTTAAGTGCACACGGCTTGTGACTATTGGGAAATGTGCTCATATTACAATAAACAGGTAAATGTTTTCTATTTATTTGAACGATTAATAAATAAATAAAGTTAATTTCAAGTTTCACTATTTTTTCATTTGTATTTATGTCTTTTATATTTTGCATGCATAGCGAAATTGTAACAAGCAAATATTAGCTCATTAATTGTCTAAAGTTCAAACTGAAGGTAAGTGGCTTGTAAAGAATGTTTACATTGTGAGAAAGACAATTTACTTCAGTAGATAATCTATATGAGTTCGTAATCCCGTAAAAGAATTAAAATGAGCATTTGATTCAAATACTGAGAAGGATTATTATATCGTTTACAATTCCAATTGGGAAGATGGCTAGTCTTGGCTATCAGAGCAATTGACTCCATGAGTAGAGACAGATGTATTCATTAGTGGAATGATACATAAGACTGGACCTAAGATGAATTAATTTTGAATCTATTTGTGAATTAATTCACTTATGATGTTCATAGTATGATTTACCTAAATCCCGAGTTAGTCACTTACCACTTGTATGCAACTCATGTGCTTTGATATAAGTGGAAACTTATACTCCAAAGATGATCGAACCCATAGCTGGTATTTTGGGTACATAACTTGTGTATGGCATGGATTTACTAGCAACAATGGAATTCATAGCTCAATTAAAGAGTTAATTATATCCTGTCATTGACATTGTGTGGATTGATAAATATGGAAGGTGGCCACAGGTTTCTTGTTCTTGAACAAGCAATTTTTCACAGCCATTTGTTGACAGTGATCATATTAATCATTAAGAAGACACAATGATGACAATGAGATAAAATAGGATTGTATTGAGTGAACAGATTTAACTCAAAAGAATCAAGGATATCATATGAGTGTAACACACACATGTCGAGGCCATTGGACAAAGTAATTGGATAAATTGCTTTCGTAAAGAGTATACAATAAGGAGTTTTCAATCATGGTACTTCTTGTGGACTGACTCCATGATTAAGTAATTGTGAATTATCGAAACGATGCTTATGGACATAATTGCAATCACTAGAGCCTAATGTATTTGTCTGATTGGTCCCTCCACTAGCTCAACAAAAGCTCAATTGGACTGCATTTGAATCAGAAGCAAATTCTATGACTTTGGGAATAATTTAATTGAACCGGTTTATTCAATGTGGAAATAAATTAGATGGTCGTGAGAATTGTTCAACTAGAGAATTTGACTAAAGAATTTTGTTGAAAAATTAATTTGGAAAATCTAAGTGATTTTTGGAAAAATTAATTTTTATCAAATAAAATTAAATTAATCAAATCAATTAAAATTAATATGATATTTTTGCAAGATAATTTTCAAGTCAGACAATTGGCTAAATAGGTAATTGAACTTGGAAATTGGACTAGATATCGTAAATTGGGCTTGGGAGCCCAAAATCGAGACCAAGACCCAAAAACTGGTCAAATCGAGTCCGGTATGTGAAACCTAGCCGACAGTCCAACCGATGGCTAGATTGGACTGGTTGGGTCGTCATTGACCCGAACCAAACAAACAGTAGCCGAACTAGCTAGGGGTGTCGTAAGGGTGTTGCACCAACATCCTAGTGGCCGGCATTGGTTGGTCGTCAATGGTAGAGTAGTGGAAGAGTTATACTAGAGTAGTGGAAGAGTTATACTCCTACTGGGACTCTACTAGAGAATTTGATTTCAGATTAACTATTTCAAAAATAATATTATTTTAATAGTTTAATATTAAATTTAATTTAATATTTATCTTAATAATATTTTATTAATTTAATATTAAAGTTATTATCTTAATATTAAATTTAATTTAATATTTATCTTGTATATAAACATTCTATTATTTTAATAAGATTTAATATTAAATTTAATCTAATATTTATCTTGATTAATATTATATTAATTTAATGTTAAAGTGACTAAATTTAATCATAGTTGAACTCTCTAAACTCTCCCTATATAAAGAGAGTCCTGGGTCATTATTTACACACACTTGAATTCAAGAGAAAGTTGTAGAGAGAATTCTCTGAAAAGATTATTCCAAAAAATTTCTAGAGATATTTTTTTGATTTACAACTTCATCCAAAAGTTTAGAGAAATTGTAAAATTACCCCACTGGTAATTTTTGTGAAAAATTTTCTAATTCGAAGTGAGCCCACACACAACGATGTGAGCTTGAAGATAGTAGAAAAGACTACTTGGTCGAAGCGCTCATCCTAGACGAATCGAAAATGTACAATTTTTATTAAGTGTTTATTACTTTAGATATCACAACCAAGATCTTGTTTTGGAAAATTTTTTAAAACTCTGGTTTTTCCCTAAATTTATTTTCCGTTATGTTTTCCAAACTCATTTTTTCAACAGTGACACGATTTGCCACATGGCCATGTGTCAGACACGGATGCATGACTTAACAATGTGACATGTTAATTTAGGTGCAAGATGGTTCACATAGCCATAGTTTGTTACACGGTCATGCGGCCCTTTATCACATGGCATCATATTGTTACACAGTTTGAGGACACAGGCGTATGACCTTACACCGAACAGCCTCAGGCTATCACACGGCCTAGCCATATTGCCATGTGACCCATGTTTTATATTTTTTCCATATTTTTCTTAGATGTTTCAAATTAGTCCCTATTTCATTCCGAATTGTTTTAAAACTTCTGTAAGCTCAATTTAATCCCTATTATATATTAATATCATGTTTTTTTATTACATGTTTAATGAATAATTTTATTTAAACAAAATTTGAACTATGATAGCTTGTTTTTATTCTATTTTGAATGGTAGTATTTCATAACCCTAATCTGGTGACGGAGACGGGTAAGGGGTGTTACACTTAATGCATGAGATAAATGCAACATAATTACAAGTATATCTAAGAGAAGATCTAGTAGTTACCCCTTTGGATGGATCTCCCAAAATCTTACCATCCTTCACACAGTTTTATTCCCTTAGATGATTGACTTCTCTTTCCTCTAATGTAAGCTCCTTTAGAGCATCTTGAGTTTGTTCTTGTGTCTTCTCACTTGATGATTGATCCACTTTCATATTATCATTAAAAAATTATGCACCATCATCATCAACAACTGCACAATATTCCTATCTAAAAATAGGGTTAGAGCAATCAAAAACAACATTTATAGACTCTTCTACTACTAAAGTTCTTTTGTTAAAGACTCGATAATCTTTAGAATTTAAAGAATAACCAAGAAAATTTCATTCATCAATTTTTGCATCAAATTTTCCAAGATTATTTTTTCTATTATTTAGAACAAAACACTTACATCCAAAAGGATGAAAATAGCTAATGTTAGGCTTTTTATTTTTAAAAAGTTTATATGGAGTTTTCTTTAAAATAGGTCTAATCATTACTCGATTTACAATATAACATGTAGCATTTGTGGCTTCCGCCTAAAAATACTTTGGCAAGTTGTTTTCACAATGCATGGTTCTAGCCATTTCTTCTAAAGTTATATTTTTCCTCTCAACAACATTTTGTTGATGGATTCTAGGTGTAGAAAATTTATGGCTAATACCATTTGAGATGCAAAAATTTTCAAAACCAAGATTTTGAAATTTGGTTCTATGGTCACTTCTAAAACTAGTGATAGAGTAACAGTTTTCATTTTGATTAATTTTTGAAAATGTGATGAATTTCTCTAAAGCTTCATCTTTAGTACTTAATAAAAGAACCCAAGTAAATCTAGAGTAGTCATCAAAAAGCACAAATTCATATTGTTTTTGACCCAAGTAAATCTAGAATAGGTCCAAAAAGATCTATGTGAATTAGTTGTAAGACTCTACTAGTAGATACATCATTAATATGTTTAAAAGAGACTCTTTTATGTTTATCTTTATTTCATGCATCACAAACTTTATCTAAATCAAAATTAGTTTTTGGTAAACCTCTTACTAAGTCATTTTTAGCTAATTTATACAATATGTTTATTCTAGCATGTCCTATTTTCCTATGTCATAACCAAGAAGTGTTTTCATTCTTGGTTATGAGACAAACATTTGAATTATGTAAGTCATCTAGATGCACCATATATATGTTTCCTATCCTATGACCTGCAAGCATAATCTTATTAGATACAATGTCAAAAACTTTACAACCATTTGACTCAAAAATGACATTGAGACCTTTATCGCACAATTGACTATACTTAAGAGATTGTGCTTAAGATTGTTAACATATAAGACATTTTCAATAAAGGTTGAAGAGTTTTTACCAATAGAGTCAATTCCTTCAATGAGTCCTTTGGAGTTGTCACCAAATGTAACTTATCCTCTACTTTTTGGCTTTAAATCGATAAAATGGCTCTTATCACCAGTCATATGTCTTGAGCATTCACTATCAAGGTACCATGAATTTGTGCTTGAACTGTCCACCTTGAAGCACTACTCCTTTCCCTACAAACATAGAACTAAATTTTGATTTTTGGTACCCAAATTCTTTTTGGTCCATAAACATTAGCTCTTAAAATCCTTGCCCCTTCAGTTATCTATTTTGAAAGAGCTTCATTGTATAAAGTAACATTAAATCCTTTAAGGACCTATATACTCTCACCAAGTTTTCCCTTATAAAATCATGAGGGACTTTTATGTTTATAAAACTTTGTTAGAGTAAACTTTTGAACTCTTAAGCAACTCAAGTTGCTTTTCATGATCTTCATAAACTTTTAAAAGTAGATTATGCAAGCCTAAATTCTTTTTTATCAAAATCATTAATGATTTCTTACATGTCATTAATTTTACTTTCAAGTTCATGCTTGGGTTTGGAGACTGAATCATTTTCATCTTTTAATTTTGAAATATTTTTCTTATATTTTGAAACCATTAATTCACCTCCAAGCCTAGTTCATCATAGGCATCTTGCAACTTATCAAAAGAATAAGGAATTGAACAAGATGAGTAAGAAGGTACCTTTGATTCTTCAATAACTATAAGGCAAAGATTTGATACTTCATGCTCTTCATCATTGGAGGAGTCCTCATCACCACTCCATGTACCAACATTAGCCTTGTGCTTTTGTTTGCTAGACCCCTTCTTCTTTCATTAGGGACAATTGAATTTGATGTGTCCCAGATTTTTCACTCACAGCAAATGATAGGATCATTTTTTTATAGATTCAAGCTTCAACCCTTTTTTATTTTGGAATCTTCTCCCTTTGTTGGACCTCATGAACCTCTTGAATCTTTTAGCAAATATGGTCATCTCTTTATCTTCATCCACATCATCACTTGATTCACTTCTTCAATAGTTGTGGATTTGAGAGCTACACTAACCCTCTTTTTTCTTAACCTTTTATTCTTTAACCCCTTCTTTGATTCTCATCTATGAGTGAGCAAAGAACCAATCAACTCATCAAGTGAAAATGTTTCCAAGTTCTTTACTTTTTCTATGGCTACCACTTTAGCTTTCCATGATTTTGGTAAGCTTCAAAGTATTTTTCTCCTCACTTCTTCATTGGGATAAGTCTTCTCATATGACTTGAACCCATTAATAATAATTGTGAACCGATTGAACATAGTTTTGATATCTTCCTCAAGCTTCATCTTGAATGTTTCGTAATTGAGTGTGAGAATTCCAACCTTCAACTTCTTAACTTGGCTTGTTCCTTCAAGAGTGACTTCCAATTCATCCCAAATTTCCTTGGCATGGGGATATGATGGTACCCTACTATATTCTTCTCGACCAAGTGCAAAAAATAAAGTGTGCATTACCTTGGAATTTAATTGAATGCTCCTTCTATCATCTTCATTCCACTTCTTGCTTTTTGGCACCAAAAGCTCTCCTTCTTGTTTTTGAGGGATGAAGGACCATTCATGATAATGTCCCAAGTCGTAAGATCATTTTCTTAAATGAAAAACTCATACTCATCTTCTAATAAGAGTAATTGGCTCCATTAAAGTATGGATGTTTAGAGATAGATTGGGATTCACCATAGAAAATTAACCCAGAAGTGGACATCATCTTGTGTAGATTGATTTGACGAATGCTGAGCAACCTCAATGATCTTCTCTTGGTTGATAGATTATCTTTAGAGACTAGCTCTGATCTTAATTGTTAGCTCGAATAATCAATCTAAAATCGCCAAGAGGGGGTGAATTGGCTTTTTAAAAAATGTGGAAACTTTAAAGAAAATATAGAACAAATGAATCCAATGATTTAAAGTGGTTCAGCCCCAACTGCTTACTCCACTACCTTAGCTTTCCACTACTAAAGATTTTCTCAAAATCACTAATTTGACTAACCTTTGAGGACAAGGTTTAACATTACAAATCCCTTAAGGTTTCTACCAAAAACTTAAGATAAACCTTCTCAAAGAGTGTTACAAACAAGCAAACTAAGAATTAATCCTTACAATATTAGATTGTTTCCCAATTTAGCACAAATGAAATAATAAAACACTTTACCTGAAAAAACAACAATGCAAGCTCACAAGTGTGCACAATAAATGTATGAAAATTTTATGCACAAAGGTTGACTGATTGAAATTTTTGCTTGGATAATCTCTCCTATTGTTGTAGACTTTTTGGAGGCTAGTATTAGACCTGTTCATTAGTCAGGCTAGGCCGAGAAGGCTCACCCAATAAGTGGGAGTGTTTAGATAAAAATATATGCCCAAAAAATGGGCTTGAGAAAAAAAATAAGGCATGTTAGGAAACGGGTCAAGCCCCAAGTAAGGCTTTTTTGCCCAAGCCCGGCCTGGCCCGAGTATGCAAAAAAAACTATTTTTTTTACTATTTTCTTACTTTTTTACTGTTTTGTTGTTATTTTCTTTTTTTTCACTATTTTGCTACCATTTCACTATTATGTTGATATTATTTTGTTGTTATTGTTTGGATATTGTATAACTCTTATTTTATTGTTAATTTTGTTACTATTTTAGAGGCAATTTGCTTGTTAAGTTGCATCTATCTTAGTGTTATTTAAGTATACATATTTTTTAAATTTATTTTCAATTTGTTAGGAAACATTTACTTTAATGTTTTTAGTATTTTTGATGTATTATATTTTTAAAAAATTTATATAAAAAATTTAATATGGGCAGGAAGAGTTGGGCCCGAGTTTTAACATTTTTATCCGGGCCAAGCTTGGGCAAAATTTTAGACCTATTTTTCGAGCTGAGCTCGAGCCTAGCAATGGACCTAAAATTTTGGTTGGGCCCGGCCCGGCCCATGAGCACCTCTAGATGGTATTTATACCCTTTAATTGATTTTCGACTGCTATGGCTATTGGAATATTGAATAGAGCCATTGGAGATAAAAATATCAATGCATTAATGTCACCTACAACAACAAGTATCGATATTTTTTTATAAGTATCGATACTATAAGCATTTATAGCATAATTTAGTGATGATTGGAGCCATAAATAACGATACCAAGGGAATTTTATGGATACCAAATATAAGGTATCAATATTGTGGCGATACTTTATAAATCTTTTGGAAGTAAGATTGCCAATTTTGTATTGATACTGAAAAATGTATCGATAAAAAAGTAAGATTGCCAATTTTGTATTGATACTGAAAAATGTATCGATAAAAATATACCACTACCAATACTTGAAGAAATTTATCGATACCCAACAAAATGTATCGATATGGTATCGGTACTTGATAAAAACTTTGAAAAATGGAATGTCATTTTCGTGTCGATACTGAAAAATGTATCAATAAAATTTTGAATCTATCAATACTCAACAAAATTTATCGATACTTGATACAAACTATCGATACTGGATCGATAATTTTTGGCCTGGAGCAGTTTTCACAAGTTTGAAAATTATTTAACTAACTTGGCCTTAAAATATTTTCTAGTATGAGTTCAACAATTTTTCTTTTTAGATATCATTTGAAATGAATTTTTTGGCAAGTTTTGTTTAAAATGATTTTTATTCAAAACTTAATATTTGTTATATCAAAATAATTTCCTGAGTAAAGCTGGTCCAAAAATCTCCCTTTTTTTTTATAACAAAACATTTTGGTAAATTTGGTTTCGAATAAGTTTGCTCCCCCTCTCTAAAAATCAATTTCAACTTAAGGCTTAGAAAAATTTGTCGTTCATTATCAAAATTTGGCATTCATTTATAAATTGGTCATTCATTTTTAGTTAAAGGTGTAGTAGCCCAAATTTAACCGGGCTTGAACAGAGAAAAATAAATGGGCAAATAAATATTAATTAAAGTCCATTTACAAAGCACCAAAATACAACAAAGCCCAAACATTTAATCCGGTCGCTACCCGTGTACTCATTTACATCCAAAGCCCAATATCTAAACACTACTGGCCCAAATACTTAAAACCCAGCAACCCACTTACGCCCGTGACCCAATTACAGCTAACCCAACTAAACATTACAAGGCAGGCTAGCCCAAATTTAAAACAGCCCGAAGGGCCCAAAGGACTTAAGGGAAACCCTAGGGTTTCCTAAACACTGTGGCGCCACAATAGGTTCTAGAGGATTCGGGGAGCGTCTGTTCAGTCCCCGAAATCGAGGCCGCCATTAATGCACTGTCCCGAGGGCCTTCAATGCCCACCAGTGCCCCGGTCACCAGTTGTCCCTCTGTCCGGCCCCGAATCGCGCCACGAACAGCACGACCATCACCGAGATTTTTGGGGTACCTGCAAAATGGAAAAGGAAACACAGCAGATACGAAAAAGCACGGCAAGAAATAGGAAAGATTTTTATACCAAATTTGTATCGATTAACAGTGGCTATAAAGCCCGGATCTAAACATTGTAAAAAGGGGGGAGGAAAGTTTCTTTTGGGTTTAAAAGACGCATGTACAAACAGTATAGAAAAAAATAAAAACTCTCGGCAGATTCAAAGGTTTTATTGTTTTCATTCTCTATTATTTCCTTCTGTTTTTTTATTTTTTTATTTTTTTATTTTTTATTTTTATATATACCTGTATTTTTTAATATAACAGACAATTCAAAAACAGATTTGAAAATCAAAGGGAAAACAGTTCATTATAACAGACAATTCAAAAACAGATTTGAAAATCAAAGGGAAAACAGTTCATTTTTTAAGTTGTAATACACAAAAATATTTTTTAAAATAAAGAGGAGAAGTACTACCTATGTTTCGGCTGCCAGAGGAAGGATTTTTGGCCTTCCGACCGCCGTGCACGGCGGCACGTGGGCGTGTGGAGCGGTGGCCATCGGCCGTTGTTAGCACTCAGGCCAGAGGACTGGGGAGAGGGTTTCAGAGTTTTTTTGGTTTTTTTTTTAACGGGGTGTTAGAAATGAAATTTAAAATTAAATTTTAACTTATATAGGACCCAGGATCCGACCCGGAGGGTCCGCGTGTTTTAAGAAAATGGGATATTTATCCCTTTAGTCCTTCCGCCTTTTTCATCTTTTAAATTGAGTTTATTGCATTTTTTTAATTTCTGCCCACTATTTTTATTTTGGTTTCAGTTTGATCCCCGACCCTTTTAAACACAGAATTAAAACGCTGCCGTTTTGGGAATAGGGCATTTTGCCCAATGAGTCCCTTTCGTTTTACGCGTGTTTTAATTAGGACCTTAATTCAGCTTTATTTTTTTTAAATTTGCCCTATAATTTTACTGAACTTCAAATCTAACCCTATATATTTATTTTTATTATTATATATATTTTTATATTGTTATTTGTTTTATTTTTTTAATCTTATTTTTATATTATATATTATATAATTATTTTTTATATATATTATTTATATTATTATTATTTATTATATATTATTTTTAAAGAAATTATTATTTATATATTATTTATTATTTTTACATATATACTTTTATATTATATATATTATAATTATTTTATTATTTATTTTATATATTATTATGCCATTTTTATTATTATACATTGTTATCTATATATTATTATCATTAAAGGTTTTTAACTTTTATTATATACTCATTTTTATTTATATGTTAATAATTACTTTATTTATATTCTATTATTACACATTTTATATTATAATTTGTATAATACGTATATTTCATCATTAATTACTTATTTTATATTATTCTAAACTTATATTTATATATACATTATAATTACTTCATTATAAATATAAATTCTTTTACATATTTTATATTTTGTACATTATTTTTCCAAACCAATATACTTCATATTTTTATAATTATTATTCTTATAAATATATATTTTATATTATATTTTAAATTTATTATTAAACATCACATTTTTTATTATATGCTCATTCTATTTAACAATTATTTATATTATACATATATTTTTAAAACTTATGTTTTTTATTATTATTATACAATATTTGTTTTTACTTTAGAATTAATGTATTATCGTTATGTTATGCATTTTATGTAATATCTTAGACTTTTATAATTTATTTTCAAATGCATATTTTTATATACATGTAAATTGATATATTGTATTATATGCATCATTTCATTTATTAATCCATTCATGTGTACATTAAATTATTGGATTGTATATTTTATATTTTATGAAGATTCTATTTATCCATTTTCTATGCATGTCATCTATTTTTACTCATACATATTTTACACATTAATATTTACCATGTTTTTTTTATTTATTATTTAATGTTTTATTTATGATATATTGTATAATTAGTGCATTTATTATGTTTTCTTTTTAGGTATATTCCTATTTGCTTAGCATGATTATTTTTATTATTCTATTTTTGCCCTCTATATATAGTGATTGCATTTGTATAAAGCGTTATAATATTTTGTAATATATGTTATTTGAATATTTATGTTTTGTAATACAAAATTGTCACTCTAAAAGGTCATTTGAAACAATATTTAAAAGTTTTATAAAAATAAAGGCAATGCTTGATGTTTGGAAACTTCGAGAAAGGTAGTGCCCTAACTTACTGGGTTGCGACTTTTCTCGTTGAATTCGAATAGTCAAGCACCCTTCTAAGTGATTTTGAGTTTTCAAAAATTAAACAATTATTTAGAGATTTCAAAACATAGTGTCCTAACTTACTGGATATGGCATTTTGTTGTTTCGAGATAGAAATTTTCGAAAAACGAGCTTAGTTTCGAAGGTTTTAAAATGTTGCGTCCTAACTTACTGGATGTGATGTTTTGGCTCATTTGAAATAAGTGAACCTTAATTTTCAAAGTTGAGACATTCTAATTAAAAGAGGTTTGCATCTTAAAACTTTCAAATTTCCGACATTAAAGACACTTGATAATCAATTAGGTACCAAATTTTGGGCGTTATGAGGGTGCTAACCCTTCCTCGTACGTAACCGACTCCCGAATCCATTTTCTCGACTTTCGTAGACCAAAATTAATGTTTTAAAACAAAACATTTTATAAGGTGATCCAATCACACCTAAAAAGATTGGTGGCGACTCCCGTTTTCATTTTTCTTAAAGTCAATTCCCATATTCCAAAACCCGATTTAAAAATGGTTTCGACAAAAGGCATTTTGAAAACTTGGTCACTAATTTTGTAATTTGGCACAGGCACAAATAATCAATCTTTCACCAAAATTTACCTTTCTTTTCTCCCCCTTTTTGTTATATCAAAAGGCAACAAGTAAAGCTTAAGAGAGAGATATTGTCAGTTCAATAAAAGGAAGCGATTGAGAAAATTGGAAATACCATGTAAATAAAAACTTCGAAGTATTTAAACATACTAGATAAACATTAAATGTAGTCATTCATAGTCATTGGAAACAAAGTCAAGCTAAACTAATGACGCAAATGAAAGATGTATAAGAATGCATATGCTAGTCTAATCCTCTTAAGGAGGAGACAGAAGTAGAGGATAATTACCCATAAATTCAACCATTTGATCCTTTTAATGATAACATCCTAGAGCCCAAACTATGAAATGCATTGTTAACCTCAACTTTAAAACCTTGAAATTCATCTCCCAAAGAATTAATGGCATAGAGGAGAGTGGGGGTCTCGACGAAAAAATCACTAGCTTGTGAAAACCCAACCAAAGGAGCAGGCTGAGGAAGAACATGCTCGAGAGGAGGAGGAAGAACCTCGTTGCGACCTCCTGACTGCGCCACTCTTGTGCACAGAAAAACAAATGATTTTTTAAAGCAAATTTAAAGAGTGATTTTACTACAAGCGTACAGATCTATTATAATATTTATAGTGTTACAATGGAACACCAAAGTATTCCAAGAATCGAACCCAAAAGAGTTGGCGATTTAGAAATTTCTATTCAAAAGTGCATGCAAGAAAGGAGTTTATCTAGCTACTCACTAATTGCTATAGTTTGATAAACAATTAATGAAGTTAATTAAAACTGATTACTTATCTAAGATAGAAAAGGACTAATTTGTAAATAACTCAAGATATAAAACTACTAAATACGATAATAGGCAGAGGATGGTTGGTTTCCATGTTGTTCATTAACCCTCGAATCAGGGATATAAATCGCTCACACTCCTAAATTGGCTTTATTTTACCTCTTGGTCTCAACTTTACTAACTTAGACAAATTAGTTTGGTTTATCTCTCGATCTCACCGACCAACCCGGGACTAAAGAATTTGTACCCACTAAGATATCCCCTCGGTCTCACTTATCTTGATATTCCCTTAGGATCGTCAATCCGAAGATTCTAAGTTTATTTATTTTAGTCCAATTTTGCGATTTAGTCCCCAAACTCAAAAACTAACCAAACAACATTTCCATCAACCAACCACCTAGGGTTTAGTTACCCATTACCATATTAAAGCTAACAAACATGAAAGAAACAACTATGGAAGCCATTAACTCAAACTTAAACAAAAAGATGAAAGCTTTGATTTTTAACATAATAAACTTAAATGAAAAGCAACTAACACAAAGATAAAGAAAATTGAACACTAAAGATGAAAGCTTTAACAAATGAAAAGAAAGAAAACTCAAATAACATTAACTCAAAGATTAAAGAGTGATTACAACTAAGTTTAAAGTCTTTAACATGTAAATAAAACTAAGCTACAGCAAAAACTAACTTAACTAACAACTATGAAACTAAGTAAAACTAGAAATAAATACAAACTAAAACCCTAAAACTATAGAGAAGAAAACTACTCTGCTCCTAAGCTAAAAGATGAAAGAAACCTTAAAACTAAATACCTTTCTAACCTAAAACTACAGCCTACTTTTTTCTCAGCCAAGATTTGCTTTTAATAGCTTATTTTTTACCCCAAAAATGTTACCTAAAGTGCCCTTAAACGTTGGCTTTTGATTAGTGCTTCAGGTGGACAAACTCTGCCCCTAATGTCATTTTTTGTCCCCACACGGCAGGGATATCGTGATACCCAGGTGAGGATATCGTGATGCCCTAGTCAGAATACACAGAGGGAGTTGTCACGAGGTGGGTATTGCGATACCCTAAGGGGATATTGCAATACCCCTATAGCATGGTCCCAAATCTTTTCCATTTCAAGTCTGTCAATGGTATGGCAATATCCTAGCTCTGATATCGCAATACCACTGTTATGGCTTGAATTCCACTCCATTTGGGCTACTTACATGTCTTTACAACACTCAAACACACATTAGTGTACCTAATAGCGCAATTGGCCATTTTGGTCAAAAAATGAGGGAAAAGAGGCGATTTCACAAATCTACTTGTAAAAATTAAAATTATGTAAAATTACTAAAAAAACACTAAAACTACTTGAAAATAAGCTCGTTAAGTGACAAACAAGGCCTAATTTAACACATCAATTTGTGGTAGATCACCTCCCTCAATTAATTAATTAATAATTCAAAAAACCATAAATTAATTTTCCAGGTTATTTTCATTTAGTGGGAAAACCACATTAGTTTTCGAACGTTTCTACTTCTCCAACTTTACCATCTCTATCCATTTTTGTTCCTTTGATTCAACGTGAAATTCATTTTTGGTTTCAACGAGCTAGCGGGAGGACCGATTAGACATATGCAATTAAGGCTCAAATGATTTATAATTAAGTTTCAGCTTTTCGCCTATTAATTATAATCTCATTTAATCACAAAGTCATTCCACTATAGTATTATGGTTGAGCTCTCCCTAATGACTTATCATTACGAAAGTAACTCGATCAATGCTCATCCAATGACTTTGTCATAAGTGTGTTACCCTCATAAGATATCCTTAATCTCTTTGAGATAAATCCACTCTCCCAATATGATCTTATTTTATCTCATGGTAACCATTACATCTTCTTTCATGAAAGGCCAATACTATCAAATAGTAATCAAGTCATTCATCAGAAAGATGAATGACTCATAGTCATGTTTACTTTTCATCTATCATGTAATGCCAATGAGAGGGTATCATTTACCCATATCTCGGGCTATTAATTTTACTGTTGTGAATGCCGCTACAAATTGCAGAAGTTGTATACCTAACGCACCAACTTTCGGTTCCTTATCTATTTGAACTCAAGCTTTCACTTACATCAAAGTATATGAGTCATGCATAGATAGTTCATCATCCACTCATGATTAAGGTATGTTACACTTTGAACGTCAAAAGTGAATAAATCCATAAACAAATTTAGAATATATTCTTCTTGGGCCCAATTCAATGTACTGTCAGTCCAGTCAATCACATCTGTATCTCTATCTTCTGGGAGTCATCCGCTTCAATGTCCAAGACAAGGCATCTCCCTAACTGGACTTGATAGATGACATATTAGTCTTTCAATCGATTTTCTCATTTTCGATTAGACTAATAACACGTTTAGATTCGCCTACTAATAAAAGTTGTGCTTTCGTATTACGATCCGGCCACGTTATATTGCTTACTATTCGTTTAACATTAGACAACCAGTGAGCCAATATTTGCTTCTATTTTGCTTTGCCTGCAAAAACCAGATGAGAACATTATATAAAGGATATTAATGTAATCCATGAAATATTTTATTAATCAATCTATTCGAAAAAAGTACATGTTTACAAACGAATATACTACACTTATGGCACTATATCTAACATTATTTTCATTATATCTATGCTTAAACATAAGTTAAGATTTTGGTGGAAATTAGCATGCATGGCTAGTAAATGTGATTAAATTGAAATGAAATAAGCTAAGTGATTGGTGTTATATTTTTTTGTTTGTAACTAGAATATTGGCAAAGATCATTAAATGTATGTGTAATTCATGTCCAGATTCAATCGACGAAATTCAGAAATTGATATATGACTGTTACAAGTTATGAATATATACACATGTTGATCGATGTCCATGTGAACTTAGTAAAAATATAGGATACAATTGGCATGTCAATAGGGTCATATACGCGCCTCCGTAACACTCTATACCCAGCCCGGTCATCGAGCTCGGGTAATAGGATGCTTTACCTAATGTTACAAGTTCACACACATTCCATTCAGTCTCAAATACATACAACCATCGTAACTTTCAAATATTTAGAGGAGTAAAAAGTCTTAAACACTTTAGACAACATTTAAAAATAATTTAAAAACATGCTTACACTACAGCAAAACTGACTTTTAGCGGTGTTTTATTAGGCCTTTACTAAAACTATTGGCGGCTTTTTTACAAGCGCCGCAAAAAACGCTGCTAAAGAACATGACTTTAGTGGCGCGTTTGCCACAAACGCCGCTAAAGAGCATAACCTTTAGCGACGCTTTTCCCACAAACGCCGCTAAAGAGCATGACCTTTAGCAGCACTTTTCCCACAAACGTCGCTAAAGAGCATGACCTTTAGCGACGCTTTTCCCACAAACACTGCTAAAGAACAACTTTTAGCGGCGTTCATGACCTTTAGCGGCGCTTTTCCCAAAAAACGCCGCTAAAGGTCATGAAATTTAAAAAAAATATTATAAGATATTATAAAGGTCATGAAAAATATAAAAAAATTAAAATTCATTATCATAATATTGAGAAGAATAATAATATCCATGATATAAATATATATCCCATCAAACAAAAAGTCGATCAATAACAATCAAACAAAATACCGCACTTATCATACTACACCAAAAATCTAACAAAATACAAATAGAACAAAATAATGATAGAATGCATACTTTAAGATTAGCAGTTAGCTCAAACAAGTCGTCACTATGCATGAATTTAGCTAATTTTGGACCATGCATCCAACAAAAAATCAAACCTGCAACAATGGTGTTTGAGATGAACCGGACTCTGGCCTCCAAGGTGGAGCAAAAGTTGTGAGGGCTTGGCAGTTGAGTGGATGTACTAGTAATAGATAAATTTTCTATTCCAGAGGCACCACTAACTTCCGTTTGATTATAATAATCAACCCATTGCTTGTAATGCTGCTAATAATGCAAAGAATTTGCACCTACATTACCATCGGCATAAGTCCCACTTGAATCTTGAGTATAGTTTGAACACTACTAAGTAGTATAATTTGCATAATTGCTCCCATTCCATGTGGTAGTCTGATTAGTGTAACTACTGCTTGGGTAACCTCCAGCTATTTGATAATCACCAGGATTGTAGTAAGTGTTTGACTAACTTGTAGGCCCAGCATAAGAAGGCAAATGAATGACATACCAGTTCTGAGAAAAAAGAAACAAAAGTTAATCAATGACATATGAAGGCAAGAACCAACCAAAATAACAGAATCATATTCCAGTTATTATGAAAGTAGATAACTTATCTAAGATAAGGTTCTTCTAAATTCAAAACCCTAAGTCAGATTAATAATAAAATATGCAATTAACAAGTCAACATTAACGCCACATATAACATCAAATTGCACAACTTAATATACTCAATACATTATCATAAATAACATAAGATTGAACAATGAATTTAACACAATCGAATAGATCAATTTTAAGCTCATTAACGGTTAATTTAGCATGTTAACAACATATAAATGTTTTTCATTTACAGCATGGTTTAATCAACTTCAAGCAGCAAATTAAATGCTGCAAATTTCCAGCATTCAAAATCATATATGGACAACATTAATATGACATTTTCGAGCACCTTAAAGACAAATTTGGAAATTTTGAAGAACCATTTGAACAACCACATTCGAACATCTTAAAGACAACTAAATTTTGTCTTGTTTTGGACAACCTCACAGATCAGCAAGGCATGTATTAAATGACACCTAACATGTTTATTTCATCATGCTTTGAACAAAAATAAACAACCAACAGGTATTATATTAAATCAACTCTTTAACACATTCGAGCAACTTAAAATACATCATTTGAATATCATAAATCACAACTTTTAGACACCATAAATTGCAGCATTTAACACCTAAATTTTCAGCATACTAACATCATAAATTTGTATCCATTTGGACATCATTAGTTAACATTTAACAATCCGTATCCATTTGAATTGATCCTTATGCCAAAGGTGAGTGGATTAGTAGAATATTTGATGTCTATATACCCTTTAAAATTCTTCTTCATGCCATCAAGCTGCTGCTTCTTCATCTCCTTAACTATTCCAACCTCTGCTCCTTACTTATCACTATGTTAATTTTCAACATGTTTCATAACATAGACTCGTATAAACATTTACATGTGATTTTATCTGTTTTTTTAATTCATTAAATATACTTTTACAATTTCAAAAAAAATCCATTAATATTAATTTAATTTATACTAATGTTTTTATTTTGAAAGAAATAATTAAAAATAAAAAATAATGTTTTAAAAGTAATGAAAATAAGAAAAAAGTGAAAAATAGTCAAATGGTTAGATAAAATAAATAAAGCATAAAATTAATTTATAAAATTAAAATAATTGAATAGTTTTCCAATTGCAGCAAGATTTATCAAATAAAAAAGGCATTCATGTTATACTTTAAATTTTATGTTTAGCTATTAAAAAAAAAAAAAAGCTCAGCTCAGGCCCATTTTCCAAGAATGTAACCAGACAGAATTTAGAGAAGAGGATATCAAATATGTGATAAAATCAAATGCATGGTCTTACATTTCAACAGAAGGATACCATTTTAAATGATTCTTATATTACTATTGGACCATCAATGATTAAAGGCAACAAAGTTATGACCTTGCTAAATGTGTTAACTGAGCCTCATGAAGAATAGCATCCCCAATAATAAAAGAACCAACTAAAAGAACATGCAGCTTTTTGTTGAATCAATACTGTAAAATCTATGAGGTAACTTTGTACTTGATAATGTGAAGAGAAAAAAAAAAAGAGTTTGACCTACGTACTTTATTATCTTTTGCACCATGTGAACTACTATTAATTTTTAGCCTGAAAGCATTTAGATTGCTCTTCAAAGTTGCTCCAACAGGATCTCGTCTCACAGCTTCATACTCAACATTGTTATAACAATTAACACAATTGCACTCATCACAATACATGCCAGATGCAAAGCATTCACAGCACCTGACCAAGACATTGCAATATTAACTTCCTATATCTTATATCATCAGTCATGTTGACTACATTTCAAACGCAAAAAATGGCTCAATCCAAAGTATGCACCTGTAAGCCAAAGTTAGGCCAGTAAGGAAATCACTTCTACGACCCTCAAAGCCACATATGTCAAAGCACATTAACTGATCTCTTTGAGTTATGATATGGAAAGATAAATTTTTAATAATGCCACCATAAAGCAAGAATCAGAATTTGTTTCAACAAAAGAGAAATAAAACATTGTTGCTAATAACCGGATAGAACAAAAAAAAAAAACAGAACATCATAACTGCACAAGCTCAGGAGCAAGAGGGAATTAAAGGAACTAACCTCCATATCTAAGAATATCCTTTTGCTGAAAAGAATCTCAATTGTCTGCAATAAATGCATCACCAAATACATATATATGAGAAAATGAAAATAATATTCCATATATAGTTAACTCATATTAAGAAAAACTAGAGGTTTCACAATAAAATGGAATGCTTCTGTTATTTATCAGAACTATTCTCATTTTTAAGCTCAAACTTATACATTTATTCAATTATATAATTAAAACAGTAATCTTATATAATAATAATAATATAATATTTAATAAATATTCATAAAAATGAATAAAATATGTAATTACATATTAAATTAAATGAAATAAGCCAACACTTGGAAGTGCAGAACATAGAGATATAAATATAAATCTCAAGGATTTCAAACCTCAAAACAGGCTCCAATTGCTTCCTTGGAGTTCTTTTAATAGTTTCACGTTGTTGTTTTGCTCCATGTATCTGCATGACATATGATGGTAAAAACAAATAAGCACCTTGGTCATACCTGCCAATATTCATCTAAATGATCAATATTCATTGCATTAGCAAAAACTAATAATAGGAGTGAACTCAAGAACATGGTAGAAACCATTTTTAAAATCGGGTTTTGGAAAATGGGAATCAACTTTAAAAACGAAAACAGGAGTCGCCACCAATCTTTTTAGGTGTGATTGGATCACCTTTAAAACATTTTGTTTTAAAATCATTAGTTTTGGTCTACAAAATCAGAAAACAGGTTCGGGAGCCGGTTACGTACGAGGAAGGATTAGCACCCTCGTAACGCCCAGAAATTGGTACCTAATTGATTATCAAGTGTCTTTAATGTCGGAAATTCAAAATTTTTAAGATGTAGTCCTCTTTAAAATATTTTAATTTTGAAAATTGGGGTTCACTCGTATCAAAGTATTGACACTAAGTTAGACTTTTTTGGAAATCCCTCTCTCGAAACAACAAAATGCTATATCTAATAAGTTAGGACATATTGCTTTGAAATTCCAAGATAGTGACTTGTATTTAGAAAACCTTTAAAAACTAGAAGGGTATTTGACTATTCGAACTCAACGAGAAGAGTCGCAACCCAATAAGTTAGGGCACTACTTTTCTCGAAATTTTCAAACACCAAGCATTGCCTTCATATTTTTTGAAAACTTCAGAATTTTGTTTTAGTTAATGTATAAGGAATCACATTATCGTTATGGAATAGAATATCACAATTATAAATGAACAAAACATGTATTTAAAAGATACAGTGGCAATAATACAAAAATCATTTACTACATACATACATATAAAAATAATATACATAGCAAATGCATACAAAGATATACATAGCATATATTGAAAATGAATAAACAAAACATACAAACATACACAGTAATAATTAAAAATAATGCATGATATACGACAAAGTAATACAATATCAATGTACATTTTTATAAAATGTAATATAATAAAATAACATTTAGCACATGATATATGCAATATAAAACAAAATGAAATAAGCTATTGTTAACAAAATATACATATAACACAAATAAAACAGAATATTTAATAATAATTTTAAAATAGTATTTAATATACAATATATATTAACAAAATATTTATAAAAGAATAATAATTATATATATAATATATTGGTTTGAAAGTATGTAAAAGAATTCATAATATAAAAATATTAGTTTAAAATGAAATAATACATAATAAATAAATAATTAATAATTAAATATGTGTATAGTATGAGTTAAAAATATAATCTAATTTACAAATTTTAAAATTATAAATAATATAATGGATAACATAAATATAAATAATATAATAGATAATATATGATATACATAACATATAAAAATAATAAGTAATATAGAATAAAAATAAAATAAAATTAATATAATAAATGTTATATAATAAAATATATTTTAAATGTATAGGAAATAAGAAATATAATAGTATAAAAATGACATAATGTAAAATAATGAAAGTATATATGTAAAAACAATGTATAAATAATTAATAAATATATAATACAGTAAAAAAATATAATAATAATAATATAAAAATGATAATGTAAAATAATAATAATAACTTGTGAAAAATAATATATAATAAATAATAATAATATAAATAACATATAATAAAATAATTTATAATATAAGATATAAAAATAAGGTTAAAAAATAAAACAATTAACAATATAAAAATATATGTATATAATAATAAAAATAAATATAGGGTTAAATTTGAAGTTCAATAAAATTACAGGCTTAATTTTACAAAAATAAAGTGAATTAAGGTCCTAATTAAAACACCATAACAACACAAAGAGACTCATTGGGAAAATTTCCTATTCCCAAAACGGCACCGTTTCCCTAATTAAGCCTTAAAAGGCCATTTAGGACTAAATTGAAACAGATACAAACTGTTACGGCCAAATCATAAATAAAATAAGGCGTGATTATAAACACACAAAAAGGTGAAAGGACTGATTGGGTAATTAATCCAATCCTCAAAAACACACGGATCCTCCCCGGGTATTCGGGTCAACGCGCGGATCCTGGAGCCTTAAAACGTCGTCGTTTTAAGCCTATCAGACTAAGCTAAAATGGGGTCGTTTCTCTTGGCCTATATAAGCCAAATTTCGATCAAAAAAACATTTGGAAGCCTGGTTTTAAAAAAAACTTAGAGAAATCCTCTGTGGGAGGATTTGGGGTCGGCCTTGGAGCCTTGTTGGACCCCGTTCTCGCTTATTCGCCCACGCGCCGCGCGCAAGGGCCTCCATGCACGGTGATCGGAGGCTAAAAACCTCGTCCTTTCTAGGCGAAAAAACAGTAACTCTTTTCCTTTGAACATCAACAGCTTTTTGCTAAAACCCTTCATATATACATGCATTCGAAGATAAAGAACAAGATAACGATTAAATCACCTCTTTAGAAGTTGTTTGTATCTCTCTGAATGAATATGTGTAAGTATATATTCTATTTTCTCAAAATCCGGTCCCCTTTACATTGTTTTGATTCGGGCTTTTATAGCCACTACTGTTATTACATAAACTAGGAAAAAATCTTTTATATCTTTCCATATTTGTTTTTGTTTGTTGCTGTGGTTTTTTCCTTCTTTGCGAGTATCAACGGAGAATCTGGCACCGGAGTTGATTCGGCCGTAAATCACGGCGAGGCCAGAGTCACGGCGCTCGATTGTGAGAGGGACAAACTTCTTGACAACGCATTAATGGTGCGTCAATGTGCATTGATGGCCTCGATTTGGGAAGTTGAATGATGCTCCCGAGGCTTCCGTAAGATGCATGGCGCTACTGAGCTTTCGAGAAACCCTAGGGTTTTTTGTTTACTAAAGTCACTTGGGCTTCTTGGGCCCTTGGGTGTAACGGGTCTGCTGGGGCCATCAGGTATTAGGGTAGTTTAGGCTATTGGGTTGTAACTGAGTATGGGACTTTTGTATTTGGGCTTATGAGGTCTTGAGGCCTATTTATTGTAAATGGACTGTTTAAATAAACACTCATTTATTTTCTATTTTTGGTTTTATTTATTTAACCATGGACCCGGGCAGATTTTGGCTATTACAGCTGCCCCTCTTTGCTCATTGCTGTATAACAGGAATCGACCAAAGACTCATAGAAAGACCAAATTTTCCCGGCCTTATCGGATCATACTCCTCAATCTACTTGATGCAAACTCGAGACTGCCATGTTGACATCTTCGATATGCTCCCCGCCGAACACAGAGACGCCAAATCTACTTCTTCGCTTTGCTCTCTGCCAATACAAAGATGTCAAATCATCTTAGATTTGCTTCATCGTAAGTACGTGAAAGCCAAATCAACTATGTCTTTGATTTATTCCTTGTAAGCACAAGAATGCCAAATCATCTTGGATCTTGCTTCAGTGAAATTATCCGAAGGTGAGATCTGCTATGTATCTGCTCCCCGTTGAAGTGGAGATGCCAGACTTCGATTTGCTCTCTGCTAATACAGAGATGCCAAATCATCTTAGATTTGCTTCATTGTAAACACGTGAAATCCAAATCAGCTATGTCTTCGATTTGCTCCTTGTAAGCACAAGGATACCAAACCATCTTGGATCTTGCTTCAGTGAAATCATCTGAAGGTGAGATCTGCTATGTATCTGCTCCCCGTCGAAGTGGAGATGCCAGACTTCAATTTTCTCTCTGACAATACAGAGATGCCAAATCATCTTAGATTTGCTTCATCGTAAACACGTGAAAGCCAAATCAGCTATGTCTTCGATTTGCTCCTTGTAAGCACAAGGATGCTAAATCATCTTGGATCTGCTTCAGCCAGATCTGCTATGCTGCGGCCTATTACCCTACTGCTTATGGGATTAAGGCACGTCGTTTTCGATAACCTGTAGAATGATTATGCCTGATGATTAGGATGCTATAATCGAAGTGAATCAAATGCTCCTAATTAAACCTGTTATAATGCAAAATGTTTATGAACATGACCCCTATCCTAGACATCACCAGTCATTTCTTCATTTGTCCTTTCAATTATTGCTCAGCCTGTAGGCCTGTACCTTTCCTCTCATGCTATGATCCACTGAGGATGTCTGTAAAACAATCTTTCCTTAAGATTGAATCGTTGGTTTTTACCCATTTTCCTTTTGGACTGAAAAGAAATTCCTCGAGTTCATTCATCCCTTACTTACATGAATTTCTCGAATCAATTGTCCTGTTTTAGTTTCTCGATTATCTAAAAATTCCAGAGTAAATGCGCAAAACTTCGTTTGTGAACATATTTAGTTCATCTATCATTATTTCAATGCAACATACTTAAAGAATAATGGAAGATGAATAAACTTTATTGGATTAGAATGAATTATCAAAAAGATACAAAGGAAATTAATTTGAAAGCCTATTTTTAAGAACAAATAGCATCTAAAGATAGCAAACAGGATAAAAGTTATGTGCCCAAGATATCGCCACTTGAGCGTCTATACACCAGCTCCATGAAGTCTTTCTTGAGTTCAACATGTGTTTAAAAGATTTAAAGTAATTTGTTGATGCCCCAATGTGCAACGTGCTTCGCTCTCTATTGGATCAAATATAGCAAGATTATTGTGTACTCTTCAAAAATTAAACTGCCCTTTCGGGTTTTCAACTCAAAACCCCTTTGGTCACAAGGTGCCCTTTGCGGGTTTTCACCTTGGCCTCTCTGTTTTTTTTTTTTAAATCTCAAGGTGTCCTTTGCGGGTTTTCACCTTGGATTCTCTTCTCCTTTAGACAAAGTATTTTTTAACTGAGTCTGAGTTCACTAGGTTGGGTAAACTTTTCCCATCCATTTCTTTTAAGATCAATGCACCGCCAGAGAAAGCTTTCTTCACGACATACGGCCCCTCCCAATTCGGCATCCATTTCCCCCTAAAGTCTTTTGAATAGGAAGGATCTTTTTCAGTACAAGGTCTCCTTCGTGGAACTCTCTTGATCGAACTTTCTTATCATAAGCTCGCATCATTCGCTTCTGATACATCTGACCATGTCGAATGGCTCTTAGCCTCTTTTCCTCAATCAAGTTCAACTGGTCATATCGAGATTGAACCCATTCAGCTTCATCTAACCTTATCTCCGTCAAAATTCAAAGAGAAGGTATTTCTACTTCAATAGGTAACACTGCTTCCATCCCATAAACTAACAAGAATGGGGTTGCCCCAGTAGAGGTTCTGACAGATGTTCGATAGGCCAGGAGTGCAAACGGTAACTTCTCATGCCAATCTCTATGAGTCTCAGTCATCTTCCCCACTATTTTCTTAATGTTCTTGTTGGCGGCTTCCACTGCCCCATTCATTTTTGGACGATAGGGAGAAGAATTGTGATGCTTGATCTTGAACTGGTCGCAAACCTCTGCTATCATTTTGTTGTTCAAGTTCAATGCATTGTCGGATATGATCTTCTCAGGCATTCCATACCGACAAATGATCTCCTTCTTCAAGAATCGACTCACAGCTGACTTAGTAACATTCGCATAAGAAGCGGCCTCTACCCATTTTGTAAAGTAGTCAATCACCACGAAGATAAACCGATGTCCGTTTTAAGCTTTCGGTGATATTGGTCCAATGACATCCATGCCCCACATGGAGAAGGGCCATGGAGAAGTCATAACATGCAAAGGTGAAGGTGGTACATGGATTTTGTCCCAATAAATCTGACACTTATGACATTTCTTGGTATAGTTGATACAGTCCCCTTCCATAGTGGCCCAATAATATCCAAACCTCATGATTTGCCTTGCCATTGTGAACCCATTTGCATGCGTCCCACATACACCTTCATGAACTTCTTCTAAAATTAGTTTAGCTTCCACAGCATCGACACATCTCAAAAGTACCTGGTCTTTCCTTCTCTTGTATAGGACATCCACATCCAAGACATAGTCGCAAGCTAACCTTCTCAAAGTTCGTTTGTTATTTTCATTGGCCTGTTCAGGGTATTTACGATCTCTCACATATCGTAATATATCCTGATACCAAGGGTTATCATCCTTTTCTTCCTTCTCAATGTTACAACAATAAGCTGGAGCCTCGTAGACACTCATTTGAATTGGTCTCATCTCTTCCTCTTTATTCGCCTTAATCATTGAAGCCAAGGTTGCTAAAGCATCTGCCATCTGATTTTTGTCTCGTGGGAGATAATTGAAGGTGATGTCATCGAACTCCTCAAGTAACCCTAAAACTACCTTTCGATAATTGATCAATTTAGGATCCCTTGCCTCCCATTCACCTCTAAGCTGATAAATTACCAACGCAGAATCTCCATATACTTCTAGGGTTTTTATACCTCGCTCTATAGCTGCTTCAAGTCCCATAATGCATGCTTCATACTCAGCCATATTATTCATGCAATCAAAGTCAAACTTGCACGTGAACGGGTAATAATCGCCATTCGGGGATACCAAGACTGCCCCAATTCCATTTCCGACTGCATTAGAAGCCTCATCAAAATTTAGCTTCCAAGGAGAATCTTCAGTTGTTGCTATACATATTAACTCCTCATTTAGAAAATCAAAGTTTAATGGCTCATAATCTTCTAGAGCCCTACTGGCCAAAAAGTCTGCTACCGTACTTCTTTTTATAGCCTTCTGACTTATGTAGACTATATCAAACTCTGAAAGCAAAATTTGCCATCTCGCCATTCTCTCATTTAGAGTCGTTGACTCCATCATATATTTCAATGGATCAAGCTTTGAGATGAGCCAAGTGGTATGATATAGCATGTACTGTCTTAATCTCCTAGTCGTCCAAATCAGCGCACAACACAACTTTTCAATCGGTGAATATCTCATCTCACATTCAGTGAATTTCTTATTGCAATAATAAATTGCCTTCTCCTTTTTCCCTGACTCGTCATGCTGACCAAGCACACATCCCATAGAATTACTGAACACTGACAAGTACAGTATTAACGGTTTATCTGGGCTAGGTGGAGATATTACCAGAGCATTCAACAAATACTACTTGACCTTTTCAAAAGCATTCTGGCATTCCTCATCCCAAGTACCTTAATTGTGCTTTCTGAGGAGACGAAAGATAGGATTGCATTTCTCGGTCAGTTGTGAAATGAACCGAGCGATGTAATTTAACCTTCCTAGGAATCCTCGAACTTCCTTCTGGGTACGTGGTGGAGGTAACTCTCGTATGGCTCTGACCTTGTCTGATTCGACTTCAATTCCCTTTTTACTGACTACGAAACCTAATAACTTTCCCGATCTGGTTCCGAAGGTACACTTTGCCCGATTGAGCCTCAACTGAAATTTTCTCAACCTCAAGAACAATCTTCTCAAGACCTCAATGTGCTCTTTTTCTGTATGCGACTTGGCAATCATATCATCAACGTATACCTCAATATCCTTATGAATCATGTCATGGAATAAGTTTACCATGGCCCATTGGTATGTTGCCCCTGCGTTCTTTAGTCCAAACGGCAATACTTTGTAGCAAAAGGTGCCCCATAAGGTTACGAAGGTGGTTTTATCCATGTCCTCTGGATGCATCTTTATCTGATTGTATCCTGAGAAACCATCCATAAAGGAAAACAACGAATATCCTGCTGTGTTGTCCACCAAAGTGTCTATATGTGGCAGAGGGAAATTATCTTTGGGGCTAGCTTTATTTAAATCTTTGTAATCAACACACATTCGTACCTTCCCGTCTTTCTTAGGAACTGGTACAATGTTAGCTACCCATTCGGAGTATTTCACTTCTTGCAGGAATCCTGCATCGAACTGCTTCTTGACTTCATCCTTTATTTTCAGAACAATATATGGCCTCATTCTTTGCAACTTCTGTTGGACTGGCTTGCAGTGCTGCCTTATCGGAAGACGATGTACTACAATGTCGGTACTCAATCTGGGCATATCCTGATATGACCATGCGAAGATATCCTTGAACTCTCGAAGCAACTCAACCAGACCATGCCTTGTGTCCTCGGTAATTAGTGTTCCAATTTTCACCTCCTTCCCTTCCTCTAGGGCTACATTTTCTATTGCCTCTTTCTCATGCGGCATAATCTGTTTTTCCTTCTGTTTTACCATTCCTAACATATCAAGAGACACATCACAATCTTGAACATCTTCAAAATCCTGAGATTCCTCTAACCACATGTCTTGCTCGCAAGAGAAATCAGGAGTTGCAATATCAGTGCTCATATCATTGATATCTAGGGACCTGTGGGGGTATGAAAGAATATACAAAGAATGAATGAATCTAAGAATGGTTATTTATGTGCTATGAATGAAAGAATGAGAATTGCAAAAGTTTAACGAAATATTGATTGATAAAAAGAAACCATATTCGTTCAAATTGATAATAAAATTATGTTTTATTAAAATAATAATAGATGATCATAAGCCTTTTTCACAAACGTAATCTTACTACTCCTAGGCCATAGAGTAACAGACATGTTTCGAGAATTACTCTGAAAAATTCCTAAAGATTACAGGAAGGTCCTCCACAGTCCAATTGTTCAGAGAGCTTCCTGGTTCGTAAGGGCGAATGCCCTCAAGGCTTCCCTGCTCCAATCCCTCATTGTGTACAACATTAATCTGATGACTTTCTTCTACCAGTAACCCTCCTGACTTAAAAGATTTGGATATAGGTGGGAATGTCATCGGTTTCCACTCCACTTCTCCTCCGTTCAAACGCGCCTTTCTTCTCGCTTGGCGCTTCTCAATCTCTTGCCTCTTGTGCTTATGGTCTGGCATGAAGCCCAAACCAAAGCGATCTTTCTTTTCAATCAATTTTGGGATTTGAATCCCTCCTTGCAACTGTCTTCCTAGTCCTTTTCCTGGCAATGCCCCTTTCCCTATCATCATTTGCAGGGCCATCCTTGTGGCTCTAGACATTTTGGGTATCGGGACCTCACTTCCTTCCAAAATGAAGGTTGTATTAATGATTTCTAAAGAGCGAAAAGAACACTCAATAGCCTCTTCATTCGCCTCGACATAAGGGATCTTGCTAGAGACTGCTGCTATAATGTCCTCCTCCGCGTTGATGGTTATTAACCGTCCATTTGTTACTAACTTCAATTTTTGGTGCAATGAGGAAGGCACCACTCCTGTCGAGTGTATCCATAGCCTCCCCAATAAACAATTATAAGAGGGCTTGATATCCATCACTAAGAAATCAACTTCATATGTAGTTGGCCCAATTTCCAAAGGGATGTCGATTCGTCCCATCACTTTCCTTTCATTCCATCAAAGGCTCTTACCACGTTGTGACACGTTTTCATATGTGAACTGTCAATGGGTAATCTGTTCAATGTGGATAATGGAAGGACGTTCAAAGTAGATCTGTTATCAACGAGTACACTTGGCAGCGTGTATCCTTTGCACCGAGTAGTGATGTGAAGGCTTTGGTTGACCCTATGCCCTCAGGCGAAATTTCATCATCATTGAAGTAGATGAAATTGTCAGCACTGATGTTATTTACCAACCGGTCCATCTTGTTAACGGATATGTCATGGGTGACATATGTTTCGTTAAGTACCTTCAACAATGCATCCCGATGCACCTCAAAACTCAGAAGTAAGGCTATCGATCGATATCGCTGCGCGCCATTTGCACATGCAATCGATCAACCACATCAGACTCGCTATGCTTAAGGAATTTTAGAAACTCCTTAGCCTCCTCTTCCTTTACTGGTTCTTTGACAGGCCCTTCAACCTCTTTCTTCTTCTCAATGTCAACATTCTTTGATTTTGTGGGCTCCACTCTGATGCCCCCCATCATAACGCTTCCCGTTTTGCGTATGGGAACCTTCATTTTGCTTGCTCCTAGACGCATTGGCTATGCTCTCCCCCTCAGGTACTGTTACACTACCGTCATAGCTCCATGGCACCCTCTTTTCATCCTTGCAAGGGAAAGGAGTGGGTTTATTGATGACGACCTTGGGCCCGATTTGCGCCCTTACTTGATTATTCCCTAGCAAGGAAATAATAATTCTTGGTCGGCTGATTCCTTGTCCTTCATTTTCCAGTACACATATTTGTCTTTTACAAGAACTACCCTCAAAAATTTGTAGCTCTTTGTTAATCATAAGGCCTTACACCATGGCCTTGAACTTCTCACAAATTTGGATCATATGACCCACCTCTCCATGGAATTCACAATAGTTCCCCATTCTTTCTCTACCTTCCCCAGAGGTCAACATACCTCTCTTCACCATCTCCTCCCATATTACTTTCATGGGTGTCTTCACCTTAGCAATATCTTCCTTGATTTTTCCTTTCCTTGTTTCATCGATGGCATTCACTCCTTGATTGCCATGATCTGGTAACGGATTTTCAGTATTAGGGATACTGTCGAATTTCACAACCCCCATCTTGATAAGCCTTTCCACGACTTTCTTGAATCCGGTGCAGTTTTCAATCGAATGCCCCGGTATTCCCGCGTGATATTCGCATTTAGCATTTGCATCATACCATTTGGGGTACGGTGGTTGTAGTGGTTTCAAGTGAAATAGAGCAATGGCATGTGCATCGTATAAGCTTTGATAAAGCTCACGATACGTCACAGGGATAGGCATGAATTACATCCTTTCCGAATTCTGTCTTGTATCCGATTCCTATCTTTGAGTACTTTGTTGCTCTGTTTCGGGTTGACCAACCGTGATTGCCCTCGAGTTGAGGCTATTCATATTATTTACCTCATTGTCCTTTCTCTTTCGGGCCGATCTTTTAGCCACTTCCCATTCAATTTTACTGCCCCTTACGGCGTTCTCAATCATCTCTCCTGCCATAACTATATCTACGAAACTTTTCGTGATGCTTCCAATCATATGAGTAATGAATAGCGCCTTCAGAGTGTTGATAAATAACATGGTGGTTTCCTTTTCCAACAGTGGTGGTTGTACTTGCATTGCCACCTCCCTCCATCGTTGTGCATATTGCCTAAAACTTTCATTAGGCTTTGTCTCCATGTTTTGAAGTGTGATCCTATCTGGCGTCATATCAGTCACATGATTGTACTATTGCATGAAGGCTTGCGCCAAATCTCTCCATGAACCAATTTTTGCTCGGCTCAACTGATTGTACCATCTAGCCGCTGCTCCTACTAAGCTGCCCTGAAAGCAATGGATCAATAATTGATCATTGTTCACATATCCGGTCATTCTCCTACAAAACATTATTATGTGTGCCTCTGGGCAAGTAGTCCCGTTGTACTTTTCAAACTCCAGCATTTTAAATTTGTGAGGAAGCACCAAATCTGGGACCAAAATTAAGTCTTTGGCATCAATCCCATGATGACTGCCAGCGCCCTCCAAAGCTCTAAATTTCTCCTCCAACCACTTGCAACGATCCTCCAACTGTTTTGCGGATTCGGTTGTCATTCTTTCTTTCTCCATCAGATCCAGATCAGGAGTGATAGGGTTGATCAAGCTATCGCCCAAATTATTTCCCAACCTAGCTGGGAAATTCACGGGGATTCCAGCATCAACTGACCCATGTTGAGGCCTCACAGTGACAGATGGCCTTCTAGGAGGTGCATCGGTTTGCAGTGTCACATGAGGCGGAGTAAAACCCGGAGGAGGACCCTCATTCTCCTCTTCAATGATTGCCATGGGAGCTTTTCCTTTATCAGTGGCCCTCAGCAGCTGGGCCATTTCAGCCATCATACTCCTCTGAGCCTCTAGCATTTGTTCCTTCATGTCATTCTGCATTTTGGTCAACTGCTCTTGCAATTGGTCCTGCATATCCTTTTGCAATTACTCAAATCTTTGATCCATGCTCTTAGTTTTAGTGCGAGTGTCGTAAGGATGTGTGACTTCTAGATTTTCTTTTCTACCTTTGGAAGTAAATTTTAACTAATTGGGGTCTTTCTATAACTTTGAATGTAAACGATGCAATGAAATGCTATGAGATGCAAATGCATAAATGCAAAAAAAGATATCGATTCTGGTTCAACTTCATTTAGAAAACTTTATTTAGAAAAAGAATATATTTACATATAAGAGGATTACAAATACGCTTTTGCCTTAAGGCCCAAAGTTTTAACTCTATCTAATAAAAGGGCTAACTCTCGTCCTATATCCGACGACGATGAATACATCAGACTCAATACATCAGCTCGAATTGCCAAGTCTTGCACATATTCAGCAACCTCTCGAATCTGGGATATGGCTTCACCAATGACATGATCCCTTTCTCTGACCTGTCCTCTAGACTGATGAAGCTCTCCTTTCAGATAATCTTCTTGCGCCTCTAGCTGCTTTACCCGAAGTTCACTGTCATGCAATGCCACTTCCAAATCCTCAACCTTACTTTTTAGCTCCTTTAACTTGACCGTAGAATTATGGTTTTGGTGCCAACGTAGGGATCTTCCAAGCTCAGTTACCTTAGTCTTCAACCCTTTATTCTCTTCCTCTAATGCCAAATTTTGCATCTGCATCTCTTGGAACTTCTTCTCCCAATACTCGGCTCTAGCCTTTTCCTCTTGGACCTCTTTCTACAACTGATCTGAAGATCCTCCTACTCTCGCTCTCCTCAAGGATACTTGTGCCTTTTTGTAATGCTCTTTTAGATCATCTAGATCTTCCTCAATCTTCCTATTTTCTTTCCTCTCTTTGTCGACCTCCATCTTTTGAATGTCGACGTCCAAACTCAAATATATCTTTTTTTCTTCGAGCTTTGCTACCCTCTTCTCGAACTCTAGGTTCTTTCTCTTGAACTCTTACTTCATAATTTCTAACTCTGAGGGCATTACTTGCAAATATTCCTCTATCGGTCGAGCTCCTTCCACGCTTGGCTTAGGGATGTTATCATTAACCCTTCTACCTCTCCATTCGATGTATTCTAATGCCGTAGCTGGGCTAATAGCTACCTCTTTCAACTGACAAGTCTTTCTCCAAGCACTAGAAATTTCGCTAACCTTCCTCTTGTAATCGGCTCCTCTGTATACAAATTCACTTTGAGCCAACCCATGAGTCGTTGGCACGAACTATCTCAATCCATACTGCCTTAGCACGAGCAAAGGGGCATAACCAATGGCACCCCAAATTCCCAACAGAGGGACCCAATCAAAACTGCCGCATCGGTAAAGAATCTCACCAGGAATCATCCACGGAGCCCTCCACTCGACATCTTTCGACTGAAGGTTCCGAAGTAACGCTATCCAATTCTCTTCTAGAACATCAACTCTCCTAGTTGAAGCTACTATGTCCTTCAATGGTGAATAATCCTCAAAGAAAACCCGACAAACCACCCTATCTATTAATCGGAAATGACTGTAGAACCAAGTCAAAAGTAACTGAGCACACCCTATAGACCTGCCAGCACCAGCCCTCCTACATGCACCCAAAGACCTGAATGTCTCTGCCAAAATTGCAGGGACGGAAGTGACCTTTTTACTAAGTCGATGAAAAAGATCCGTGGTTGCCTTATCCACATATCTCAAAGCCCTAGGGAAAACCATCAATCCATACAAACTTAAGGCAAAAACATCTACCTTCTTTGTCTCATCGGGGTGTGTCAAAATTAGATCTTTCAAAGTGTCCCACGAAATGCACTTGTACTCACCCTTCTCTTTGATTCTGGCCGTGATCCACTGCTCGCTCATCCCCGTAATAGCTATTAATTTCTTCCAAAAGGTAGGGACACAAGCAGCTCGAGAATAGATCCTATCTCTCTGAAACATGGGACAACTAAGTAAGGCAGTGTACTCCTCCACAGTAGGTACTAAGTCTACTTCCCCAAAAGTGAAACAACTGTACTCCGGGTTCCAAAACTGAGCAAGGGCTCGGAATAAGTGCTCGTTCACCTGAACATCAAGCAAGTAAGGTAAGTCTCCGTAATTACCGTAGAATAACTGTTTAGTCTCATTGCCCCACTGATCCCAAATCTCCTTAAGCTCTTGCAGATTATTCTGTGTAACACTGATACGAGTGTAGTCTGATAGCTCCGAAATATATCCCACAGCTATACTATCCCCCTTTTCTAGTTGAGTTTGCTCAGACCATCTATGGACGTTGGTGTTGCCCTCCACTCTATCAAGAAGTCCATTTTCCATGATAAAACTTTCTAACTTAGAAACTGACCGTGAACCGATACCTTTTTAGATGCAAAATGACATGCAAACAAAAGAAAAGAAATAGTCAGTATCACATGATATCAATAAATCTCAACGATATTTTACAAAGGTAATATCTAAAGTTCAACTCTAACTAAGTTGGGCTCTTATGGTTTTTCGATATGAGGTTGGTTCTAAAGTTTGAGGTACCAGAACCAGCAGATTCCTTGATTCTCACCCATTATAGGCTCATTTGAATCGAGTTTAGTTCAGGGGAATACATTTCCCTATGGCTACACAGAGATGAAAATCTCACGAAACCATAGGCACGGATGTATCCCGAAAGTGATCCACTATCCTGCACAAAGGCGAAAACCTCACGAAGGTGTAGTTTCTCACTCCCACTTAAGGGTGTGACCACAACGGTCATGTAAATGCAATGCGTATCAGAATATATAACATATGCAATAATACAAACACATGTAATGCAAAGAGGATTGAATTTCAAAACTTTTAAAATTTCTGACATTAAGACAAAAGGTAATCAATTATACGGCTTGACTCTCTTATTAGTCCCCAGTGGAGTCGCCAAGCTGTCGAGACCATTTTTAAAATCGGGTTTTGGAAAATAGGAATCGACTTTAAAAACAAAAGCGGGAGTCACCACCAATCTTTTTAGGTGTGATTGGATCACCTTTAAAACATTTTGTTTTAAAATCATTAGTTTTGGTCTGCGAAATCAGAAAACAGGTTCGGGAGCCGGTTACGTACGAGGAAGGATTAGCACCCTCGTAACGCCCAGAAATTGGTACCTAATTGATTATCAAGTGTCTTTAATGTCGGAAATTCAAAATTTTTAAGATGTAGACCTCTTTAAAATATTTTAATTTTGAAAATTGGGGTTCACTCGTATCAAAGTATTGACACTAAGTTAGACTTTTTTGGAAATCCCTATCTCGAAACAACAAAACGCTATATCCAATAAGTTAGGACATATTGCTCTGAAATTCCAAGATAGTGACTTGCATTTAGAAAACCTTTAAAAACTAAAAGGGTATTTGACTATTCGAACTCAACGAGAAGAGTCGTAACCCAATAAGTTAGGGCACTACTTTTCTCGAAATTTCCAAACACCAAGCATTGCCTTTATATTTTTTGAAAACTTCAGAATTTTGTTTTAGTTAATGTATAAGGAATCACATTATCGTTATGGAATAGAATATCACAATTATAAATGAACAAAACATGTATTTAAAAGATACAGTGGCAATAATACAAAAATCATATACTAGATACATACATATAAAAATAATATACATAGCAAATGCATACAAAGATATACATAGCATATATTGAAAATGAATAAACAAAACATACAAACATACACACAAGAATAATTAAAAATAATGCATGATATACGACAAAGTAATACAATATCAATGTACATGTTCATAAAATGTAATATAATAAAATAACATTTAGCACATGATATATGCAATATAAAACAAAATGAAATAAGCTATTGTTAACAAAATATACATATAACACAAATAAAATAGAATATTTAATAATAATTTTAAAATAGTATTTAATATACAATATATATTAACAAAATATTTATAAAAGAATAATAATTATATATATATAATATATTGGTTTAAAAGTATGTAAAAGAATTCATAATATAAAAATATCAGTTTAAAATGAAATAATACATAATAAATAAATAAATAATAATTGAATATGTGTATAGTATGAGTTAAAAATATAATCTAATTTACAAATTTTAAAATTATAAATAATATAATGGATAACATAAATATAAATAATATAATAGATAATATATGATATACATAACATATAAAAAATAATAAGTAATATAGAATAAAAATAAAATAAAAATAATATAATAAATGTTATATAATAAAATATATTTTAAATGTATAGGAAATAAGAAATATAATAGTATAAAAATGCATAATGTAAAATAATGAAAATATATATGTAAAAACAATGTATAAATAATTAATAAATATATAATACAAGTAAAAAAAATATAATAATAATATAAAAATGATAATATAAAATAATAATAATAACTTGTGAAAAATAATATATAATAAATAATAATAATATAAACAACATATAATAAAAAAATTTATAATATAAGATATAAAAATAAGGTTAAAAAATAAAACAATTAACAATATAAAAATATATGTATATAATAATAAAAATAAATATAGGGTTAAATTTGAAGTTCAATAAAATTACAGGGCAAATTTTACAAAAATAAAGCTGAATTAAGGTCCTAATTAAAACACCTGCAACACCAAAGGGACTCATTGGGAAAATTTCCCTATTCCCAAAATGGCATTGTTTCCCTAATTAAGCCTTAAAAGGCCATCTAGGACTAAATTGAAACAGATACAAACTGTTACGGCCAAATCATAAATAAAATAAGGCGTGATTATAAACACACAAAAAGGTGAAAGGACTGATTGGGTAACTAATCCAATCCTCAAAAACACGCGGATCCTCCCCGAGTATTCGGGTAAACGCGCGGATCCTGGAGCCTTAAAACGTCTTCGTTTTAAGCCTATCAGACTAAGCTAAAACGGGGTCGTTTCTCTTGGCCTATATAGGCCAAATTTCGATCAAAAAATCATTTGGAAGCCTGGTTTTAAAAAAAAAACTCAGAGAAATCCTCTGTGGGAGGATTTGGGGTCGGCCTTGGAGCCTTGTTAGACCCCCATTCTAAGTTGTTACGCGCCCACGCGCCACCGCAAGGGCCTCCATGCACGGTGATCGGAGGGCTAAAAAAACCCTCGTCCTTTCTAGGCGAAAAAAACAGGTAACTCTTTTTCCTTTGAACATCAACAGTTTTTTGCTAAAACCCTTCATATATACATGCATTCGAAGATAAAGAACAAGATAACGATTAAATCACTTCTTTAGAAGTTGTTTGTATTTCTCTCAATGAATATGTGTAAGTATATATTCTATTTTCTTCAAATCCGGTCCCCTTTACATTGTTTTGATTCGGGCTTTTATAGCCACTGCTGTTATTACATAAACTAGGAAAAAAAATCTTTTTATATCTTTCCATATTTGTTTTTGTTTGCTGCTGTGGTTCTTTCCTTCTTTTGCAGGTATCAACGGAGAATCTGGCACCGGAGTTGATTCGGCCGTAAATCACGGCGAGGCCAGAGTCACGGCGCTCGATTGTGAGAGGGACAAACTTCTGGACAACGCATTAATGGTGCGTCAATGTGCATTGATGGCCTCGATTTGGGGAGTTGAACAGATGCTCCTCGAGGCTTCCAGAAGATGCTGCGGCGCTGCAGTTTTCAGGAAACCCTAGGGTTTTCTGTTTACTAAAGTCACTTGGGCTTCTTGGGCCCCTGGGTGTAACGGGTCTGCTGGGGTCATCGGGTATTAGGGTAGTTTAGGCTATTGGGTTGTAACCGGGTATGGGACTTTTGTATTTGGGCTTATGAGGTCCTGATGCCTATTTATTGTAAATGGACTGTTTAAATAAACACTCATTTATTTTCTATTTTTGGTTCTATTTATTTAACCATGGACCCGGGCAGATTTGGGCATTGATTTACACAAAATAGCATCGTTTTGCTCCACTAAAAATTCATTATTTTGTTTTAATATATATAAACTTTATCATTATCTCTTAAATAATTTAAACTATATTGATAATTTTAATATATTAAAATAAATATTATCTTCTTTACAATTATATAAGAAATTAATTAATATATAAATTAAAAAAATCAGTCATATACCGCAAAAAACTTTAAAATTATTTTAATTAATAGTATTTTATTTTTTTCATTTTTGACATGTAATTTTCTATGTTTTTACTTTCACAGTTTATCTCAGTAAAATCCAAACGTTACTTCAATTTTCTAACAATAAACCCTAAACCTTAAACCCCAAACCATAAACCTACACCCTAAACCCTAAATATATATATATATATTACAAGGGATAAAAGTAATTAAAAAAGAACATTATTGCTTACCTAAACCCTAAAATAATTTGATTTTTGGTTATCTTATCAAAAGCCCTAACCCTTAAACCTTAATAGCTTAACCCCTAAAACCATGAACAGGCTCGTTTAAAAAACGCCACTAATAACAAAGATACGAAATGGGCTCGTTTAAACTCTTAATACATGTTTGCGGCGTTTTTGTTGAAAGCGCCACTAAGTATGCAGTATAAAGCCCAATAATTTTTCCTTTCTTTTTTCTCTTTTATTATTATTATTATTATTATTATTATTATTATTATTATTATTATTATTATTATTATTATTATTTACTAAAATGGTTAAATTTTAATTTGATCTCTCTAATATATTTAGATTTTAGATTTTTTTGCATATACTTTAATTTTTAATATCATTTAGTTTATATATTTTTATAATATTATTAATTAATCCAAATAGTGAATATTATTAACTTTTTGATTAAAACATTACATGATAATATATAATTTGAATATTGAATCTTAGAGAATAGAGATTGAAATGTGGTTTCCCATTTTTTATAGGTTTGTGTCATTTTTTTACATTAATATCTATATATATACACATCAATATATATCCATATGAAATTTATTTTTACGGTTTAGAGTTTTAGGATTTAGGATTTTTTATTTAAGGGTTTAAGGGTTTAGTGTTTATAGTTTAGGGTTTTACAGTTTAGGATTTAGGGTTTAGAGTTTAAGGTTTATAGTTTTATGATTTAAGATTTTGTATTTAAGGGCTTAAGGGTTTAGTGATTCGGGTTTAGGGTTTAAGGTTTAGAGTTTTAGGATTTAGGATTTTGTATTTAAGGGTTTAGTGATTTGAGTTTAGGGTTTAAGGTTTAGAGTTTTAAGATTTTGCATTTAAGGGTTTAAGGGAGTGCTTATGGGTTTAGGGTTTAGGGATAATTAATTCAATATTTTAAAATTAATCTATCTCTTTTTTGAAAAATTTAAATATTCAATTAAAAATAAATTGTATTTTAATTAATATAAATAAACTTGTTAAATCAGATAAAATATTTTTTACGGCATTTTTCAGAAAGCGCCGCTAATGCTCGAATCTATAGCAGCGTTTTTTTAAAAAGCGTCGCTAATGCTCGATCTATAGCGGCGTTTTTTAAAAAGCGCCGCTAATTCTCAAATCTATAACGGTGTTTTTTAAAAAGTACCGCTAATGCTCGATCTATAGCGGGTTTTTCTAAAAAGCGCTGCTAATGCTCGATCTATAGCGGCATTTTTTTTTTAAAAACGCCGCTAATGCTCGATCTATAGCGGCGTTTTTTATCCAAACGCCGCTAAAAACCTGTTTTGCTGTAGTGTTACGAACCATTTGATAAAATTATAAAGAACCTAGTAGGTATTGATACGCCATCACAGGTATCGATATTTTGGAAGATAAGTATCGATACTAGTAAGAAAATTGATACCAAACTAGCATTCTGTCAAATTTTAAACGAAAGCATTTTATCGATACATGGGCAAAGGTATTTGTATTTTTACCCCGGTATTGATACTCGTGATTGGGTATTGATACCAAATTAGGCTATTGACTTCACAAAGATACAATTCAACTTCGAGGTGTCAATGCAAAAACACCGCAAAATAGAGTATTAACATTGATAAGCCTTAAAAGTAACATATTTTAATCTCATTCTTGATGCATTTTTGGATGATTTATTATATAATTTAGTGAATTTGAGGCTCCTAATACTTTAATTTCATGTTTCTATACTTAGGAAAGCATAGGGGAGCAAAATGAGCAGAAAACAGGCCAAAATCAGACAAAACGAGCTACTTTCAGGATCCACACGGCCTAGCCATTCCCACACAGGCTGAGCACATGCTTGTGTGATCCACACAGGCTGGCCACACGCCCATGTGCCAGCCCATGTCTGTAACACCCCCTTACCCGAGACCTTCGCCGGAGTCGAGTATGAGGTGTTACTAAACTTAATTTAAAACATTTTGAGAACTTTGGATCATTTGTTTCTACATTCACAGCTTTCTAGCTACTTGCGTTACAGTCACAAGAAAAATAATATCTTGAGTTACAAAACTCGAAATCAAGATCAGTAAATTTTCCCTGAATCTAGACTCATATACCTATTTACTAATTTTTTTCCAGAATTTTTGGTTGGGCCAATTAGTACAGTTTATTAGTTAAATTTACCCCTATTTCAGGACTTGACTGGACTGACCTCTGTTTACTACGAACCACATTTTTATCTGTACAAAATTCATATGACTATGAGGTTTGTTTCTTCTGAAACTAGACTCAATAAGGATTCTGATAATATAAAATAAAACAACTAATTATATCTGTAAAATTCATGGTGAATTTCTAAAGTTCGAACAGGGGATCCAGAAATCACTCTGGCCCTGTTTCACTAAAATTCAAATATCTTCTAACATATATTTCCTTTACCTGTTTAGTTTGTTTTATATGAAACTAGACATAATAAGATTCAATTTAATATTTAATCCATCACCTAATTCGATTTCTATGATTTTTAGTAAATTATCAAACTCGCGTCAGTGTTGCTGCAATGTTCTGTTTATGGCAAATTTCATCCTTTTTATGAGTTTTCATGAACTAGGTATCCTATTAACCTTCCATGACATCAAACATAATCTAAACTAACCATTTCCATGGCTTATCATTATCAAACATTTTCTCAACCAATCCATCTCCATATTATAAGATCATTTACACCAAATAGGTATATTGCTATACATGCCATACTTAAATTTTACAAGCCATTTACCAAAAAGTCCTTCAGATAGTGTGATCGAGCCTTCGACCTATCCCGACTCCTGAGCTGGCTTGTCCAAAACTACAATGAATAAGAAGAAGGGAGTAAGCATAAATGCTTAGTAAGTTCATATGCAAATAATAAGTAACATAACAAAGCAATCATACCAACCAACATTAGCATGGTATCACCAAAACATATATCACATTTCTAATCATTTTTCATCATCTCATTACCTTATCGTTGTTGTATCAATACTCAACCCGAGGGTTAAGTACATACCTGTCCAAAGTATCTATTTCACAACACTTATCAATACGACTCTTTTCATCTCGAGTATTCCACCATTTGAATAGAACTTTACCCGTTGAACACATCGGAATATAATTCGGATACATGGGAAGTTTGCACATAAGTGCCACATATGTAGCCAAGCTACCATGTAACCCGCCCATAAGCGAACTCGGACTCAACTCAATGAGCTCGGGCGTTTGGATCCATAAGTGAACTCGGACTCAACTCAACGAGCTCGGATGCCTAGTTACATCTCACGAACTCAGACTCAACTCAACGAGTTCGGACATTCGCATCCATAAGTGAACTCGGACTCAACTCAACGAGTTCGGATGCTCAACCATCCTAGTGACATGTCACTTGTATCCTAATCTATTCCTAAGGTTCAAACGGGATTTTCTTCAACACATATCCTTGCCGCCTTCCGTAGAATACCAAACCAATACTCATTAACAATTATATTTAACAAGTAGCTCACATAATTTGCATTTTATTCAAATTAACCACAAAGCATATATTTCATGATAAAAATCAGCATATCATATAATTAACATCAATGACTTAAAAATAACAATTATGCTACATTATTTACACATGAACTTACCTTGGTACCAAAATACAAAGATTTTGCAATTTAGTCCACAATCTTTTCTTTTCCTCGATTGGGGTCGATTCCACGTCTTTCTTGATCTAAAATAACACATTTAGCTTATTTAATACTCACATTATCAAATTAATCCTTAATTCAAATTTTGGCAAAATTACAATTTTACCCCTAAACTTTTGCATATTTACACTTTTGCCCCTAGGCTCGGGATTAAACCTTATTCCTTATTCTTATGTTTTATAACATGCTGATCACTTTTCTCTTCTATGGCAACATCAAATTCTCACTCTAACATATACTTATGACTATTAGGTATTTTTACCGATTGAGCCCTTTTACTCGTTCTTGCTTAAAATCGAGTAGTACAAGTTGTCTAACATAATTTAAAACCTCATATTCTATCATAAAACACAAAAATACACAAATTTCACCTATGGGTATTTTTCCAAATATAAACCCTAGGTTAAGTTATTGCTAGCATAAGCTTTATCAAGTTACCAGGATCTCAAAAACGTAAAAATCATTAAAAACGGGGCTTAGAATCACTTACTATGATGCTTGAAAGTTGAAGAAACCCTAGCTATGGTGAGAGAAAAATTCGGCAGCAACCAAATGAAGAAGATGACCATTTTGTGTTATTTTTCCCATTTTATTTCATTTAATATCCAAATGACCAAAATGCCCCTCCTTACTAAACTTTCAAAAATTCCTTCCATGTCCTAATTTTGCCGATGAACTTAAAATTGGTCAAATTGCTATTTAAGACCTCCTAATTAATATTTCAAAGCAATTTCATACTAAAAACTTCTAGAATGCAAGTTTTACAATTTATTCGATTTAGTCCCTAACTTCAAATTAAGCATTTTATGCTTAGAATTTCTTCACAAGATTTTCACACAATCATGCAATCATATAATAAACCTCAAAATAATTATAAAATAATTATTTCTATCTCGGATTTGTGGTCACGAAACCACTATTCCGGTTAGGCCCTAATTCGGGATATTACAACTCTCCCCCCTTTAAGGATTTTCGTCCTCGAAAATCTTACCGGTAAATAGATGTACGTATTGATTTCTCATAGTTTCTTCTGATTCCCATGTAGCTTCTTCTACTCCATGCTTTTGCCACAACACCTTCACAAGTGCAATATTTTTATTCCTTAGTTGTTTGACCTCTCGAGCTAAAATCTTAATCGGTTCTTCTTCATAGGTCATATCTCGTTGTGTAGTTCAATTTACATCCGGTGAAACCACATGTGAAGGATCCGAACGATACCGACATAACATAGATACGTGGAACACATCATGAATCTTCTCTAATTCAGGTGGTAAAGCTAGCCAATATGCTACCGGTCCAACTTTTTCAATTACTTCATACGGCCCAATAAAACGCTGACTTAATTTGCCCTTCCGCACAAATCGAGAACTTTCTTCCTGAGACACCTTTAAAAATACTTTATCACCAACTTGAAATTCAATGTCTTTTCGTTTTAAATCGCATAAGATTTCTGCCTATCTGAAGCGACTTTTAAACAATCTCGAATTACCTTCACTTTTTCTTCGATTTCTTTTATTAGATCAACTCCATAAATCTGATTTTCCTTGAGTTCACCCAATACAAAGGCGTTCGACACTTACGACCATACAATGCTTCATAAGGTGCCATTTTCAAGCTCGTCGATAACTATTATTGTAAGCAAATTCCACCAACGGTAAATATCTTTCCCAACTTCCTTGAAATTCCAATACACAACATCTGAGCATATCTTCAAGAATCTGAATTATTCTCTCTGATTGCCTATCAGTTTGTGGATGAAAAGCAGTACTGAAATTTAACTTCGTACCTAACACGTCTTGCAACTTTTGCCAAAACCGCGACGTAAACCTTGGATCTCTATCTGAAATAATCGACAATGGTATTCCATGTAGTCTAACAATTTCTCTAACATACAGTTCAGCCAACTTGTTAAGAGAATAATCAGTGTACGTACCGGAATAAAATAAGCCGACTTAGTTAATCTGTCAACTATTACCCAGACGGCATCTTTCTTTCCTAGAGTCAATGGCAACCCTAAAACAAAATCCATAGTAATCCGATCCCATTTCTATTCAGGAACCATAATAGGCTGAAGTAATCCCAAAGGCACTTGGTGTTCAGCTTTCACCTATTGACAAATTAAGCATTTGGACACAAACTCTGATATATCCTTTTTCATTCCATTCCACTAATACATTTTCTTCAAGTCATTATACATTTTCGTACTACCCGGATGAATCGAGAAACAACTACTATGTGCTTCCTGTAGGATCTTTTGAATCAATTCCTCATTCTTCTGTACACAAATCTGATCTTTAAATATTAAGCACCCATCGTAACCGATTCAAATCGACTCAGATCAACTTCACACCGCTTTCTCTTGGCTTGCAAATCTTGATCATCTTTCTCGAGCTTCGTAAATCTCTTGTAAAACATCGGTTTTACTCTTAACTCTGCTAGAATCGAACCATCATCCGACATTTTCAACCGAGTGTTCATAACTCTCAAAGCAAACAACAACGACTTTTCTGCTTAAAGCATCGGTAACCACATTCGCTTTTCCTGATGATAATCAATAACAAGCTCGTAATCTTTCAATAACTCCAACCATCTTCGCTGTCTCAAATTCAAGTCTTTTGTGACATCAAGTACTTAAGACTTTTGAGGTCGGTATATACCCGGCACTTTTCACCATACAAATAATGTCGCCAAATTTTCAAAGCAAACACCACCGCAGCCACTTCCAAATCGTGAGTAGGATAATTCCTCTCATGAGGTTTTAACTGCCTCGAAGCATAAGCCACCACTTTTCCTTCTTGCATGAGCACACACCCCAAACCATTTAGAGAAGCATCACTATACATCACAAATTCTTTACCCGATTCGGGCTGTACTTAACACTTTGGTGCCTCTGTTAATAACTTTTTCAATTCTTCAAAACTCTGTTGACATTCTTCCGTCCATTCAAATTTAACATTCTTTCGGAGTAGTCTAGTTATAGGAGCAGCAATTATAGAAAATCCATTTACAAACCGCCGATAATACCCAGCTAGCCCCAAGAAACTTCTAACTTCGGTTACATTTTTCGGTGGTTTCCAATCAACAATGGCTGAAATTTTACTAGGATCAACCCGTATACCATCAGCTAAAACAATATGCCCAAAAATCTAACTTCCCGGAGCCAAAATTCACTTTTACTAAACTTAGCATACAGCTGCTTATCTCTCAAAGTTTGCAAAACTATCCTCAAATGCTCAGCATGCTCTGTCTCATCTTTTGAATAAATTAAAATATAATCTATAGACACCACAACAAATTTGTCCAAGTATGGTCGAAATATGCGATTCATTAAATCCATAAACACAGTAGGAGCATTTGTCAACCCGAATGGCATAACTAAAAATTCATAATGACCATACCTTGTTATAAAAGCAGTTTTAGGCACATCCGACTCTTTTACCGCAGTTGGTAATAACTAGATCTCAAGTCAATCTTTGAAAACCATGTTGCTCCTTTTAGCTGATCAAACAAATCATCAATTCTTGGCAACGGATACTTGTTTTTGATTGTCACCTTGTTTAACTGCCGATAATCAACACACAACCTCATAGAACCATCCTTCTTTTTCACAAATAACACTGGAGCACCCCAAGGTGAAAAACTCGGTCTCACAAAGCCTTTATCAGTCAACTCTTGCAATTGCGACTTTAATTCTTTCAACTCTGCTGGTGCCATTCTATACGGAGCAATGGAGATCGGAGTTGTTCCTGGTATCAAATCAATACCAAATTCTACTTCCCTGACTGGAGGCAAACCCGGTAATTCTTCTGGAAATATGTCTACAAATTCACACACAACCGGCACTGATTCAACTTTCTTTTCAACTTCTTTTGTATTAATTACATACGCCAAATAAGCTTCATAACCCTTTTCTCAAATATCTTTGAGCCGACATTGAAGAAATCACACTAGGCAATGCCTATGATTTATCTGATTCAACCCGCAGAGTTTCACCATTTTCAGACTTTAATTCTATAACCTTTTCTTTGCAATTTATTATAGCATCATGCAATGTCAACCAATCCATACCCAAAATAACATCAAACTCATCAAACGGCAACAACATCAAGTCGGCCGGAAAGTAATGACCCCGAATCATTAAAGGACATTTCTTGCATACTTTATCAACTATCACACATTTACCTAACGGATTCGACACTCTAATCATAAATTATGTGTTCTCTACAGGTATATTCATACTAGACACCAATTTTATGCACACATATGAATGAGTAGAACCGGGATCAATCAAAGCAATAACATTAACATTATAGAGAGAAAATGTATTGGTAATCACATCGGGTGAGGAAGCATCTTCACGCGCTTTAATAGCATAAGTTCTAGCCGGAGCCCTTCCTTCAGGTCTAACTACTGCATCTCTGACTACATTCTTACTGCTTGCTTCACGCCCAGCTTTTCTTGGATATCTTCCTCTCGAATCCACACCACTTGTTTTTGTATTCTGAAATTTTTCTTTTTCAGCTCTCTCTGGGCAGTCTCTAATAAAATGATCCGAAGAACCACATCGAAAACATTCATTTGCTCTGCACGGACCAAAATGATTTCTACCACACCGCTGGCATTCGGGTTTAACAAATCTCGAGTTCCCTACACTGGCTGCTGAAGTAGTCTGGGACTTATGACCCACATTTTGCTTCTTATAATTCCCATATGATTGCCCAGCTGAAACTTGGGAACGAGGATTCATATTTCTTGACTTTCCGGGTTGCTGTGAGAATGAACTGCTCATCGGTGTTTTCTTCCAATTTCTAGTTTCAGCCTCTACCTTTTTCTTCTCTTTAAGTAGTTCTTCAGCCTTGCAAGCACGATCAACCAGTACTACCATTTCTTTTAATTCAAGAATTCCAACAAATACCTTGATGTCTTCGTTGAGCCCGTCTTCAAATCGTCGACACATCTTGGCCTCTGTAGGAACATACTCTCTGGCATACTTACTTAATCGAACAAACTCTCTTTCATATTCTCAGAATCACATATTACCTTGCTTCAACTCAAGAAATTCTTTACGCTTCTGATCAATAAATCTTTCACTAATATATTTCTTCCGAAATTCTTCTTGAAAGAATTCAAAGGTCACTCTCTCTTTCGGTACCACCGAAATCAAAGTCTTCCACCAATTATAGGCTAAATCCCTCAACAAAGATATAGCGCATTTCCAACATTCTTCAGGTGTACAAGATAATTCATCAAATACCCGGATAGAATTTTCAAGCCAGAACTCTGCTTTCTCGGCATCACCATCAATATTTTCCCTAAATTATTCGGCCCCTTGTTTACAAATTCTATCAACTGGCGTTCTGTGAAATTTTATCATATCCACACCCTGAGGCATCGGGGGTACAGGTTGAGGAATTGGGGGAGGTGGGGGAGGTCGTACATTTGGGTTCGTACGAACGAACTCAGTGTACCATGCACTCATCATTTGGAGAAAGGCTTCCCGATCCCTTTCTCCTCCTCCCCGACCAACAGTAGGAGGTGGATTTTCAGTCAGTATTGCTCTTCTTCACTGAGTGGCGCATTACTCTCTACTTCATCTGCCACAGCTGGATCGGGATCCATTTACTATAAAAAAAATCATTTAAAAAGGTCAGAAGTCGTCACACAATCACAATTTATACATATGGCATGTATAGCAAAATCCGTACATACAACACGGAGTCCGAGAACCGACTAAACTTGCTCTGATACCACTAAATGTAACTCCCCCTTACCCGAGACCTTCGCCGGAGTCGAGTATGAGGTGTTACTAAACTTAATTTAAAACATTTTGAGAACTTTGGATCATTTGTTTCTACATTCATAGCTTTCTAGCTACTTGCGTCACAGTCACAAGAAAAATAATATCTCGAGTTACGAAACTCGAAATCAAGATCCATAAATTTTCCCTGAATCTAGACTCATATACCTATTTAATAATTTTTTTCCAGAATTTTTGGTTGGGCCAATTAGTACAGTTTATTAGTTAAATTTACCCCTGTTTCAGGACTTGAATGGACTGACCTCTGTTTACTACGAACCACATTTCTCTCTGTACAAAATTCATATGACTATGAGGTTTGTTTCTCCTAAAACTAGACTCAATAAGGATTCTGATAATATAAAATAGAAAATCTAATTATATATTTACAATTCATGGTAAATTTCTAAATTTGGAACAGGGTATCCAGAAATTACTCTAGCCCTGTTTCACTAAAATTCAAATATCTTCTAACATATATTTCCTTTACCTGTTTAGTTTGTTTTATATGAAACTAGACATAATAAGATTCAATTTAATATTTAATCCATCACCTAATTCGATTTCTATGATTTTTAGTAAATTTTCAAACTCACGTCAGTGTTGCTGCAATGTTCTATTTATGGCAAATTTCATCCTTTTTATGAGTTTTCATGAACTAGGTATCCTATTAACCTTCCATGACATCAAACATAATCTAAACTAACCATTTCCATGGCTAATCATTATCAAACATTTTCTCAACCAATCCATCTCCATATTATAAGATCATTTACACCAAATAGGTATATTGCTATACATGCCATACTTAAATTTTACAAGTCATTTACCAAAAAGTCCTTCAGATAGTGTGATCGAGCCTTCGACCTATCCCGACTCCTGAGCTGGCTTGTCCAAAACTACAATGAATAAGAAGGAGAGAGTAAGCATAAATGCTTAGTAAGTTCATATGCAAATAATAAGTAACATAACAAAGCAATCATACCAACCAACATTAGCATGGTATCACCAAAACATATATCACATTTCTAATCATTTTTCATCATCTCATTACCTTATCGTTGTTGTATCAATACTCAACCCGAGGGTTAAGTACATACCTGTCCAAAGTATCCATTTCACAACACTTACCAATACGTCTCTTTTCATCTCGAGTATTCCACCATTTGAGTAGAACTTTACCCGTTGAACACATCGGAATATAATTCGGATACATGGGAAGTTTGCACATAAGTGCCACATATGTAGCCAAGCTACCATGTAACTCGCCCATAAGCGAACTTGGACTCAACTCAACGAGCTCGGGCGTTCGCATCCATAAGTGAACTCGGACTCAACTCAACGAGCTCGGATGCCTAGTTACATCTCAAGAACTCAGACTCAACTCAACGAGTTCGGACATTCGCATCCATAAGTGAACTCGGACTCAACTCAACGAGTTCGGATGCTCAACCATCCTAGTGACATGTCACTTGTATCCTAATCTATTCCTAAGGTTCAAATGGGATTTTCTTCGAACAAATATCCTTGCCGTCTTCCGTAGAATACCGAAACCAATACTCGGTAACAATTATATTTAACAAGTAGCTCACATAATTTGCATTTTATTCGAAATTAACCACAAAGCATATATTTCATGATAAAAATCAGCATATCATATAATTAACATCAATGACTTAAAAATAACAATTATGCTACATTATTTACACATGAACTTACCTTGGTACCAAAATACAAAGATTTTACAATTTAGTCCACAATCTTTTCTTTTTCTTGATTGGGGTCGATTCCACGTCTTTCTTGATCTAAAATAACACATTTAGCTTATTTAATACTCACATTATCAAATTAATCCTTAATTCAAATTTTGGCAAAATTACAATTTTACCCCTAAACTTTTGCATATTTACACTTTTGCCCCTAGGCTCGGGATTAAACCTTATTCCTTATTCTTATGTTTTATAACATGCTGATCACTTTTCTCTTCTATGGCAACATCAAATTCTCACTCTAACATATACTTATGACTATTAGGTATTTTTACCGATTAAGCCCTTTTACTCGTTTTTGCTTAAAATCGAGTAGTACAAGTTGTCTAACATAATTTAAAACCTCATATTCTATCATAAAACACCAAAATATACAAATTTCACCTATGGGTATTTTTCCAAATATAAACCCTAGGTTAAGTTATTGCTAGCATAAGCTTTATTGAGTTACCGGGATCTCAAAAACGTAAAAATCATTAAAAACGGGGCTTAGCATCACTTACTATGAATCTTGAAAGTTGAAGAAACCCTAGCTATGGTGAGAGCAAAATTCGGCAGCAGCCAAATGAAGAAGATGACCATTTTGTGTTATTTTTCCCATTTTATTTCATTTAATATCCAAATGACCAAAATGTCTCTCCTTACTAAACTTTCAAAAATTCCTTCCATGTCCTAATTTTGCCCATGAACTTAAAATTGGTCAAATTGCTATTTAAGACCTCCTAATTAATATTTCAAAGCAATTTCATACTAAAAACTTCTAGAATGCAAGTTTTACAATTTATTCGATTTAGTCCCTAACTTCAAATTAAGCATTTTATGCATAGAATTTCTTCACAAGATTTTCACAAAATCATGAAATCATATAATAAACCTCAAAATAATTATAAAATAATTATTTCTATCTCGGATTTGTGGTCACGAAACCACTATTCCGATTAGGCCCTAATTCGAGATATTACAATGTCCATTTCGAACCCTATTTCCCAAATACGCAAAAAAAAGTCAATTTTTAAGGTTTTTGAGCATTCTAAAGTTTTTAAATACACACAAGAAGAGGTCCTAAGGGAGCACGTAGAGTAGAACAAAGAAATCACTCGAAAAATACCGTCGGAATCAACTTAGAAGCAGGATCTCCTTCAGGATTGAAGATCTCCATTCAATTTCTCTAGAAGTTTTTGGGTTCTTTATGAACTAAATTCCCTAGATACCTAGGAAAGATGAAACCTATGATGAATATTATTATTGATTTTTTCTGAATTATATGATAAATATTTGTTCTTGATCTCAATTATGTGTACTTACTTCAAGTGTTATTGTTTTCAGGATATTAATTCATGGTTGATGTACTTATTTTAGTGGAGCAAAAGACCCTATTAAAGAGTAGAACTGGCATAATTGAGTGGAGTTACATGCAATCCTAGAAATAGGACGACATAAATCTACTGGATTAGAGTCAAATCTAATAGGGGAATCTATAGATTGAGTTAATGCGACAATAGGGGTTTTAATTAGAAAGAGATTTCAATTAATCAACCTAGAGTCAGTTATTTTTACTCTCGAAAGAGACATTAATATAATTTAGGGATTTCTAAGGATCAAGGCAAGTGAATAAATCATTTAACTCAAACTTAGAATAATAAGTGAAGTCTACGTGGATTCTTTCCTGGGTATTATCTTTATCATTGGTTTTCTTCAAATATTTTCCCAATTCATTCTCTATCGAGTCTTTAGTAATTAGTTTAATTCTAGATTAAAAACAACCCTTCAATTTATATGTTAGATAATAAAAAAGATAGTAATTAAACATGCTCAACATATCTCTATTCTAACATGCATTAATCATCATAGTATCAAGCATCAAATTTACCCAAAACATAGTCCAATGAAACCTCTTTACCTTGTTGATCCAAATCATGGTGATAACAAATAAAAATAGTAATAATTACTAAGCAAAATTCCTAGAAGTTCACAATCATATTAAACCAACAAGAACATAATAATAACTAGCCAAAGTTCTAACCATATTGCCTTTATTTCCACAGTTCAACGAATAATAATAATATCACCTACTTAAGTAGTAAAGCCTAACTTGGATCACTTCTTTAGAATTCTGCACTGCTCACACCCCAGCACTAAATATCTATAATGGTTAGAAAGGGTGGAAAAGCTTAAACAAGCTCAATGAATGTCGAAATAACCACAAGGTATACACAACATCAGAGGTTAAATAAGAACATACTACAACACATGTCGAAACCATTTTTGAATCGGGTTTGAAAAAAACGGGGTTCGACTTTGAAAAACGAAAACAGGAGTCGCCACCAACCTTTTTAGGTGTGATTGGATCACCTTTTAAAACATTTTTTTTTAAAAATCATTAGTTTCGGTCTACGAAATCAGAAACGAGTTTGGGAGCCGGTTAGGTACGAGGAAAGGTTAGCACCCTCGTAACGCCCAAAAATTGATACCTAATTGATTATCAAAATGTCTTTAATGTCGGAAATTTAAAAAAAAATTAAGATGCAATCCTTTTTTAAATATTTTTGACTTTGAAAATTAGGGTTCACTTGTATCAAATGAATCAAAATATTAAATCCAATAATTTAGGACACAATATTTTTAAGATATTTGACACTAAGTTAGTCCTTTTGGAAATCCCTATCTCGAAACAACGAAACGTCATATCCAGTAAGTTAGGACACAACGCTTTGAAATTCCAAAACAGTTGCTTGCATTTTGAAAACCTTAAAAACTTAGAAGGGTGCTTGATTATTCGAACTCGACGAAGAAGGTTGCAACCCAGTAAGTTAGGGCACTACTTTTCTCGAAACTTCCAAACACCAAGCATCGCCTTTATTTTTTTGAAAACTTTAGAGTCTTGTTTTTAAAATCGGTGCATGAAGGAGCATATACGAGATAACATGTTATAATAATAGGTAGATAAAAGCACAATAGCATAAATATCATACATTAACTAACATATATATATAAGAAATAAAACATGGCAAATTTTAAATAAGTAAAATATACATAAAAAAATAATATATATATTTAAGAAGAATAGGTAAAAACACATAAACATGTAATTCAACATATATTTAAACATATTAATAAAAAAATGATGCATGATATACAATTTGACACATATATATAAAATAATAATAATATGCCAAACACTCAACATTTAAATATGAGACCAACATTTAATATATTGACATAATATATAAAAAAGGGTTGTGTATATATATTAAAATATAAATAAAGTGAGTAATTTTTTTAAAAAAATGTGTGAATTAAAATCGAAATTTTGGCCATGTAATGATAATATAGTATACATAATAACTTTAGTTTTAGGATTATAATAAAATAAAAATACTATGATATTGTACTATGTAAAATATAAGATAATAAACATATTTAATAATACATGAAAACATAGTAATTAATAAAGAATTTTGAAATAGTATAATAATATATAAAATACTAATTTTATAGTTTTGGATAAAAATATACATAGGTTTTAAAAATATAAAGGAAATAATTAATAAAATATTTAATATCAATTTAATATGAAAATAATAATGTGAATAATAATATACATGAAAAAATGTATAATAGATAATAATAATATGAAATAATATTTTGTCAAAAATGTAAAATAATATAAAAATATATAAATATATAAATATTATGTGATAAAAATATAATATAATAAATAATAAGTAATGATATATGTTAAAATATATGTTGATATGATAATAGAAAAATATGAAGTAATATAATATAATAAAATATAAATAAATAATTATAAAATATATATAATACGTATATTCATATTCAAAAAAAAATAATATATGTATAAAGTTTAAAATAAATAGGTTATAAATAAGTTAAAAGGGATAAAAGGGACTAAAATTGAACATAAATAAAAGTCAGTGGCTAAGTTAATAAAAAAAATAACTGAGATCGAACCTAATTGAAACGGCCACTAAACCCTAGGGATTCATCGGGAAATTTTCCCTTATCCCTAAACGGCATCGTTTCGTTATAGGCCTTAGAGTGGTTTCTGTTGGGACTAAATTGAAATAGGGATAAAAATTTGGGCAGATTTAAAGGTAAAATAAACCTAATTTAAAAAAAAAAGAAAAATGCGGAAGGACTAAAAGGATAAATATCCCAATAGTTAAAAACACGCGGATCCTTCGGGTCGGATCGGGTCGGATTTTGGGTCTTATATAAACCCTTTTAACCCCCGAAAATTCATTTTAAACTATCTCCTTTAAAAAAAAACCAAAAGCTCTGAAGAGTCCTCTGAGCTCCGGCCAAGGGCCGTCATGGCTCTGGTCATCGGGCCTTCATACGCGCCTTATGCGCCACTGTATACGGTGGCCGGAGGTCCAAAAGTTCCTCCTTTCGTCGGTAAAATCTTCCCCTTTTCTTTTTGTGTTGTTATTTCGTAAAAAAAAAAACTTAAAAGAAACAAGAAAACGGTAAGTTTATTTTGATTTAGAAACTATTATTTAGAAGAGAAATATGAACTGCTGCTTTGTTGTTTTTCGTTATTGTATATGCTTGAAAATGATATAGGAGAGCAAATAAAAAAATAAAAAAAAAACTTTGATCTTAAAAACGCTGCTGAGATTTTTCTTGTTAATCTCTCTTTCGATGTTTTTATTTCTCTCAATATCCCTCTGTGTTTTTTTTTTAAAAAAAAGGATCCCTCTTACAGGTTACAAAAGATGGCTTTATAGCCAGTGTTTCATTACATAAGCTGGGAAAGAAATCTTCGATTTCTTTCCATTTCTTGTCTACTGTATCCACCGTATCTTTGACCGTGATCTGCTGAGATTCCTTTGTTTTAGTTTCCTTTTTCTTGCTCTGCTTTTTCGTATCTGCTGTGTTTCCTTTTACATTTTGATGGTACCCCGAAGATCTCGGTGATGGTCGTGCTGTTCGTGGCGTGATTCAGGGCCAGACGGAGGGACGACCGGTGACCAGGGCACTGGTGGGCATTGAAGGCCCTCGGGACAGCGCATTAATGGCGGCCTCAATTTCGGGGACTGAACAGACGCTCCCTGAATCCTCTAGAACCTATTGCGGCCTACAGTGTTTAGGAAACCCTAGGGTTTCCTGCTTTCCTTAAGTCCTTTGGGCCTTTTGGGCTATTTTAAATTTGGGCTAGCCTAGTAGATGGGTTAAAACTGTCGTGTAATGTTTAGTTGGGTTAGCTGTAATTGGGTCACGGGCGTAAGTGGGTTGCTGGGTTTTAAGTATTTGGGCCAGTAGTGTTTAGATATTGGGCTTTGGGTGTAAATGGGTACACAAGTAGCGACCGGATTAAATGTTTGGGCTCTGTTGTATTTTGGTGCTTTGTAAATGGACTCTTAATTAATATTTATTTGCCCATTTATTTTCTTCTGTTCAAGCCCGGTCAAATTTGGGCTACTACAGCTACCCCTCTTTGCTCATTACTGTGTGATGGGAATCGAGCAAAGATTTAGAAAGACTAAATTTGACCGGTCTTATCAAATCATGGTCTTCGATCTGCTTCTCGCAAACTTATGACTGTCATGTTGATATCTACGATCTGCTCTCCGCCAAACACAGAGACGCCAAATCTGCTTCTTTGATTTGTTCTCTGACAATACAGAGATGCCAAATCATCTTAGATTTGCTTCAGCGTAAGCACACGAAAGCCAAATCAGCTATGTCTTCGATTTGCTCCTTGTGAACACCAGGATGCCAAATCATCTTGGATCTGCTTCAGTAAAATCATCTAAAGGTTAGATCTGCTATGTATCTGCTCTCCGTTGAAATAGAGGTGCCAGACTTTGATTTGTTCTCTAACAATACAGAGATGCCAAATCATCTTAGATTTGCTTCATCGTAAGCACGTGAAAGCCAAATCAGCTATGTCTTCGATTTGTTCCTTGTAAGCACAAGGATGCCAAACCATCTTGGATCTTGCTTCAGTATAAACATCTAAAGGCCAGCTTTGCTATGTGTCTGCTCTCCGTCGAATATGGAGACGCCAAACTTCGATTTGTTCTCTGACAATACAGAGATGCCAAATCATCTTAGACTTGCTTCATCGTAAGCACGTGAAAGCCAAATCAGCTATGTCTTCAATTTGTTCCTTGTAAGCACAAGGATGCCAAACCATCTTGGATCTTGCTTCAGTATAAACATCCGAAGGTTAGATCTGCTATGTTGTGGCCTATTACCCTACTGCTTAGGGGATTAAGGCATGTCGTCTTTGATAACCTGTAGAATGATTATGCCTGATGATTAGGATGCTATGATCGAAGTGAGTCGAATGTTCCTAATTAAACATGTTATGATGCAAAATGTTATGAACATGATCCCTATCCTAGACGTCACCACTCATTCCTTCATTTGTCTTTTCTTTTCTCAAAGTATTATTCTTGCTCAGCCTGTGGGCCTGTACCCCTCCTTAAATGCTACGATCCACTGAGGATGTCTGTAAGATAATCTTTCCTTAGAATTGAATCGTTGGTTTTGTCCATTTTCCTTTTGGACTGGAAGAAAGAAATTCCTTGAGTTCCTTCATCCCTTACTTATGTGAATTTCTCGAACAATTGTCCTGTTTTAGTTTCTTGTATTATCTAGAAATTTCAGAGTAATGCGCAAAACTTCGTTTGTGAACATATTTAGTTCATTTATCATTATTTCAATTCAACATACTTAAAGAATAATGGAAGATGAATAAATCTTTAAGAATAATTGGATTTGAATGAATTATCAAAAAAGATACAAAGGAAATTAATCTGATAGCCTATCTTTGAGAAAGAAAAAAAAGATTCTAAAGATAGCAAACAGGCAAAAGGTTAGATGCCCTAGATATAGCCGCTTGAGCGCTTATACATCAACTTCATGAAGGCATGTGTTTAGAAGATTGAAAGTACTCTGTCGATGCCCCAATATGCAACGTTCTTCGTTCTTTATTGAGCAAGATTACCGGATGCTTCAAAATTTGAGTCGCCCTTTCGGGTTTTCAACTCAAAATCCCTTTGGTCACAAGGCGCCCTTTGCGGGTTTTCACCTTGGCCTCCTCATTTTTCTCTTTTTTCCTCTTCTTTCTTTCTCTTTTTTTTCGATTTTCGAAACCTCAAAGCGCCCTTTGCGGGTTTTCACCTTGGATTCTCTTCTCCTTTAGACAAAGAATTTTTTAACTGAGTCTGAGTTCACTGGGTTGGGTAAACTTTTCTCATCCATTTCCGTTAAAATCAATGCACCGCCAGAGAAAGCTTTTTTCACGACATACAGCCCCTCCAAATTCGGCATCCATTTCCCCTAAAGTCTTTTTGAATAGGAAGGATCTTTTTCAGTACAAGGTCTCTCTCGTGGAACTCTCTTGGTCAAACTTTCTTATCATAAGCTTGCATCATTCGCTTCTGATACATCTGACCATGTCGAATGGCTTTTTGCCTCTTTTCCTCAATCAAGTTCAACTGGTCATATCGAGATTGAACCCATTCAGCTTCATCTAACCTTATCTCCGTCAAAATTTGAAGAGAAGGTATTTCTGCTTCAATAGGTAACACTGCTTCCATCCCATAAACTAACGAGAATGGGGTTGCCCCAGTAGAGGTTCTGACAGATGTTCGATAGGCCAAGAGTGCAAACGGTAACTTCTCATGCCAATCTCTATAAGTCTCAGTCATCTTCCCGACTATTTTCTTAATGTTCTTGTTGGCGGCCTCCACTGCCCCATTCATTTTTGGACGATAGGGAGAAGAATTGTGATGCTTGATCTTGAACTCGTCGTAAACCTCTGCTATCGTTTTGTTGTTCAAGTTCAATGCATTGTCGGATATGATCTTCTCAGGCATTCCATACCGACAAATGATCTCCTTCTTCAAGAATCGACTCACAGATGACTTAGTAACATTCGCATAAGAAGCGGCCTCTACCCATTTTGTAAAATAGTCAATTACCACGAAGATAAACCGATGTCCATTCGAAGCTTTCAGTGATATCGGTCCAATGACATCCATGCCCCACATGGAGAAGGGCCATGGAGAAGTCATAACATGCAAAGGTGAAGGTGGTATATGAATTTTGTCCCCATAAATCTGACACTTATGGCATTTCTTGGTATAGTTGATACAGTCCCCTTCCATAGTGGCCCAATAATAGCCAAACCTCATGATTTGCCTTGCCATCGTGAACCCATTTGCATGCGTCCCACATACACCTTCATGAACTTCTTCTAAAATTAGCTTAGCTTCCACAGCATCGACATATCCCAAAAGTACTTGGTCTTTCCTTCTCTTGTACAGGATATCCCCATCCAAGACATAGTCGCAAGCTAACCTTCTCAAAGTTCGTTTGTTATTTTCATTGGCCTATTCAGGGTATTTACGATCTTTCACATATTGTAATATATCCTGATACCAAGATTTATCATCCTTTTCTTCCTTCTCAATGTTACAACAATGAGCTGGAGCCTTATAGACACTCATTTGAATTGGTCTCATCTCTTTCTCTTTATTCGCCTTAATCATCGAGGCCAAGGTTGCTAAAGCATCTGCCATTTGATTTTCATCTCGTGGGAGATAATTGAAGGTGATGTCATCGAACTCCTCAAGTAACCCCAAAACTACCTTTCGATAATTGATCAATTTAGGGTCCCTTGTCTCCCATTTACCTCTAAGCTGATAAATTACCAACGCGGAATCTCCATATACTTCTAGGGTTTTTATACCTCGCTCCATAGCTGCTTGAAGTCCCATGATGCGTGCCTCATACTCAGCCATATTATTCGTGCAATCAAATTCCAACTTGCACATGAACGGGTAATGATCGCCATTCGGGGATACCAAGATTGCCCCAATTCCATTTTCGACTGCATTAGAAGCCCCATCAAAATTTAGCTTCCAAGGAGAATCTTCGGTCGTTGCTATACACATTAACTCTTCATTTGGAAAATAAAAGTTCAATGGCTCAAAATCCTCTAGAGCCCTACTGGCCAAGAAGTCTGCTACCGTACTTCCTTTTATAACCTTCTGACTTATGTAGAATATATCAAACTCTGAAAGCAAAATTTGTCATCTCGCCATTCTTCCATTTAGAGCCGTTAACTCCATCATGTATTTCAATGGATCAAGCTTTGAGATGAGCCAAGTGGTATGGCATAGCATGTACTGTCTTAATCTTCGAGTTGTCCAAATCAGCGCACAGCACAACTTTTCAATTGGTGGATATCTCATTTCACAATCAGTGAATTTCTTACTGAGATAATAAATTGCCTTCTCCTTTTTCCCTGACTCATCATGCTGACCAAGCACACATCCTATAGAATTACTGAACACTGACAAGTACAGTATTAACGGTTTATCTGGATATAGGTGGGAATGTCATTGGTTCCCACTCCTTCTTCTACCAGTAACCCTCCTGACTTAAAGGATCTGGATATAGGTGGGAATGTCATTGGTTCCCACTCCACTTCTCTTCCATTCAAACGCGCCTTTCTTTTCGCTTGGCGCTTCTCAATCTCTTGCCTCCGGTGCTTATGGCCTAGCTTGAAGCCCAAACCAAAGCGATCTTTCTTCTCAATCAGTTTTGGGATTTGAACCTCTCCTTGCAACTATCTTCCTAGTCCTTTTCCTAGCAATGCTCCCCTCCCCATCGTCATTTGCAGGGCCATCCTTGTGGCTCTAGACATTTTGGGTACCGACACCTCACTTCCTTCCAAAATAAAGGTTGCATTGATGATTTCTAAAGAGCGAACACTCAATAGCCTCTTCATTTGCCTCGACATAAGGGGCCTTGCTAGTGGCTGCTGCAGTAATGTCCTCCTCTACATTGACGGTTATTAACTGTCTATCTGTCACTAACTTCAATTTTTGGTGCAATGAGGAGGGCACCACTCCTGCCGAGTGTATCCATGGTCTCCCCAATAAACAATTATAGGAGGGCTTGATATCCATCACCAAGAAATCAATTTCATATGTATTTGGCCCAATTTCCAAAGAGATGTTAATTCATCCCATCACTTTCCTTTCGGTTCCATCGAAGGCTCTTACCACATTGTGACATGCTTTCATATGCGAACTGTCATTGGGTAATCTGTTCAATGTGGATAATGGAATAACATTCAAAGCTGACCCGTTATCAACGAGTACACTTGGAAGCGTGTATCCCTTGCACCGAGTAGTGATGTGCAAGGCCTTGGTTGACCCTATGCCCCCAGGTGGAATTTCATCATCATTGAAGTAGATGAAATTGTCAGCACTGATGTTATTCACCAACAGGTCCAACTTGTTAACGGATATGTCGTGGGCGACATACGTTTCGTTAAGTACCTTCAATAATGCATCCCGATGCACCTCAGAACTCAGAAGTAGGGCTAATACTGATATACACGATGGCTGCCTATGCAACTGCTCGACCACACTATACTCGCTATGCTTAAGGAACTTTAGAAACTCCTTAGCCTCCTTCTCCTTTACCGGCTTCTTGACAGGCACTTCAACCTCTTTCTTCTTCTCAACGTCAACATCCTTTGTTTTCGTGGGCTCCACTCTGATACCCCCCACATCATAACGCTTCCCACTTCGTGTATGGGAACCTTCATTTTGCATGCCCCTAGATGCACTGGCTATACTCTCCTCCTCAGGTACTGTTACACTGCAGTCATAGCTCCATGGCACCCTCTTGTCATCCTTGTAAGGGAAAAGAGTGGGTTTATGGATGACGAACTTGGGCCTGATTTGCGCCTCCACTTCATTATTCCTCAGCAAGGAAATAATAATTCTTGGTCGGTTGGTTCCTTGTCGTTCATTTTCTAGCACACATATTTGTCTTTTGCAAGAACTACCCTCAAAAATCTGTAGCTCTTTCTTAACCATAAAGCCTTGCACTATGGCCTTGAACTCTTCACAATTTTGGATCATATAACCCACCTCTTCATGAAATTCACAACAGTTCCCCATTCTTTCTCTACCTTTTCCAAAGGTCAACATACCTCTCTTCACCATCTCCTCCCATATTACTTTCATGAGTGTCTTCACCTTAGCAACATCTTCCTTGATTCTTCTTTCCCTGGTTTCATCAATGGCATTCACTCCTTGATTGCCATGATCTGGTAACGGATTTTCAGCATTAGGGGTACTGTCGAATTTCACAACCCCCATCTTGATAAGCCTCTCCGCGGCCTTCTTAAATCTGGTGCAGTTTTTAATCGAATGTCCCGGTATTCTCGCATGATATTCGCATTTAGCATTTGCATCATACCATTTGGGGTACAATGGCTGTAACGGTTTCAAGTGAAATGGAGCAATGGCATGTGCATCATATAAGCTTTGATAAAGCTCACGATACGTCACAGGGATAGGCGTGAATTGCATCCTTTCCGAATTCTATTTTGTGCCCGATTCCTGTCTTTGAATACTTTGTTGCTCGATCGCAGCTGCTTTGGGTTGACCAACTGTGATTGCCCTCGAGTTTAGACTATTCATGTTTTTCACCTCGTTGTCCTTTCTCCTTGGGGCCGATCTTTTAGCCGTTTCCCCTCAATTTTACCGCCCCTTATGGCGTTCTCAATCATCTCTCCTGCCATAACTATATCCGCGAAACTTTTCATGGTGCTTCCAATCATGTGAGTGATGAACGGCGCCTTCAAAGTGTTGATAAACAACATGGTGGTCTCCTTTTCTAACAGTGGTGGTTGTACTTGCATTGCCACCTCCCTCCATCATTGTGCGTATTGCCTAAAACTTTCATTAGGCTTTTTCTCCATGTTTTGGAGCGTGATCCTGTCCGGTGTCATATCAATCACATGGTTGTACTGTTGCATGAAGGCTTGTGCAAGATCCCTCCATGAACTGATTCTTTCACGGCTCAACTGATTGTACCACCTAGCCGCTGCTCCTACTAAGTTGTCTTGAAAACAATGGATCAATAGTTGATCATTGTTCACATACCCAGTCATTCTCCTACAAAACATTGTTATGTGTGCCTCTAGGAAAGTAGTCCCGTTGTACTTTTCAAACTCCGGCATCTTAAATTTGTGAGGAAGTGCCAAGTCTGGGACCAAAGTTAAGTCTTTGGCATCAATCCCATGATGATTACCAGTGCCTTCCAAAACCTTAAACTTCTCCTTCAACCACTTGCAACGATCCTCTAACTGTTTTGAAGATTCGGTTGCCATTCTTTCTTTCTCCATCATATCCAGATCAGAAGTGATAGGGTTGACCAGGCTATCGCCCAAATTAATTCCTAACCCAGATGGGAAATTCACGGGGACTCCAGCATCAACCGGCCCATGTTGAGGCCTTACAGTGATAGATAGCCTTCTAAGAGGTGCCCTGATTTGCAGTGGCACATGAGGCGGAGTAAAACCCAGAGGAGGATTCTCACCTTCCTCACCAGTGATAGCCACGGGGGCTTTCCCTTTATCAGTGGCCCTTAGCAGCTGAGCCATTTCAGTCATCATATTCCTTTGAGCCTCTAGCATTTGCTCCCTCATGTCATTCTGCATTTTGGCCAACTGCTCCTGCAATTGGTCTTGCATATCCTTTTGCAATTGTTCGAACCTTTGATCCATACTCTTAGTTTTAATGCGAGTGCCGTAAGGATGTATGATTTCTAGATTTTCTTTTCTACCCCTAGAAGTAAACTTTAACTAATTAGGGTCTTTCTATAACTTTGAATGCATATGATGTGATGCAATGCAAATGCATGAATGCAAAAAAGGCATCGATCTTGATTCAATCTCATTTAGAAAACTTTATTTAGAAAAAGAATATCTTTACACATAAATGGATTACATATACGCCTTTGCCCTAATGCCCAAAGTTCTAACTTTATCTAATAAAAGGGCTAACTCTCAACCTTTATCAGATGCTGACTCATACATCATACTCAACGCATCAACTCGTACTGCTAAGTCTCGAACATATTCAGCAATCTCTCGGATTTGAGCTACAGCCTCCCCAATAACGTAATCCCTATCTCTGACTTGACCTTTAACTTGATGGAGCTCTCCTTTTAGACAATCTTCTTGCGCCTCGAGCTGCTCAATCCAAAGTTCACCATCATGCAATGCCACTTCCAAATCTTCAACCTTACTTTTGAGCTCCTTTAACTCGACCGTAAGATCATGGTTTCGGTGCCAACGAAGGGATCTTCCAAGCTCAGTTACCTTACTCTTCAACCCTTTATTCTCTTTCTCTAATGCCAAATTTTGCGACCACATCTCTTGAAACTTCCTTTCCCAATACTCGGCTCTAGCTTTTTCCTCTTGAACTTCTTTTTGCCACCCCACTCGCTTTAAAGATACTCCTTTTTTAAATCATCTCGGTCTTCCTCAACCTTCCTCTTTTCCTTCCTAACTTTTTCAACCTCCTTCTTTTGCAGGTCAACATCTAGACTCAGGTACATCTTCTCCTCCTCAAGCTTTTCTATCTTTTTTTCGAGTTTCAAATTCTTTCTCTTAAATTCTTGCTTCATTATATCAAGCTCTGAGGGCATCACTTGTAAATATTCCTCCATTGGTTGAATTTCCTCCATTTTTGTCATAGGAACATTATCATTAATCCTTCTACTCCTCCACTTGACATATTCCGGTGTCGTAGCAAGATTAATGGCCACTCCTTTAAACCGACAAGTCTTGTTCCAAGAAACCCCGCTAACCTTCCTCTTGTAATCGGCTCCTCTGTATACGAACTCACTTTGAGCCAACCCATGAGTCGTTGGTACGAACTGTCTCAATCCATGCTGCCTCAGCACGAGCAAAGGGGCAAAACCAATGGCACCCTAAATTCCCAACAGGGGAACCCAATCAAAGCTGCCACATCGATAAAGTATCTCACCAGGAACCATCCATGGAGCTCTCCACTCAACATCCTCCGACTGAAGATTCTGAAGTAATGCTATCCAATTCTCTTCCGGCACATCCACTTTCCTAGATGAGGCTACTATATCTTTCAACGGGAGTAGTTCTCAAAGAAAACTCGACAAACAATCCCATCAATCAATCGGAAGTGACTGTAGAACCAAGCCAAAAGTAACTAAGCACACCCTATAAACCTACCTGCACCAGCCCTCTTACATGCACCTAAGGACCTATATGTCTCCACCAAAATCGCAGGGACGGAAGTGACCCTTTTGCTGAGTCGATGAAAAAGATCCGTGGTTGCCTCGTCCACATATCCCAAAGCCCTAGGGAAAACCATCAGTCCATACAAACTTAAGGCAAAAATGTCTACCTTTTTCGTCTCATCGAGGTGTGTCAAAATCAGATCTTTCAAAGCGTCCCACGAAATGCACTTGCACTCACCCTTCTCTTTAATTCTGGCTGTGATCCACTGCTCGCTCATCCCCATAATGGTCATTAATTTCATCCAAAAGGTAGGGACACAAGCAGCTCGAGAATAGATTCTATCACTCTGAAACCTGGGACAACGAAGTAAGGCAGTGTACTCCTCCACGGTAGGTACCAAGTCTACCTCCCCAAAAGTGAAACAACTGTACGTCGGGTTCCAAAACTGAGCAAAGGCTCAGAACAAGTGCTCATCTACCTGAATATCGAGCAAGTAAGGTAAATCTCCGTAATTATCGTAGAATAACTGCTTGGTCTCATTGCCCCACTGATCCCAAATTTCCTTAAGCTCTTGGAGATTATTCTGTGTGACACTAATACGAGTATAATTTGACAACTCCGACACATATGCCATAGTTATACTGTCTCCCTTTTCTAGCTGAGTTTGCTCTGACCATCTATGAACATCGGCGTGCCCTCCACTCTATCAAGAAGTCCGTTCTCCATAATAAAACTTCCTAACTTAGAAACTGGCCGCTAATCGATACCTTTGTAAATACAAAATGACATGCAAACAAAAGAAAAGAAATAGTCAATATCACATGATATCAATAAATCTCAACGATAATTTATAAGGGTAATATCTAAAGTATAGCTCTAACCAAGTTGGGCTCTTACGGTTTTTCTATATGAGGTTGGTTCTAAAGCTTGAGGTACCCGAACCAGCAGGATTCCTCGATTCTCACCCATTATAGGCTCATTTGAAACAAGTTCATTCAGGGGAATACATTTCCCTATGGCTACACGGAGATGAAAATCTCACGAAACCATAGGTACGGATGTATCCCGAAAGTGATCCACTATCCTACACGGAGGTGAAAACCTCACGAAGGCGTAGTTTCTCACTCCCACTTAAGGGTGTGACCACAACAGTCATGCAAATGCAATGCGTATCAGAATATAGCAACACATGCAATAATACAAACACATGTAATGCAAAGAGGATTAAATTTTAAATTTTTTAATTTCTGACATTAAGACAAGAGATAATCAATTACACGGCTTGACTCTCTTATTAGTCCCCAGTGGAGTCGCCAAGCTGTCGAAACCATTTTTGAATCGGGTTTGAAAAAAATGGGGTTCGACTTTGAAAAACGAAAACAGGAGTCCCCACCAATCTTTTTAGGTGTGATTGGATCACCTTTTAAAATATTTTGTTTAAAAATCATTAGTTTCAGTCTACGAAATCAAAAAATGGGTTCGAGAGCCGGTTACGTACGAGGAAGGGTTAGCACCCTCGTAACGCCCAAAAATTGGTACCTAATTGATTATCAAAATGTCTTTAATGTCGAAAAATTAAAAAATTTAAGATGCAATCCTTTTTTAAATATTTTTGACTTTGAAAATTAGGGTTCACTTGTATCAAATGAATCAAAATATTACATCCAATAAGTTAGGACACAATATTTTTAAGACATTTGACACTAAGTTAGTCCTTTTGGAAATCCCTATCTCGAAACAACGAAACGTCATATCCAGTAAGTTAGGACACAAAGCTTTGAAATTCCAAAACAGTTGCTTGCATTTTGAAAACCTTAAAAACTTAGAAGGGTGCTTGATTATTCGAACTCAACGAAGAAGGTTGCAACCCAGTAAGTTAGGGCACTACTTTTCTCGAAACTTCCAAACACCAAGCATCGCCTTTATTTTTTTGAAAACTTTAGAGTCTTGTTTTTAAAATCGGTGCATGAAGGAGCATATACGAGATAACATGTTATAATAACAGGTAGATAAAAGCACAATAGCATAAATATCATACATTAACTAACATATATATATAAGAAATAAAACATGGCAAATTTTAAATAACTAAAATATACATAAAAAAAAGAATATATATATTTAAGAAGAATAGGTAAAAACACATAAACATGTAATTCAACATATATTTAAACATATTAATAAAAAAATGATGCATGATATACAATTTGACACATATATAAAAAAATAATAATAATATGCCAAACACTCAACATTTAATTATGAGACCAACATTTAATATATTGACATAATATATAAAAAAGGGTTGTGTATATATATTAAAATATAAATAAAGTGAGTAATTTTTTTTTTAAAATGTGTGAATTAAAATCAAAATTTTGGCCATGTAATGATAATATAGTATACATAATAACTTTAGTTTTAGGATTATAATAAAATAAAAATACTATGTTATTGTACTATGTAAAATATAAGATAATAAACAATTTAATAATACATGAAAACATAGTAATTAATAATGAATTTTGAAATAGTATAATAATATATAAAATACTAATTTTATAGTTTTGGATAAAAATATACATAGGTTTTAAAAATATAAAGGAAATAATTAATAAAATATTTAATATCAATTTAATATGAAAATAATAATGTGAATAATAATATACATGAAAAAATGTATAATAGATAATAATAATATGAAATAATATAGTGTCAAAATGTAAAATAATATAATAATATAAATATATATAAATATTATGTGATAAAAATATAATATAATAAATAATAAGTAATGATATATGTTAAAATATATGTTGATATGATAATAGAAAAATATGAAGTAATATAATATAAATAAATATAAATAAATAATTATAAAATATATATAATACGTATATTCATATTAAAATAAAATAATATATGTATAAAGTTTAAAATAAATAGGTTATAAATAAGTTAAAAGGGATAAAAGGGACTAAAATTGAACATAAATAAAAGTCAGTGGCTAAGTTAATAAAAAAAATAACTGAGATCGGACCTAATTGAAACGGCCACTAAACCCTAGGGATTCACCGGGAAATTTTCCCTTATCCCTAAACGGCATCGTTTCGTTATAGGCCTTAGAGTGGTTTCTGTTGGGACTAAATTGAAATAGGGATAAAATTTTGGGCAGATTTAAAGGTAAAATAAACCTAATTTAAAAAAAAGAAAAATGCGGAAGGACTAAAGGGATAAATATCCCAATAGTTAAAAACACACGGATCCTTCGGGTCGGATCGGGTCAGATTTTGGGTCTTATATAAATCCTTTTAACCCCCGAAAATTCATTTTAAACTATCTCCTTTAAAAAAACCAAAAGCTCTGAAGAGTCCTCTGAGCTCCGGCCAAGGGCCGTCACGGCTCTAGTCATCGGGCCTTCATACGTGCCTTACGCGCCACCGTATACGGTGGCCGGAGGTCCAAAATTTCCTCCTTTTGCCGGTAAAATCTTCCCCTTTTCTTTTTGTGTTGTTATTTCCTAAAAAAAAAAAACCTTAAAAGAAACAAGAAAACGGTAAGTTTATTTTGATTTAGAAACTATTATTTAGAAGCGAAATATGAACTGCTGCTTTGTTGTTTTTCGTTATTGTAGATGCTTGAAAATGATATAGGAGAGCAAATAAAAAAACATAAAAAAAAACCTTTGATCTTAAAAACGCTGCTGAGATTTTTCTTGTTAATCTCTCTTTCGATGTTTTTATTTCTCTCAATACCCCTCTGTGTTTTTTAAAAAAAAAAAGGATCCCTCTTACAGGTTACAAAAGATGGATTTATAGCCAGTGTTTCATTACATAAGCTAGGAAAGAAATCTTTGTATCTACCGTATCTTTGACTGTGATCTGCTGAGATTCCTTTGTTTTAGTTTCCTTTTTCTTGCTCTGCTTTTTCGTATCTCATGTGTTTCCTTTTCCATTTTGCAGTACCACAAGATCTCGGTGATGGTCGTGGTTGTTGGTACGTACACGATTCGGGGCGGACGGAGGGACGACTGGTGATCGGGGTACTGGACAGCGCATTAATGGCGGCCTCGATTTTGGAGACTGAACAGACGCTCCCCGAATCCTCTAGAACCTTTTGCGGCGCTACAGTGTTTAGGAAACCCTAGGGTTTCCTGCTTCCCTTAAGTCCTTTGGGCCTTTTGGGCTGTTTTAAATTTGGGCTAGCCTGGTAGATGGGTTAAAACTGCCGTGTAATGTTTAGTTGGGTTAGCTGCAATTGGGTCACGGGCGTAAGTGGGTTGCTGGGTTTTAAGTATTTGGGCCAGTAGTGTTTAGATATTGGGCTTCGGATGTAAATGGGTACACGGGTAGCGACCGGATTAAATGTTTGGGCTCTATTGTATTTTGGTGCTTTGTAAATGGACTCTTAATTAATATTTATTTACCCATTTATTTTCTTCTATTCAAGCCCGGTCAAATTTGGGCTACTACAACACACTTACAATCATATTCTAACCAAGTCAAAATAACATATTCACGCTTCATTAAAAAACAGAACTAGCATATACTCTTACATACAATTACACACAACTCGTATATATATAATTCATTTAACGATAATTCATCAAGAAAAACAACGTAATCATGCTTTAATAACCCACAAGTCTAACTTGTATATTCACATGCATTTACACACAACATTTTCATATATTAATCAATTAATGATAATTTGACAACTTAGAAATATGAAACATAAAAGTGGGCTCTATCACCACACATTAGATACACAGATCTCCATCACACCAATAACTCAAAGAGTCTAATATATCTCATAAATTTAGCATAAAGCTAAATACTCTTTAACACACCAACATATCCTGGTGAATGGAGCTAAGCTCACATTTTTTTATCTCTCCAAAACTGTCTCGGGCCTTAATGCCCCAAAAATACAACACAAGGGTGAGTACTCACAATCTTATGGCATGCCAACTATATCAAATGGTTTCATGAGATCACAAGGCCAAATTATTCACAAATACACATAATTAATTATTGTTCTCAAGCACTCAATCTCTATTCATCAACGTCAAATCACATCACAATTTGTACACATAGCACACTTATCGGATTCACATTTAATTGCACTGTAGGTGCCACAATTATGATCGTTGAGTCATCACATATCCATTCACATATAAATGCATTAAAAATAAGATTATCATATGTCACATACCAATATTCACTTACTTTACCTGTCACATAAGCATCACATTCCACAATTCGACACATATGTACTTACCGTTTTCTGCACACTTTTACTGCATATTTATATCGCTAACACAACATTATTACTGTCATTCGGCATGTTTAATATGCCCACAAATAACACATTCACAAGAATCATTACAATATATATCACATGTCACATTATCACAACTTAATACTCAATCCACTTCACACAATCACATACTTTTCAAATTAAACGAGGGGTATAAGAAAGCTTACACTTGGAACTTAGAGTAGGTTTTAGGCTACTCCTAAGTTCCCAATTAACACTATGAATCATGTCTACTAGCAGCAATTCCAAACACTCATTGTACGCGCTTTCGCCTAGTTGTCAAAAGCATAAACTAGCTTTTCCTTACCTTTCGCCTTACTCGAAGAAGGTCCTAACGACTCCAAAGCTTCAAACTTAATAACCACACAATAAACATAATTAAATTATAGGTATAGAGACACCCAATCAATCAAAAATGCATGTCTAAGGTTTCTTCCTCTTGGAACTGAAATTTTTTACTTGGAAATTCGAAACTCAAATATCTTAATATTTACTCATTCCCTTTGCCTAAAATCAATTCCAGTCATCTAATTATTTATTTAAGAATGATTCTTAACCTTCAAACTATACAAAACTATACAGATTTGTGGTTCCAATATTTCGACGTACAATGGCCCTTTTTCATGAAAACTCAATAAAACCTTAGAATCTTTTAACAAAAGATTAAAGAGATTTTAGAAATATTCTAATCGTATCAAAACAAGTTGAAAAACACTTTGAAACATTGTTTTCATTCACAATCCTGAACTTTACCATTAACGCCCTAAATTTTGGCATTTACACAAAACCTTTGATTCAATAGATAAAAACTCAATTTAAATAGCTAGAGTTCATCAAAACTATTAGGAAAATTAAACATTACCTTCATTGAGAGTAAAACAAGCGTTTGATTGAAAATCCAGAAAACT